>NSJW01000018.1:1344823-1992824 GCA_019955255.1 Castanospermum australe
CTATGCACATCCTTTATTATTGAACTCGTGTATTCTTCTGAAACCTCCGGATTTGATGGAAATATGCCTCACAGAAAAGATATATTGATAATATGAACTAGATGCTTATTGAGCATACATTCATGATGCAAGGATGACCATTTGTGGTTAACAAGTAAGCAAGCAGAACATTAAATAATGACAGCATACCTGTGTTTTACATCCCAGCCAGTAGGAAGAAAGCGTGGATTTAAAAGCTTCAACAAATACTTGTCTCCATCTTTGACAAAACTGTCGAACGCCATCTTCACCATATTCCTTCAGTAAAATGTTCTACAACTTGTTTCCCATGTGGTCCATGTCCCAAGAGTGATAGTTTTGAATTATGTTTAGCTTGTGTCGATTCTTCACCTTTGGGGGGATAACATAAATCACTAATTCCATTTGGTTGCCTTCTGCTCAGATAGCTATCATCAATGTTGACAAAAGTGTCACTGCTTTCATTATAACCTGTAGTTTTAACTGTGCTCATATTTTCATTCAAAGTAGCGGAGACAACTCCATCAACTGCAATATCAGAAGCTAAAGAGGGGTTTCCTAAATCATCTTTTACCATCAAAAGTTCTCTATCTACTTCACTTTTGTTGTTTCAGTTTCATATGAACCATCAAGAGGATTGACTTTTGATTCATCAACATTACCCATTCTGGCTGTGCAACCAGCATGATTCTCCTGTTCTGGTTCAGAAGCAGTATTCCCAATAGAATGTCTAAAAGAAAACCCTCTCTTCTTCTCAAATCGTCTTCTCTCGTGAGGACTCATGCCAACTAGCAAGGCTCTTTCTAGATCTTCCTCAGATATCTCCCTTCCTCCATAATATCTCTTAACAATCTGCAAATAAATTAGCAAAATAACCTCAATAAACATTAGCTCCTAGAGTTTATGAAACTCTTCATGAACTATATAATGAACAAAGATAATCACTACAGAAGTCAAGAAAAAAAAAGGGGTCCAATTTAGAACCCATATTTAAAGTGCATCCAATCTATCTTTAAAAGATTCCTTAAAAGTGCATCCAATCAATCTTTAAAAGATTCCTTAAAACACATCTACACTCAGTTGGCTATATAAACACATTTAAGCAGTGTTTAAACTATCAAACTAACTATTTGCAATAGGATTCCTACATCCATCATCAGGTGGGGCTCTATAATAGCTGTGTCAGACCAACAAATTACAGACAGAAATATGATCAAACCTCAGTCAGTTCTTCACGGCGATTGAGAAGCATTCTTGGTCCATGGCGTAGAAGAGCCATAGCAGCTGTTCGCAATTGTAATGGAGATACACCACCCTCCTCAATCTTTACTTCAGCTTCTTGTCCTGGGTGAATTACCCTACTAACATAGAGAGGAATCCCAAATTCAGCAGCTATCTTTCTCTTATACTTTTCTGCAGCAGCATGGGCAACTTCATGGCAGTCCACACAAAGTAGGACAATATCATGAGAGCGATGGCTTTTCAAATGCTCTGGAAAAATGTATTCTATAGCATGATGGGATTATTCGGTATCGTAAGTAGTGATTTCCTTCATCACAGCCAACACATATATATTTTCTTACTTTGGATATAAAAATCATTGTCTTCATCCTCGGGGCGACCTTTGGGTTCAAAAAGAAGTATTATAGCTGGTGGGGTCCTCATCAATAAGTTTTGCAAGATCCCGACTTAGGTACCTAGTAAATTGAACATTAATCACAAAACAGGCTTGTTTGACCAATGGAAATAAAACTATAAAAGTGAAAAGTGCACCAACCATTCAAGCTTCCTCCGATCACAGTAACAAAGCAGCGCCCATCATTAGCAAATATCCGACAATTATGATAAATTGGGAGATTTACAAGAGAATTTCTGAACAAACAAATCTCGAGAAGCCTTCCGAGAAACTTGTTCATAAGTTTTTGGGCCAGAGGTGTTTATAGGCTAAAGTAGGTCTGAGGTTACTGTTAACCAACAAAGCATAATTAAATATAGAAGGTGGACAACTCCCATTTGGACCTAGGCACTTTTGAAGAATCACTGAATAAATATCACCATGGTTAACCAACTCATTTGCAAGCAGATGATAGATATCACTCAAGTGGCTGCAAACAACTGGAGATGGGGAAGGAATGAAAGAAGTGAGACCATTTCCACATTGACATCAGCCTGAGCTATAATGTTGTATATTTCAGAGTGAGTTGCTAAAGGTTGACTAGCCAAAGAATAATAATTGCCTGGTCTGACAGTATATATTTTAAGCTCTCATCATGAATACGAGCCTGAAAGGATGAACAGGCCACAAGATAGTCAGCTTTATGCTACTAAAATGTAATTTTCTGACATTGAATAGAATATGTTCAGCACTACATAAAAAAAGCATCATGCAAAAATTTGAGGAGGAAAGGATAAATGTGCCACAAAATAATCATCTCATGTTACTAAAATACAATTTTCTTACATACAATAGAATACCTTCAATTCAAACACGATATCAAAATAGTAGTATGCAAAATCTGAGGATCATGAGCCTAATCACTTGAAATAAATGACAAACAGATTCATAATCACAATGTGACATAGAATACAAATATAATCACGTAAAAAAATTCTATTTTCTCATCAATATAGGCCAAACTAACACAAAATCGAAGAGCTCAAGAATCAAAGCTGAAGTAATGTTTATTTTTGTCATCAAAGTAAACAAAGAAGGTAACATAATAAATGTAGAAGTTTATACAAGGGCTGCGGTAAAAGAATTAGTCATGTCTGTTTCTTTTTTTTGTGCTAAAGGTGAATAATCCTGGCTATCCTTAAGTTAATCAAACACTCTTGATTTTAAATTTAGTTAATTGCATATTACATATCAAACAAGTGAAGCTGCATAAACCAATCAAATTAACTGAGTTATTACTCTTTCTAACCTAAGTAGCCCCCAGAAGCATTTGAAATAGGAACCAAAGGGCCATAATAAAGTAGTCAGTATAGAACCATAGAGGCAGTTACAACATTGGAGACTTGTGTGACACTGTCATAAGCAGAAGTGAGAAAACACAAGGTTTAAAAGTTAATCCATTGATAAAGCAAGTTTTATTATCACAATGGAAGGAGACAGTTTAGCTTAGTTATCCAGATTCTTTTGGGGATAAATTATGGCAGAAAAAAATTTAAACCTAAAAAATTTTCTATTACTAATAATAAACTTGACAAAATTATCACTAATTAATAACTGAGAAAATGTTAAGTATTTTCAATTGAAATAAATTTCAACATATCAAAAACAATCCTAAATTTACTTGGCTAAACCCCATCTTCTTAATCCAGTATTACTTCTAGGCTTTTCTTTCATCTAATTGCATGATAAAATGTTACCATAATTTCAAGAAGCACCACGATGAGATATCTCAGATGGCTTTGAACAAAGGGCATGAATTTCTGTTCCATCTTAATATTTGAAAATAAATTAGTTCAAGCATTCTTCTAACTCAAAAGGAAGTGGCGAAAGACTGATATTTACAGTAATAAAACTGTTCTTAAACTGTAGCTAAACTTCATATATTATAACTGACCATCAGATCTCTCCATGCGTCAATAGTGCCTCACAATATTTTGAAACTGAAATCAGAGAATCACGTTAGAACAGTATATCGGTCACGCTACTTCAAACTTGTACAGAAGGCCGCAAACCTGGGTTTCACTGGAAATTGAAGGAAAAACCTTGACCGCTCACATGATGTGAAAATAATGATAATGCAGCAGATTTTCCAGGAGAAGTTTTCAATCTCTTTTGTGAAGTTGCAACAAATTGTGTTGAACGCCGGCTAGCCTCGAGAACAAAATGGAATTTGCAATCGGAACAAGAGTTTTCTGACACAATAATAAATTCAGAATTTGATGCAACAACATTAACAAGAAGGTCCTAAAGAGTTATTGAGTTGAGAAGTGCTAGAAAAAAAAAGCTCATTCCTTCAGTTAGTGCAACTCAAGGAAAAACTATTATGCTCTTTTTCAAATTTGTCACGCCAAAAATGGCAAAATACTTTGAGCAACTATATGGGCTGCTTTTATCTTGCACACTCAGAGTTAAAAATGACCTGTTTATTTCCCCAGCCACATTTTTTTTTTGGTGGGGGGGGATATAAAGGAGGAGAAAGAGAGAGCTAAGAGAGGTTGGTTTTCAAAGTTTCAGTCTACTTGATAAAATGATTAATATTTATGAGAGAGACTTGTTATAATTTTTCTCTCGTTCATTACAACATCAGACAAGAAGGTTACCGTTGTCCATTTGTTTGAGCTCAGTGATCAAACAGTTTGCAATATACAACAAAATAGTGTGGATCTGTTCGTGCATTATGTACCATTTTCTGCTGAAGAGAGGGCGTTGTCTCCAGTCTTCATGCTACAATTAAGCATATAAAAAAAGTAGCAATTCTAGTCACTAGCTAACAACAAAACATCCCAAGACCAGAAAAATGGCATTTCATCTTATAACAACATTTTACTATGTGAAAGAGATAAAGTTTGCAAGTTCAATTCATGTATGTACCTCTTACTAAATTCCTACATTATTAACAACTAAAAGTTTTTAAATGATTCATTGCCAGTGTAATTTCTGGACCAAGGCTTTTCCATTGTTCAGACAGTTACTTCCGAATCAGCAGAAAAGGGAGCTTTTCTAATGAACAATTTAGAAATCTCTTTTTCCCTGCAGGAGCAACCTCAATGTCAATTTAAACACTGACCAGTAAAAAGTCAGAATAAACTTATTATAAAAACTACATCTTCTTCATTTCACTTCATAATTGACAGAATAAATCCATTATTGAAGCTAATTATTGTCTTGTTTTAACACCTAATGTTTCCCTGTTTCAGTTCAATAAACTCAAGTCTTAATTTCAACTGCCTGTGATCAAATTCCATTACAAGTTAAATTGTAATTCCACATACATAAAAAAATTATGATTGTGATTTATTTGACTAAACAAGTGTAACGGTAATTAGAAAGAAAGTCCCAAAAAATTTATAAAGACAAACAGTGCCCTGAATGGGAGAGTAAATTCTTGGTCCTGTTCCAGATAAGACACTCAAGAAGTATACCATTCTTTGGGAAAAGCACATTGGACGCTAGAATTTTATAATGTACTTTATATAGTTCAAATCATTCTAGATTGAACTCTGCTATTTATTACACGAGTAAAAGAAAAAATTTAGGCATTACATTTTACTTTGAATATATCCATGCTAAATGCTTAAAACTACAACTTTGTTGAAGGTAACCAATGAACTCATCCAATGAAGGAGATCAAGCATGATCAGATGAAACCTGTAATAATTTATTTGTTGTCACACTGCAGTAAGTTTCAAGTAAATAAGCAAGTGATTTCTGTGGTTTCGACAGCACCTCACATGCCTGCAATACAGGAACACAAATTACTAAAATAGAAGCTGCCAGTCAAATGGAAAAGGCAACCTTCTCCAGTCACTATCATGCATGGAAAGAAATTTCTGTATGGTATAGTATCTCTAATACAAGGTCCAGTAACACGATCACAGCATGAATAGCTCACCTTTGAAGTATCAAATAAGATTAACAACGTATATATGGAAGTCCCTTTGTAGCCAGACAACATCATTGTCAGCCCCATGGAACACCTACCCAGAAATTTTGCATTGAGAAAAGAACTGCAATAAATAGACTTGGACCACAAAAACACATACCAATAAATCAACTATGATATTTTTAATGAATAATTAGGCTTTAATCCCACATATTTGGCAGAGGCAACATATATAAACCAAATCTAAATTATTCTAACAATATATTATAAAAGAAAATTAATCAAAAAGTATTAATTTAGGTTTCAATAAGATAACTTATTGAAGTAGTTAATGTCAATTTGTATACATCATTTTTCTCCTCACAAAATTTCTCACTCCTCTATAGTTGTAAACAATCTAGAAATATGATACCAGTAACTTACATACTTTACATATTGAAGGATTGGCAAAAACTGGGCGAAGAATTCCCATTAAATCATGCAGGGCAATTGTGTCAACCAAATAATCTTTCTGCTGTGTAGAAATCTGCTTGATAACACAGAAAGAACAACGTACCAAAGAATTTATCAAAAAATAAATTACTGGTTTAATGCAATCAGAGACAACAGATAAAAGAAGCGCAAAAGACCTGAACTAATGCAGTAAAGCCTAGAAAATATCGCAAGCTATGTTGTTCTGTGTCAACAGCAAAGAACCTCTCTTTGCTCAGTACATATTCACCGAGTTCCTTTAACTGCAACTCTGTCTCAACCCAAACATACGTCTCCCTCATCTCCAAGTCCATGATCTCAGTACTAAGCTCAATTTCAGGCCGAGGATTTTTTAACAACGTTGTAATCTCTGCCTCAAACGGATGTGAATTTGAAGCATTCTCTGCAAGCAAGCCACTAAACTTAGCTTGATCTTTATAATCTTGCATAGAGATCTCAATGCAGTAGGAAAATAACATAATGCCATGATGCCATACACTCCAATTGCTAGCCAAGACTCAAGAACCCAAAAGATAGTTAGATAATGAATACTATATCTTTCAGTCAACAAATCTTATGCCCATTTTTGGTAACACTAAGAAATCTAGATAACGTAAACTAATCACTTAACACCAAATTTCACCCTTCTTCAACCTCAATTGATTTCGCTACATCAAATTTTCCAAAAGCCTCACCAAATTCTACCGCGTTTGCAGTGATTGCTTGACTGAACTAAACTACTTCAATTTTCAAAGGACAAAAAACTTCTTCAAAGAATCGGAAGCATGCGAAAACATGAAAACGAATATTATTACGCCTTGCTTTCGATTCTTTCGACTGAGCACCAGAATTAGACAGATAAATTTTCACACAATTTGTTTCCTTCACTTTCTCTGCAATGAAACGTATTGACGCGTTCCGAGCAGAAAAGGAGTGAGAAATGTACCATCGCTAGAGTCGCCGAGCTTCAAGTGCTTGAACGGAGTGTGCGAATTATCCGCGAGAACTCGCTTAAAAGCGTACTGTGGCGTCTGTTCGGCATGTAAATAGCACAAACTGGAAGGGGACTTCTGCTGACGCCTTCTACGGCGTCGTATGGTGAAGAAGATGGTGATAGCTGCTAAAGAAGCCACCACGAATGCCACTCGCATCTTGTGTCCGTTTTCCATTTTTCTTGCACTTTTTTCTTCTTCTTCTTGCCTGCTTTGACGATCTCGGGTTTTATGCAGAGGCACGGTGGAGGCGGTGCTCCCGGCGGCGGAGTGTGCAGGGCTTATGTGGCAAAGTTGAATGCTGACACCTATCCGACATAATGGGGCCATCAAAAGCACAAGCCCAATCCACTCTATTATTGTAATTGGGCTTAGGTGAACTAGCGCCCAAAAGTTTACTCAACTGGATCTATTATTTGATATCAACAAGAAATTATTACAAAAAAAAAAGAAGATAGTTACAGGAAATATCATCAATGTTGTATTATTTTTTTTGTCAGATGTTTATGTTTCATATATAATTTTTTTCTATTTTGAGAATTGAAGGAGACAAATTTTGATTATTAAACATTACATAAATAGTAAAAAAAAAATAAAACAACAGGTCATGTAAACTTTAAGTGATTATTTTATTTTAACTATTCTTTCAAAATTTAATAGGTAGGATTTGCTTCTTTCACATCTTCTAACTAACACTACTCTATAAATACATAAATTTAAAATTTTGGTTTTAGCATTTTTCATTAATAAGATGCTGGTTTTTAAAATCAACTTTACTACAATTTTACTTTCACATGCATCTTCCTTTCAATTCATTCTGTATTTATTTTACATTGCTTTAGATGAGGATTTGTAGTTTTAAACTTAATAGTTACCGTGGTAAAAATCTTAATTTTCATGAAGTCTATGCCGAGGGCCTATAAGGCTATGAGCATTTTCTTATATTATATAAAAAAAAATCGTTAGATTATAATTATCCTTAATCAGCCCAAACGAAAAAAGATGATATTATCGTGACACGCATTTTGTTTTACTTCTCTTTTCACCGCACACCTTAGAAGTTTGATCATGCTAATATGATGTTTTGTTTGCGTTACTAACACTTTTTGCTTCCACGTTACTGTTAAAGTGGTGAGATTTTTTTCTTTTCTAGTATTTAATTTTGATCCACTTACATGAACCATACGATGCCACATGTTTACTACACAATTTAAGGGTTTTTAGTACAGAAAGTCTTTTGTGAATACAAATAATGTGGCACTTCTGTTTATTGATAGTGGAAGAAGTTTCACACTGTCAAAGGACACTTTTTTTACAGTTTTCCTATCAAATATCTAACATAAATATATTCATAATGGGGTGTTCTACAGTGCGCATCTGTAACTACGGCCAAACCAGAAACAGCCAAGGATAAACCTTGGCCTATCTGTCCATAAATCTTTCCAACAAATGATGCTGCTACTCGCAACAATGCTAATGTGGTTGCAAGACCTAAGGAAAATGCAATGGAATCTCCATTTTAAAATAACTACTCAAAGTGATTATTCAATCTAATGCAGTTTAAAATTGCAATTAAGTCCTAACCATAATTAATATGCTGGATTAGTCTCTCATTGCAAGTTATCCAACTTGAAACCCAATGTCCTTCCACCCATAAAGAAATGAAAGCAAGGGAAATTGAAATAGAAGTGGTGGAACTCGTTGCTTTATGTGGGAAAGTGGAAGGAGAAGGCAGCCAAACCTTGGTGTATGTGACACAGAAAGAAGCTGAAGTTGAAATTAAACAGAAGGTTGGTAATAAAATCTAGAGTTTCATGAGAATTCTATGTTGAAGTGGCTTATGATGAAGAGGGTTTGTGAAGATCAACTGCTTCAATGTGGTTTCATTGGAAAATTGGACTTAGAGCTTACTAAGTTTGGCCCGGGAAAAATGTATATACTCTACATACATACTCTGTCATGTGGCAATGTGGGTTTTGTTAAAGTGTCAATAAAATTGTTTAATCACTTGTCTATTTCTTCCATGGGCAACTAATCTGCGGTCCACATATAAGAAGACTATGTTATTGACAAGAAAAAAGTTTGAACTCTGCGTTTATGTAAAGTAATTGGATTTTCAACAAATTGACCATATACCCAAATTTGAAGTTTGCTTGAAGCATTGATTGCCACATTAATAATTGGTTCAAGTCATATTAGGCATCCCCAATTTGTTTAATTTGATGCAGGTTCTCGTCAACTTGATTCTCGTTAGCGCAAGCGACCCAGGAATTATTCCTAAAAGTGACCAAGAATCTCCCGAAGAAGCTGCTGCTGGTGACGGAACCAGAAGCAGATTTGGTACTAAAGTCCTATCAAATTTGGAAGATTTTACAGGTAGAAAAGGAACAGGTAATGCATGTCACTCTTTTTACAACGAATTGTTGAAGTATTAGTGTAATATCACAATCAAGATTCTTTAAATCAGTAGAATAATTTGATTGAGATTTCCTTACGTAAATATTCTGTAATTATTTCATTCATTATTGTGTTTATATCCTATAATTAAGGAATTTGATTTTCAAATCAATTCCTACTACACCAAGTATATATCTTGTAAAACTATCCTTTTTGAATATTAATGTAATTTCTCTCTTCTCCATATTCTTCCTTCTCTATAATCTTTATATATGAAGAAGTCAGCACTAGCGATCAAATCATTAATATTATTCGAGAAAGATTAGCTCAATAAAAATTATTATATTTCTTTCCTGGAAAAAAAAAAAGAAAAACAGAGGTTTATGTATTCTACTTGATGAATGACAAAATAATAACAATAAAAGTAAATCCTAAACACGTACACAATACATATTGCTTAAAAGTACTAAATTTTTTTCTCAATGATAAAACTGAATCTATACTACAGGAAGCATTGTTGGGCATAATGGAAGCACAAGCTGGAGAAAAAACTGTGGGTAAGGAGCCATGCGAAGAAAAGTCAAGGTTTTGTTCCGCATGTCATACGAGGCCAAACAACCACTGAAACTCATACAAAATATTCCTATCATTAGGTTGGAAATCAACAGGTCTTAAGATCCAAAAGTTATGCGGTGGAGGTTTTCTCTTAAAGATATACGAGAACCATTGACCATTAATTGTAACCATTTCTGCAAAGGAAACAAGGTGCACTAAACTCCATGCATTTGCTTTAACGTTGTAGTCCTCCTCTAGTTCCTAAATATATAGAATATCATAAACCACTTCTTCTTTATCTAATACTAGATAGACTAGTCGTAGACGCCCTTGGTAAGCCATTGGCTCTAGATCAATGATTGATTGATGTTTCGAAGACCGAACTTTCGGGTGCTGAAGTAAATGATAATGATGAGAACCATTGTTGATTAATGAATTCAAGTTCAACACCATAAAGTGACCATCATCAGATTCGGTGGCTAGTGCAAACAGGGTCCCATTACAAGTCACAATGTTCCATATCTCCTGGATATCGAAGGGTTCATTGGGAACCAACACCATATTACTCATCTTCCATTGCCCAATCTCAGAAGAAAATATGTCTACCTAGAGAGTAGTAGTGCTTAATGCATCCCTGTGAACTCGGACCACCTTAAATTTGCACATGGCCACTGCTTCATGTTGTTTTGGATCTTCATAGGATTCGCATACAAGTTTGACGAAGCCAATAGGAAAAAAACTGGGACCTACACCTCGAGGAGTTGGAGGAAGAGCCACCCACTGCATGGTTAATGGGTAGCATACGTAATATACACTTTGGTAAGCCCCATCTTCATAGTACAAAACCAAGTCATTGAAGGTGTGGATAATATAGATTGGCACTTGTTTTTTGGGTCGATAGCAAGGGAGAAAACTCAAGGAGAATCCTCGGGATTGGAACACTGAGTCCTTGCATGTTAGCTTAAGCTTTCTGGTCTTTGTTGAAGAACAGTACATGAAAGTCCATGGCTGCTGTTTCTTCAAGAAAGGATTGGGATTAGATATTAGAAAGAGCCAACGTTTTGAGACACACTTGCACCGCATCAGATACTTGTAAGGGACTCGACATAGGATTTCAATCAGTAAGTCGTCATGCAAATCTTCAAGTTCAAGGGATTCAATCATTGTTTTGCCTTTCTACTTAGTGAGTTTTGTTGAAGGGAGAGAAGAGAAATAAAACAGTTGTATTGGATATATACGAGAGAGATTTGATAGACGTTGTTCTATACTCTAGCGACCAAGGTGGGGGAGAGTAAAAATAAATCAAAATTTATACTTAACATAACCCTTCTTATATAGATTAAGCATTTGACTCATTTTAAGAATATAATCTTTAATTAATAAAGAAAATCATTTAAATAGTCAATCTCAAATTTGTAATCAAGAAAATTAATTCTTATTAGGAATGATCTTTCTTTAATTAATGCTAATCTATAATCATGATAGTTGATATCAAAAAGATCTTCCATTGATTAATATGATCTCAAGTCGAGATATTGAAAGATACCATGTAATTTTAGTAATTAATCACATTACTTTAGTATTAGTTACTCGTAACCATACCAAACAGATATATTAGATATAATATAAAAAATATGTACTTATTTCAAATTTTAAAAAAATATGTTCAAATATATATATATATATATATATATATATATATATATATATATATATATATTCAAGGGATTCAATCATTGTTTGCCTTTTTATTCTTGGCGAGCTTCAACTCCCGTGGACAGGGTGGCTGGGTCGCTGCGACAAATAACCTAAAAGAATACTAATTAAGCCCTAGGTAGCTACACGGACGTCTGGTTCTATTTTGTTTGCCTAGTGGCTGATTTAAATAATAAATAGCCCTTTTGGAGTCCTTGAGAAATTTTTTTATTATTTACGTGTTTGAATGCTTGAGAATGAGAAGATGTGCCGCACACAAACGGTGAGCCCAATGTTTTATGAGAAAAGTGCTTATTGAAGACCCAATACAATACAGCCTACAATTGCGGAGGAGGGAAATGAGCTGAAGACCCAAAAAAAAAAAAGGAGCCCATCACACGAATATACCAAACTGAATTAACATATTGTTGCTAAAAGGTAAAAACTTTGAAAAAAGTTAGTACGCAAATGTAACTTTCTTGTTTAATTTTTTTTTTGTTTTCTTTAAATGCCATTATCCTTTATTTATTATTTTTTTTACGTGTAATTATCCTTTATTTTCAGTTCTGCAAACTAAAAGTCTTTATTTTTTTGGTAAAATGCTAAATAGAATAAAAATTTTATTTTTAAATTGTGAGTGAAAATTAATAAAATCTTTTGAATTTGGATCTTCTTTTATGATAAGACTATCCTGTTAGACAAAAGATAGATAAAAATTATAATATATTAAAACTTATTATGATAGGTGGTAAATATGATATATTAAAACTCATTATGATAGGTTATAAATTTTATTTTTCATATTTAAAATTTTTTATGTCTTTCTCTTTCTAACAATATACTCTCTTGTTATTTTATTAATAAGAGAGAATCGACTTAAATCTTTCATTTTATTTCAACTCTGTTAGGAAAAGCTCCAACCAATGTTATAAACTGAAATGGAGATTCAATTGACAATATCTCCAAATCATGATTTGATTGCTTCCACTAGTTAAATTGGTAATCCAATTAGACGATGTAATAATTATACATTTATATATACATAATTTGACCTTATAAGCAATCAATCAAGGCAATAATAGCAAATGAAGCTAATAATTATTCTCGTGTGATGCCCAGCAGCACAAGTTTATACATACTTTAAATTAATTAGAAAATTATTTTGACTAATTTTTTTTTTATTAAAAATAGTTTTATCATAATTTGTTTTAATATTCAGTCTTAAAAGGAATTAGAATAAATAGAATATAAGAATAATTAATAGTTTCATATGCATCATATTAGTTTTTTGTGTAATAATTTGAAGTGTTCAAGCAAACCTCCTAGTGATGATGATGGATGAAATTTTATTGGAGGATTTGGACTCTATGTATTTACATATTCAAAAGTATATCGTTTAATTTGTAGTTATCTTATTAGACTCTATTGTAATAAATTTTAAAATTTAAGTTATCTCAGTTAAATTCTTTTTCACATATTGATTGACTAAAATTTTTACAAATTAAAGAGATAAATATATTATTTTTAATAGAAGTGAGTATAAAACTCTTTCAAAAGGATATGTATTATGAAAGATTATCCTGAAGGGAATTTTGAATTAGTTAAAAGATTATCAATAATATTTAATACATATTTATTTTGAAATCATAAGAGAAAATTTTGAAAATTTTATATTATTAAAAAATAATTATTTAAGATAAATCATATTTTGTTAAATACATATAAAAAAAATAAATTACTATACATTGCTGAAGAATATGAAATTTTATGAAAAAATAGTTTAACTTGTAATAGGATAGGATTTCATAAACTTTAAATTATCTGAAAGTTAATTAAATGTTACTAGTAAGATTTAAGAAGTATATAATTTTTAATTAATTCATCCACAATCACTTTCGACAAATTCAATAATTTTAAAAATCAATCAATTATCTAAAATCAAAATCAAAGGAGCAGTTAATTGCATGTTTGGTTTACTGTTGTGACTTTGCATCTCATGGTTTCAGGCAAGATCCGTGTGAGGGAGAAAATTTCTCCTTCCTTTAGATGCCCATTTGAAGGGTGTAAGCATGTAAACGGATCATGCTATAAATAATGTAATTGAAGCTCGAGACTTGCATAACAGAATTGTGTACATCCGTCTGGTGTGATTTTTTCAACTTTCAATTCAACATTTGGTGTATGTTTAAGAATGATTAATTTAGGTTTTTTTTGGCCTTAGAATAATTACAATGTCGGAAAAAAGTTGGGTGCCAAGTAATTTTTGGTGGGTCCTAGAGTCCCCGGTTCAGTACTCTTTCATATTTGTTTATGGTAGTTCTTTTTGCGAAGAAAAATACTATCCTGCCAGAATATATGTCCGAATCATTATGCTCGAATTATGCGGCATCCTAAATGGAATTAACACGTTATCACATTTTGTCCCCTCAAATTTTTACACTAAAACACAATTCTTCTTATTTCGGTCTCACCGTTAACATAAGTTCTTCCTCCCAAATCCTTCTGCTAAAGATTAAAAAGTTCAATTCTTTTTACCCTTCTAAAAATTTAACCTGCAGCGACATCATTCTCAAAATCTTCCTTTGTTGCAGATCTGTGCCACTCCTGTTCCAAAACTCCAACAATGATTTACGGTTCCATCAAATATGGCGTCCCAATCTTGGTCGAGCTATTCTACTCCTGACATGATTGGCAACCCTACTTTGTCGCCTATGACCAATTGACTCCGCTCACATTGAACTTATTCAATGGCGAACCATCAGCACATCAAGAAGCAAACGATGTTGTTGATAGATTTGTTATCAAACTCTCGGTTAATGGGGATGAGGTTGGACTCCAAGAGTACATGGGCTCTTGCAAACTCAGCGTCGGTGTTCTGTGGGGGAGGACTGTTTCGAAACTTGAAATGGAAGTTGGATAAATGTCGGCAATTGAGCATTTGAAAGGAAAATGACTGTGAACTCAATCAAGAATTGATTGAACTCAATTATCGGTGCACGGTGAAGGGGTAGCAGCTTGGCAATTGAGCATGAAATAGATGAGAGGAGGATTGTCTATGGAATTTTTGAGCCATTAGATAGAAAAGATAATGGGCTCTTTTCAATGGAAGAGCGCAGAGAAGCTCGGAGAAATAAGAAAGAGCAATCAAAGAGAAAGGCAGACACTCAGATAAACACATGGGTTTTGTTTTTCATCAACAGAAAGACCTCTTTTGCTGTAACAACTAACTCATTCTCCTTTTAAGTATTCAATCATTTTTAATTTGTTTTAAAAATATTAAATTGTAGATAATGACATATAATTAAAATTTAATTAAGTGGCCTACTATCTCATTTATGAAACCTGCCACCTCATTATGGATAATGAAGTTTGGGCAATTTTCTCTGGCTAAATAGCAATGCTCTTGTGCAAAATTGAATTTCTGCACGGTGAGTTGCTCTTACAACCGATATGGATAGAGTCCATGAAAAAAAGTACAATCTGATTAGAGCAATGGGACAATCATGCTCATATCATAAGCCTTATTTGCGAAAAATATTGTCATTATTATTGGAGAGTTGAATGGTCGCCCTAAAGTAGCAAACTAGTAAATTCTTTCTTTGAAATTGCTTTGATTGTTCATTCTTTCTAATAGAATAATTTTATATCCTCCTAACTCATCCTTCTAATAATCCTCTTAATTACTAAATGAAGTAAGTATTGAATGATTTTTCATATTTTTAAGGTATTAAATACTTTACTTTTTTATTTAATACTTACTTTATCAAGTATTAAGAGGATTATTAGGAAGAAGTTTTAGGAGAACATAACAAAACTCTTTCTAATATTGATATCCTTATTTAGGGGTGTCTATTAGGTTAGATCAATCTATGAATTCGTGAGTTTTGGCTTAACTCAACTCATAATTAATGAGTTAGACTAAGTTTACAAGTTAGGTTAGGTTTAAAAATTCTCAACTCAATGATGATGGGTTGGGTTGTGGGTTGTAAAAATTTCAACTGAATCCAACTCAACCATCTTTTTTTACTAAAAAAATTATATTATTTTTTAATATTCAGCATATTAAACTTAATGTTTGTTCTTTTCTCATATTTCAGATCTTATGCGACTTATTGCGTTTGACTTTTGAGACTTATATTATTATTTCTTATATTTAAGATTAAGACTTGTTATGTTATGTTTATAACTTATTGTATTTGACTTTTTATATTATTTTTGTTAAGACTATTAAGTTTTTTATAATATTTTTTATTTTATATAATTTTAGTATTTATTTTAGTAGATGAATTTTTTTTAAATATATGTTGGACCTACGGGTTCAACCAATCTAACCCACTCATCTGCGGGTTGGGTCGGTTTGGGTTTTAGAAAAAAAAATCCCTCAACTAATAATTAAATTTATTCTTCTCATTTCTCACAATAAACATTCCTCTCATTAGATATGTCTCTCTCTCTCTCTCTCTCTCTCTCTCTCTCTCTCTCTCCTCTCTCTCTCTCTCTCTCTCTCTCTCTCTTCTATGATTATTATATATATATATATATATATATATATATATATATATATAAACAGAAAAATACCTAAGATTTTTTCAGAGTACTAATACATAAATTATTTGTCAAATATTTATCAATTATATCAATAAATACTAAAATATAAAATAAAATTAACACTCAAGAAATCTTTGACAAATCAATTTAGTATTAGCACTAAAAAAATCCTCTTTTAAAAATCTTCACATTTATAAGAATATCTGGCCAAAATAATTGTGGAGACTATTTTTCAAATTTTTTATTAATTAATTTTTTAAATATAAGAATTAATTAAATTTTGAGTAAAATTATACAAACCAAATAAATAATTTACCTTAAAATAATAATAAATAGTAATATAAAGAAATTGAATCACTAAACATGTAAATAAAAATAATAAAAACAAAAGATAAAATATAAATTAATTATCTAAAATAATTTATTTGTAATTATTTTAATAATTATTGGACAATAGTAGTGTGTATATATAATTTATTTATATATATATATATATATATATATATATATATAATGTACTTAATTAATAATTAGAGTATTATATTGGTTTCTGTTTCTAACCAACGAATGAGATATCAAGATGTGACCTCAAAGCAAATTTAAGGTGGTGTTTGTTTTGGTTTGTTTGCTATTTTTATTTTTAGTTTTAATTATAAAAATATCATCTTATTTTTAAAAATAAGAAATAGAATGAAAATAAGGTAATATTTTTATAATTATAACTAAAAATATATTAGTTGAAAATAAAAACAGAAAATAAATTAAGCACCCCTAAGTATCCAATTCCATGCACATGCTTGTGCGACAGTGATTACATTTCATAGCTATGAATAGAGATTCTTATTTTTGTTATTTTATAACATGGTCACGCCTTGGAACTTGGTTTATAGGACTTAGTCACGCCTTGGAAGTTTCTGCAGTTAGTTTTGATAGGCTTGTTGCTGTGTAATTTCTTTTGTTTCTTGGGTCCTTGACCCCGTTCTTTTATAAAAAAAAAAAAAAAAACTGTAGTAAATTTTAAAGATTATTCTTATCTATTTAAATTAAAAATTTTTAAAGATAATGATAGCATAAAAAAATAATGTAATTACTATTAAATGATACAAAATAAGAGTAATATTTTATTCTTTAAACACTCAGGTTGTGTTTAAAATTATTAAAAATAGAATTGATTTAATTTAATTTAAATTAATTTAATTTGATTTAGAAATCAATCCTTATGTTTGAAATTTCTTATAAAAAAACATGATTTGATTTGATTTACAAATCAAATTTTGTGTTTAGAATAATTCAAAGTTGATTAAAATTCATTTTTATTGTAATAATTTACTATATTATCTATACTTAGATTAAATAAGTGAATATATTAATAAGAATAAAATTATCAATTAAACTAACAAAAAATCAGATTCAACCAAATTTGAATAAATTTCTAAATACACATGATTTAAATATAATAGATCTCTAAATCAAATCATTTCCCTTTTATATCTTTCCAAATATAAAATTTCATTTACAAATCAAATTAATTCCTAAAACTTATAATTCCAAACACACTCATAAAAATTTTTCAGCTATGAATTCGAACATGCATTAAACAGTACAGTAGACGTAAACTCACTTCATAATCCTTTTTTATTTTATTTTCTATTGATTATTGGAGTTGTCAAACCCACCTTCTAGTTGATTTGTGATTATTTGTCACTGCCTCATTCATTTGACTATTTCAAAAATAAAATAATGGTATCTAATATATTTTTTTATTATATTAGTTTTATACTTTTCATAATTAATAGTATATAGTTTTATTAAAATTTACAAAGTTTAAAATATTAGTACGTAATTTAACTTGTAAACCGTGATTTAAAAAATAGTCATAACACGAAATAATTAAATTATTATTTATAAAATACTGATATGAAAATGAATATAAACTATTATTTATTACACAAAAAAGTGTAAATATGGTAGTATGGTAAAAAAAAATGTAAGAATGTCTTGATAAAAAAAATATAAAATTACCAAACAATGCACTTGATCACTTTCCTATAGACACCGCAAGTCATGCACCCTGGGAACCTTTCCAGTTGGGTCACTGTCACTGTCCATATATCCTTATCAAGGGATGATGAAGCCATGTTATTTTATTTACCCGAAAAGCCAAAAAAAAAAAACCCAAAAGAAATAAAGAAACAAATTTTTTTAAAGTGTTTGTTTGATTTTATGAAAACTTGCAGTAATTCGTTTCTACATTTTTTTTTTGACGTGGTCATTTGTTTCTACATTTGAATAACTTATAATAAACAATTTGAATAAGTACTGGAATGAGTCTGCTGGTACTTCTTGTTTCATCTTGTCAACTCAGCTCA
This sequence comes from Castanospermum australe, assembly GCA_019955255.1. Classification (NCBI taxonomy): domain Eukaryota; kingdom Viridiplantae; phylum Streptophyta; class Magnoliopsida; order Fabales; family Fabaceae; genus Castanospermum; species Castanospermum australe. The sequence continues at coordinate 1,363,427 of NSJW01000018.1, forward strand.
ACATAAAAACAAATAGATTCTTGACACGATTCTTACAAATTTTCTCAACATGAAAATAGATTTACTTGACAAAATTAATTATTCATTTGTAGAATATTGCTAATGATATGTCGAAGACAAATTAGCTTGTGTAAAGTATTTTATCCCACTTCTCCAACTGTGGAGTTGTTTCACGAATAACTCGTTCAAAAGTAATGCCAAGAATGAACAAAAGCATAATCAAAGTGCAGTATCCATATGATGCAGAAGTTGCTCCTGAAAAAGGAAAAATAAAAAAAAAACAACTAATTTGATTCAAACCAACCATTTCTGTATTCAGATTAGATATCCTAGAGAATTAATCTTTTGTGGAGAAAAGAAAAGAAAAAAAAAGATAATGGATAAGATGAAGAACAAAGATAATTTTAAAGAACATGTATTTGAGAAAATTTTGTTACTTCAAAACTATTCTATAATCATGAGAGCATCCTAGGCATCATGATGACAGCATTGTGAGGGCCCTCTAAGCAGCCTTTGGCATGTGGCTCCAGCAATCAAACCATAGAAGATTATTCAGAGATCAATTTCAACTAAGAAAATGATAGTTGTTATTGTTGAAGGCATATTTATATATATTTAACTGCAACCAATTAAGGCTAATTCTAAAGTCATACACTCATAGCACAACAGAACTGTGTTTCTTGCCTATAAAATTTTGAATGAAATGATAACATTTTTGTACACTCACATCGCAGTTATATAGTTTCCCTTTTGTTTGTGAATGGCGAGTAAGCTCACCTAAAATAAGAATGTTTCATGTGCATAACAGTGAAGTTGCTCCACTGCGAGCCTATGGTGTTTCATTGGATGAGTCTGTAGAGCCACATTTCACAACATATGTAACATGTTAGCATTTTCCAGTGGCTGCCTATTTAATCATTTGCAACATTATAATATGCATGTTTTTCATTGCGACATTAAAATATGTCAGGCATTATTTGATTGAACTCAGATGAAAGACTTATTTTTTTTTTTTAAAACTACCAGAAATAGAGCTAGATTCCTAAGTACAATATACAGATATGTGACTCTAGCAGTGAAAGTTAATCATGGGAATTGATAGAAACCCAAATATTTGATTCTAGAAAAGTGAGAAAAATCTCAATTATAAACTTCAATTCGCAGACAAGACTCTCATTCACTTACAGCCAACAAAAAACTCAAAAAAACACATAAACATTAAACAAAAACAAAAAAATCACAGGTCATTCGAGAGACCTGCAATCTCCCTACCCCAAAGGCTCTCAAAGCCTTACTCACAAATTGCCTGCCTCTCTCCCCTCTCAATTCCCCCTTATATTTACCCCACTAACCGAATCACCTTTGCTGTCTTTTTCTACCACATCATCGATTCTGTTATGCTCCACTCCTACTGCATGAATATTCTCTAAAATTCCTATCTCACCCTTCTTAACCACGTGAGACATTCCGGCTCCTCTTTTCTTACTCTTCCTCTCATAAATCTTAGTAGTAAGTAGTAGGAGGTCTATCAGAATGTTAATCAACTCCTGTGAATTGTCATTTGTCACATGAAAAACAGACATGATAGAAATTAGAGCAACCTTTCCCTAGTTTTTCAATCATAAGAAATACCTCTACAGTTTTAGTGGTTGTTCACATTGAACACTTTGAGACTAATTCACCATGTCTAAGTTTATCTATTCCTTTACATCTTGTTGATTTTGAATCCAAAACTATGCAAAACATTGCTTAGATAAATTGTGTCCACAATTTTGCATGATTGTCTTGCTTAGATAAGTAAGTTTCAAGTTCTAAATGCTAGCACCCTACTCAGCAATATTTTTTAAATCTATGTTCATAGAAATTGATTATATTGTTAACAATGAAAGAAGCACCTTCTGAAAGAGAAGAAACCTGAAATAATTAAAAGTAAGAAAAAGAAAAGAAACATATTGGTCTACTTTTGCATCTAGGTCTTAGCAATTGTGTTGCTGTGATACTGATATACATTTAAACACAAAAATAAGTTAGCATATCATCATATTAGATATTTTTCAATCATATCCTGTTTGATAGTGTAAGTGTTGTCAATTGAATTATAGGATTTCTTCAACTACATTGCTACTTGGGCCAAAAACTTGAATAAAACATAACACTATCAGCAAGAAACAGAATGATATCAGGCATTTAAGCAGTGCAATCTACTAAGTACTACGAACATAAAGAAGACACAATCAATGTAACCCAGCCGAAGGAAGAAGGAACTCTTACCTTGTGCTTCAACCTCTTTCGCAACAAACAACCCAGCACGAGAGAAAATCGAAATGTGACACAGCGACAGAAAGAAATCCTGCGAAACACACCCTGTAATCAAGCGGAAGAAAGAAGAAAAATATCACCCAGTGGAAGAAAGAAAATGAAGCAAAAAACGAAGAAGGATTTCTAACCATTGAGGAGATCATGTAGTAGACACCTAGGAATGGGGACATACAAACTATATATTCATTCTTAGAACACCATGTATATAAACATGAATAACAATTCTGGTTGCTTCTTACTAACTTGTCTTCTCTACCTAGGTATAGGTACTTTCTGTCTCTATCCTTATAAAGTATAACAACTATGCATCTAAACTGAACCAAAAAGGTCTCTTTTACTGACTAAGATATTAATAATACAACAAAAGTTTTTCTAAACCCAAATAAATAAATAAATCAAGGCATCAAATATCAAACCCCACCACCCTAATGCTTATGTAATCTCAAAATGCTTTTTTAGCTTTTCTTTGTTGGTAAGTCTTCTTTTAGATGTGAGACAAAAATTTATCATCCAGAAATGCCAAATCTGGTTGTTCACTACCAACTTTTCCCCTCTACCTACATATAGGTATTTTTTTTTTCAAAACAAAGGATCATATAATTGCTAGTAAATCAGTGTATGGCACCAAATTACTTGAAAGGAAAAATATTTTAGTACATCTAAAGATGATTGCAGTCAAATTACTCAGAATTTGCAGCACCTTCGGTTGCTGTTGAAAACTCTATGCCAAAGTGATTCTATGTAGTATTGGTGGAGATGGCTACTTATTACAGAATTCATCTCATTAAAGCTAAACATGTCATTATTTCTCTCCCATCTGTCCACTTGCACTTGTTGATGCAACATGTTTGTCAAAATATCATCATTATTTACATGATCTAAATTAATGATTTTTACTTAAAAATATCTACCAGTTTAAGGAAAAGAAAAAAGCAACAGAACGCTTATAAATTTGGCCAGTTTACAAATTCTTACCTTCTGTTTCAGCTGAAGTAATTGTCATCAATAGATTGAAAAAATTCAATTTTAACCTGAAGATATAGTACGGCACTTATTTTCAGCGAGAAGAGATTTTTTGTTTCAAGTTCCAAATCTTTAACCTATAAGTGAAATGAAAACAAATGAAATCAACATAAATGTGTAGTTCCAAACTAGCACCAGAAAAAAAAGCATATCATCAACAGCAAGCACAGCTGAAGTGCACATCTAAAGAGCATTCCATCTATAGGAAAAACCCAAAGATTCAACTATCTACTTGAAAAAGGAATGTGTACTTTTTCTCAGCTAAGTCAATCGTCTCAAATAATGATTTCAAGAAAAAAATGACATAATAAAGGAGAAACTACACCCTTTTTTGTTAAATATATTATGTTCTTTTTTTAACCAAAGCCAGAGATAATTTTATTCATTCATTTGGAATACCAGAGATAAGCTCTCACCATGGGGCAATTACTATCCTATTCATTTAGAATGTGGGATGTGTAGCAAGAATTCTCACATAAAAAAAGTATAAAAGCTTAAAAAAATTCCTTATTCTCTCTTGTAACGTAATGTTACCGATGAACACATTTTTATATTGAATTGAACATTAAATTAAACAATTATGTGATGTTAAAAAAAAAATCTTATATTGAAATTAAAAAATAATTTTATTGACAATAGTTATTCTTTCGGTGTTTAAAATAAAGAAAAAGCTTGCCTATTTTGCTGCTGCTGGTTCAGTTGTACTTTTTTGAGTGTCTGAGTAAGTGTTTAGATATCAGATATTTAACTACTCAATTATAGTCATAATTCTGCAATATGCATAAGAAATAGTCGAATTACAGAACTTATCAAATAAAATAAAAATTCAAAAGCATTGTAATTGTCCATCCCCCTCCCCTTGTTTCATAAATAGTCAGCAAGTCATCACTCAAAAAGTGCCCATATCTGAATAACATCGTCTAAAGAGGCAGTACTTACTTATTATGGAATACAAACCGAAATAAATCTGCAAAATTCAAAATCAATGTTGCCATCTCAATTTCTAGTAAATATAATTTTTGTCTACTTTCGTGAGCATGCTAAAAGTGTTCAAATAGAAGAATAATCAAAGACACTAATATAAAAGAACAAATGGAGGGGCACAAACTATGTGGTCAGTAAGGCTCTAACCAACCTTTATTAATCTTTAACCAAAAAAAAAATCCTCGTAAGAAATGGCAACTTCTGTTGGCAAATTTCAGTTCTTTCAACAAAATTAATTATGAGGGCCATGACAGTTTCTGTCTAAAGATTCCATGTCACCCCTTATAAAATCCTGGCTTAATTAAATTAAGCACATATGATCTAACATAAACATAGTATAAGACATTGTCTCAGTCATTATTAAAGACACTTTCCTTTTCTTCCATGTTTTCTTGTTATTTGGTTTTTCTTGTTAAACACAGTGCAAGCTAGTGTCAAAACCAAGGAAAGACTAAAAAAATACTTAAGCAGCTAAAATTCATACAACTTCGTTAGAGGTAGAGCCATTTTGTGAATCGATATAAGGTTATTGGTTACATATAAATTCATACTCTACATAGAAAATCCTATGGTTAAATCGGTGAAGCATAGACACTTAAAAACGGGAGCAATGTCTGACACATGTCCAATGCTAACACTTGGCATGACACCCATACACCTGTTTAACAGTGTTTTTAAAAGTAAGTTTGATATTTGACACTTGTTAGATAAACATGAATCAACACACAAACATGTTGTAGGCATCTTTTCATGTGCTTATTGATGTTTATCAATACGATTTCTGCAAAGTTCCTTTTGTTCCTACTTATTGGCACATGTTAGCCAAAAATTGCTTTTGTGCCACAAGGGTGCAAACCAAAATCGATTTTCATGAAATTAATTCTTCCATTGTTCCCGCATACCACCTAAACTAATTCATGGATAGTTAGAGATCTAGAGGCAATGAATCTTTTAATGTCTTTATAGCTTAACAAACTTCCAAGGTAACTTTGAAAGTCAAACAATAAAAAAACAAAATTGAGGGGAAGAAAAGCCAATCCAAAATTTTGTACATATCCACTATTCATTCTTAGAAAGAAAGAAGTGATTGTTATTGGGATTTCTCTTTCCACTAAAAACTGATACCAACAGTTGGGCAGGCATCACAATAGGTAGCTGGACCCATACACAGAGCTTTGAAATCCCAAAATTGAAATCAAAATCCAAGAATAATATAGATTTTTGTACCAAAAGAAAAAAGAATAATATAATTTCGGATTGAATTATAGAATTGGAGACACTCCTAAGAATGGAGAATAGTAACAAAAATACCAGAATAGTAAGACCCATCATATTTGGGATTTTGGATTTGAATAATGGAGACACCCTATGAATGGAGAATATGTCTTGTAAATAGGTAAGTGATTTTGGATTTTATCACTTAGCATGTTTGAAATCCCAAAATAGTATGTGTGATTCTCGCTATCTGTTTAAACCTGTTCTTCTTTGATTTCAATTCTGGGATTTTTTTAATAGGGGTAGAACCCTTTGATTTGTACCTTCTTGTTATAGATAGGGGTGTCTCCATTTTCTCCGCAGTTATCATGTTCAAGCACTAGAACAATGATGCAGTTATCATGTCTCCACATAAGAAACAGAACAATGAAATAAGTTTCAAGTTCTTTTTATTGGTAGTAGCAAAACGTGCTTTTATAATTTCTCTTTCTTACTGGTAGAAACAGTTCATTTCCTTGATTTCATAATTGGTTATGTGTGTTATCACTTTAGATATGTCATCCTTTAGCATATCAGTATTTTGTTTTGACTGCTGAAGATAACATACATCAACAACTGCTGGATTTGGCTCTCCTAAAATACTTTTGCATTCTTTCATGTATTAAAAGTGCACCTTTAGTCTTAAAAAGGGACTTGTGATTTGAGAATATTTGAGAATCATCATCATATATATACTGCAAAGAAGGGACTTGTGATTTGGACTAACTATCTTGCGATCCTTAGATATGAAAACACATGTAAGTGAATATGCTTATCGAGAAAACCACAGAACAATTTCATGTCAGAATTGAATGCAAGAAAATCCAACGAAAAATTTGAGAGCCCCAAAATGATGCTGTTATTGCCAATAATGAACTTGACTAATTCACCACAAAATTCAAAATTTATCATGTAAACAGGCACCCATTATGGAGCAAAGAATAAAGCAAAGAAATACTGCAATGGAACTGAACCAATTCAGTCTTCAAAATTGAAGCTTACCATGTAATGTCACTCGTGCATGTGTTCAACAAAGGAAATTTTTTTTGAATAGATGAATGCCTCAGCCTGGGTGAACTCTTGTATTCTTGAAACCTACGGATTTGATGGAAATATGCCTCACAGAAAAGATATATTGATAATATGAACTAGATGCTTATTGAGCATACATTCATGATGCAAGGATGACCATTTGTGGTTAAAAAAGCAAGCAAGCAGAACATTACATAATCACAGCATACCTGGGTTTTACATCCCAGTCATGAGGAAGAAAGTGCGGATGTAAACAGAGGTTTACATTATCTCAATAGAAACTATATATTTCTTTCTTGAAAAAGAAAAAAAGAAAAACTGAGGTTTATATATTCTACTTCATCAATGACAAAATAATAATAATAATAATAATAATAATAATAAGAATAAATCCTTCCCAAAACACGGACACCAATACATATTAATTAAAAGTACTTAGGAAGCATTGTTGGGCATAATGGAAGCACAAGCTGTAAAAAAGCCTTGAGGTAAGGAGCCATGCGAAGAAAAGTCAAGGTTTTGTTCCGCATGTCATACGAAGCCAGACAACCACTGAAACTCAAATACAAAAAATATTCCCGTCATCAGGTTGGAAATCAACAAGGTGTTAGAGTCCAAATGTTATGAGATGGAGGCTTTCTCTTCAAGATATATGAGAACCATCGACCATTAATTGTAACCATTTCATCAAAGGAAAACACGGTGCACCAAACTCCATGCATTTGCTTTAACGTTGTAGTCCTTCTTTAGTTCCCAAATATATAGAATATCAGAAGCCACTTCTTCTTCAGGAAACACTAGATAGACTAGTCGTAGACGCCCTTGGTAAGCCATTGACTTTAGAGTGATTGATTCCTGTTCCGAAGACCGAACTTTCGGGAGTTGAAGAAAATGATAATGATGAGAACCATTGTTGATTAATGAATTCAAGTTCAACACCATAAAGTGAGCATCATCAGATTCGGTGGCTAATGCAAACAGGGTCCCATTACAAGTCACAATGTGCCATATCTCATGGATATTGAAGGGTTCATCGGGAAGCAACACCACATTACTCATCATCCATTGCCCAGTCTCAGCAGAAAATATGTCTAGATGGAGAGTAGTAGTGCTTAATGCATACCTGTGAACTCGGACCACCTTAAATTTGTACATGGCCACTCCTTCATTTTGTTTTGGATCTTCATAGGATTCGCATACAAGTTTGACGAAGCGTGTAGGTAGATAACCAGGACCTTCACCTCGAGGAGTTGGAGGAAGAGCCACCCACTGCATGGTTAATGGATTGCAGACGTAGTATACACTTTGGTAATTCCCGCCTTCACAGCACAAAACCAAGTCATTAAAGGTGTCAAGAATACGGACTGGCAATCGCTTTTTGGGTCGGTAACAAGGCAGAAAACTCAGGGAAAATCCTCGGGATTGGAACACGGAGTCCTTGGATGTTAGCTTAAAACTTTCTGGCCTTGCTTAAAGAGTGGTACATGAAAGTCCATGGCTGTTGTTTCTTCAAAAAAGGATTGGGATTAGATATTAGAAAGTGCCAACGTTTTGAGACGCACTTGCACAGCATCAGATACTTGTAAGGGACTCGACATAGGATTTCAATCAGTAAGTCGTCATGCAGATCTTCAAGTTCAAGAGATTCAATCATTGTTTGCCTTTTTCCTTCATAAGTTTTGAAGAAATTATAGGATTTAGATAAGAAAAAGAAAAAGAAGAGAATAGAGATTAAATAATAAGAAGAAGACTACTAAAAGTATAGAGTAAAAGTGAATTAAAATTCATAATTGGCAGAGCACTCTTATATAGCCTAAGTATTTAAATTTTTTTAAGAATATAATTTTTAATTAATAAAAATAATTATTTAAATAGTCAATCTTAAATTTGTAATCAAGAAATTTAATTCTTATTAGGAATGATTTTTTTTAATTAATCATAAATCTATAATCATGATGATTAATATCAAAAAGGATCTTCTATTAATTAACTTGATCTCAAGTTGAGATATTCAAAGATATCATGTAATCTTAGTAATTAATGACGTCACTCTAATGAAAGTCATGTCATAACTATACCGAACAAATGTATTAGATGCAATATAAAAGCTACGTATTTATTTCAAATTTTAGAAATTTTGTATTATTAAAAATAACTACTGTAAATAATTCATATTTTGTTCAAATATATAAAAAAATATATATAATTCAGGGGATTCAATCAGGTAGCTTGACCGCCTTACCCGTCATTGAAACACAAGCTGGAGACGTATCGGCCTATATTCCCACCAATGTGATCTCCATTACTGATGGACAAATCTGTTTGGAAACAGAGCTCTTTTATCGCGGAATTAGACCTGCTATTAACGTCGGCTTATCTGTCAGTGGCGTCGGGTCTGCCGCTCAGTTGAAAGCTATGAAACAAGTCTGCGGTAGTTTAAAACTGGAATTGGCACAATATCGCGAAGTGGCCGCCTTTGCTCAATTTGGCTCAGACCTTGATGCTGGTTTGTCTTTTTATTCTTGGCGAGCTTCAACCCCCGTGGACATGGTGGCTGGATCGCTGCGACAAACAAACCAAAAGAATATTAATTAAGCCCTAGCTAGCTACACGCACGTCTGGTTCTATTTTGTTTGCCTTGATTTAAATAATAGATAACCCTTTTGGAGTCCTTGAGAATTTTTTTTTTTTATTTACGTGTGCGAATCCTTGAGATTGAGAAGATATGCCGCACACACACGGTGAGCCCAACGTTTTATGAGAAAAGTGCTTATTGAAGACCCAATACAATACAACCTGCGATTGCCGAGGAGGGAAACGAGCCGAAGACCAAAAAAAAAAAAAAAGGAGCCTATCACACGAATATACCAAACTGAATTAACATATTGTTGTTAAAAGGTGAAAACTTTGAAAAAAGTTAGTACGTAAATGTAACTTTCTTTTTTATTTCTTCTTATTTTCTTTAAATGCCATTATCCTTTATTTTCAGTTCTGCAAACTAGAAGCCTTTTTTTTTTTGGGTAATTCCTAAATTGAATAAAAAATTTATTTTTAAATTCTGAGTGAGAATTAATAAAATCTTCTATTTCATTTTAACTCGGTTAAAATAAGCTCCGAGTAATGTTGTAAACTCAAACGGAGATTGAACAACAATCTCCAAATCATGATTTGATTGCTTCTACTAGTTAAATTAGCGATCCAATTAAATGATATAATAATTATACATTTATATATACATAATTTAACTTTATAAGCAATCAATCAAGGCAATAATAGCAAATGAAACTAATATTTATTCTCCTATAATGCACAAATTCATACATACTTTAAATTAATTAAAAGATTATTTTAAATAATTTTATTTTTTATTAAAAATAATTTTATCATAATTTTTTTAAATATTCAATTTTAAAAGGAATTTAAATAAGTAAAATATAAGAATAATTAATAATTTCATTTGGATCTTATTAGTATTTTGTGTAACTATTGATTTGAAGAACGGTACATGAAAGCCCATGGCTGTTGTTTCTTCAAGAAAGGATTGGGATTAGATATTAGAAAGTACCAACGTTTTTAGATGCACTTGCACTGCATCAAATACTTGTAAGGGACTCGACGTACGATTTTAATCAGTAAGTCGTCATGGAGATATTCAAGTTTAAAAAATTCAACCATTGTTTGCCTTTTGAAAAAGAAGAGAATAGAAATTAAATAATAATAAAAAGAGGACTAAGAGTATAAAGTAAAAATAAATTAAAATTTATATTTGACAGAATTCTCTTATATAGGCTAGCTATTTGACTTATTTTAAGAATATAATCTTTAATTGATAAAAAGAATCATTTAAATAATCAATCCCAAATTTATAATCAAGAAATTTAATTCTTATTAGGAATGAATTTTTTTAATTAATCCTAAATTTGTAATCATGATGGTTGATATTCAGTCCTAAATTTATCATAATTTTTTTAAATATTCAGTCTTATAAGGAATTCGAATAAGTAAAATATGAGAATAATTAATAATTTTTTTTGGATTATATTAGTATTTTGTGTAACTATTAATTTGAAGTGTTCAAGCAAACCTTCTAATGATGAGGATAGATGAAAATTTGTTGGAGGATTTGGACTCTATATATTTATATATTCAAAAGTATATCATTTAATTTGTAGTTATCTAATTAGAGTCTATCATAATAGATTTTAAAATTTAAACTATCTCGATTGAATTCTTTTTGATATATTGATTGACTAAGATTTTTGCAAATTAAAGAGATAAATATATCATTTTTAATAGAAGTGAGTATAAAACTCTTTCAAAAGGATATGTATTATGAAAGACTATCTTGAAGTAAATTTTGAGTTGTTTAAAAGATTGTCAATAATATTTAATGTATATTTATTTCGAATTCATGAAAGAAAGTTTTGGAAATTTTATATAATTAAAAATTAATTATTTAAGATAATTCATATTTTGTTAAATACATATAAAAAAATTAAATCACTATAAGTTTCTTAAGAATATGAAATTTTATGAAATAATAGTTTAACTTGTAATAGGACAGGACTTCATAAACTTTAAATTATCTGAAAGTTAAATAAAATGTTACTAATAAGATTTAAGAACTATGTAGTTTTTAATTAGTTCATCCACAATCACTTTTGTCAAATTCAATATTTTTTAAAATCAATCAATTATCTAAAATCAAAACGAAAGGAGCAGTTAATTGCATATCTGGTTTACTGTTGTGACTTGGCATCTCACGGTTCCAGGCAAGACCCGTGTGAGGCAGAAAATTTCTCCTTCCTTTAGATGCCCATTCGAAGGGCGTAAGCATGTAAACGGATCATGCTATTAATGGTTTAATTGAAGCTCGAGACATGCATGGCCAAGGGTAACAAGGTAACAGAATTGTGTACATCCATCTGGTGTGCTTTTTTCAACTTTCAATTCAACGTTCATGAGTGAATGTTTAGAAAAGATTAATTTTTTAAAAAAATTACCTTTTTTTTAAAAAAAATTAATAAAATTTTAATTATAAATTATTTTAAATATAAAATAAATTAATCTAAACGGGACGAATTAAATAAGCCAGTGAGAAAACAGTGGCCTCATTTCCCACAGACATGGGTGCTGAAAATGACTCTTTGCAGCTGGTGTGAAGGTCCTTACTGAAAATTGCTCAATACTTTCATGCTAGTGACGGATAATGACGTTACTTTTTACTTACTTCATTCTTCTCACTCCAGTTAATCTGCACAAATGTCCTTGCTGCCCCTAACTTTAAAGAACTATAAAGTGTGTGTGACTGATACCATTTCTCTATACCCAAAGTGGATTAGATGTTACTTATATAAACTAATTTTACACACAAATTTTTATCCAAAGTGAGCATATGGCGCACAGGTTTGTGGGCAGAGCGCAGCGGGAGCAGTAGGTCGCTTGAAAAGGGCATTCATTTTTGGTATTTTATGAAAGGCCCAATTACATTGGGATCGTGGGGGGTCACACTGGCCTTCACAGCCACAGGTCTATAATTGATTATTAATTAAATAAGCACAAAATAGTCTAATTACATTTAATGCTGGAACGGTGGGTGTCTGCCCTTCCTTCTAGGAAAAAAAAAGGTTAGAAAATATATCATGAAAATCACATTCGTAGACTAGTACCTAATTTCTATTAATTTTTTCCATTCAACTTGTACGTCAAATCTATTATTGGAGATCGACGAAATGGGGAAAACAAATACAGTAGTGAGAAATAATGGCGTGCTATAAGGATTTTCTTTCTGTCAATATTTTGGGTAGCTTGGTTTAGGTAGTTGAACTAATCCTATTATGCAATCAAGGCATAAAGTATTAGAGCCATCTAGATGCATAGATTTTTTTTTTTTTTTTTTGTGTCTGGCCCACAAATGTGAACATGTTAGCGCAGTGCAAGTTGGGTTTCTTTATGGCCTTAGAATAATTAGCACGTGGGAAAAAAAGTTGGGTGGTGACTAATTATCGGTGGGTCCTAGAGTCCCTGGTTTAGTACTCTCTGATATTTGTTTATGGTAGTTCTTTGTGCAAAATTGAATCATGGCACAGCGAGTTGCTCTTAGCACCGAGATGGACACAATCTATGAGAAAAGTACAATTTGATTAGAGCAATGAGACAATCATGCTCTTATCATAAGCCCCTATTTGTCAAAAATATTGTCATTATTACTGCAGAGTTAAATGGTTGTCCTAAAATAGCGAATTGACAAATTCTTTCTTTAAAATTCCTTTGCTTGTTCACTGTTGGGCAGCTTTAGGACGGGATAACAGTTTTTCCCCCATTCTCTCTGCTTTGAACAAATATGAACAAAGAGCCTCCTTTAACAATTACATGAATTGAGTTCTAATTTTGAAATCTATTGTTAGCAGGCGAAATATAATTTTTCTATAAATCTTTGTTGAATTTAGTAATTTGTCCTAATCTTAAAATCAAAAGAGCTTTTTTTACCTTAAACTTTTTTTATCACAAAAAAAAAGAAAACAGAGAGCCTCACTCTTGTGGAGAAAGACATGACAATCCTTGAACTATTGAGAGCGTGAGTGTCAACCAAGGCACTGCACCAAGCCACCAAACCAGAGTTGGTGTCGTCTCGTGCAGTGGCAGCTTTGGGTTGCTTCAAGAAAGAACGAAAGGGTTCCGCCACTAGGGCTTGAAAAGTGACACAAGAATCCCATTGCAAGCAACCAAAGCATCTCTCTCTCATTCTCTGACCATTTCCACACCACACAATAGCTAGCTACCCTTTCATTTCATCTGTTTCATCTTCTTGTGTACATTTTCATTTATGCTGCCCTCTAGTGGATTGGGAAGCCTCGACGTTCGACCTTTCTCTTTCTTTATTTTTTCACAGTGCTGATTCTAGGTTGATGTGGATCATATATATCACTTTCAAGTAATTTTAAGAAACTATTTTTTACACATCTTTGTAGTAAGAACCATATATAATTTAAATTTAGGTGGAAGATTTTTGAGTTATTTAATTAAAGTCAAACTCTATTATATCTATAGATGACTCTATAAGTATTAAGCAATATGCAAAAAATATGTGAAAATAATATTAACTAAAGTAATTAATTAGCTGGCAATCAGAGTTTGCTCCTTTTCACAAAAAAAAAAAGGAGAGAGAAAGAAAATCCACATGGATGGACGCCCACAAACATGTTAGATTTAACTTTCCTCTCACCACTCTGTTGCGAGCCAATCTCAGTGTACACGCATGATGAACAGCTGAGAAGGAAATCCACAAGGTAGAGTTAATTATCTTTTTTTGTAAATAATCTATCAGAATGGTGCCCCGGAGTCTGCCCCCATAATACATAACATGTGAAAGCTGCACTCGTTAAACTGGTTTGAATCATGGAAACACGTGGAGTTCCTTACTTACCTACCATGTCTTGTTAACGTGCTTTCATGCTTTGCATCACATGCATGGCTACAGATCAATATCATACCGGCCCCTCTACATGTAATCCATTTGTACTTCTAATTAAACATTATCTTCAATTTGTGCATAAACACTTTACTTTAATTAATTTCTAAAATATTTATATATGACAATACGAGATTTTCTTGTTTTAATTGTTTCAAATTATATATATTATTATATTATTTATCAAGAATTTATTTATTGTTATTTTTGACAATAAATACTTAAAATCTAAATAATAAAACTAACACCCAAGACAAATTAATTTGAATATCAGCAAAAAAAATATAAATACGGAAAAAAATCGAACATCACATAAAAGAATGTCAAATGTTGAAATTTACTAAAAGTTGGAAGTTTAAAATTATTTATTCAATTTGTTCTTCATTATTATCTATTTGACTTTAATTTAAGTAAATTTATAAACCTCAACACTTACCACATTAACTAGAAGCAAATCTCGGGAGGGCATGCCTCCGAGAACAATCATCCCAATACTTAGGCAGTCATCTAAGTACGTACGCAGTCCGCAGTACGCAGTACCCATACTGCAAGGATTGAATGACCAAAATGCCCTCTGGAGACAAAGCGGGGATGTTTCCACTTTGTCAAGGGATCTCCCTTCTCATTGGCTGAGGAAACGTCAGATGGAGTACTGGCTCACGATGTCATGACACGTGTCATATTTACTCGTCACGTGAGTCACAGCTTCGGGCTTTCACAGGATCCACGTGAGTCGGAACGCAATACGTCACGTGACTAATGTCGAAGAAGGCCGGGTCCCATCCAACAGGAGTGCTCCACGTTGCACCGTGCTGGGACCTGGTCACGTGCCCACCACCGACTATTTAGCAAAAATAGTTTTGTGATACAGCCTCGTTAACTTAAAACCGGACAATTTTGCTAATTATAAAACGCTCAGAATTCTGAAATCGGGTAAAGGAGTAAATTTTTTTTGCATAGTAGTTGTTCATTTTTTTTTCTTTTTTGATTAAGCATGGTAGTTGTTCATCATTCTTAGGCATTGGCAAGGCTAATTTAATATTAAATTTAATCTTGATCAAATCAATCCCTACTAGAATTGAAATAAGGTTAAATTACTCATTTAATTTCTTTAATTTTATTTCAAATTTATTTTGATTTTTATAATTTAAAATTATTCTGTTCGAGTTTTACACGGCATTATTATCAACTCCTTATATTTCTAAAAAAAAAAAGGCAACAACTTTGAAAAGTAACTTTAATATGCTTTTTAAAAACTCATATAATTTTTTTTTTAATCTTTGCCTAGGTATTTTCACGCATTTTATGTGAGATTAATTTTATTTAAAACATTAAAGATATCCTTTCAAGTAATGAGTTTTTATAAAAAGTTTGAATTCTTAATATTTTAAAGGTCGTATCAACCACTTAATTTAAATTTATTTATTACTTGAACCGTAAGTACTTATAAGTATAAACATACATGTATTATGTTTTATATTGAGTACTTTAGAGACTTAATATACATGATATTTAAGTTATAAAATATTTTTATTTAATAAATTAATTTTTTAAAATTGACTCTGTTATAGGCTTGGATCAAAACAACATGACTTTTACGAACAAAATGATACTGAAAAAATTAATTAAATATTAAAAAATTAGAGTTTAATATTCAAAATATAACGAACAAATTATCTAAGAAAATTACAAAAACTGAAGCCTGGTATGTAAGAAATTCATAAGGACTGCTACTTCAAATGGAGAATGCTATACATACCGTGCCCTTAAGGAAATCATCTTATTTTCCAAACTGCAACTTTGTTTGTTTTTTAATTTGTTTTTGCAAATAATGACAAAACAACACGTTCTCACATGAAAGAATGAAGTTTTCACCTTCTTTTGGTAAGCTTGGAAAGAGATAACTTTTTTGGAAAGTTGTCTAATCATATATATATATATATATATATATATATATTGAATAGGTTAATGTACTTAATTAATAATTAGAGTATTATATTAAGATTCGTTTCTGTTTCTAACCAACTAATGAGGTGGGGAAATCGAGATAAGACCTCAAAGCCAACTCAAGTTTCCAATTCCATGCACATGCTTGTGTGGCAGTGATTCCATTCCATAGCCATAGCTATGAATTCGCATTCAAACAATGCATTAAACAACACAAGTAGAACGTAAATTCACTTCCATAATCCTCTTATATTTTATTTTCTATTGATTATTGGTGTTGTCAAGCCCTCCTTCTAGGTGATTTGTGATTAATTATCACTGTCTCGTTCATTTGGCTATTTCAAACATAAAATAATGGTATCTCAAATATTTTTTTATTATATTAGTTTTATACTTTTCATAATTAATAGTATATTGTTTGATTAAAATTAATAAATTTCAAATATTAGTACGTAATCTAACTTTTAAACTGTGATTAAAATAAAGTCATCAACACAAAATAATTAAATTATTATTTACAAAATATTATTATCAAAATGAATATAAACTATTATTTATTACACAAAAAAATATAAATATGGTAGTATAGTAAAAATAAAAAAAATGTAAGAATATCATGATAAAAAAAATATAAAATCACGAAAAAATGCATTTGATCACTTTCCCATAGATACCGCAAGTGATGCAACTTGGGAACCTTTCCAGTTGTGTCACTGTCCATATATCTATTCTTTACTCTTTATTCTTTAAGCATATCAACATATCAACTTTTAAACCCATAAATTCAAACAAGAAAAACAAATTGACGAATAATTAGACATATCCTTGTCAAGGGATGATAAAGCCATGTTATTTTATTTCACTAAAAGCCAAAAAAAAAAAAAACTAAAAAAAATAAAGAAACAAAAGTTTTTTTAAAGTGTTTGTTTGATTTTATGAAAACTTGCTGTAATTTGTTTCTACATTTTTTTTGACATGGCAATTTGTTTCTACATTTGAATAACTTATAATAAACAATTTAACAAGGTACTGGAATGAGTTTTTTTTTTTTAAAAACAAATTTAAAAATTCTAACTGACAAGTATAAGTTAATTCAGAAAGAATGCTCCTCTCTTAAAATGTCACATCATACTCAACTAAAAAATCTCTTATCATAGTAATAAAAATAATTTTAAAAATAATGAAGTACCAATAAATATTATTAGAGCAAATTTATGAGTATTTGGTTTTAAATTGATGTGCAAAATTGTACCCAAAAAAATTGATGCACAAAATATAACAATACCCCATGTCCTTATAGAAGTCAGTAGTTCTAAGCGTCCATGCTCTCCCAGTAGATGGTAGTGACTTGTGATGGGATAGTGTCTCTTGTTCTCATTCATCACTTCATTAGCATGAAAGAACATGTACGCGTGAGAAGGGAAAGTTTCCACTGCACATATTCTGCAGAACACGAATATTGGATTTGCAGTGATGAGAGAAAGAGAAAGCTATGGCTATGGCTGTGGAGATCGATGGAGGGCATTAATGTCATGGCAATGAAGTGTTCCCGGGTTCTCTCATTAAATAAAGGCAGGCCCGACAGGGACCGTTTGGTAATATGGTAATATAAAACTTGGTCGGTTAGGAAGTCTCCTCATTTCAGTTCAACGTCCCTTACCTTACTTGCTGCAGAGAGCAAGAGAGAGAAAGACATAGCAAAAGCAGGGGATAAAGAAAGGAACAAAACCAGAAGTTAAAAAACAGGGCACCGATTCCTCTCTGTCTACACCTCTCTGACCCAAATCTTCTTCTTCCAAAAAGGACCTCGCTTTCGAATTTGCTTCCTTTGCTGCACTCTTGATCGCCTCCGTTTCCTCTGCTTCTGAGTTTCTGCGATTCGGCTGGTGAAACCCGGTTTTGCTTATGGGTTTTACCTGTTGAGTGCCAAGTTGGAAGATATTTGATTGATTCAACAAAAATAATGACTTGGAAAAGCAGGGGAGAGCTGCCTTCTAGAAGCGTTTTTTCGCAGAGATGGGCACTTTTCCTGTGTCTTGGAAGCTTCTGCGCTGGGATGCTCTTCACTAACAGGTCCATTACTTCTCTGTGTCATTTCTTGTTTTGACAAAAAAAATTTCCGATTTTTGATGGATAATTGCTTCTAGGCTTTCTACAGTTTGATTCATCCTGTTTTTTCTAGTCAAAATTTCCATGGATTTCCAAGTCTGCTAAGTTGTGTTCATCTTAAAAGTTAAAATCAATGTTCTCAGATCTTCGTAATCATAACACTGTGTTTTTTTTAATAATTAAGTTCGTTACTGTGTTTCAAGTGCTTAATTCAATGACTTACCAGGCTTCAGAGTTCTGGGTATTTATTTCTTTCTGAATTTAGATGATATTGATTTTATGAAGATGTTCCAATCAATGTGAATTCAGTTTTTTCCATATTCTCTAATATGCGATTTTTAAGCCGTCTTTACTTTTCTCACCTATCTCGTGTTCACCAAAATTCATAGAAGAAGTGGATTAGATCTGAATTCAGTTGGCACGAATGATCTAAACCATGCCAATTTTCAGTTTAAAATTCCATCCCTACCCTTTACCCTGTACGACTGATTCTTAATGACAAGTCAACTTTGCTCTATATCTGCCAATTTTCTGAACTTTAATTCCTGCTTCAGTTCTCATTACTGATATTTATGAATCTATCCGCAAGTTTAAATGCTGTTTGCTAAGTAAAAAAGGGGGAAAAAGAAAAACTTACTGTTTATGTTAACTGTTAAGTTACTACACATGTTCTTACTTCTTATCCTCCTCTATTCCCATTCCACCATTGTCCTCCATGAGGAAGAAGACCTTTGACATCTGATAAATTATTTGGTACTCATAGTTTATCCTACGATTGTTGTAAATGAAAAGGCCTTTGTTTAGACTCACTAGCTATTAAAACCTTAAAGATGAATCTTTTATTTTTGGATCTGCCTTGTTATTAATTCAGGATAGTCCAACTTATTTAGAGGTGCGTTAATTTTTTAAATGCATCCCTTTCTGTTGTTGGTACTTACCATAATGAACACAGGGTGGCTCCATGAAAGAGTTATAGTCATGACTAAAGAAATGTAATTGAACTTTCATAGTGTCTTTAACAAGTAAGAACTTGAATATTTAGTTGTTCTCAAAATTCTGCTTTGAATATCACGTGGGAAGTTTATGTACCTACAGCTATACTTCATTGTTTCAGATTAAGCGTTGAAAATATTGCCATCGCAACTGGTAACGTAGTTATTGTGGTACTTTTCTGATGAGAAATGTTCATATTTAGCAGGATGTGGACTATTCCTGAACCTAAAGGACTTGCACGAACAAAAGCTACGGAAGCTGAAAAATTGAATGTAGTTTCAGAGGGTTGTAATTCAAGAATTGTAAGCATCAATTTCATTTTCCCTACTTGATTACTCTGAATAATCATGCGGTAGTTATCAAAGAAAGTATATTTAGAATTCAATCTTTTATATTGATCATCTGAATTTCCTATATATATGCGTCTGTTGGCCTCCCTTTAGTTGCAAGAGAAGGAAGTGAAGCGCGAAACTAAAGAAATTTATGAGGAGGTTTTCAAGACTCAGAATTCCATACAGTAAGTTTTATTCCATGATGCTACTCAAAAACCTAATTTTTTTTGGCTATTTTGCTTGCAAAACTTAAGGGAATGTATTGAATGTAGAACTTTTTTTGGTTCTTTATTGAATGTAGAACTTTGGACAAGACTATATCAAACTTAGAGATGGAATTAGCTGCCGCAAGGGCAGCTCAGGAGTCTATACGAAGTGGTGCTCCTGTACCAGAAGATATAAGGATGACTGAATTATCTGGTAAGAGAAGGTATCTAATGGTCATAGGTATTAATACTGCATTTAGCAGCCGTAAAAGAAGAGACTCAGTTCGTGCGACCTGGATGCCACAAGGTTCATAATTTGATCCCCATTTCCCAATATTTTCTGTTGTGATTTTTATGTTTTTCTGTATACTTTGTTGGCTGTGGCTTCTGATGAATGGTTCTTGTTATAACATGGAAATAGGTGAAAAAAGAAAGAAACTAGAGGAAGAGAAGGGCATTATCATCCGCTTTGTAATTGGTCACAGGTAGCTAATAGCTATCTCATCTCTCTTCAATAAATTTATTTCATAATTGGCGATCTTATCATGTTTTTGTATTCATCCCGGTTGGAAATGCTGTAATAAAATATTACATTAGTTGGATCACCATGTCTTTGAGCTGTACTTTTAGTCTTCAGAATTCTAGTTTGCTAGTTGTAATACTCACTACTCAGAGCTTTGATACAAAGATTCTGGCTACCCCACCCCATTTGCTGACAAGCTTATGGAAGGGTTTTGTATCTGGCCTGTTATGAATTGTGAGTTGGAGAGAAATTGCCTGATGACAAGTGAAATGTGCAATTATATGAATTTTTTTATATTATTTAGTTGTCTTTATGTATTCAAGAAGCAT
This sequence comes from Castanospermum australe, assembly GCA_019955255.1. Classification (NCBI taxonomy): domain Eukaryota; kingdom Viridiplantae; phylum Streptophyta; class Magnoliopsida; order Fabales; family Fabaceae; genus Castanospermum; species Castanospermum australe. Next base: position 1,383,949 of record NSJW01000018.1, read on the forward strand.
GATCTTCTCCTTGCTACAGATACAATTTTGGTTCATCTCCCAGAATTAAGATACAAGTTTATAGAAGTATATAGAACTAGCACTCCTGTCTTTTTATGGCAATGAACTAAAGTATTTTCATTGTGAGAGTTCATTGTACACATATCCATCAATGTATTAGTCATATATATTGAATGAATAATAAATTTGACCTGGTTTTTCCTCCTTTATATAGTGCTACATCAGGGGGTATCCTAGACAGAGCTATTGAAGCAGAGGACCAAAAGCATGGAGATTTCCTGAGGCTGGTAATTTAATATATGATCTTTTTTGTTTCGTTGTTGCTTCCCCTCCCTCAGGTCATGTCCCTTTTCACTACTTTTATAATCGTTTGATAAGATAGATGATCATAGCTTCTGAAGGGAAATGAAAAATGCCACAGGTTTTCAAGTCTTCGTACTTTGTTTCTGTAGGATCATGTTGAAGGATACCTTGAATTGTCAGCAAAGACAAAGACATACTTTGCCACTGCTGTTCACTTATGGGATGCTGACTTTTATGTCAAAGTTGATGATGATGTTCATGTAAATATAGGTATTAAAGTTTTTTTTAACTCTGATAATCTCTATCTTCATATATACAATCATGAGGAACTAACTGAACCTCTTGGTTTTTTGAACATGTTCACCTTCTATTCTAACTATATAAATACTCCTTCATAAGCATCTAAGATCTGTACCTAATGCCAGACATGAGTTCATGTTTCCATAGTAAGTATGCATCATGTTGTTTTTTATATGTCATCTTTGTCTTCGTATCCTATACAATCTGTTTCAGCAACACTGGGAGAAACTCTAGTTAGACACCGATCGAAACCACGGATATACATTGGATGCATGAAATCTGGACCCGTCCTTTCTCAAAAGTGAGAAATAATTTTCTTTTATCTTGTTTTATTTAATGAAATAGTCAAAACTTTTCACTTTTACCTTCTTATACCTTCCTACTTTGTTGCACAGAGGGGTAAGGTACCATGAACCTGAATATTGGAAATTCGGTGAGGCTGGAAACAAGTACTTCCGTCATGCCACAGGACAGTTGTATGCCATTTCAAACGATCTGGCTACATATATTTCTATTAACCAGTGAGTCCTACTTCATCTCACATATGAGGGGAAAAAAGAATGAATGGTATCAAATTTATGGACTAAAGTGTGCTAATTTTGTGTTCTCGCTCTTGATGGCTTGTGTATATTATTTTTGTCTCAGGAATGTTCTTCACAAGTATGCCAATGAGGATGTGTCAATAGGATCTTGGTTTATTGGACTTGATATGGAGCATATAGATGATCGGAGACTTTGCTGCGGCACTCCTCCAGGTGAAGATTTTTCCTGAATATATAAATTATATTGACCTTTGTAAATGATTTATCTCATGACATCATTTTTTCTTTGGTCTGTTAACGGATTATTAGCAGTAAACAGGTTCAAATTTTTGAGTTGGTTATTCTTGCAGATTGTGAATGGAAGGCCCAGGCAGGCAACATTTGTGTTGCTTCATTTGATTGGAGCTGCAGTGGAATTTGCAGGTCTGCTGAAAGGATCAAAGAGGTACATAGGAGGTGTGGAGAAGGTGAGAATGCCTTGTGGAGTGCCTCTTTCTAGCAGGTAACTTGGGGTCCTTCCTGACTCGGGAAGATAATTACTACGGGAATGAATCAAGCCTGCAAGATTTTCTTTCTCTTTTTCTATATTTTTGTGAAGTATAGAGAAATATCATTTCACACGAGAAAGGAGAGAAAGAGAGCGAGAGAGGGCTTGCCCCATGGACCTTCTGCATTTTAATAGAGGATATTGACCATGGTAGCAGCCAGAAGAGGAAGCACGAGATAGTCCTCACCCATTCTTTGATGCTTGAAGGGCCACCCTGTATGTTAGTAGTTCCATGGCTATCAAGCTCCTAATAAATAGATATATTTGGTGGCTGTTGCCGCCTTTCCTTCTACCTAAATTTGATTTTTCTGTTTGGCAAGTTTGAAATTACACTCTATGATCTCCTTATTCTACATTTGGCACAGTGGACACTCTTCTAGCTAAGTGGACAGCTCTATAGTATAAGTAATTCCACTAGAAAAAACAATTCACATGAGCTTCAACCTTCAAAGCTAGGTGACTGACACTAGTTTTTTACAATTCTATTGAATATCCAGTAAACTCTAACTACAGTGAAACCGATACAACCTCAGAAAAATTGTATATTTTTGCCAAATACCAATCCAATTGAAACAATATGCAGCTATTTTATAAGAATGCATTACATTGATCCAAAACCAATGTATAAAGGGAAAAGCCAAGACTTTCCAATTGAACATTGCCAGTCTAATTGAATTGGCATGCATAGACTACCTAAATTCTTGGGACCTTATATCAGTAAGAGAAAGTCCCCTTTTCCTTAATTGTTTGGAACTTTTCTGTAGTAAGGCCTGTTATGTAAGTCAATTAACCCTGCTTCATGGGTGATTCACAAGTTGTGGAAAATTGCAAACCTGATGATTTGACCATCTAATAGAACAAATCCAATAATATGGGGTGGGGTTGGGAGCCCCAATTGGGATGTGAAATTGGTAAGAGTCTTCTGTTTTGTTTTTTTCTGGTTCAACGGATGAGAAGAGTTCAAAGTCCTCAAATTACTAGTTTGGGGATTAAGCTCTCTACTTTCTATAAGATGATAGACCCAACCGACCAAGTTTCTGTTATATTGTCAATTTCAACGAGTATTAATCAAATCAAAACTTGATAATCAGAAATGTGTGAAGGAAATGTTGTTGCAAGTTGCAACTATATTTTTCCAAAACATAAGGGAATAAGGCAAAGGGAATGGGCACCAAGAAGGCACAAAAATGGAAATAAGTAGAATTGCTGTTTCCATTTATTGTTCTGGTACAACTCCATTGCAGCAGGTAACAGAACACATGTGCAGAACCCAATATTAAATAATGCAGCTATAGGAATCCTCAATTGCAGGTTATGTACCACAAATTGTACTCAAAGCATTGTTTTAGAAAGAAAAAAAACAATATATTCATGACATATAATGTATCCCTTAAGCAACTTCAGTTCTTCAGTGTCCAACTCTGAGGAAACTCAGGAAGTGAGTAACTGCCAAATGAGGGTAATTTCAGGTAAAAGGTGAAGGAAGAGTAATAGTGTTTCTATAAGCGTAAACTGTTATAATAAGCTTTCAGTAAACAACTAAACATGAGGATGAGAGATTCTGTTTTGGATAAAAAAAAAAGATCTGAAATTGCATAGCGCTCCCCAAGAAGACTAACCAGAAAAGTCTTCAAAATTGAAACTGGAATATTAAAAGGGTGAATTGCTTTTGGTCTTGTACGAAGTTTGGGCTTTGGTGAGGCTTACTTGACATGCTAATTTAATTATTATTTGAGTCTAACTAGAGCCCTACCTCAACCGGCAATTGGCTTCACTTTTTCACCCACCACATCATTCAAAACAAATAATATAGGGGAAGATTCTTGACCTTTTTTCTTCTCATTAAAAATGTAAAAGAAAAAAAAAGTAGTATTCTCACCTAGCCACCCTAACCATTAAAAAAAATTAATAGTAACAATATTTTTCTGGAACTTGTTTTCTCTTCTATAAAAAATTTAAGCAAGCAAATAACATCATATCTGTGAAAGTGGCGCACTTTTTAAAGAGCGTGTTTCTTTCATGGTTATGGTTATGTCAATGCGAAGGCTCGTTTGAGAAAAGCAAGAATTTCTTGTTTTAAAGAAAAGTATCTTGAATACTTGCCCAAAAAAAAAAAAAGAAAAGTATCTTGAAAATCGTATGAAGGCATGTTTCGTTGCCCTTTATGTTTTAGCTTGTTTTCATTTGAAATTTAAATCTTTTACTTTTTTAATTTAGTGAGTTTTAAGTATTTAACTAGGTAATAGGGTTGGAAACAAAGATTTGAATCATTTTATTCGAAGTACCCATAGTCTTTTTATGCGCAAAAAACTATGTGAGTCTTTGTATACAGAGAAACGGATACGTGAAAGGCAAAATGAAATGTGTGCAAGTGAGAAGCGTAGAGAAAAAACCAGAATACAAAAACAGAGAAGAGAAAGAAGCGGAGGTACAGAGAATGCTTGAAGGACTGCATAAGCCATATTCTGCTCCGCATCGGACTTCAATGGCCACAGTGTGAGCTATGAGAAGTGTCCATTGAATGCATGATACAGTAGTACAGAACTGTTCTCATGCCCAATCTTCCACATACAAAAGTGTCCATGGACTTGCACATCCTCATACCCAATCTTCATATATGCTTCAATGTCATCCCTCTAGATTATTCCTACGACGTTGATTTTTAACTTCTAACAGAATAATTGAATGAAGAATGCAGTGACTCCAAATCGAACACATACCATAAATTGAAAAGGGAAAAAAAAAGACAGAAAAAGAAAAGTCAAGATACTCTTTCAAGTTCCAAGGAAAAGAAAAGGGTCTAAAGGAAAAATCAGAAAGAAAAAGAAAACGAGAATGGCGAAGAGGACAACCTGCATAATATCTTCTTCGCATCAAAAAGCAGGCCCAGAATGCAGACACGACGAGAACCACCTTTGAACCTTTTGATAAGGAAGCTTCAGAGGGGGGTGTTAGGACTTAGGAGCAGTGGCACGTGATATTGGCACGGCTCAATCAAAAAGCAAGGCCCCGAACATGTTGAGCATCGCTTTCTTATTGAACCGGACCAATATCCCGTTGAACCGGTCACCTCAACCCCTCGTCGCCATGTTTGGCTTAGACATCTTTTGCACTCATCTGCTGTAAGACAATCACAGACATAACCAACAGAACAAAGTATCAAGATAAAACTTGAAACTGTTAAGTTAATATCAGAGTTTCAGAAGGGGCCCTTTGTGTTTTTTGTTTTTTCGGTGGTGGAGGAGAGTGCTAAAAATGTAACATTCACATAACCCCTTGATTTAAATGACTTTGAAGAGAACCAGGAAGGGACTGACAGTGATCTGTGGTGAATGGAGAAGAAACAACGATATGGGGGTCGACATATTGAGTGGAGTTTATGTACAAAACAGAGAGCTCGAGACAGAGAGAGAGAGAGATACTCTGAAGTTTTAAAGAAGGCAGTGCCCAACATGAGAGGCCACGAAATGTGGCTGGTGGTGGTAGCATTGAAGAAGTTGCATTAAATTTTCAACTACCTATCAACTGAGGAAGTTGGAATATTAATTTAAGGAGGTACAGGAATCGTGAAAAAGCTCAGAGGAGACAAATCTGTAGCCTTTAATCCGGGCATTTATGGATTATGGGGTAGAGGGAGAGGGATGTCGGTTCTGTTCAATCAGCATTTATGTATCAAACAGTAAAAAAAAAAAAGAGCCTTTGCTTTATGGGTTTTGGCTTCTGGTACTCATAGCCATCATACCCAACCTCTCATGAGGCACTTCGTAGGTTCAGTGATTCCACCACTTATGCAATTGATGCATGTGTATTTCCTCACATGGTTAGCCCCCTCCAATTCTTTGCTAGAAATAAGCGTAAAAAGATGGTTAAGAACTGGGGCATATGAACGAGTTGTGCCAAATCTAGCTAACCAATATGTGGTATTTTATGTTTAAAGATTCCTTTACTTGTGTCTTGTTAGTTTTAAATTCGGAAATACAATGACCTAACCAAATGATGTAAGATACTTTTACTACGAGATCATATTGTAGGTAAGATACCCAAGAATCAATATCATATAGCTATATATATAATGGAATTTATAATCTCTTTATTTAGTATGACAATTAAAAAATGATTCCAGCATACATGAGGTATGTAAAAACCTAAGCATGGGAATCGGAATACTCAAATCCTTGCACTTGTGTGGTTAGATGACAAAAAGCTGCACAAAAATTTCACAATCACTTAAGCCCTTTTGATAATACTAAAAAGGGCATTGATGCTTATTGAAAGTTAGTTTTTTTTAATAGTAGAATATATTTTTAATTTTTGAAAGATATATTATTTATCAATTTTATCTTTTAAAGATTAATTTTATCGATTTAATCATTCAAGTTTTAAGTTACTCACAAATTTTATCTTTTTATTTCTTTTAATTTTATCAATTTAGTCCCTCAAAAGGATCAAATGGTTGTGAATCTAAAATTTAAGAAACTAAATCGATAAAATTAATCTTTAAGAGATGAAATTAATAAATAATTTATTTTTTAAAAATTAAAATAATATTTTACTCTTTTTTCAACGAAGAATCTTGGAATAATTTTTAGCTTGTTTGTTTAAGTGTAGAAATAGCACTATACAAAAAAAAAAAAATTGTGTCCAATTATTGATTTTGCTTATTCATGATTACTAAATATAAGTGGGGCTGGGGAGAGAAGTTATTTCTAATATACATTATGAATAGTTAGCTTCCTTATCCATAGATTTTCTTTATTATAGCTACTATTAGCTTTTAATTAAAAATCACAACCTAATTATTTACGAGAATCCATGTATATATAGAGACCATACTTATATATATTATCATGTTACAGGACATATTCCGGGTTACTTAAGATGAATTTGCCTAGTTATGCAGCCTGAGAAATTGTTACCATATAGAAGAATATACAATGGTCCAAAGCAGAACAAGAATCATAAATAGAGTTGGGTCTTCCTTCCATAGTCCAGATGCATCCAGCATATAGTTATGACAACTGAACAGAGGCCACAAGGACAACACAGAGTAGGCCTTTATGCTTGATACTTTGGAGTTTGGAACTTTGGATCCATATGATATGAAGAGATCGATATATATATGCATAAGTTATGATAGCAGGTAGGCACTACAAGTGAGAATGACTACACCACACCATTAAATAGTGCTGCGACCTATTGATGAGAACGCATACATCACGTGAATGAAAGGGGAATAAAACTTTCTATTTTAAAATTGAAAAATTCTTATATATTTTTAGAATAAATGCTTTGTCTTATTCAAAGTAAATGTAAGATAAATGAATATATAATGTCAAGTTTAACATTGATATTATTTTTATGTACTTATTTTATATTCACTTACATAAAATAAAAAAAATTGCTAGTTCAGAAACATCAAGAATTTCTCCTTTACATTTGTGATGATAAAGCACCCATACAAGTCTAAGGTCATCCGTGCTTGTGCCAGCAAAGACTAGGCATCTTTTCAGTTTGTAAAACCTACCCCTATGTACTCTTTCAACATGCAGGACCAAGCATCTCTTCCCAAAAGCTCAAATATTGCTCATATTCCTCAGCCATTGTTGATTGGCATAGAGCCATTTCCTTTGCCCTTCAAGGGGTTCTCAAATCTCATTATTTGTCACATCTCCCAGCTAGCTTGTGTGTTTACTTGCTTGCTCTGTAGATTGCTATTTGCACTTTCAGATTTTAGAAATTGAGTGAAGCAAGTAAGCAATAGAATTAGAATTGAAGATTAAACTTATGTTTGTTTTGGATTTCCACAATTAGCAAACGAATATTGGAGAGAAGAAAAACTTTTTTTTGCTTTCTGTGGTGTGGAATTGCTTTAGAAAGCATAAAATGCCCGTCTGCATTTACTGAAATTTTAAATAAACGGGTCATAATATGATTTTGTAGGGATTTATAGAGTGAATTTTAATTAGAACTCAATACTGTCTAACTGGATTTTAACTTTCATTTGATGATTCCGATTGAAAAATAAATTCATATTTAGATAATGGGGGAGTCAAGTGGTAAGTAGATGAATTCATAACTTAACAATTGTAAATTCGACTCCTATCCCAATTACTTGTGTTTCAGTGATAAGTTATCTGTAAATATTTTATAAATGATTGGGATCTTATTTTGATTTTGAATTGGGAGTCTTTTCCTTAACTTAAATTTAAAAAAAAAAACAGTTTTTCGGTTAATTTTTTAAAAACATTTAGATTTTAATTAATTTAAAAAAATTAATTCAAATATGCTTAATGAGGTCCACTATAAATATATCTTATGACACAGAAAAGGAAAACGAAAAGGAAAAACGAAACATACTAGAAAAATATTTCTTAAATGGGATTCAAGCATTGCACAAATTAGACATCTCCTCTATTGTTGAAAATAATATATGTATTATGAAAACGCATTGTTAAATTTGCACTTACTCATACATCTTAGCTAAATTAGGGTGATTATGTTTTGGTGAAAATTTAAATAAAAATTTGGGAAAAATTATTGTTAGTATTAATATTAGCACGTACTTTAATTTGGTGTTAATACAAATATCACCTTAGAGTTTTGGTGTTTGATATATGACACTATTTTTTCACTAAATTGTCTATCGAATAATTATTCTCTAGATATAACAGAAAAAATATCATACTAAAGAGTCTGATTATTTTATTATAAAAATTAGTTACACTGTTAAAATTTTTACTACCTAAGTTGTTTCAATGCAATAAACATCTTTATAATATAATAATAAATATTTTTATTATCATTATTTCTTTTAGTAAATTTATTATGATTATTCAACTGTGAATATGGTTATTTGAAAGAAAATTTTTAAAAACTAAATATGAATCTAAGTTATAAAATGATGTCTGTACTTTGTGTTGGAATTGATTAAATATTTTTTAAAACAAAATATGCCTTTAATTAAGCCATGATTATGAGTTCGTTTAGATAAACTTATGAAAAAAGTAATTTTTTTATATATCTATTTTTAGTAAATATTTTTAAAAGAAAAAGTAATTTTGTATTTGGATACAATATTGAAGAAGTACTTTCAAATAATAGAAATACTTTTAAGTTTATTTAGATAAAAAAAAGTACTTTATTTATATCAAAATTAATGAAAAAGACATCTAAATGCAAGATATGATGAATTATGATATGTAAAATATGATTAAATTGACTAGCATAATAGTAACGGTGTAGTTTTCAAATATATCACGGTAACATTGTTATAGAAAATAAGACGTGAGGTAATAGAAATATGTCTAATTATGTATCGAAAGATTTAACTACATGTTGCTGATGTTTTTTTATTTTACTTTCTTTAAGTGGTATGGTCATTGAGGTTATAATTCGGTTTTAACGCATTAAGACATACTGGTTGAAAGTTGTATTGTTTAAAATACAATTCACAAAACTACCTAAAGAGGATATAAAATGTAATTTTTTATAAAGATAAAGGATATTTTAAAAGTTAGAAGTTAGATATCACTAACTTCTAAAAACACTAACAAATGAACTTTTTTTTAATTTTTTTTAAAGTTATATCCAAACATACTTAAAAATATATAGAAGTACTTTTTTAAATAAAAATATTTTTTTTAAAAAATAAATATATCTAAACGCATTCTATATATGGCTTCTCAATGAAGATTACAAACAAAATTAAAGCATAATTTTGAAAAAGATTTCAAATCAAAGCAATATATAAAAATAGTTCACTAGTGAAAGATATAACTTTTATTGTAAAGCATATATATGTTGAGACCAAAATGGATTTTCCTATGGATTGAGGAGAAAGTCATTGAGAATATTTTTTTGGAACGTGAAAATAAAAAAATATTATATAGTTATAATTTTTTGATTAAAATTTTTTAATAGAGTAATTTAGCATATTTGTTAACTTTTAGATAAGTAAGTGATCTCTACTACTTCATTTTGTCCAACCGCCCTACTTAATTCTAATTAAATTCTATCAAGAATTCAAATTTTAATTATTTTTCTACTTGTGTAGCATTGTTTCAAAAAGATATTATCATTTGAAATACCATCCATCGGTGGATAAAGAGGTAATTAAGAGACAAGTCCTAAGATTTTATATTAATTAAAGTGAAAAGCGTGAAAACTAATTAAAATGATCATCTTCAATTTACAGCAGTGGTAAAAGTAGTGGCGAAGAGTGAAAATCAATTAGCACAAGAGTTTAGTAGCTTCCCCTCTTTCGCTTTCAATATGCAACTTATATAATGTACAATACATTCACCCACTTCACCCAACATCTGATTTATTCCCCCTTCTCCAGTAAAGGGAAAAAAAAAGAAAAAGAAAAAAAGAAAGTCTATGTCATTGTTTGATGAAGTAAAAGGTTAAATTGAGAAATTACAACACTAAGAAGGAGCTAGGAAAGCAACTGCTAGCTAACAAAGGAAATGGTATTAAAGAAACAAAACACTGAAAAAAGGAACCACTACTTGCCAGTTTTTGTTTGGAATGATTCTCTTGAGATTGAGAATAAGGAGATGGTGAACCTTACTGGTTTAGCTAAAACCAACTTTAAAGAAGATTATTTATTATTTAATGATATATATGGTGCGTTGAAAGGATCAGCATTTTTAAAATGTTTTATTTTTGAACAGGTTAATTAGTAAATAATTTATTTTTAATTTATTTTGTCGGGAATTTATGTATTATTTCACTGCCCTCGTACTGCAAGATGTATATTTAAGTCTAAAAGTTGAAAGGCATGTTTAAAACCAAATTATATTAAAAATGTAATTTTTTTAACATTGACCTTATTTAATATTTTATTAAATAAAAAAATAATTTAATAAAACGAATTTACCAAATATGTTTAACGATAACTTTTCACCATTTAAATTAATTTTTTAATTTAACTTTTTTTTTCTTTCGTTACAAAACAAAAAATCCAGTACCTAGTGTAATCTATACTAATATATAAAGGGAATTCTTTTTTTTTGGTCTCAAATTTTCAATTTCCTAAAAAACCATTAAAAATTAATTGAACTCAAATTGAAAAAAAAAGATAAAATTGTAAACTCAAATATTTTTATGATAATTATATTCTATAGTTAACTACTTTCAATTAAACCCAAATTAAAAAATAATAAAATTGTAAACTCAAATATTTTTGTGATAACTATATTATATAATTAACTGCTTTTAAATACAGATAATTATTTTTTTTATATACACTATTATAACTAGTTTTAGATATATTTTAATTTCCTAAAAAATAGAAAAAATATATTAATTTAACTAATTAATTTATAATTATAGTAAAATTTCTTATAATTAATTACTTTATAAAATAACTATATAAGAAAAAGTAAAAAATACGAATTGAGAAGCTAAGTAGTGCATCTCAATATACTAATAAAGATAAAGTAAGTTAAAATGCATGCAAAGCCAAATCTCTGAATTTGATCAAGATCAGGTAATCTCATAAAATGTTTAGTATTATTTGAGTTACAAACGTTGAATTATTTCTTTAATATCAATAGATTTCTTTGATATACATTTAACACACAACAAAAGAATATTTTACTTATAATAAATTATCGTTTTCAGAGACATTATCTTATCTATCAATTTGTATTTTTTAATTTTAATTTATCAACATTATTTATTTATTATTATAATTAAAATTACTTTAATTATAAAAAAATTTTAATTTTAAATTGAATAATTGAATAAAAATATTTTTATGAAAAGATAAAATATGTTCAAAGACAATTAATTTAAAAGAAGATAATTTCTGTATAAGTGAAATGTGCTTGAAAGAAGTTATAACTATATAATATGATTTTATAAAAAAAAAAAAACAACAACTGCTTAATATGGTTATAAAAAAAATTTATTTTTACAAATTTATCTTTTTTTTTTCTATTCCGGTTATATTAGTTAGCAATAATCTCTTAAGAATAGAAAATTTGGAGACTAATGAGAAGAATTTCTTTTACAGTATCTATATATATATAGTGATAACAAAAAGAAGAATCTTTATCATTATTTTATTTTTATTTTATAAATAAATTAAGATTAGAATTATTTTAAAAGTAATTAATCTTATCTTGTTAAACTTATCTTATTATCTTATTATATTTTTTTTATCTTTTGTAACTATATTAATTATATAATAAAATATATATTAACTATTTAATTAAGCTTAATCATAAACTTTTACATAATATCAGAGTTAAAATAATTAATGCCGTTTGATACAAACTCAGACAATGAAAGACACCGTTTAATTTAAAGGAGTGATAACTATTAACAAAGGAGAAAAATCTTTATCATTAAACTTATATTATTATCTTATTCCTTATTCTTTATAACTATTTTTATTATATAATAAAATACTAATAAACTATTTTATTAAATCTAATCATAAACTATTATATATATATACATACATATATATATATATATATATATATATATATATATATATTTATGTTATATATAAAGAGGATTCATCACTTTGGTATCCAATTTTTAAAATTTCAAAAAATTGACATTATCACTAAATTTAACTCAAATAAAACATAATAATAAAAATGTAATTTTATAGTTTAAATTTCAAAATTACTTATCTAACTGTTATAACATTTGAACTCTATATAAATTCTAAGAAAAGTCAACTTCGTCTTCTCACACTATCCCAAAAAAAAAAAAAAAATCTCATTTTACATATAGTACTTCCCTTACTTTTATTCCACTTGCATCAACTTCACAAAAAATTTCTACATTAAAATAAATATTTTTTAAAATTTAAATACAGATAATTTATATAAAAAATTATTTTTATCTAAATACATATAATAAATATAAAATAAAAATTAATATGAACTAAAATAAAAATAAAAAATATTAATTAAGAAGTATAAAAATTTGTACGCTAATTTTATTATAAAAGAGATTCTTTTTATTTGATCTCTAATTTAACTTTCCAAAATTTTCATTATAATTTATTTAAACTCTTATTAAAAAATGATAAAGACGTAAACTTAGACATCACTTGCATTTTAATTTTTTAACACCTAACATTACAAGTTTATAATTATTTCAACTCTCCTCGTAACTAATAAAACCTATATTAACTTTCTCAAAATAAAAATTCTTCAATTAAAATAAATATCCTCAAAAGTTAAATAAATATCACTTCTTTAAAAAATTATTTTTATTTAAATAATTAAATAATTATATGAAGTAAAATAAAAATAAAAATACATATTAAAAAGTATGATAATACCTCTCAACATACTAATTGAAGATAAAATATTTTAAAAATATTTTAAATAATCATAAATATATCAAAATTATTTTAAAAATAGATTTAATTATTATAAAGTAAAAAATTTATTTTAAAAAATAAAATAAAAAATATTAATTATTAATAAATAAATTAATAATTAAGATTAGAATAAAATATATACATTATGTAAATCCATAGATTTTTCTTTATACATATATTCTGAATTGTTTGGCAAAATTCCCAGAAACGGTGTCGTTAGATGGAGCTTTCCCAAATCCTAGGAAAAGCGGTAACACAACGGAATGTAACGTAGTTTCCTTTGCTTGCAGCGGAGTTCGTCGTCCTTTCTTCATTTCTTCCTTCTTTCTCTGTGATCTCTAGCTCTAGCCCTTTTTCTCTCTTTTCTTCTCTCCCCTCTATCATCTGGTAAGCAATTTCTGGTTTTATTTCTTCCATTGCAAATTTCACTCTCTTTTTTGTTTTGGAATTATTTTCATTGCTTGATCGATCGCTACCCTCATAGGAAACCCTAATTCCGTAGTTGGGTTTTTGCCTGTTTTCTGCTGCAGATTTATTGCATGGCTAAGAGCTCATTCAAGATGGAACACCCCCTTGGTTTGTCTTTCTCTTTTTATTTGTTCTTTTTTAACTGCTTCTCCAATGTTCCTTGTATGGGTTAAGTTGGATAGTATTTTTTTGATGCTGTAATTAACTTGATGATTGGGATTCTCGAGTAGTAGCCTAAGGAATTTGAAATTTGAATTTTCATATATCGGCTTTGTGATTGCTTATTTGGGGACTTCTTGGGATATGAAAAATTATGTCAGACTCATGATCGTCTTCATCTGAACCTGTATTCAGTAAAGTTTGAAATTTGGTTCACGAAATTAGTATTTTTGAGCCCCAATTTGTCTTCCATTGAAAAGGAACTTTTTAGATAGAAATTTTACTCAATCAAGTGTGAATTTCTTGGGATGATTTTCTGCTTTTCTCTTTCCATCTAGTTTAGTCTAAACAATGACCTAAGGTATAGTACTTATATATACTTTCTTTGCTTTTGTTAGTTGATATGATGTGTTACTTCCTCTGAATGGGGTTACTTGTTCATGCGTGAGTTATACCCATTCTTTTTAGGGTTTGGCTCCTCTAAGGTGAGGAGTTTACTTTAGAGGGAAAAGCGAGGAGTTATAATTTTTGATGAGAAAATTAACAGTTGAGATTATGATAAAATACATGCACATGTATAACAAACTGTGAGGTTATTAAAATTCACTTTCTTGATTTTCTCATTTATGGTTATAACTCCTCATTTTTCCTTCTAAAGTGAACTCCTCACTTCAGAAGAGCTAAAAATTTTTTTTTCCCCTTCACGACTGATCTGAATTATTTGTTATCATGGTAAAGAACTGTCAGGATCCACAAAACATAATACCAAAGTGCTCATAAAATTGTTTTCTTTTTGTTATAAATGTCTTGTATTTAATTTTGGGTTTGGCTGACATGGGACCTCACCACTAATCTCAAAGGGGCTGCAGGCGCACAGGGCGCCCCCAGTGGCATTGACCCTGCTCGAAAATTTCATGGTGTGACCTGACACCCTGCGGTACAGACATATATATTGTAAAATCAGCAGTTAGGTTGTAGAGTGTAGCCAATCTCAGTAACAGTGAGGATTTGTGTGTATTGGGATTAGGTTTCGAGTGTTGAGCGGTTACTCCTTATATTCTTCATTGATCATAGTGAATGTTATCTCTGTTTTGCCTGTGGATGTAAGTCTATGTTTGCTGTAGGTTGAACTGCATTAAATTTCTTGTCTATTTTTCTTCCCCCTATTATCTGTTCGTGCATCTGGTTACATCATTTTTTTTATCCATTACATTCAACTTATATTATCTAATTTGTACAAACATTACATGCCAGAAAGGAGGCAGGCTGAAGCGGCTCACATAAGAGAAAAGTATCCTGATAGAATTCCAGTAAGATTTGCTTTCTGTTGTGTCCATTTATCATTAAATCTCACTTCTTGCTTATTAATGTGGTTGATAAGAAAAAGTTAGTTTCTTCCTATATTTGGAAAGTGCAATTGTAAATATTGGCATAGTTTATTAACTCTGATTTTCTTTTTTAAGTACTGTTACTTGTTTTATAATTACTGTCTAGTTTCTGCACAAAATTTATCCTGCTATATCTGGTTAGCTGAAATTTGAAAATATTGACTTTAATGGAAACTCGGTTTTAATTGGATTGAGCTATTTTGATTATATTTTCTTTGGGGTTGGGCTGGAACTTGTTTTGAAGACTTCTAAATTTTGATTTTTTTTCTGTATGTCTGTGGCATCAAATTGAAACGTTCCTGAACTTTCAAACCTTATGACTTCTGATTTTATTTGTTGAATTGGGGATAAAAGTGAGCTGGACAAGCATTTGATTTGTTTTTAGCATGGTAAACAGAAGCAGAAGCTGATGTGTTCTGTTCTTTACTTAATAATAGTGTCATAGGATGACAGGAAAATGGTACAGAATATAAAATCAGAATTATGATCTGAATAGGAGAAAACAAGGATTACTGCTATGCTGAATTATATCAGTAGATGCTTTGTATGGGTTCATTTATGTGAAAGCCCACTAATGGATTTCAATATTGGAAGCTTCAAAACATATCAGTTTGATCAAACAATGATGGTGGGGTTTTGGTTGAGACTTTGGCGTTAACAATTGAAGGTATTAAAATTTTGAAGTCTTGTGTGTCATAAATATGTTGTATATGTGCGTTATATATTTGTACGGATTGGAGTTTGTAAGCTTAGTGCTTACAATTACTTCAGTTTCCTATGGCCTTTTGGCTTAGTTGTATTGCTGTCATTGTAAAATATAGGAGGTTGGATGACTCTCACATGCCTTCATCTCACCCTCCTAATTAAAGAAAAAACTGGTTGTGGAAGGCAGGGAAAATAAGTACATAAGTGGTTGCGGAACATGGATCATTTGTAGATATACATGGGCATGTTTGATATGCTCCATGTTTTCATTTGCCTTTGTCAAAGGTAATTTTAGATTATTAAATTCTTATTCTACTAAGAATATTGACAATCAGCTGAATGTTCTATTGTGTATTGTGGATACTGATAATCTCCTTTCATCCTGTTTGTTTCCTTCGTATTTTTCTCCTCTTTATTAACAGTGTATATTTTTGTTCCCCGTTGGATGAATGTAGGTATCTGGTTCCTGCTGATCTGACTGTTGGCCAGTTTGTGTACGTGGTGCGGAAGAGAATCAAGCTTAGTCCTGAGAAGGCCATCTTCATTTTTGTGAAGAACATTTTACCACCAACTGGTAATATATATGGATTTTGTGTGTGTATGTGTGGTAACATATGTGGAACTTTTCTTTTTGGGTATTAACAGTGGTTATTCTTGTAGTTAATTTTGTGAACTGAGATGTGATTTTGTGTTCATGCAGTGGCTATGATGTCTGCAATTTATGAGGAAAATAAGGATGAAGATGGATTCTTGTATATGACTTATAGCGGGGAGAACACATTTGGGATGATGATCTGAAATCATGAGCGGCAACCATGTGAATAAAACTTCTAAAAAAATAACCATTGTGAAGAAGTCAGCTTAATTGTAAATACTCGTTTGAACCATTTGACGTCTGATTGATGACAATCTTTATCTGTACTGCAACTTATTCAAAAATTGCCTCATGTTTCTATCATATTCTAAATGGCAAATAGGTTGAGTTTTTTGTCAATTTCACTGGATATGATTCTTGTATAGGCAATTTGGTTTTATATTGTGTTTCATCCCAAAACAAAAAATGGAAGAATTTCACTGTCAAATGGAGGTATCCCTTGTGACTATTGGAAATTATAATTAAAAGTTGAGGGATAACTTTTGGGTTCAATGTTTGAAGCAAAGGGTTAAATTGGAGCAGTGATATTTGCATATATGCTAGTTGCACCGTACCTTTGGTAAGGGGTGTGAAACTGGCACTATGTCTTTCCAATTAATTGCTTGTGATTTATGAGCGTTCGACTAACAAAAAAAAGGCGGTGTGTAATTATAAAATAGATAAAATATAATTTATATTATTAAAGTTTATTTAATATCAAATTGTTTCTTAAAATTTAATTTAAAAACATTAATTTTATTATTAAATAAAATAGAAGTCATATTATTTAATTAAAAAAATTTTATAAAATAAAATATAATTTATACTAATAAAATTTATTTTTATATTAAATTATCTCTGAGATTTTTTTATCTCCTAAAATCCTCTTAGTTTGTTAATATCATTTTTTACTAAAATTCTCTAAAATTATGTTTCATTTAAAAAAATAATTAATATTTTTAAGTAAAACTAAAAGTTTAATTAGATAAAGGATTCATTTGAATGAACTTCAAAAAAAAAATTCATGAATTTTTTTAAAAATTATTTTATGTATAAATATAATATTTGAAAAAAAAATTTTGAGTCTGTTGTAAAATTTTTTTTTCAAAAGTACAAAAATTTAACTTCTAACAAAAATACATCTTTAACTTTTTTAAAAATATTCATCCAAACATACTAAAAAATGAGAAAGGTATTTTTTAAAAAAATTATTTTATTAAAAAAAAAACACGTTCAAACGAATACTAAAAGTGTAAATTGTATTCTCTCCTTATAAAATTTGTTTTCATTTAGCATTCTGAAAAACACGTAGGGCAAAGGCACAGATGCATCGAAAAAAAAAGAAAGGTGTAGACATTTTATTTATGAACAAATAATAAGAAGAAAGGATATCAGCTATTCTGAATTGTTCTACACGAAATGGGAAAGCATAATCAAATGACGAAACAAACTAAAACACTTGAACTCATCAAGCAAGCAATGTGTGTGTTTGTGAAAGCTATATGAATTATGAAACGAAAGAGTTCAGTCATTTTTCTGGTAGACTTTCACTTGGACGAAGAAGTCCTTTTCTGGTACTGATTCTTGACCCATTTGATCCCCGCGAAGGTGCCGCTCTTCACCTTCTTGGCACCCACCGATGCCGCCACCTTGGCCTTGTCCATTCCAGCTGATGCCGCCGCCTTGGCACCCGCCATCTTCTTGCTGCTGCCACTCTTCTTCACCTTGTCACCCTCGTCGTCGCTGTCGAACCCACCCGTTCCCCATTGGTCAGACCAACTCGGCGCCTTGCTGCCCATGACTTTTTTCCTTCACAAAAATTTCAGTCCTGTGTTTGATTCTAATCAGAGATTAGAGGCAGGACGTAATACGATAACAAATTAAAAAGCAAATAAACAAACATATACGATAACAAAAAAAGACGGCAAAAAAATAAATATATGAATAAATAACAATCGCATCCAAGTCGCAAGCAGTCAGAATACCAAGTCCACACCTTTGGTGCAGATTGTGACAGTCAATCAGCATGAGAAATCAATGCAAAAAAAAAAAAAAGAAAAGAAAAAGAGTGCGAAGAGGAAAAAAAAAAGGGGTTTTGAATCTGAGAAGATTCATACGATCTTTTTATTTTCTTTATATGAGATCTCTGGATCAGTTTTATCAAATCTCACTCTCTGGGAGGGTTTCAAAGTAAGAAGATTTCATGTTATTCAGATATTTTATTCCCCCCCCCCCCCCAAAAGAAGGTCAAATAACATGTTCAGGTCAGGTTAGATCGCAATTCTAATGGGGGGAAGGAGGAGGGGAATGATTTTTTCTGTATGTATCTACAAACATATCTACAGACCCGAGAGAGAGTATGAAAGGACAATAACCCAAAAAAGGCTAATCGGAGGCATGGGCGTGGGGGGGTGTGTGTGTGTGAGAAAGGAGAGAGAGAGAGGGGGGAAAAGAGTACCTTGTTGGGTGGTGAAGTGAAGGAGGGCCCAGAGAGGCAGAACAAAGAGCGGATCGTGATTTGAGGGAAGAGTAGGCAACAAGGGTAGTGGGGTAGAATCTGTCGAAAGCCTTATTATAAAAACCTGCGTTCAAGTGGCGGTGGACACACACAGCGAGGTTAATACCAAAACTTCTACACTCAGATTTTCTCACTGTTGCCTGCATTCATGTTCCTGTTCCTGGTTTTGTGGCCTCATTTTATATTCATTTATTTATTTTATTTATTTATTTTGTGGTGTTTGATTCCCTTGCCAATTGTATTTGCAGAAATAAATTGACTTCTTTCCATTAATTACGTAATCCTACCCATTTACGGCACCTGCAACTGCATCTTTTTCCGCACATGCACACCGCCCGTCAAATTCTTCAGGGAAAATAATAAACTTTGTTCACTTGCGATACTTGCGCCGTCTCAACAAGTTTAGATAATGATCATCATCAATAACTTAGCTTTTTATCATGTACATTCATACATTGAGTCCTTTCCACAAGCAATTTACTTTGTTATTTACCCTTATTCTGTTGCTCTTCACGCCACTTTTTTTTATAATTTAAAAAGACAGATATATCTTTTGAATTAATTATACTTAAAAGTTAATTTGACATTTTTCAATTGAGTTTATTTCTTTATTTATAAAAAAAACCATCATTTTTACAGCATAAAATCTAATAAATTTTTATTTGAATTTATGTAGAATTGTATTAAAATATTGCTATATAAATTTACATACATATATCGACTTTGCATTCAGGATACAACTTTCTAACTTCGAAGGCTATCACTTTTCTTTTAAGTTTACATTTCACTAAATAGATTTTTTTTTTTAATAAATAGTTGCTTTATTTGTAATGGTTTAGTGCCAAGATATGTTACCTTATGAGCACAAAGCGCAACTTCATGTGTACAACATCATTTAGACATAAATATGAAAAAAAGCTGCGTAAAGTCGTCAGCTGGAATAGCTCAGTTGGTTAGAGCGTGTGGCTGTTAACCACAAGGTCGGAGGTTCAAGCCCTCCTTCTAGCGTTTTTAGCCAGACATTTTGCCAGTTACAAATTTTATGGGCTCTATTAAATACAATTTAGCTGAAATCGCATTCTAACTGAATAATTCTGTGTTAAATTTTTTAAAAATATATAATTAATTCATGAAA
Source organism: Castanospermum australe (assembly GCA_019955255.1). Taxonomy (NCBI): domain Eukaryota; kingdom Viridiplantae; phylum Streptophyta; class Magnoliopsida; order Fabales; family Fabaceae; genus Castanospermum; species Castanospermum australe. The sequence continues at coordinate 1,404,001 of NSJW01000018.1, forward strand.
TTATTAAATATCTGTAATATAATTAATAATACAATTTTTATATGCATAAAATTTGTAATATAATATCAGACAACCAAATATTCTAAAAAATCACTAAGTATTGTATGTGTTTTGTAATTCAAATGACATTAAGTCTCTTCAGATATACAAACAGTGTTGTGATAAGAAAGACAACTAAAACTAACAAAAATTAAGAGTCAGTATTAATTTTTATTTGGATTGAATAAATAATAAGAAAGAAAATTTTGAAAGAAAATATATTGTGATTATCCATAAAAAATGATAAAAACTTAATTTCAGTGAATTTCTCATACATCCATTTAAGATAATTCTTAAGTTAATTGTGTAAATTATTATTAAACTTATAATATTAAAATTATCAAATAAAATAAATAAATAATAATAAAAATGACATAAAAATTAAATTACAATATTTATAAATTGAACAAAATACTTACGTATTAACAAAATTTATCTCCTAAATAAATAATGCAATTTTTTTTCTTTTTTTTTTCTATTTATCAACTCACTTCTTTTCAAATTGCCTTAAAGGTTACTGAGACGCATTGTGCAAGCACCGTGATCTTCTTAACAAAGAAGATAAAGGGTGCATAAGAAAAGAAATCTCACAACAATACACAAATAAAATATAATTGACACAATGTTAAAATTTGTTTGGCCGTAAAAAGTCAACAAAACACTCATTCATAAATTAAGGATATGAAAAATAAGTTTTTCGTATTAACCACAAAAAAAAAAAAAGTTTTTCGCAGTGTCTCTTCATCGCTGTTGTAGAAAGCCTCCTCGTTAAGTGATTCAACTTTTATATATTATGTTATAATAGATTTGCACCAATAACATTGCATGGTAATTTATTTCTTAATATATATAACATAGATTAAAATTTTCTAAAGTTTCTTACATTTTCATTTCTTTTATAGTTTTTTTTATAAATGTTCCAGAAAAATGCGTGAAAAGTGAAACAAAAATTTTGACATTTTATTACAAATTATTTCTTTTCTCTTAATAAAAGATACTTTCTTTTATTTTATTTATATAAAGGTTACACCGATTATAATCTCAAACGTATTATCTGCCCTTCTCTCTCCTTGCATGTATAAGCTTTTTTGCTTTTTTTTTTGGTATGCAACGGGGCTAAACTCCCAAAACAAAAAACAAACTAAGAAAAGATAATCCAGAGAGTTGTAACTCCCATTACATTATGCAGAAGAAGAACCTTCACAAAAGAAGGAGGTTTTTCCCAGAGCCAAAAACCATGATTCTAAGAAGCAGCTCACGTAGCCAAACTATCTGCCACCATATTTCCTTCACGATAGATATGCTTATGCTCAATATGCCAATCCTTTCTTAGCCAATTCTTGATCTGTTAGATGAGATTACTCACTGCAATACTACCTCCATTCTCACCATTCACAATCTCAACTAAACACTCTGAATCAACTTTCATTGGAATGCATCTGTATCCTTGCCTCCAAGCTTTTTTGCTTTGGTGTTCTCATATATTCTATCTCAAGTTATTTATCAATGTATGCTGGAGATCATTTGTAATCTCCAACATGATTTAGATTGTGGACAGAGTTGGTTGCAATATTTTTGCCAAAACAACTTTATCTCGCACTTTAGCAGAGATTTAAATCGTCTGTCCCTTTCTGTTTTTCCTTTCTATTTTCCCAATTAAATTATGCCACCTAAAATAAAAATATCACTTAAGCATTTCTAACGTCTAAAGAAATTTAATGCCGTAACATTGGAGTCACTCATTCTCATCTTCGCACTCGTGTCCTGCAAGTGAAGGCCAATCGACAATGATGGAAAAAAAATTATGTTCTTGTTGCTGTGAGACAGGCAGGTAAAGAACTTATGCCACTACAATTATGGGAGGGTGTGTGGGTCCCTCTCCATTTACACACAGATACACCTCACTTCTACTCCTTTACTCTGTTACTGTTCATGTTGCTGAGAGATTGAGAGGGAAAGTAATTAAAGACCAAAAACAAGATAATTTCTCCTTTCAAAGCGTTAAATTTCTTTAGACGGTAAAACTGCTTAAGTGATATTTTTATCTTAGGTGACATAATTTGATTAGCAAGACAGGAAAAAGAGACAGGAAGAGGGACAGACGATTTGGATCTCTTTTGCACATCTACTGTGTGGGAAAAAGGATATGTTGTATTCATTTCATTTCTGATTCATTCCCGGCACATATGCGAAACACTTTAATTTTATACATATATTGTTAGGAATATAAAATTATTCATATATTTTTTCTTAATAATATATGCTATAAGAGCCTCCATATATATGAAATCAATATATATATATATAGAAAGCATTGACCAAAATCTACAAATAAATTACTTTCAAAAAATAGGATGAAGTCTAAGATCAGCTCATCATCATTTATTTCCTAATTCAATGTGTTGTTGCCTTGTTGGTTCTGCAAAGAAGATAGACCACTAACTTTAATGTTAGAGATAACTTAAAGCTAGTTATGGTGTGCTCTACTAGGAAATTTGGCTCCAATTAATCTCGTCGGCTTCTTCACCTAACTAGCTCTTAGGATCCAGGAGGGACCTTTCATGAGCAGGAGATAGAAAGAGATTATTAGGGTAGTCTTTTTTTTTTTAAGAGTACTAGTGCTACTCTGATTAATTGTTAACTATTTATTGATTATTTGTTATCCTTTATAAATTTTAAACATTTAATACAAAAATTAACAACAAAGATATTGATAATATCAACATACCGTAACAACTTTCAATAAAAAGACACGATATTTAAGCAGAGAATGGAATGCTAGGAAATGCTCGAGCGTACACGCGGTCGCGCCCATTAGCATTGGATTCTGACATAGTATCACAAAACAACAAGGCACACCACATATACATATGGAATTTTATAGTTGAACCCAACGGCCGATGGGCGCGAGCGCGTGTATGCCTCTAGCATTTTCCATACAAGAAAGAAAGGTGGTGTCAAATTCAAGGCACACACAAGGGTTATACATCGGAGAGCATCATTAGCTTAAAAAGGGGAAGCGTGAGCGCAATTTAAGAAGTTTCCTGAGGTTTCAGTCACCTGTTTTGGGCAAAGTATGAAAAAGCACTGTTTTACTCATGCAATCTATGTGGTCTTTAAAGGCACGTACATAATTTCCTACAAACCTAGTTTTGAAATCCAAACATTACAAGGCTCACATCTTCACATGTTTTGGGTTGAGGGATTTGGGTCCATGTGGAGTGAATGGCTTTAATTGTGGACATTAAAAGAACACCAAAATTTTACACTTTTTTTTCACTCTTCTGGTATAGTGTATCAAATTTCTAATCATAAAAAGAGAGAGAAAAGGATTTGAATTGTGACTAAAAAACTTGCTACATCAGAGATGTAGAAAAAGGATATAAAATTTTGGTGCACAAATAAAATTAACGTAAGAGGAATTAGTTGGTCATATAAATAAAATTTTCTTGAATTAATTAGTCAAAAGCTTTTATAGTTCAAAGTAAATTAAATTCTTGATATGAGTACTTACTGTAGAGGTATATATTAAATAATACAGTAACATGGGTATGATGGCTAATTTTTCCTTTAAAATAAATGAGAAAAAAAAAACCATAAAGTAAGAAGAGAGCATGAATCATGTTTCAAGGGCCAGCCATAATCTAAGCAGGTCCTAGTTTAGTTCTCTTTCTCTCTCCCATTTCATGAATGATGATGGAACGGAGCTTGGAAGCATTGTGGAGGGAAATAAGCGACGATTGGGGAACGGGTGGTTGGCGTGAACCTTTTCTTACATTCACCCAAATGGAGACTCGTTTCACAACTAGCAGTTGAAGCAAAAACCAGAGATGAAGAGATGGCCCATATGATATATCACAGGAAGTCCAATTTTAGCAAAAGTTGAACCACTTTATTTAGATTGTTGCCAGGCTTTGCAATACCTTCGTCCCTGCGTTGGACGTTAAGTGTATATTTGGTATGTTAAGAAAGAAAAAGATGGAATGGAATGAAACATAAAAAAATCTCTAATGTCAAAGCATTAAAAACCTCTAATTTTGATTTTATTCTTTTCCTTTCTCTCTTACAAACATTTACATAGTGAAACTTAAAGAAAATGAAAGAAAATGAAAGAAAGAATATTGAAAAGTTAATTAATAAATTATCTTTCTCTTGTTTAGGTGTTTTAAATCTTTCAAAATCTTTTAAATTGAAAAAATTTTAAAATATTCACAAAAATGATTAAGGGATGATTTAAAAGAATAATTTAAAAATTATTATTTTCTTTCTCTTTTTTTTCAAAACTTCCAAATAAGAAAAATTCTTATAATATCCAAACATAGCATAAGAAATAAGAAAAAGTGCAACTCATGAAAAGTACAAATATAGTTCAAGTGACACTAAATTAAACTTGCCTCTACTTGCTTGATCTGGGGTCTAATTTTTCTCAGGCAAGCAGCCGGTATTTTACTTTACGTCCCCATTCTTCACATCAAGTCATAAATCTCATTTGAAAAAAAAAAATATGCAAGATTGTAAGCTGTTTTTCTTTTTTGGTGAACAAGATTGTAAGCTGTTAAGTAACGAGTACCATATGAAAATTTGGCAAGATACTTTTTGGCCACCAAATTTGACATACACGTGACTTCTTATAATAAGAATGAAAATGGCACTTGAAGCTATTATTATTATTTAGACGAGAAGTGATTAAATTCATTTCAATCCCAAATACATACAATGAAAAATGCTAGTCGCACATCGTTGTGAAGTTCCATCAAATTAAAAATGGAAAATGAAGAGCAAAATTGGCTCGCTTTAATTGGTTCACGAAAATCTGATTCTACGCATCACACAAGATCATATGTACAAAATGTTCAAGGATGCACAAGGCAAGCTCTTTTGCTCTATATATAGTTCTACTTGCACATAAGCCCTAAAACTACAAATGAAAAACTCAAATCAGAAACTTTAGCTCTTTCACCACACCTTGTTCTTTTTTGAGGGGGTGGGGGAATATGATTGGTGTGCTTTGATCACCTCAGCTAGCTAACTCTAACTCTAGCTCCAAACCTAAATAACTCACCTACATGCACACTCTCATGTCATTGTGGTTCGCAAACCATATGAACGCTATTCTTTAGCCCTCTACATTCTAGCAATCCTCATGGGCTTAATTTACTATATATCTACTTCTCTCTTTGTACTGTAAATCAACGCATACTTTGTTAGCAAGCTATATGTTTAGCTTTAGCATATGCCAGGCAAGTTGTTCCAGCAGGTTCCAAGAGTCCAAGCAAATTCCTGATCAATGGGTTCAGATGAAGCATCTCGTTGAGTTTCAAGCCCCAATGATTGGCTTTCTCCTTTGCGGTACCAGTCAGGCACTGGCATTTCTGAGGGGAAATTGTTGAGCAGGCTAAACAAGTCATCGTCCATGGAATTCAGCTCCTCCAATGGATACTCAGTAGTTAGTTTCTTCCCTGTGCATTTAAAGTTTCACCTAGCTTTTGTGAATAATCATACAATTAAGCATGTAAAAACATTGATATATACACAGTAATGAAGTTGCTTAGCTTTTTCGTCGTAATATATATCCATAAATAAAAGGAATCAAATTTATGAAACGCATAGAATAGAACAAGAATTAATGGTTTCACCTGTTGAAAATTGAGAACAGCTAAAATCACCCCACTGGGTTTTATGGATAGTGTTTCCACTTCCACTGTTCTTCATATCTGACCCCACAAGCACAGCGTCTTCCTCCTCTGCATATTCCTCAGCTGCCATGCTTTTCCTCTTATTATTAGATAACTTCCTTGCCGCGGTTGAATTCTCACTCTCTGACTTGTCATTGCGAGAGAGACTTTGAGCCTCCACCACTAGAGCATCCAACAGGCCACTGTTTCCCTGAGGTGATAATGGTGCTACTTTATAGTAGCCATTGGCCATACTCGAAGCTCCCATCATGCCATCAACACCACTGGCGTAGGAATAGGATGAAGCAGGAGTCGTCGAGCCAGGTGGTGATTGGCTCGAAGAGGCCTCCATATTCGAGCCTGGCAGCAAAGGAAGGGATTCAATATACGGAGATCCTGCTATTGCAGCACTGGAATCGAAGCCATAATTGTAGCTCCCAGAATGGTAATCAGGTGAGTCATTTGCAGTACAATGAGCAGCAAAGCTATGGTTGAACAAAGTCGAGGACGACGACCCATATGCAGAAACACGGGATAAATTCAAACCCACATTGCTACTTCCACTGTTTTCATTGGAAAACTTGAATTGAGGGTATGGATTGGTGTAACAAGCAGAATCATGAGGCTGGTTTTGCAGAGGGTTTGCAGCAGAAGAAAAGCTTCGCTTATTGAGCTTCTGACGGTAAGAGGAAGATAGGAATGCAGAAAATGAGAAAGATGAAGGGTGAGATTGTGCCAAGCACTGCTTCTGCTGTAGATGGTATGCAGCGGCTTTGTCTTGGACTTCTGGAGGATAAAGGGGCAGCCCTGCTCTCTGGCGCCTTTTCATTCTGGTGTTCCAAAAGTTCTTTATTTCATTGTCTGTCCTCCCAGGTAACTGAAAGCCAGAAAACAACCAAACATAGAGAGACAGAGATGGTGTGAAACTAGGTTGAAAACAAAACGAAAGAGGACATGCAGATGAGTATTTTTTTCAGCTATAAAACTTTTAAGAAGTGGGTCCAAACGAAAGTCTGGTCTGGTGTAGGATGAGACACGCACGAAAGAAAGAAAAAAAAAGAAGGACAAAGGTAATTTGAGACATAAGACTGAGGTCAGACACAGAGACTGAAAACGGCAAAAGAAATTCAATTGAAGTTCAAAAAGTAGGAAGAACAAAATGTTTTTTTTTTCCTTTTATGATAAAATCTTCAAGTTAAACTTTCTTTTTATTATACGAGTTATAAAAGATAGGCCACAAAAGTGGACGGACGCAGATCCTTGGGAGTAGTAGAAACAGAAATGGAATTTCCTTCCCCTCCTTCTCTATTTCTTGGCCATGTTGGGTCACATCAAACCAAATGTAACGGACGCAAATCAAAAGCCAAAACTGGAAAAAAGGGCTAGAGCCATAAAACATGTACATCACCTCAGCGTGAGGGGTCAAAGATCGATGCTCCAAAAACCGAAAAAGAACACAGACTGGAACCCATCGAAGATCACTTTCGAAACCCAAATGATTGCACCAGAAACCATAAGCAGAGCAAAAAACAGAGAAGCGAAAACCACAATGACATGAACACAGTCACAGACCATGCAGATAAAAACGATAAAAATCTTGTGCAAGACATCATTATTTATTATTATATACGTGCAGGTGCTAGCTAGGAAGCATACCTGCGCGGCCATTCGAGCCCATTTGTTTCCGAGCTTGGCGTGAAGCTCAATGATGATTTGTTCTTCGTCTTCAGAAAATGCACCTTTCCTCAGATTAGGCCTCAGATGGTTGGCCCATCTGAGTCTGCAACTCTTGCCGCACCTTGCCAGCCCAGAAATCTTCTGAACAGAGTTCCAATTCCCCTCACCATACTTCTTCACGTAATCTGTCAAGATCGCGTCTTCGGCTGGCGACCAAGGCCCCTTCTTCATGCTCTCCTTCGCCTCGCCCTCGTCTTTTGATGGGTCAGCCTCAACTTCTGCAGCTTCGTGGTCGTTGTTCTTGTTGCTGTTGTTGCGGATCATTCTCGGCATCGTCGCTGGTACCAACCTAAGAGGGAAAAATAAAATAAAATAACTTTTTTTTGGAGAAATAAATCGTTGATTTTCTCCGGTTTGAGGGTGGGTGCGTTTGCGCAGCTGTGCTCCGAAAATGTGATTGGAGATGGGTTAGAGTTCTCTCCTCTCCCAAGATGAGAGAAACAACGAAAAGAGAGGAGAGATAAGAGAGAAAGAAGGGACAAAAAGAAAGAGAGAAGACAGAGATGGAAAGGAACGAGCCCTTGTCCTCTCTTTGCTTCTCTTTTGTTCTGATTTTCAGACAGGGACAGTGGATTTTATGGGAAGAAACTGCGAGATGCAGAGAGAAAATGAAATGAATTTGAGACAGAGAGAAAGAGAGAGAGAAGGTGTGGGGCCAAAAGGTTTGGAGGGGTGTTGGGTGTTTAGAGTGAGAGAGAAGAGAGAGGCGGAGGGCGAGGGGGACTTATAATTAGAGGCGCGAGCTACCATTTCGGTCCGCGTTGCATGCTTTGTGCTACGTCCATAGACGCGTTTCTCATCTCCACCCTTGTTGAGTTCATATGCACGTACAACACGCAGTCTAATCTTTTATATGCTTTCTTTGGTATTATGTAGGTTAAAAAAAATAAAAGATACAATAAATAAGAGATACAATAAAAAAAAAAAAGAAAAGCAAACTCATCTTGCTTGGTGTCATCTAATAAAAAAAAGAAATGAGACTTTCCTTCTTTTATTCGATTTCATCAACGAAAAAAATAAAAATACATGTAAATAACTATCAAATTATTTAATTATCTTTTAGAACTCATAAGGGACAAATGTAAAAATATCAAATTACTTTATTCGTATTTTCTTTTCTCTCACAATCTATTGAATAAAGAAATGATGTAAAAATATAAGAGTTCACACAAAATTTATCATTTTAAATCTCTTTCTTTTCACTGTTAAACTAATATCAAATAAGAAATAAATTTAATTCTTAACTTCTTCCATTCCATTCTTTTTCCAAAAATATGTACCTAATAAAAGCTTAAAGTGTATATTTTGATTATTCTATTATGTATTTAAAAAATTTTATAATATCTTTATTATAAATTTTTTTAACTAAAATTAAATAAAATAGTAAGTTTTGTGAAAAAGAGGAGAAAAAATATCTGTCAGTACCCTTCCCCTTTGGATATTTTGCTCCACTTCCATGTTTTATAGATTTCAAAAATATTTTGTCGACATTTTAGTTTTTTTCTTTTTTTTTATAAAACACAAAAGATGGTTTTTTATTTTAATTTATTTATTAGCAGTCAACAATCAAAAATTTATTAAGTATTATCTCAATATTTTTCTTATTTTATGTTATTAATATATTTATACAAATATTATTCTAAAAATCAAAAGTCTTGCATGTACAATTAGAAAATAAATGACTTTTTCTAATCAAACCTAAATACGACAAATTTACATTTAACTGGTAACATCACTTACCAAGAAGGGTTGGCGTGACAGAAAGCAAGTCACACTTTTAGAGGGAAGACTAAAAATTGAATGTTTGAGTAACACTTGTAGGAAGGGTTTATTAGTCAATGACCAATTACGAACATATTTAAAAGATTAATCTTGTAATAATACCTATAAAAATATTCTGGTCAAAAGAATAAAAACGGTTACATCACTCACACCTATAATTAAGTACACACACATTCAGATCAATCATTAATAAATAATTTTAATGTACTCTTTGAAATTGTCAGAAGTCACAGTTTCAGTTATAATATATTTATATTTCATTTTTTAATAAATTATTTTATTTTATGAATTTTATTTTAATTCATTATTAATATAAAATGTTTTACTTCATTATCTAATCATATATTGTTAAATCATTTAATAAAGTTGACTATAATAACGACTACCTAAAAAATTAAACACTTTTAATTAATAATATAATAATATGTAATTATATAATAGTGTAAAAAAATTATACACTAACAATGAATTAAATTTAAATATTTTTTTATTTCAATGTTATTCTCCTATTTTTGTCTTTTAAATTTAATATTTTTCAATGAAAACATTTAAATTTTTTCAACAATTGATGCCCTTCTATGATGCATTTTGACCATATTAATAATACAATAATAAAAGAATATATATATATATATATACATAGAGAGAGAGATAGAGAGAGAGAGAGAACAAATGATCAATTGATATTAGTGTAAGACTTAATACACTTATACTATTTAATAATTTTTTATAGAATATACTTTTGATTAATTTAGATCTTGAATTTTAACTATTATATTGATCATTCATGAACACTCATAAAAATATAATCAAATAGTTTATATTTTCATGTGTGTGTATATAATAGATAACAATAAGTGTGCATCATGTTGTTGATTTTTTTCTTATATGTAAACAAGTGTAATGTACATTAATTGTAGGAAATATTGATTCAGAGAAAAAAAAAATTGGGTTTATGTTAAATTTTTAAGTATAATAACTCGTAATCCAATGGAAGAATTTGTGAAAGATAGAAAATCACCAATAAAGATATTTATTGAAGTTTTTAAGTGAAAGAAATTTCTATCAAACAAGAAAAACAAATGGAGAAGATGATCATAAGTTTAATCGCTATGTTACTCATAGCTTGTGCTTATGCTATCAGAATTTTATCTTAGTTATTTTATATGAATTGCAAGCTTTTTTTTTTTATGGAAAAGATAATTAAGGAAACAAAAAACTACAGCGAAGATATGCCTGCCATATCAGCACTAAGGGACAGAGGTACTCTTCCAGCCAAAAAAAAATAAAAAATCAACGCACTGATTCTCTTTCCGCATAACATGTGCAAGTAAATTTATCATATTGTTAGCTCTGTACTTATTTGTATTCAGATTAGCAGTCTCAATTTGAATATTAATGAGTATTCAAGTGGAAGGCCTCGATAGAATCAGTCTCAATTTGCACCTTTGCACTCGACATATTTAGTGGCCTAAAGTTAAATTGTAAAATAATTTTTAATTTATTAAACTTATTGTGATTTTTTATTTAAAATTTATGTATTTTTATTTTTTAAGATGCAAATTTATAAATTAAATTTCTGTAATCAATACAACCTGATTATTGAAGTTTTTTTTAATTTTGTTATAAAGGAAATCTACAACCTAGTGTGGGGAGGGAATGATAAGTTAAAGTGGAAGCAAAACAATCTTAATCTGATTTGAATTCGAAATCAAGCAATTCCTAATGGAACTTGTTTTCACTTGATCGAGCAGCCAATAAACACATGGCACATGACCATTTTATATGTAATAATTACATAAATTTATGTAACTGACAATTATTTTACATAGAAAATGATTATGTATTAAGTATTTATTGACTTAATTTACACAACTCATGTAAACTTAGTCTACACAAAAATTTCTTATTGAGCTAAGGCTCTTGGACACCTAATTATTTAAGCTAAGTAGAAAATATCACTTTGTCCGAGTATTTCAATTAATTGATATTATTTCTAAAAAAATGATATTGTGTCTTGAGAATTGATAAGGAAGAAGAAGAATAAAAAAAAAAAAAAAGAATGACTGAATAAATGGTAAAAATTAAAAACCTTGATTTTACAGATAAAATTGACAGTTCGAAAACTACTGAGAATTAAGCTCAATGGAAGAAAATTTGTAAGGATAAATAAATGAGAGATAAAAAGTAAGATTTTTAGATTATAGTTACTAGGTTGCTAGTTGGCTAATAGAAAAGGAAAAAAAGATAATAAAGGAGACTAATTAAGTGTTAAGATAAGAAAGTGAAAGAATATATGTGCCTTTTATTAATTATATTATTTTTTTATAGGTAATTTTTTTTTAAAAATCATATTTTTATCTCATATATATATATATATATATTTTAAAATTACATAAAATATAAGTAATAATATATATGTGGTGATACTCAAATTTGTCGAAAAATTTTCTGAACTAAATATCTTCAAAATTTTGGGTTTAAGACCATTACCAAAGTCCAAATCATTTTTTTTTTGGTTGGCTGCGAAAACAGGTATTCTAAAAATACAAAAATTAAAAAAAATTAAAAACCAGAACACATTTGAGTGTTCTATATCTTCTGCAAATTCAAACATAAGACAAAAGAAGTCGAATTTTGGCCCAGAATTAAGCTGCTGTCCAGCTGTAGAAATTGGTCAGTTTTCCTCGCTTGCACCAAAGTAACCATACATCCTGCAATAATGGAAAGGAGGCTTTAATTCTTGCACTGAAATGGCCATCAGCTTGGGCTATAACTCACACGACAGAACCGAGAGAAAATCACAAGAGAGGGGGAACTGGAGAGGAGAACCAAGGGGACTTCCATTGGAGAGAATCAGAAAAAAACCAATAAGATAAGAGAGAGGAGAAAAGGAGAGACCATTGTGCAGAGGAGAAGGGAGGAGCTCTCCATTACAGACCCGCAGTGAGTCCCTTGCTGCCATCCCTCCACTCTCAGGGTAGCTTGATTTTCAGACACCGCTCGAGTCCATACGCAGTCCACACACCCATACGGAGCTTGAAGCCACTGAATTTGGAGTTTGATTCTTCCTTCTCTCTGGTTTTCGGTGGGCATCAATTTCTAATATTTTATTTGGATGAAATAATCCATGTGCAGGAGGAGTCGTGAATTTGGCCTTTATGTGTTGCTTTTTTTTTTTTTATTGTTTTTGGATGGTGAAATGAAAATGATTTTATTATTCATTTATATTTAAAGCTTTGCGTTTCATGTTAAAAAAAAAAAGCACTTTGTGTTTCATTAGATAGAAAGTTGCTGCTAAAACCAATATTGTCACTTTTCTTTTAAAACAAAAAAAAAAAGAAAGTTCGGAAATTATGAAATAAAAAATGGTGATAGAGAAAAATAAAATGGAATAAATTCTTGAAAACTTTAGTTGTTAAATAAGATTTGCGATGAAGGATAAATTAAAATTAGTTATGATATTAGTGATATTTTAATTATTTTTGAAGTGTATGTATCTCTTTAATTTTGATCATGAGTATTGGCAGGATTTAGACGAATTCCAATGAATAATCTTGTTTCAATTGTGTCCATTTTATAACCTGTGCACATGCATCATTTTGCATCAATCATCATTTTCCAATCTTGTCGACAATGGAAAAATTATGAGAGAATTAGGGTAGCGATCAAATAAACTCTCTCAAATACTCTTGAGAATTTAGCATTAAATTTTGTTAGAAGTGCTAACGAGGCCTAATTTTTACATTTAAACAAATAAAATAATTTTTAAATAATCGTGAACAAATTTACATAACCTTGACTCTTTGATGGTGGTGAGTTTAAAAATCCATTTTTACTGCTTATTAAAAAAAAAATCCCTTTTTGCAAAATTCATTCTAAAATCGTCAACTTTTTTCAAAATTATTTTCTCAAAAATAAATATTCAATTTACTACTTTCACTCAGCATGTCATAAGTTTAAAATTTATTCTATATAATAATGGCTACTTAACTACTCATTTCTTATCAAAGTCATTTACTATCTCTTGATAATATGCTTGATAAAATAGGACATGTTAAAATAAAAATAAAAATATTTTTTAATTAATAAAAGATCATTTAACTTATTTAATAAATAATATTAAATTAAATAGATAATTATTCTTAGAACGGACGCGTAGGATGCTAATAGATCACATCACCTTGAGAGACGTTAGTGTGACAATATGGTATAATGGAGCCTAAAGCACATACTTTACTGGCCTTACCCTTGAGCTAGCACTAGTTTAGGTCTAAAATAATGCATATTAGCAAGTAAGTTTTGTGTTAATTGAGACTAAATTTTTCTCTAATCTATATAAGTTTAAGGACGTATCCCCGCATTAGTATGATGCGTTTAAGAAAATTAATTTTCTTATGTGTTGGTTCAAAGTTTCAACCTAGCTAAGCAATAAAGATAGGAAACATACCTCCTTAATCAATAGGTACTGAGAGTTTAGGACAACCTTTTTGAGTTTTAGGTACGATAAACGGATACTCAATTACACACAATAAAGTAGGGGACAGATACTCATTTAATAAATGAAGACGTTGACTCATGGGAAATCATTATACATATATTTTTTATCTCTTTTTTTTTATATGAGATGAGAATTTATATTTTTTATTATTTTACAATAAATTTTTTTAGTGAATGAGTACATATGCTAAAAATTGTTAAGAAAATCTATATTATTCAAATAATAATTATGTACTTTAATTATGTGAATTAATTATTACAAAATATAATTAAATTTAATATGTTATGTGTGCAACTCATTTGATTTCTCAAATATTTTAAATTGTTAAACATAGTTTTTGTAGTTTATGATATAAAATTTTCTCCATTTATTTTTGATTTTTTAAAATTTATTTTGAATTATTAAATACCTACACATATTTTTGTGGAACTCGACGACGAGCGCTCATGGCAAAACGGGGATGGAGGCGGGAGAAACATTCTCACCCCATCCCGCCCTCTTAATCTTCCTAAATTATAACATTCATTAATTGTAAGAAATATTGATAAAGAACAAAATAATTTTAAATTTACGTAAAAATTTGGTGAGAAAATAAGAAAAAGTGAGATAACAATAAATATTAAGACTCATTACTAAATACTTGATCGACATATTAACCAAAAAAAAAAACTCGATCGACATATCATGAAAATTTAGTTTAAAATTAGTGTTGATTGAAACATTATATTAAAAAAAAAAAAGTGTTGAAACTTCATAAGAATCCTCAACGTATTGAATTTGAAACAATTATAAGTGGAAAACGTTAACCATATTACATGAACAATATATTACATATAGGGACAAGGTTCACATCTAGAGCGGGCTTGTCAATCTATTTTCTTTTTTTATTATTCTATTATCTAGTTAAGAAAATAGAGAAACTAATTATAAAAAGATAGAAAATCACCAATAAACATCTGCATCATTCCATCTAAAGACCAATTTGCGTAGTTAAAGACTGAGTTGAACTACATATCCTCACTATCAAACAATAGAAAAACAAATGGAGAAGCAGGTGTGCTAGCAGTTATCATAAGTTGAATTGATATATTATTCATATAGTTAGGTTATGCATGCTATCATAATTATCAAGGTTTGAAATGAACTATAATGGAACAGGAGACATGCTTAAAGTGTGAACAGAACTCATGGCCATTCAACTCCTGACCACCTGAGAGGCTTGATACAGTAATACTAAGTCAGGAACCGAGTATGCTTTAGACTGTTAAGTTAAAGTTCAATAATGATTTTTTGTTCAAAAAAATAAGTTCAATAGCGATTTTAAGTCATGTAAAACAACTTACATAAGAAAGCCACTAGGAGTAGATTAGTGGCAAAGAAGTTTGGTTAGTTTGCAGAAAATCATAAGTTCAAACTTCTATATCACAATGATCGATCATGTAAAATCATCCAATCTCTCGTCACCACAAAAAAACAACTTCATCTCCCAGTAAATACAGTTTATGAATGACTCATAAGAATGTTCATTGGTTTCTTGTCTTTCTCCACTTGAGGCACCCGTATCTGTTGCCACTGTCTCACACAAAAAGAGTCTGATACAGCTATACCTGGGTGAGCATAGGAAGTGCAGCAAGCAAATGCTAGAATACCGCATCTTTAAATGGAGTTTGTCACAAAGTAAACTACCATCAAGCCCTTGTTTTCATCCTTTTTTTTTTTAATGTTGGCAATCCTAAAATGTTGTTTTCAACACGATGCTAAAATGTGGATGAATGCTCATCTTAGTTTAAATTCTTATTTCATTTTCACTCCCTAGTCCCTACTTTAAGGGGAAGTGTACTTATTAGCTTGTGAGGAACATTTCCCCCTTCCAGTTTTGCACTCATTCCTTATATCAAACTTTTTCTTCCTTACAAGGTATCCCCACACCCAAAGACTAATTCTTGCTAAGGGTACTGAAACTGCCCTTATCCACAAAATGTTCTCCAGTAGGATTCGAACCCCTAGCATTACAGGTAAAACTCATCCTACTAAGGTTCCAGCTCGCTTACCACTATGCAACACCCTTGTGGTCTCCTACCAAACATTTGAAAAACAATTTCCACTCTCCACTTTTTATCCTTCCTTCTCCATTTTCTCCACTCTGTTTTCTTGACAAGGTCCTCTAATTGGCTAACCAGACAATATTGACAAATAAAGGAAACTTGGCAGGATGTTTCTTAATTCCAGTCACCAAGTGAACATAAAAATAGAAAGACATGTAACGTAACAACTATGAAGTTAATGCAATCATGTCAAAAAATAAATTTTGAACATATTAAACTCTCCTTTTCATCAGCATCACAGCTGAAGTAAGCAGAAAAGAAAGAGCACATCAACTCAAGAAGAATTGGATCAAGAAATCAAGGAAGAATTTGCTCTGTATTTATAATGCTTTATTGAAGCATAACCAAGTCAATGATATCTCCAAAGACAGAAAATTCAGATTAATAGTAATCAAGCATTTGTTCAGGACCATACACTTAATGGATAACTTCAAGATTTCAGAGAAGTGCAGAGAGAAAAGAGATAAATATTCATAAACAGAACTAGTATTTGTAAGTTTATATTCCAGGATCACAAATACGATCCTGACTAGATCAATGAATGAGTAACAAAGAGAGGCCTCTCACATAACATCATTTGAGGAAGAAAAACTTACGTGAATCATTTAGAATGATCTTGTCTCTATGAATACATCACTGGCTATGAAACTGGTCCAACAGCATATACAGATGAAAATCATGAAACATTTTTGGAAGCTCACTAACAACCAGAATGCACAAGTAATCACAACATATCTTTGATAAAATCAAGGTTTAAGGTATCACGAATAATAAGGAACAGCCCCAGAAGTATAACAAGCATAATTCCTGATGACATGATCCGTTGCTCCACTTCCAGAGGAAGCTTTCTCCCACCCCTGGCAGCCTCAATGAGGATCAATGCCAATGTACCCCCATCTAAAGCAGGTAAAGGAAGAAGATTAATAACCGCAAGATTAAGGTTGAGTATGGCGGCAAATTGGTAGAGACCATCAATGTTTGACCGTGCAACCTCTGCGCCAACAGCAATAATGGCTACAGGACCTGAAACCTTACTGGCTGACTGCGAGAAGTTTAAAAATGTCTGCTTTAACCCATCCAAAACATTAGATGCTAGACCCCAAAATTCTTTTCCAGTAAAGTTTATAGCTTCCACCAGATTTTTTGGTCTAACCTTGGCTATCTTTACATTTGGAGATAGCTGAACTCCAATTTTACCAGTTCCATCATAATTTTCGTCCGGGGTGACTCCTATTTCAAAGTTCTGCTCCCCCCTCTTAACCTTGAGCAAAACATATCTTTTGGGGTTCTTCTTGATGACATCAACGACTTCAGAAACTGCATTTGGACCTGGTTTAGGAAACCCACTTCCATTGACCTCGAGGATCATATCGCCAGGAAGCAACCCATCGCGAGAAGCAGCTGAAAAGGGTCGAACTTCAGGCACGATCACCCCAGGAAAGACCTCTTGCACGGGAAAACCAACCGACAGGACTTCAACAAAGATAATGACGAAAGCGAAAATTATATTAGCAATAACACCAGCTGAAACTACAATGAGTCTATCCAGTATTGGCCTGTTCTTAAGCAAATTTTCATCATCTACCGGAATATCGCTGTTCGGATCATTATCAGGAAACCCCACGAACCCACCAAGAGGAAAAGCTCTAATAGAATATTCTACATTGTTTGCATTGAACTTAGCTAAAATTGGACCAAACCCAACTGCAAATTTGCTCACATGGATGCCTTGGAGAGAAGCAGCAAGGAAGTGACCGCTCTCGTGAACGACAATTATGGCTGTTAACACTGCAGCGGCCTCAAGAACAGACTGAGCACCCTCGAAGTTCCCATAATCAAATCCAGCGATGGCCCAGGACCTAAAATCCACCCTATTTCCATGTGTGCACCTACTCTTCTCATACAAAAACTGCTTCTTGCAAGAGAAATTCACGTTTGGGAAAGCAAACGAATAGCACACAGAAGAAGAAGAAAAAAGTGGTTTTGGAAACTGGGTTCTCAGCTTGAACGAAGGTTCTGAGATGGGTGACTTAGTATTGACGAATCTGATGATGGAACTGGAATATGAAGGAGGAGAGGAGGAGAGGCTTATAACCATGGCTTCTGAGGCTTTGGAGGGGTAATAAGGAGGAAAAGCTTGAGGCTGAAGTGAGAAGGGTGGACGACACAGAAAGTGGGATTTGGATAATTCATGGCCTTTTCTTTTTCTGTGTGTTTGGACCTGTGGTCTGTGGAGGAGAAGTGAGGAACATGTCTCCCTCTTATTTTCCACCTCCCTCTTATTTTCCACAAGTTGTTCTGTCTCTCCTCTATTCTAATCCTAAAATTTCTGTCCACAAATGCTAGCCCAAAGCCAGAATTTACATGCCTTTATCCAGTTCGGGTCACTGGGCCAGAAGTAACCAGGTTTACACCAAAAGAAAAAACCAGAAACATGGAAAATGGGCCCATCTGAGAGTTCCCTTTTTCAGTTCCTAGGTTGAAAGGAAAATTTGAGTTTATAATGTATTCATGACGAAAAAAAATAAATTTGAATTTTGTTTTGTGATGTATCATGTTTGATTCATATGGATTTGGTGGGAATTAGCTTTCCTATGTGCTTTTGTTGTGTTTAATTACTTTATCATTTTAGGCGGTGGATAAATTGTTCTATAATCAATAATATAAATCAAATTTAAGATTTTTGGATCTACATAATTCAATTATGTTAATTAAGACAACTGTTATCAATAAAATATTCTAATAAAGTGACATATGTAATATTTTTGTCATTTTTTCACAACTTTTTCAAATGTATAACAAACTTGAGTGAAATGTGTTGATTAATTCATCGTAATTATTACATTTTGTTTTTGAGCAATAACAGTTCAATTTTAACATAGTTTTTTAATAAGTTTAATCTTAATTAAATATGAAGATAAAAATATTTTACATTATCATTAAAAGAGTTTAACCTCTTATATAGTTATTGTCATAGTTAAATTATTTTAATAATATATAAAAATGATTGTATGACAGCTAGTATAAATTAACTTTTTAATTATCACCTAATTTTTAGTTTTATTGTTAAGACATTATTCTATTACTTTTTTTTTAATATTGCTAGTTTGATTCATTGATAAATTATCAAATATTTATTGATTATTGAAGTTATATTTAATATGGACAGCCAAACATTTATAGTGAAATTAATAATTAATAAAATATTTGACAACTTATATTGATATAAAAAAAATAAACAAGAGTGCTGTAGCAACTCTCTTTTTATTAAAAGTTTAATGTCTTAAATTTAAGCCAAAACATTTTGTGTGTGTGTGTGTGTGTGTATTCAAATGATTGAATGTTGACATGGGTTTATGACAAAGTAGAATAACCTTTATCTAAAGTTCAAGCTAGAGAAGTTTTGTTTCAACAACAAATGGATTAGGTGGATTTGTAGTGTGATTTGCGATTTCCTTCTTTGTGGTAGTTAACGAATAGGCATTTGATTTTTATCAAAGATGTAATGGGCCCTTGCAGGGTGATCCCCACGCTACTATTTTTAGTATGTGCAAATAGAAATGTTTCGTACGTAACTCGAAAGTTTCTTTAAAAAAAAACAAAAAAACAAAAAAAGTGGGATGGGTTAACCCCACTTGGGAGACACAAAAGGTTATCTTATATTTTAAACTCGGTAGAGAGTGCTAAGGCCCTTTCAGCATTAGCACTAGAAGATGCATTTCCGGCAACCATCTTTTTGGGATGACTCTATGCTATGCTTTTGTTTTTTTTAGTACATATATGTTATGCTCTTCTACAAATTAGGTGAAAAGAAGAGAGATTAATAAAAATGTTAAATATTTTTTAATTTAAAAGAAAGACGTCGTTGTCCAAATAAAAAAGATAGAGATTACTAATATATATATATATATATATATATATATATATTTTAAGTAAGAATATTTTTTATAATAAAAAATTAGAGGAATATATTCTTATCATTAAATTATATATAAATAATTAAAATTAAATCTTATTTAAAAATAATATAATTACTTAAAAAAATCATATAACTTTTATGTTTTAATATTGATCATTCATATAAGATTTAACGGTTAAGATTTGCTCATCTCCTTAATATGAGTTATACAATTTAAATGAATAAATTAAGAAATAAAATGGTTGATTTAGTAGGTGAAACATATTAGACAAATAAGTATATAAATTATCTCTCTTTACATGTATCTATTTTTTTGTAGAGATGCTTTTTTCCGTACAGTAGAGATGCATATTTTAATATGTAATATAAATCTAATATATAAATTCTTTAAAATATAATAAAATACGTAACTATATATAAAATTCTGAATCCAAATTTAATTAAAGAAAGGACATTTTAAATAGTTGTGAATTTATTTAAACCATGACTTTTGTAACATTATAAAAAAATTAATAAGGTTCTTTTAATAAAATTACAGTTTAAAAACCGTGCAAATATTTTAAAAAAATTTCTTTGATTTTAAATTCAAATTTTATTAATCAACCAAATCAGCCAAAAGATAATTGGTCATGACATCAGGAGGGTCATTGAATAAGACAATTGGTCATGACATCAAGAGGGTCATTGACCCAAGGTTCATTACAATTTGAATTTAGAGTAAATTTTGCTAAGGTATCAGCAGATTTGTTGCAGCTTTTGCCTACAAAACATAATTCAAAAGCAGTAAACTAAGAGGCTATGAGATTGATATCCCTCACTATTAAACCATTGGGAGTGAGGTCATCTTTTTCGGACATCAATAAGTTGAATACACGCTGTGCATCTCCTTCAAGCCAAATTCTCTGCAAGCCAAGTTCCCTAGCATATAGAAGGCCTTCCTTGGCAACATAGAGTTCACCCCTAAATGAGTCAATAAGACCTGTTTTATAGCAGCATTTGCAAGCTACAAATTTTCCCCAACTATGTCTAATAATAATTCCAATACGATAAGAATGGGTAGGAGAATTGATTGCCTCATCGACATTAATTTTAAAGAAGTTGGGAGATGGGGGCTGCCATGTATTGCTCCTTGGAGCAATGGTGGAGTTCTGGTTGTCTCCTTCTCGAGGTTCTCTAAAAAATTTAAATCATACTTCACTCTACTTTTATATTATTATGATTTAGGAACTTATAACCAAACCAAAGTAATTGAGAAAGGCATCGCTTTTATTTTAGACGGGTTAGCTTATAATTAATTTAACAAAACATAATGAAAGATTCTATATTTTATTTTAAGTTTAATTTTGATCCACTATCAGTATATAAATTTTATTCTATTAACCAATCATGTATTGTTAAATTATTAAATGAGTTTGATTATAATAATAGTTTCTTAAAAAGTCAATTAATGATGTGATTACATGTAATTAGATAACAGTATAAAAAAAATTTATATTAAATCATTATCACATGGAAAATGCCTTCTTACACGTACATGACACCTATAACTATACGAATGACCTCATTTGTGCTTAATTTAAAATTTTGATTAAAATTATATACATAATTCTAATTTATAGATTGGTTACAATAATGCAAGTGAAATTATTTTTTTTAGGCTGGATTAAAGGATGTGATTTCATTTGAGTATGATATAAAAATTTTTGAAGCACGTTCACATGAATTTAAAGAAAATTAACTGTGGTTGGGTCAACTAAGTCGACGAATTCACAACTTGATAATAATAAGTTTGATTATTGTTCCAATCACTTATTTTTTTTGTGGTGAGTTATATCTAAATCTCTTGTAAGTGTTCACCAAGTTTGGGAGTCTATCCCGATCCTAAACTGAGATAACCTTCCCTCAATTTAAATTTTCATTAACAAAAAACTAAGTGACTTACAAATATAAATTTATCATCATATAAAGACTCTATTCGTCTCCGTTAAGAGCATAGAGAGAGAAAAATATTGAGAAGATGGAAATTTTATTAACATTCAAAAAGGAGAGTTTTACAATGTATATACACAGTGCAGTAGGAATTGATTTGAAAATCAAAATTTTCAATTATGGGACATAATTACAATAATGAATGAAATAATAACAAAATATTTGCTTAAAGAAATTTCAATTAAATTATTTTACTAATTCGAAGGATGCTGACTTTGATACTACACCAATACTCTCGAGGTTGAAACCGAATCCAAAAATCCACTGTGTTAGTGACACGTTACAGCTTAGCATTAAGCAAGTCAATTTTTTTTTAATTGTAAGAATATTTTTGGATAATTTTTACGTCAATTGATACTAAATATCACTTAAAAAGATTTTTAAAACATGCCTTTATTAATTCTCTTGGATGCTGGGTCAAAGTTTAAACTTGAGTTGTTGAAATAGAAAATACATCTCCGTAACCATTAAATCATTTACTAACCAAGTCAATTTGAAGACAAATTGAATCCGAAATCTATTCAAGTTTTCAATGTTGGGAGGAACAAATGTTATCTGATAAAAAAGAATTAAGTGAGATCATTCATATACTTGAGTTATGCGCAATTATAATTTGTAAATATAAGGTTGAAATATGTAAATAGTATTACTTGAAATCATATTTTCTTTTGTTGGAAAAATGTATCTTCTTTTCAATTACTTTTCAATTCGCATGGTAAGTGTAAAATTTGCATGTTATTTGTGTAAATGTGAATAAAACTTGTGTAATGGTAATAGATAAATAAATACATTTTTAATATAATAAACATAAATAAAAGTTGACACATGTCACAAAAATTTTAAACTAACATTATATAGTATAGACACACAGACATAGTCAGAGAATTAAAATAATGAAACAACACTGGGTGAGTTTAAAAAGTTAGCTTTTCATTCAAGAAAATTAATTGCTACAGAACCTGGGTTACCAACTTACGTAATTGGGATGCTCGCGAGAGACAAAGGAGTAAGATAGGTCTCACTTCAGTCACTTGCGAGCGTTGTAGCGCTTCTCTTTTTAATAGTATACTTTGGACTTTGGAGATTGCTATAATTAAAAAAACCAAAGAAAAGAAAAACTCTAAATTACCCCCCAAAAGAAAAGAAAAAAAAAACCTTTAAAATGGGAAAGCAAATTAAGATCAAGTCAGAAAATAAAGATGCCATGATTTTGTCCAAATCCAAACGAATCTGCTTAGTGGGGCTCCTGATTATGATTTGGTTAGGAGTCCTTATAATTTATCAAATCATCAACTTGTCACAGTCACACCATGTAAAACCCAGCAGCAGTAGTGCTCCAATGCTTGACCCACGAAAAGGAAGAGGGAAAAAGCAAATTATAAAGTGGGAAAAGAACAATGATGGTCGAAAACCAACAAACGGTTTCCTTCAAAAATATGGAAACAAACATGATGAATCTATGATGCTTATCTCACGTCACTGCATGGAATCATGGATTGACAGATACAAAAATGTATAGAGTCTTTCTAGCATTTAACATGAATAGACTGGGTATATTAATAAGTTAATATTAGTTCCCTTTAGAAAGAAGTTACACAAAGTGAAGTGATCGGGGGTTAAATTTAGGTCCACACGTGCCTTCTTGTCATGACACCCTTCTCTCCCCTTTACCTTGCCCTCCTTCTTGCCCAGTAAGCCCTAATTTTTTTTTCTCATTTTTTTTTCGTTTTTGTATGAGTGAATATAAATCTTAAAGTTGGAGAAACATCACAAGGCCTGGCCAGCTGCTACGACCTAGCTATATATGTATGGGGACACATGCTGATGGTAAAGAAATAAATGCAAACGCAAAAGAAAGGAAAGGATAACAGGCCCCACTTTGAGTTTGCAGTTTGCACCCTTCAAGAGATTAGCTAGCTTCTGAAGAGCTCGACAATGAAGGATTCCCTTCATTAATGATCTGCCCTGTGTCCCTTCCCTGTAATCAGTCCCTATCATTCTCATTATTCTTCGTCTCACGATTAGATACCATGTGTGTATCATCGCTTTAGTGGTACAAGACAACCCCACTACTCCCCCAAAAACGGTAGAGAATTTATAGTTCTGTGTAAGGTCTATTAATTGATTTGGGCGTGCTAACATGTATAGATATTGGAGACATTAAGTATTTGAGATGACTAGCTAGCTTAGCTAGCGAAGATGTGATTCTGTGATGATTTAATCTATTGTGGATACATCTCAATTATTCTCAACTATTTTAGGATATAATATATGTATATATATATATATATATGCCTCAGCTTCGTATCTTTATATATCTGCTCAATAATAACTCACGCATTAAAAACTGAGTGTATCATATACATATAGAAGGGTGGACCTCTATTTTCTGATTTTCTCTCCCTTCTCTTTATCCTTTCGTAGCTATATCGTTTATGGGATTCTTTCTACTTTGTGTATAACAGATAATGCAATAGAATAATGGTTAGTGCAGGCTCTGATGGCCGACCTGATACGCCAATTTTACCTACTCCTGCTGACGCTAATGTGCATTATATGTTTGCATTTTTCATCATACAATTGTAAAACTAATATGATTGCTATATATCTCTACCTCTCTCAAAGAGGAAGCAGAAGTTTTGAATATTCATGCGTTCCAGCCACCAGGATTATCGTCTCTATTCTTTCCGTGTTAATCAAATAAATATTTTTTTCTTAAATTATTAGAGATATAAAATTATTTTTGAACTTCCACCTTTAAACTTTTAGTTGATTTAGTATGTGCTTAAACTTTCAAAAGAGAGTTGGTTGTTAACAGAAATCAATAAATATATATATATATATATATATATATATATATATATATATAATAATTATAGGAAGGAGGAAGGAGAGACCCAAAAATACCTATATCTAGGTAAAGATCAAGAAAAGTTGGTAGCAACAACCAGACTAGGGATTTTATAACATATGAAGATACTACCTGTTAACAATAGGCATACTTTAAATGAATTCCTCAATTAAACTTAATATATCTTCTGCTTTGATTTATTCGTCTCACACCCTAATTCCAATTTCTCCATGAAAAATTAATTTGTGGGTCTTTTGGTTTGCTGTGTTTTGATTTTGATTGAGATCAGTAATGGTATAATTAATATTAATACCACCAACTAAACTTATATATGGCTGCATATATATATATGATCTAAACCTTGAATATATATATATATATATATATCCGCTTGCTTTTCATCATCTATATATGAGGAGAGAGAGAGAGACATGAAAAGCTTAATTTTGTTTTCTGTTCAAATACATAAAATAATTTAATTGAGGGATAGACAAAGGCAGGAAGAGAAGCTTGGTTCTACGCATAATAAGAAACAAAACAACATAAGGAGATGAAAAAAGGACAGAGTGATGAGAGAGGAACAAAGAACAAGGAAAACAGATCAGAAGATAAACATTAAGACAATTAAACAAATATATACATACCAGGATTTGAGAGATTGATGGGTGGAGATGGATGGAAAGAAGTGCAAAATGAGATATTGACGCGGCTCAATCAAACTACATGGCTGGTTTTCATCTTAACCATGTCTTCAAATTGAGGCGCGCCAATACCTTGGTTGTGTGCGCTTCATATAGCACTTCCCCCATCACCACCTCTGGCCCTCGATCACAGTTAGCTCCTTTCTCTGCTCCACAAGTACCTGCAGCAGGATTCATCTTCTATGCATCTTTCTTCCTTCGTTTCTCTGCTTGATCTTGACTCTTGAGAGAAAGAAAAGTGCATAACAAAGAGATAATTTGACTGAGAAGCAAGGAAGAATCAGTTTGGTTAATTTCCATGATCTCTCTGAAAGCGTTTCTCTCCTTCTCCCTGAGATCTGCCTTATATTTTGCAGAAGAAGAAACACATCGATTGCTGCCTGTGGGAGAAGCAAAGCGAATTATATCATCAAAACGCAACTGGGTTTGTGCTTATGTACGTATGCACTGTTTGACTAACCACTTTTCCGTCTTCCGCGAAGGCACCGCGCCTCCACGTAGGGACACCTATTTCTTTGCATTTAATGGTTTTTTGTTGTTGTTTTTTAGGCCCTGTTTTTTTCGGGGTTCAGTTTGGTCAATCTTAAAAATTTATGAAATTTGTATCTGAACATTTCAAAAAAGAGATACCAAAATATTAATTTTCTTAATTCTTAAATTTCAAATAAATAAAATTGGCCAAATGTTTCTGTTTATAAATTCACAGATGGCATGGTATAAGCCCTCTTAATTAAAATAAAATAAGGCCTCAATGCCTTATAGATGCTGATTTAGTTGGTGAGAATTTAAAATTATTTATAAGACTTATGTTCGATTTTTGTTCTCATTGATTTTTCTTTATAATCAACCTGAAAGTTGAGTTTTTGTTGGGATTTGAAATATATCTTAACCTTAAAACGGGAAAGTTAAGTTTTTGTTGGGATTTGAAGTATATCTTAACCTTAAAACGGAATAGTGTCCCCTTCCTTTAACTTTTTTTTTTAAAGGCCTCAAATGAATTGAAAGATAGATGTTTTTATCGGGATT
Organism: Castanospermum australe; assembly: GCA_019955255.1. Taxonomy (NCBI): domain Eukaryota; kingdom Viridiplantae; phylum Streptophyta; class Magnoliopsida; order Fabales; family Fabaceae; genus Castanospermum; species Castanospermum australe. The sequence goes on from NSJW01000018.1 coordinate 1,430,326, forward strand.
TTATGGTATTTTGTCATCTGCATGGATATCTACCCGGCGGCGAAATATTAAGGTCATGGTACTAGAAACTGGCGTCCATACCCACCGGTAGACATGAGTTTCACTTTTTTCAAATGTATCATGCAAATATTAGTTAATTTGTTAATTATGAACTGCACCTACCACTCTGGACCACTGAATAGGACGCTGCCCTTTCAAAGTCGGAGAATATAAATTAAAGGACTCTGAATTTATGATTTTTTTTTTTTGTGATGAATGAATTTATGATTTTTACACTCCAGATGACTTATGATTTTTGTCTCTGGACCGGTGCAATAGGGGATACCCTACCCCCAACTCATCCAAGCCCTCGAACTTGAGTTACTCGAGTCCTAACAAGGGTACCACTTTATAAGAATTAACTTCATAAACTTTGAAAGAGTGACACATGATCATGAAGGCATGGCATGGGGTTCAAAAGTCAAAACACTAAATCTTGTGTATCTTCACTGTAGACATTTTTTTTTAAATATTAAATATATTTTAAAGAATCAAATGTAAAATTAATCATCATTAATAAACAATTATATACTAATTTTGTTATGAAATATAAATATTTGGATAATAAATAATTTATATATATAAATAATACTAACATTCTTTCACTGATTTTTATGTTGATAGATGATAGTAAATTTTATATTTTTTTATTTAAATAATAATGTCTTATTTTTTATTTTTAAAAATAAAATTTTTTTAGAATATTTAAGATATTTTATTAATTTCTTTCTCAATAATTATATCTCTTCTATCATTTTTTCTTGATTTATTATTTTTTTAAATTCATTCTCTCTCTTCTTTAGTAGGTTGTGTGAAAAAAAAGAAGAGAGATAATGATTGAAAAAATTAATAAAATATTTTAAATATCATTTAATTTTTTATTTTTAAAAATAAAAAGTATGATATTATTATTTAAATAAAATGATAAAAATTGTTAACATTTATCAACGTAAAAATCAATAAAACAAATGTTAACATTCTCTGTGTATGCATATATATATATATATATATATATATATATATAGAACAGCCAAATCTATTTATACCTAGAACAGAAATGGATATTTTTTTTTTAACAGTTGGAGCGCCAGCGGAGACCCGCAATTTCCCGAGAGTTCTTTTTTCTTGAACACGGGGTACAGTCACAAGACTCACAACTCACGGATGAAATCTTTGGGGTGGCACCTACTCACCTACCTCCTCAAATTATCCAATTAATATCCATCCTTTTATATATATATCTTCATGAGTTGTGGATATGTGCAGAATTCTGCTGAGCTTGTTTTGTGTGAGTGACATGTCACGTACACTGTACACTCAGAAACCCAACAGGTTGAGGAAGGGCAAGTAACAGTCTCTTTCATCATATTTGACAAAGTTAATTTTTCATCAGCTTAGGATTCCATTAATTGGGTCGTAATATTAACTTATCCTTATCCATCCATCATCAAATTGAAGATGCAACCATTAACAACAGTGGTTTATTATCAAAGTGAAAAAAAAATTATCGTTAAATTTTGTATAAATAATTGAGATTAAAATATAAAATTATATATATTTTTTAAATAATTATGTTATTTTTGAATAAAATATAATTTTCATTATTTATGTATGAAATGCTAGTGATACACGTTATGTATATAAGCTAAGAAAAACAACAATATTATTGTAACCCAGTGAAAGAAAATATTTTGGATAAATAACTGAGTGCCAGACGGGTTTAAAATTTTTTTATTTGGTAACTTGTACTGATTTAAAAACAATATTTTCTACTGTTTTTGCAATATGTAGTAGGTACATGCACATTACTACGTGAATAACGTTTAAAATTAAAAATATAAAACAAAATGATAAATATAAAGAATTATTATATTGTATACAGTTGTTTTTATAAACAAATGTAAGGGATCTTACTTGACCTAGTATATATAAGATGTTATATAGGGTTATCATGTTTGGTATAACATCTTAAATGTTTAAACGTGTCTGGCCTTATTGGTTAGCAATCTTAATTTTTCTTTTTTTATGAAATATACTATATTTTTTGAGTGTAAGATTAGCTTTTGCTTGAAATATTGAGATTGTGGTCTTCATAAATTATTTTTTAATAAAATTAAATTATTAATATTATAAGTAAAGTTTAATTTATTAATATTTTAATTTATTTATTATTAAATCACATCTAAATAACAGTCTTAAGCAGTTAACTATAATTTTTTTTAGTTTTATATATGTAACTAAGAAATGAGTTTATACATTCTTAACAACGTAACAACAATGAAAGTTGTATAATTATTTGACGATGATGATGATAATAAATATTAATAAATTAATAATTAAAAAAAATCAGATGATAAAACATTTTTTGATATTATATATAAAAACATTTTTAATAATTTGTAAATTATGAAAATGTAACATATCTAAGAATAAATAAGTATTTATAAAAAAATAAATTAATGAGAAAATAAATTTGTAATTTATAAAATATGGTCTAACTATAAGCCCAAATATTTAAGGTTTTTGTGAATTTAACAGGCAATCTGAAATATTTTTCATTATATATATATATATATATATATAAAAGATACTTTACGTACCAAACACCTCTAAGCACTTATGACTTGTTTGTTTTATCTTGGAGCTCGTGCAATGCACATTCTTCGAAGATAATATTTCATTGATACAGAAATAAAAAATAAATAATTTTATATCTTTTAGATAATTTTTTCTTTATTAAATAGAGTACATTTTAAATTTTTTTTATATTTTTAAAATATTAGATATTTTATTTTTTTATTTAATATTTATTTTATTAAGTATTAAAAACTATTTAAAAAAATTTAAAAAAATATAACAAAATTCTAAAAAAATATACAACAACTCCAAAGTTAAACAACAGGGAATGAAAACTAAAAAAAATTACCAAAAAAAAATTAAACGACAGGGGATGAGAACCCAAGGTCACTTCCACAAATGGAAAGGAAAGAAGAACATGATTTGAAACTTTACATGGACTTGATATTAGCACAAAATATCTTTTGCTTCCTGCCACATAGACCTAGCCTTGTAAGGTGAATTCATTTTCCCATTGAAGATTACCTCACTTCTATTTTTCTAAATGCTCCAAAGTGTCCATACTATTTGCTCCAACAAATCTTCACTTCCAGGAGAGAGTGTAGCTACTCTTTTGAGAGTTTTCCACCAATTTGATCATTGAGTTTGTGTTTGAGGTGATAAAATGCATATGAGAGGAAAGATTCCAAACCAGTTGAGCAAATGGACATGTTAGGAAAATGTGGCTTGCTTGCTGAATATTCTTCCTCATCAGAGCATTGTGCAATTATTTTCAAGTTAATATTGGATCAACCCAATTTTTTTAAAACTGACATTGAATCAACCCAATTTCTTGTGAACTGAATTTAGGTTAATCTAATTTCTTTTGGACTGAAATTGAGTTAGGGACAAGTAAGGCGAAGGAGAATTCGGGTAATAATAGTGGAAACTGGCCAATATTTTAGGAAGCACACTGATTGGCTGTTTTTGTATTCTATGTAGATGTCGGTCTCTCTAGCTAAATTAATTGGAGACTTGGAATTCTAGCTGTTGAAAATTTAAAAACAAATTCGGTGATTTTTTTATTTTATTATGCATGGTTCAGTTTCATTGATTCATAATTTTTTTTCCTATGATTTGGCCAATAATTTGAGAGTTAAATGAAGTTATATGAACTGAGTTACTCGACTAAATCTGGAACTCGAAACAAAATGAATTTATGGGTTTGAACAAAGTAAAAAAGGGTGCGGTTTAAGTAGTTAAAACAACATGTTTAGATGATAAATCCGGTAGTCAAAAGAGATAAATAAATTCCTTCAATAAAAAAAATAAAAAAAAATCGAGATAAATCACAGCAAGTTTTGAAGAGGAATTGCGTTACCCTCAAATAATAGGAAATGCTTCTTGTGGTCCACTCTGATTTTTGTTTTCCATCATTTTCCCTATTCAAAGTCCACTCTAGTTTTCGAGAATATATTTTTAATCACGTGCCTCAATATTCAATCCCATCCTTGAACCCACTGCAACAAAAACAAAAGAGGAAACAGTTTCCATCTGACTTTTGAGCGTACATGATACCTAAAACTAAGAATTTAATTTTGATTTAATATTAGTTAAATTATTAAAAAAATTGAATAACAATTATATAATTAATCAAACATATAATAAAATATAATTAAATAATAATATAAAAAAATTATATTAATAATTAATTAAAATTAAATTCTAAAAATAATCATGCCATTATTAACATTGCATTACAATTTTTGTAATATCACACTGATATAAATATTTAAACTTATAAATGCCTCCAAACTACTTTGCTCTCTCGTCACTAATTAATCCATGTTTAGTGGCTTGCAGTTTATATAATTATTCCTATACCTACCACATTATCTGACTTATGCATTATTCAATTGTGAGTCTATCATGTATATTATTATAAAAAAGATTCTTCTCTTTTGTTGTAATTATAAAATATAATTAAAAAAAATATTTGTGGTTATTTTTTTTCTATTTATGTTCAAATATTTTTAATAATTTTTTGAAAATTAAAAATCTAAGACCAAAATAAGAAATTTCTTTATAATAAAACTAATATCTTAAGTAGTACTGTTGTATTTTTTTTTAATTTATATTTTTTAAATTTTTTATTTATAAAATTATTTTATAAATTATAATTAATAATTTTTTAAAAAATTAAAAATTTGATATTAAAAAAAATTTTATTTATATTAATAGTATAGATTAGATATTAAAGTATAGATAAGTATTGTCGTGTTTTTTAATATATAATTTTTTTAATTTGTTCTTATATAATTATTTAATAAATTAAATATATTTAAAATCAATTATAATAATGTATGTCAAATAAATAATAACTCTATATATTTGAGTATTCAATGAATCATTAATATTTAAAAAAGTAAAAATTAAACACTAAATTAAAAAATTTTCTTTAAAATAATATAAATATAGATATATATTTTATTAATTTATTAATTTTTTGGATTAAAATATAATTTTTGTTCTGCACTTTACACATGTTTTTGTATTTTTTAAATAAGTTAGCATGTTTACAAACATTTTTTTTAATTTGCCACACAGAACATAAACTGTTGAAATTATAACTGTTATTTTTATAACGTTTAAAAATACGAAGACTTTGCTTATCAAAAAAATACATGGGGATTTTTTCTAAAAAGAAGTGAAATTTATTTTTAATTTTTAAAAAATATATTATTTATTAAGTTAATCTATTAAAAATTAATTTTATTAATTTAATTTTTAAATTTTAAATTTATAATAATTTTTTAAAAAAATTAAATTAAAAAAATTAAAAAAAATAAAATTTATAAAAACCTTAAAATTTAAAAAATTAAATGAGTAAAATTAATTTTAAAAATAAAATTAATAATAATATATTTTTTAAAAAATTAAAAATAAATCTTAAAAAAAGAAAAAGTAACCCAATTAAAAACCAAGTATAAGTCACACTGACAGTCTGCCACGGCGAACAAAAATATATTTTAACCTTTTATTTTCCTCTGCTTGATTGTTTCCTTACTTCGTTAGAAATTATAACACAAACAGTTATTCTCCGGACCAAACTTGTGTTAATTGATTTCTCTTTTCCTTTCTGTTTTTATCACATCACATTTTGTGATGGTTATGGATGTCAGAGTGCACGACAAGCACTGACAACCTTTGCTCTCCATGGCTGTGAAATCTATTCTTGTACCAGGGCTTGCAAATTCTCAACTTGGTAGTCATAGTTTGAGGACCAGAAAATCTGCTTTTGCATTGAATTGGGAAAATCAGAAGAGAGCACGCAAATGGGTATTTGTTGATGGGGTTTCTGGGTCGGTTGGCTGAGTGATGAGCTTGTAGAGGATAAGAATCCGTCAAAGCCAGGCAAGACAATGGTGCGGGCGGTTGATCAGTGATCATGATCAAAGGGGTGGGTCGTGATGTCTCCCACGGATTGCATAAAGATTTGGGCTCCCTTCCAAGTGGGTCATCTTGTCTGCAATTTAGCTTCTTCACGATTATTGTAGGAGTAATATTTAAGGAACCCAGTTAATGTTGATGGGCATAGATACGCCATATTGGAATTCATTTTGTACATTCCGTTGCTGCTTGCTTACACTGAACAAATTTCTTTAACTTTTTGTTTGATTTCAAATCTCTAATTGAACTTGCACACTCAACTTGATGTGATTGACGCTTATGCTATTTTTTTATCTGTCATAGAAAGGAGTCATTTAAGAAATATGGTGGGTGAAAATATATAAGCATTGGCCCTTTACAACGGGGTACAGAAGACACAAGATTTCGTTTGGAGTTTTGTTCAGCATGATTTGAAATTGTGAACTTTGTTAACATTGCTTGGCGAAAGCGTGGATAAAATTAATTTTTCCCCTTCCAGCTTTTAGCATTTGTTGTTAGTGCCAAAGTAGGCTGAATGGCTGATGAAATCAGGCAAAATGATGTGGCTACAAGGTGAAGGGAATAGACCACAGTCAATATTGATGGTAGATTTGGAGATTATTTTCTATCCTAGAGAATGAGAAAATCATGAGGAGGAGTAGCAGAGTCTTGGGGGATGGATTACTCTTATTCAGGCTTGTCTTTTCAGCATTCCTCTCAACTACTTATCTTTATTCCGTATCTTTGCTCAGGTAATCCATCTATATATTTATGTGACTTTTGAGTTTATCTGACGTATTAGTAGAATTAAAATAGAAATTTAATGCTCACTTGAGATAAGTATGTAGCTTCAAAAGGCTTGTATGATGCTGGTGTGATTGCGAACACACAAGCTGCAGAAATCAATGGGCTTGATGTATTTGCAGAAAGAATCCAAGTAACATCTTCATTTGGAAGAGATCTTCAATTTACTTGTTTCTCAATACCCTTCTATTCATTCGATTGTCAACTAGTATGCATTTGAGTGTTGTACTGGTGCTTGATGATAATTTGAAAGTTTGATGGCAAAGAAATTAGGTGATGGTACCAGAAGAATTGTAAGTAAAACTTTAGCTTTGGTACAGCACACTGATGCCAGTGATGGTTAAAGTAGAGGCAGTCTCATAATCATACACTGTTGATGTCAGTGTTGCAAGACAGAGCATCGTATATGTTCGTGATGTTAGTATATTCAGACAAGATCTCACTTGTTGTTTAGACATCTAGAACATTCTTACTGAGGTAACCTAATTATTTGATTCCTTCCTTTATTTGCTTCTTCTTTCTCTTTTGTTTACTTTGTTTCAGTGAGTGTTATAGATGCTCATCTCTGGTTTTGAATATCTGCCAACTGCCCTCTATCTCTAATCTCTGATATATCGTCCATCATACTTACAAAAATATTCCTCATACAATTAAAAACAAATATTTACTGGTGACATCAATATACTCTTATGGGATATGAAAGACATTGTTTCCTTTTAACTTAGAATTTTCCAAAATGGGTTTAATACTGTGGAAGCTTGTGTCTGATGCAATCAACCAATTGCAATGCATTTGCTGTCGACTCTAGGAAGGGGTCTGTAAGATAGAAATTAGTCAGTACCAAAAAAGTGATATGCATAAAATTAGTGAATTAGGCATGTCTGTCAACTGTCATCTGTTAACACACAAACTGCTCAAATAGAGGTCAAATATTATGCCTCTATGATTTCAGTAAATAAGAAATGCTCATTTGTCTGTTTCAATGTCTTGTACAGGATGACTGGGAAACTATCAGTCGTTATCTTGTGCTTGCAAGAGATCCAATAATTCCAAGCGCTAATACCCCTTTAAGGTAAAAATTCCTTTTACATGACCATCATAACTTATTCATGCTACAAGATTCTCTAAAATCAATCATTGTTCATTAATTTCAGACAACCATTGTGTTTACAGTGTACGAAGATCTTAGGTTGCTGTTTAAGGCCTTGGCAGTGTCTACATTTAGGGACATAAATTTAACAAAAGGTATCTCAGGATGGAGCTTTATTTCTGTTAGTTTAACTCATTATATGATGATTACAAGAATCAGTAATGGTATGTATTATAATCAGATTGAAAGCTGACCACCAAGAAAGCAGCCATCAAGAGTGGTTGACGAGTCTCTAACACTGGGACCGCCAAGTGAGTTATGTTTTTGTCTTCTCATTACAGAGAACTACAACTGGCAGTATCTTTCACATCATATTGCAGCATGTTCATTTTCTGGTTGTAGCTGGTTTGTCTTTCTTTAAATGCTTTAGTGTTTAAACATGTCTAATTTTGCATCCTTCTCCTAAATTATTTCTTATCATAAAGTTTTGTTTAAGGTATTGATTTATTGCAGGTGTACCATTACCGTTTGTTCCCATAGCCTGTGGTGTTTTCTGATTTAGGTATTTTGGCTACCTTTTCTGTATTGATTTTGAGGCTTCTATGACCAAACCCCAACACAAACTGCTTTAGGACATCTGCGGGTTTGTTCTTTGACAATTTATTTTATGATTTCAATTTTTTCTTTTAATTCTGCTTTTTACTTTTGTCTCTTCTTAAAACTTCCTTTTGAAAGAGCCAAGGGAAAAATATTAAGATAATCTTGTTCGGATGTTTTAATATTTTGAAGTGAAATTTCACAAAATTGAAATGATACATGTCAAAGTTAAGTTTTTAAGGTTCCTGAAAATCCAAAATCTATGACCTTGTTTACTTATTTTCAAACCCGCAACTCCAAAAACCAAAAGCTGTCAGCAAAACTTTATTTAGAGAAACATCTGAGTAAATTTAGTTGAAATAGAAGAACTCTTTAGATAAACAGATGCATATTTCTATTTGAAGCCTCAAATCTTCATATGTTGATTGATTTTCCATGGAATTGAAATATATATTCTATGCCTGCAGATTTGGATTGTAACTAGCAAGCTTTTCAAGAGTAGTCCTTCCAGATTCGTAGATTCTAGTCATTCTACCATGCTAACACTATAATACATAATTGACAACACTTAATATTAAGGAGAGCAAGAATCAGTTAGGACTGGTGCTCTCGAGGAGCTTATAATCTGATGGGAGTTTCCTCTTGGATGCTTCAATATAGTATCACAGCTCAGTTTGGCCCCACTATCCACCTGAAGCACATCTTTGTTGCGCTGCTGCTGGCCTGTTAATTTTGGGCTACCCTGTGGTTTCTGTTTTAATCTGCCCATTGACAGTGGATCTTCAAGACTCCCAAAAATCTTGAGGTTAGTTTTTAAAGGTGCTTGTATATCTGCGGGGGCCCTATCACTGTTTGTCTCAGGATTTTCCATTAACAGTTATTAATTTATAATAGATGTAACTGGGAGAAGCCCTCTTGCTTAAGTCCCACCATTTTTTCTGTAAAGTGCAGTTTATTGCGCAGCTGTGATAACTGATAATTAATCTTTCATCTCTGATTCTATGCATACAGAAAGTTATAAATCCCTCAACTTTCTTGTCATGAGTACCTAACCTCATATCAAAACCACTATATGTCCCAATAGAAATTTGCCACATTTCTTCGGGTGCTGGGCTGCTATCCCATAGATACAACCGTGTAGATTATAGCTATCTGCGTTTTATTGATTTACTATCTATGAAGGTGATGATATTCAAGCCTGGTTTGAACTTGGAAGAGGATCTTTGCAGCTAATTCATTTCCAAGTAGAACAGGAGCTGTCATGATTGCCAGATTGTATGATGACATGGTTGATCCTGGCCTTAATGGGGGATGCAAATTAAGCTTGATGGTTATTGATGATCTTCAGGAAGGATGGACGAGGTACAAGGTTGTAGCCAATTGTGTAGTTTTCATGCTACTCCATGTCAAACCAAGAAAAGAAAAAGAAGCTGCTAAATGCATAGTTTCACAGTGCAGTCACCGCAAATCAATTTAACAACATGCTTGGTTCGGATCTCATGTCTTAATTCCTATTGTAACACTCTTGCACCCGCCGAGTTGGCCTGTGCTGTTGCCTTATTCTTTTCATACATTGAAATTACTCTTATTTAGTTATTTTGAATATTGAAAAGATTTATGTTCGTCAGCATTCAGCACTGAATGAATGAAAGTATTAAATTATTGACATGTCCTCGTTGCAGAAATCTGAGCGATTAATTGTCTTTCTGAGGAAGAGTTCCAACATGGTGATGCTAAAACTATTTTTTTAATATATTTTTCAAGAAAAAAAATGTTCTTTTTTTCCTCTATTGACATCAATCGCTTCTTTTCCACACAGAAAATCTGATATCAAGGAATTAAATATATATTTCTGGTTTGACACAAGTTTCTCAATTTGTAAGAAGACCCTCTGGAGTGGAGATCTACGTGTGACATTTGAACAAGTTGGAATCTCTATAGCTGGTGTTTACATGTGGCAGTGTCTGTCATTTGCTAAGCGAAGATGGTGCGTCATATTGAAAATGATTCATTTGAAATTAAACGATCTAAATTTTTTATAAAAAGTGGTAAATTTTATAAATTATAAAAATCATAAATAAAATCATTTTATCAATAGAGTGAATTCTTAAACTAATATGCTTTTAATTTTTATAACAAAAATATTAGTTTATAAATGAAATTAATACTTTCATTTTAAAGATTCCAAACAAAGGTTGTTAGAGTAGAAAGTCAAATTTGGCTGGCTCCTGAAATGTTCTACTTCATTTGAGTCTTATTGGAACTGTATGTATCTTGGAAACAAATTGGAAAATTCGGATAAAGTTGCATCTAAAAAAACTCACCTCGAAGTTTCCTTCCAGAAAGAAAAGATGAAAGTTCGGTTAAGGATTTTAATTTTAATTTTTTATATATTAACTTTATGTCACTTCAAAAATACATCAAATATTATAAAATTCCCTTGAAATAGAGCCATCATATATATGGCATCTTTGTAGTTATTTTAACATTTATTATAAATGTCTAATTATATTTCTTGGTAGTGACACTTGTAAAACCCTTTCACATATCCTTAAGGGCCAGTGAGTTGACAATTAGTCAAATGAAAACGTTTTATTTCAGAAAACTGAAATTTGCTTCCTTTTTACAAGAAATGACTACAAATGCTCGTAAGTTCTACATTATCCTCAATTAAGGAATAATGAATTTCTCTACCAACTCCGAAGAAGTGGTGTCCATCAAGTTTTTGGAATACAGGTAACTCAAACTACTTATTGGAGTATTTTATAGTTAAACACAAGACTCTCCTGTTGAGAATTCTTTGAAACGTGAGCAAATTACATATTATTTATTTGTGGCTTAGTACGAGTTTAATTCACCTCTTCGAATTCTTCGCATGCATATATATACCTTTTTTTTTCCAGTATATTGGACATTAAACGAAGATTTTCTATTCAAATCCTTACATCCACCCACCTGAGTGGCCACACATAAAATTTTACATACATATATATATATATATTCTTACATCTTTATTTGAGCTCTAAAGTTACATAATTTATTACATGACTTATTAGTATAACAAAAACAAAAGTACTGTTAACAAGTGCCTAAGAGAATTGTTTAAAAAACATTTAATACTATTCATTTTAACTAATAACTACTTAAAAATATTAAATGCTTTTCTGATTATCAAAATATTAAATATTTTTAATTTTTATTTAATATTTTCTATTTTAATTTCTTAACCAATGCACTCAGGACACTTATTAACAAATGAAAAAAACTTTTTAAGTAATGGAAAAGAAAGGTGTGCATTCAATGATTGACCTAACCCTATGTTTGGAATCAATAAAAAATAGAATTTATTTCATTTAATTTAAGTTTAAGTGATTTAATTTGACTTATAAATTATTTTTATGCTTGAAAATCATTATACAATTAAATCAATTTTTATTTTATAACTTTTCAAATAAAAGATTTCAATTATAAATCAAATCAATTCTTAAAATTTGTGGTTCCAATCATACCTTAAAAGAAAGGTGTGCATTCAATAATTAGTCCTTACTTTACTTTACTGTATAAAATTTAAATTTGTTGAGAGATTATTGAAAGTAAAATTTTTTATAAATTTGCTAAGCTCAAAATGAAAAATGATTTCTTGAATTGCCCTACGAAAAGAGAATTACTAATAGAAGAGAATATAATACTCAATAAAGATTAAAAAAACTTTCTAACTTCAACATAAATAAAAAAAAAAAGCTTTTTAGATAGACTTGTGAAAGAATCTATTAAAAGAAAGCCAACTTATTGGCATAGATTCTATGCAATATAATACTTTTAGGCGATGTACCCCATCAATATTGTAAGAATATAATTTTCAATTTATATGCATTGTAGTGCTATACATAGTAAAAATATTTAATAGAATTCAATCAAAATTTATGAGAAATATTATTAAATAAAATAAAATAATAAAAATCACTTATTCATTCAATAGTTAATGAGTATTTCAACTCATTTCGTTAAAATAATTGTAATTGTCTAATGTTTTTCTACTCATAATTAACATTAAAAAAGATATTTACAGTGAATAAAATTAGATACAATTATGACTATATATAGTATTATCTTACATTAAATATATTTTAAAATATGTAATGAATTTATAATTAATAACTATTTCTCATTTTCTAGTTTGAGTTCAAATAATAAACTAAAAAAACACGAATATAAAAAATCCTTTATTCCTTTACAACAACACTACTACATAAGGAAACGAAACATTCCAGAGATGCGTCGTTAACGATGGTAATGCTCGATGCTTTTTGTTTTATTCTTTTCTTTAACAAAGATATATTCTTTCAAATATTTTTTTTAATTTAATAAAAATATTAGATAAAAATTTAAATGTATTAAATATTTTAAATTTTTAAAATACAATAATTTTTTTATTTTTTGAAGTGTAAAAAAAATTTTACTCTTTCAAATTAAGCGGACAATAATTAAAACTTTTTACCTAACTTAACTCAAGCAATAATTTCAAAATTTAAACTTAGTCCGTACTTTGATCGTGATGTGCTAATTGGACGAATCACTTGTGGGTAAATTGTTTTAATTCAATAACTAAAAAATCATTAAAATGATAGTTTAGGAATAAGATTTATTCTTACCGTAAATATGCATATTACAGCTCGTCCTGGACCATAATGTTCCGGCGTAGTACGGTGCTTTCATTCCTGTAGCGTGTCCGGGTTCAATGAACGCGGCACCTTCCCTTCTTTTTCTTTTTTTTTTTTTCCATTTTCCAACCATATAATTATTTAAGCCCTAAGCTTCCTTTTCAAAGGGGGAAAGAGCTGCGAGATAGTGAGACTGATGGGCCAATAAACTTGGCTGCCTGCTACTCCTTCACCAATCACTCACTTCTTCATCTTCAATCTCTGAGCTCAATGGTACGCTTATTCATTGCTTCATATTTGATATATGCAAGTTCTTTAAACGTATTGAAGAAGCTTTCTTTTCTTAGTTCTTGCTATCTGGTAGTGCAACGTTGTAAAGGTTGAGGTTGGCATGGCACTATAATACTGTGCTTTGGCAGAAGCCTTTTCCACTCACTATAGCAGAAAAAAAAATATTTAAGATCTTTGCATCACTGCTCTTCAGAGGCTCCAAAAGTCCAAAGTCAGAAACTTTTATTTGTCTCTGTTGATGGGTGTATTAGATATTGTTCATAGAAAAGACTTTTGATGGAAGAGCTCTTTGTTGATCTGTTGTTACAGCTTGTTGGGGAGGTTCTTGCGGTCCATTGCACCAATCAGTAGCCCCACCACTTAAAATTAGCGTCTTTTTGACGGCAACATTAGCTTGTTTTCCTGGATTTATATATAGGATCAAATTTAAGGTACAGTCTTCCTCCAAGATTTTGGATACAAGTAAGTTTTTAAATTGAAGTTACGGTTGCATTGCGGTTACGGTTAGTTTGTGGTCATCGTGAACAGATGCGGACTGATACGGTCCGATACGAGCCGCAATCATAGTGTGTCGTGGTAGCGATGGCTGCCGTGATGCAATTTAAATCCTGAGATACAAGCCATCACAAACTAAAGAAACAAATAGCTGTTGCTTTCAGGTACTTTCATGCTGCTTTTAGATGGTTCTATGAATATTCTTTTTCAATTCGTATGCCAAATCCAAACAATTAGGTTATGGGTTTATATTAAATTGACTTCCGGGAAGCTCTTTCCTTTTATCTCTTTGCATATGTTATTTGTAAAATGATAGAAGATGACTCTCTAAAAGAATTTCAGTGATTTATTAGTTATTCCGCGGCGAATTACTTTATAATTTATGTTGGAACTAATGAAATAAAGTAAACAAGCCAAGAAATATTCTCTCAGCTTGAGTTGTACTAAAAAAAATCCAACAACCAAAAACATATCGGAAAGAAAGATGCATGCATCACTGGTGGGTCGTGGATTTTGAGAACGGAAAGGTCATTGACTAATGTTGTTTTCATGTTTTGAAATCTTGAAAGAACGATTGATTATCATAAAATTAAATTAGCCAATAGAAAAACAGATTGCAAACTGGGCACTATATATATATATAGAGAGTCGAATATAAGAAGTTAAAATATAGAATGTAGCAGAAGAAGCCCTCAATTTTGCCAGATGGAAATTGGAAAGCCCTCTCCAATTACTTGGTGCCATCTGCATATATATTATATTATTTGTGGATCTTCTACCGCACGTAGCCTTATTGACTGCGACACGTTACCTCTATGATTATTGGTCTTTCATATAATATAACTTAATAGCTAAAGGTGTACTTAACCGGTGAGAATCAACAAGAGGACACAATCATAAAATAGTTTGAAATTGTCAGGCATACTATGAATTATGAAATGGAATATTTTCAACTACATATATTGAAAAGCGAGGTTTGCTTCTTAAAGCAGAAAAGGGCTGCCTTGGTATAATTTTATTAGTGCTTCTGAAAAGAATTTGAGGAAACCAGTGCTAATGCTGTTTGTCAATAATTTAGTGTAAAAATACACATCTGGGTTTATTCAGTGGAGATGAAGATGTAACTCTATTAAAGAAAATGCCCCCATGGTGGGCTTTCGGCCTTTGCAACCGGAGACCAAACTCGGTGATAGACCCTAAAGGGAAACAGTTTGTCATTTTTATTGGATAAGTGCTCTCAGGTGTTATTGAGATTCAGGCACTATTGGAATAAGGTTCCAAGTAGATATTGCACATGAAAAGATGGATGATGGTGCTGTTGATAGGCTGGTAAAATGGGACACAGTTGCATGCTAGAATAGCCAGGACCAGGACTACTGGCAGCGGCACTTCCTGCAAGCCGTGAATGAGGCCTTCTGCAGTTTGCTAACTCATAAATATGTGTCATTCGGATGCTATCCATGCACTAGACAGATCCTGCTACTTGATGAACTACTAAGCAGCAACTGTCTTTGGGAGGATCTTAAGGATGAGGAGCATGGCAACCACACATGTCATACTAAGCAGCAAGTGATGATGCCGATTGTTCATGATCATAAATCTGTAGCTTCATACATTCCAATTATCTATCGGTGCTTAATTTCTCTCAGCGTGAATGCTGTAGAATATCTTCTGCTGCTCTATGCATCTTGGTGCTGTTTTAGCCAGGTAAATAAACTGGTTTTGGTGAGAACCAACAATATACCATGATCTTTTAGTTGTGTGGTGCTTCATGTTTTGCAAACAACGTAATTTGATTTTTCATTTGTGTGGGTATAAACACAGGCTGTGGCAGTATCTTATGCTAAACAAGCTGTAATGCTA
Organism: Castanospermum australe; assembly: GCA_019955255.1. Lineage (NCBI taxonomy): Eukaryota > Viridiplantae > Streptophyta > Magnoliopsida > Fabales > Fabaceae > Castanospermum > Castanospermum australe. The sequence continues at coordinate 1,446,151 of NSJW01000018.1, forward strand.
GTGGATAGTGGGCTTATGTTAGGAAAGGTCACAGATGGTACTGGCAGAAACAAGGAACTAACCGTACAGAATTTGGTAGCTTCCTCATCTCCAACACTGTTATTTTCCACATATGATCCTGATCCACCATCGGATGTTATAGTGAGAAAACATATTTCATTGATGGCTTTTATTAAAGTTCATCAATGATTATGGTCATGATTTAAGCAATGCACACCCCCTTGCCCTGGACTATGATCTCAAGCCATCAATGAATTTCTCTTTCTCCACTTCTGCTTTCTACAAATGTGCTTCATTGAGATCCTGTGTTCTGCGGCTGAAGAGAGTTCCCCTTGGAAACTTCAAAATTTGACACTGTTTTTAATCATATATCGAAGACAGCAAACTTGATCGTAGCAGTAAGTCAGTTTTTGCATTCTGTCGCTGTAATAATAGTACTGATGAATTTTACCTCCCCGTTGCTCTTTGCAGCAGAATGTAATAAATTAAAGTTTATGTGCTTGAATTATGATAGATTATTTAGGTATTGTGAGAGTTTGCTGAGCTTCGAATTTCCTGTGTAATAATCACTTTTTTTTTTTTTGGTCAGCCTGACTTTTTCACTTCAAACATGATGTTTTTTCCTTTTTCACTGGTTCTTCTCTCTCTCACGCACACAAGAACAAAGATTCTTTGCATTTTCGTTTCTCCTTAAAGACACAAAACTTCACATTTCAATGCTACCAGATAGTCACTCATCTTGGAAATGTAATTCATATGAAGCTACCCCACACACGCATGGAATTTAAGTGGTAGAACATTTACAGTTGCACAAATATGCAGCAGCAGCTCTGCAGTTTGCTTGTTTAGATCTTCATAAAACCCTCCTTAATTTTGCAATTACAACTGAATTCAAGATAAGTAGATGGCCTAAATGGTATGGAGTAAGGACGGTAATGGAGCCTCTAAAGTTTCAAACAGTAAGCCAATTCTTTTTGTGTTATCATAAACAAAAACAACCTTACCGAAAAGTGATTCTTATATAGTTCTATCTTCAGATGCATTATAGCTTCTTCCTCGAGCAGAACAATAGTACCATCATACAAAGTTAAGAAATAATTTTTATCATACTTTTAATAATTAAACATCAAATTAAGCAATTCATCAAAATATACATCAAGTGAGATAAATTATTAGTTTCGCTCTCCCCAATCCACTCCATCCATTTTCACTCTTATAAAGCTCACCTTTACCATACAAACTCTAAAGATCTAGGTTCACATTCAAATTCAATACTGGAATTTCCCTGCAGTGACCGTCTTTCAGAATAGCAGATAATTAATTCCTTTAAGATAGAAGAGTTAGATACTCTCAATTGTTTCCCACGTTCAAATGGAAGTCAGGTAAACAGTTCCAACATTACCTCCAAGTGACAGGGGAAAGAGAAGGGGGGGGGGGGGAGAAGGGGAAGAAAACTAGCAAAGGCAAGAATTTGTGACATTTATTAACATTTAAAAGCTTAACTAGTTGTGCTCTCTCAAGCTTTCTTCTGCTTGACTGGTAAGATAAATAGAAACCGGTAAACCCAAGCAGCTAAGACTGCCCCTATGAAAGGACATATCCAATAAACATAAAATTGCTCCCAAGTGTTGTGCTTGTTGTTCGTATAGGCCCATCCAAAGGCATTGGCCGGGTTCATGGAAGGCCCTGTGTACCCAGAACCTGGAATAACCAAAGCCACCGTTGCCACAGCAAGCAAATACACCTTCAGCAGCGGGTTTTTAGGACCCCTGAGCATGACAAAGAGAATGACTAAGTTAAGAGTAAATGTCAGCGCCCCCTCTACTATAGCTCCGGTATGCAAGTCCACCTTCAAAGAAGGCCCCTTCAACATGTGCTTGTATTGAGTTGGCATCACTTGCAGAATAGCCTTGGCACCAACAGCTCCACCTGCTGCTTGAGCAGGAAATCGAACAGCCATGGATGCAAGGGATGAATCAGGACTGAGCCCTGCAGTGTAGAAGGAAACAATGGTTGAGGGGTTGAAGCTGGCCCCACCCAAGGCCTTGCTAATCAAGCTGATCGTGAAGACAAGGGCGGTGGCGAGGATGGTGGTAATGAAGAGGGCTGCAAGTGGGTCGGGTTGAAGACCAAGAAAAGCAGCTACCTTGGCAGTGAGAATCCTCAGCGTCGAGGCACAGGAAACCCATATTGATGTTAAAATTGCATCTCCAATGGCTGCTTTTATCACCCCCATATCCACCTTCTCTCCAGAGAGTTTTTCTCTGTATGCCCTTATTAATTGGAATTGGAACACTTTCTCTCTCGCTATATGTTAGTGTCTAAGAACCCACCAAAAAAATGTTAATGGCTACGAAGCAAGAACCAGAAAGAGAGAGAAGATTGTAAGTTTGTAACTGAAGAACCCCATGTCTTCTGAATATAGAGTAATCAGCCAACAAAAATCAAAGATTCCAATTAAGCTAGTTTGTCGTTTGTGCGATTGTCTACATGCAAATACAATCCAATTCAGAGATGGGAATTAAGACACGTTGCTGACTAATGTAATATACAAATTTTTCTTGTTCAATTGCGTGAGAGATACTTGATGGTTATTTATTTATTTATTTATTTGGTAACATAGATATATGCTGGTTTTTTTGACGTGTGCGTGGTGCGGGTACTTAATTAATACTAGTGCTTTGCAGCATCCCAAAAAAGTGGGAACTGTTACTCGGTTCAAGGAAGAAACGGCAGGGTGTTTGGGTTGAGAAATTATTGAATACTCTTACTTACTGGGTTATGCAAGATTGGGCACTATTTATCTGTATTTTTATATTTTAATATTTAATCATTAAAAAAATATATTTTTTAATCATTAAATAGTAATATATTAAATAATAAATAGATGAAGCAAACTCTAAAAGACGCAACTATACAATAATTTCTCGTTTGGGTTTGGGATTTTCGTGAGTCTACTTGATCATTTTGGAAAAAAGAAGACAAACAATGTTAAGTTCTAACGTTTTATTGGCATTTCACAAGTTTTCAAGCATTGATTCCAGGGTCAAATAAAACTGATGAAAAACGGAAATTTGACAGGGTCTTCTTCGGCATGCTGGCCCCGTGTGCAGTAATATTAATATATTATTATAAATTTTTCGTATTCTATTTTAATTATACAATTTTTTTTTTCTGGGAGGGAGACATGGACTAAATATATGTATTAAATATACTCACTTTTTTATCTGTTTAAGTTACGCGCACTTCAGTTTCCCCCTTTTTTTTTGTACATCAATTTCCCCTTATTCTAAGAAAGGTAATACTGAATATAAAACACAAAAAAAGAAAAATCACATTTCTTTGAAATACACTAAACCGTCCCACGTTAATGGTTCCTGATTCCTGAATCGAAAGTTTTTTTTTAGGATAAAAAAAAATCGCATTTCTTTGAAATACAGTTCCGTGCATTTGTATTTGATTAAGACAAAAGTTTTTTAACCAAAAAAAAAAGTTATTTTTCATTCAGTGCAAGTATTAGATGTTTAGTAATGCTCATTCACCATTAAATTTAGGGTTATGTTATAACTTTATATCAAATTTAAAATTTATGCTCATTAATATTTTATCTAAACAATGTCTATATAATATTACTCTCCAAGAATTACAATGGTGTCTCTTATGATTATTTTCAACCTACAGTCTGCAAAATTTGATAGAAAGTATTATTCTAGTAAAAATTCATTGGGAGAGGAGTTTTAAGATGCGATTCTCCTGATAACTAGTGCTGACATTGAGAATCACAAATATGGAGCTATAATAGCTGCTATCAAAAGCTTTGTTCACAGAAACTAGATTATTGAATTTGCTTACATTTTGTGGGAAGCAAATTAATGTGTATATTTTCTTGCTATAAAATGGGGTGCCAGGAATGATGCAATTTGGACAAATTGGGTTGATCCCCCTCTTGGTTTAAGTCTCAAACTTCTTGCATATTCTTCGGCAATTTGGTTTGCTAGGGTGTAGTTGTTTTTGTTTGATCTCTTGTTTACCCCCCAAAAAAAAAGTCAATAGTACTCACTGAAGTTTATTTAAATTAATCACCACCCTTCTAATTATTTTAAAATTTATATTAATGCTCCATATGTTTAACCATTATCAAACAAATTGACACATGTGTCGCTCCAAGATCCTTCTATACATGTCAAATATTAAGGTTACATAAATTTTAAAATAAGAGACTATGTGAATGTAATTTAAACAAATCTGATAAGTTAATATAATTTATTCTAAAATAAAAAATCTAATTGTATCATGTTAAAATTTAATAAGAAATATACATGTAATTTTAAATTACAAATAAAAAAAAGAGAGAGAGCCACCTCAACTAAATTCACACGGTTATTATTTTTTCACTTTTAGTTACTTAAAGACTACTCAATATTACACCAAAAAGGAAAAAGATTACTTACTACCATAATTTATTATCATGCTAGAAAAATGATCATACCAATTTTTAATGAAATTTAAATGTTAAATTCTTAAGAGAGAATACCCAATACTTAACTGTTAACGTCTTCCCTGTACACCTCCAATTCCCTACCTGGTTACTTACCAAAACAGAGGCGTAATTACCAATGTTCCATAAATTTTTTTATTTATTATATTAGACAAAATGAAGGAAGCACAATATGAAAATCCACCAATTGCCAACTATTTGGTTTACAACAAGTCCATTCATTAATTGAAAATTTAACTGTTAAGAAGGATGAGAGCGTGCGAGGAAGAGAGTAGGTGATCCATTAATGTGTGGAATTAATAATGTGCTACGGTCAGTATCAGAGAGATTTGTTGCCCGCTATCAATGCACAAGACAAGGCCTCGGTTTTCTTTGTCCATTTCTGAACCTGGATCAGTGACGTATTCATCCCTCATAACCCATCTTGTTTATCTATATATTAGTGCATGTTAAATCAGGTTAAGGTCTTCGCTTTCCCTGTTTAGAAACAGCAACTCCTAATATAAAATAGGAAAATAAAGTTAAACCAGACAAAGCAAACATCTTTCCCGTCATTCATACTCCCAAGTGTAATTTTCTGGCAAATTTTAAAGATCAATAACTAAGCTGTGCTAAAAGGGTGGAGACGCGGTTTGAAGACGTACCTTGCTGACACTGTTTTTAAAGATACCGTAGTGTGATGGGCACAGCTCATTGATGCCCCTGGCTGCTATCTCCATAAACAGAGATAAGACTTGGACTGAGCCATTACTCCTGTTCTGTTGAAGAATCCTCTGATTCTCTCTCTTCCCCACCGACATTTTCTTGTTACATCTGGGTGGATGAGCGCCAAAGCAAAAGGAGGAAAAGGAAAAAGAAAAGTGTAGTGTAGGCAGTGACCGCTTTGCACAAAGAAAAAGAGGAGTTATGTAAAGCAAAAAAAAAAAAGAATTTGGTAGGTTTCGTTTCTTTGCTTGAAGTTGAAACAGATTGTCATTTTCCCATATCCACATCTGGGTTAGAGAGGGAAGGAGAAACCGAACTGATTGGAGAAATGGGTGGTTGCTCCAGGAGACTGGGTTCTCTCTTATTGTTGCTAGTGTTGCTGGTGGCCTGTGCAAATGGGGAGGACCCGTACAGGTTCTACACTTGGAATGTCACTTACGGAGACATCTATCCACTTGGAGTCAAACAACAGGTACTTCTTTTTTTCCTTATTGTTGGAATTTTCCCCCTGTTCTTCACTTTATAAATGAAATGAATATATGGTGTCTGAAATGGCAGGGGATATTGATAAACGGACAATTCCCAGGGCCACAGATCGAATCCGTAACCAATGATAACTTGATTATCAATGTTTTCAATAGCTTGGATGAACCTTTCCTCATCTCTTGGTTAGTCCTTCTCTACCTTTGCTGCAGAAAAAAAAGTGGTATTACTAGTTATTTTGAGAGACCTTTCCAAAGTTCAATAGCAAACGATGTCGCTTTGACGGGGAGGAGAAGTGGCATCATGGTTGGTTAGGTGAACTGGAGTATATTGGACTTTATATCATAGATCTAGACAGTCATATTGAAAAACTGCTAAAACTGTCTCTGATTTTCGGTCTGAAAATGTTAGATGCTGATGTGATGCAATAAATCTTAGGATGCTCATGCTCCAATTCAAACCAAGGTGCTTATACAGTTATGCCTGATTGAAATATAAAATTATGCATATAATTTGTAGTTGTTGTACTATAATACGTGAGTGGAATCTCGCTTTTGCCCTCACTAATAGCAGGCAATATAGAGTTCCTGGTGGGGAAAGTGGTAAAGTTTGATGTATAAATTAGTGAGAACCATATAAATAAGTGAATAACAACATCAAGAGTTCTGGACCAAGCCTGCAATCTGCATATAAATTCTGTTATTCATGAGCCGAGAACTCAGTGTTGGACTAAAGATAAGATGATGTGATTCTTTATAGGAACGGGGGTGCAGCAGAGGAGAAATTCATGGCAGGATGGAGTCTATGGTACCAATTGTCCAATCCCACCAGGACGGAATTTCACTTATGTTCTTCAAGTAAAGGATCAGATTGGTAGCTACTTCTACTTTCCTTCCCTTGCACTCCACAAGGCAGCAGGAGGATATGGTGGCTTCAAAATTGCCAGCCGCTCTGTGATTCCTGTACCTTTTCCTCCCCCAGCAGGAGATTTCACCATATTGGCAGGAGACTGGTACAAGAGAAATCACACAGTAAGTTGCTTGCTTTGGATAAATGTTATTAGTCCTTGCATTCCATGTGCTGTAAGTCTGTAACTAAGAAATTGTCTGCAATCTTTGAGAAATCCTACCTCAATCATCAGTAACTTTGTATCTATTCTTAAAGGATTTGAGGGCCATTTTAGACAGTGGAAGTGACTTTCCTTTCCCTGATGGACTTATCATCAATGGTCGTGGTTCCAATGCCTACTCATTCACAGTTGATCAAGGTATAGAAGAAATTTAAGCAGTTTGTTCATTTGAAAGCTGATGCCATAGCAGGTGTAGCTATAATTGGATATTAATTCTAATGTACTTGCTTGTTGGGCAGGCAAGACTTACAGGTTCCGGATATCAAATGTGGGGCTCACCACTTCCATCAATTTCAGAATCCAAGGGCACAAGATGCTGCTAGTCGAGGTGGAAGGAACCCACACTCTCCAAAACACTTATAACTCCCTTGACATTCATCTGGGGCAGACTTACTCTGTGTTGGTTACTGCTGATCAACCACCCCAAGACTACTACATTGTTGTCTCAACACGATTCACCTCCCAGGTGTTGACTGCTACCTCCATTCTTCATTACAGTAACTCAGCAGGAAGTGTTTCTGGCCCTCCCCCTGGAGGGCCAACAACTCAAATTGATTGGTCTCTTGAACAAGCTCGCTCTCTCAGGTATTAATTTTTTTTTTTTTTTTTTTTACATTTAAAAGTTAAATGACACATGTGGTTGTCTTGTATAAATTTTGCTGCCAGATTCAGATTACTAAATACTTATATACACATTTTCACCTGTATTAGCTATCTCTATACTGTTCGGAGATTATTTTGTCCTCAGTTTTCCTTATAGGACTCAGCTCTCTAAAATCCTTTGTTGATCCTTCAGAATTATAAAATCTCACACATGCCATAAATTAGCTCCACCACATAATTATATTGATGTTGTATTTGAGATTTAATCAACTTACTCCATAGTGAAGAACTAAAGTCAGATGATAAGATTATGTGGTTATACTGCCAAATGTTTTTGTTATCTGATCTCTTAAATGCGTTCTAGAACACAGTCCCATGCATACTTACTATAACATGTAATCCAGGCGGAATCTGACAGCGAGTGGACCAAGACCTAATCCTCAAGGATCTTACCATTATGGTTTCATAAACACAACCCGTACAATTAGACTTCAAAATTCTGCTCCAGTTATCAATGGCAAGCAGAGATATGCTGTCAATAGTGTGTCCTTCATCCCCGCTGATACACCACTAAAACTGGCTGATTACTTCAAGATCCAAGGGGTGTTCTCCCTTGGAAGTATCCCGGACAACCCCACTGGCGGTGGTGGTTACCTCCAGACTTCTGTCATGGCTGCTGATTTCCGAGGCTTTACGGAGGTGGTGTTTGAGAATCCTGAAGACACTTTGCAATCCTGGCACATTGATGGCCACAACTTCTTTGTTGTAGGGTATGTTCACCTAACTCCATTGCCATACAGAATTCATTCATTTTCTCTTTACAGTTATTGAGATGCTTCAGCTGCAAATTTGAAACTAAATTGCTGAGTTTTTCCTTTTGCCTTTACACCTGCAAATAGAGATTGTTTTCTCATGATAATTCAACATCATAATGATATCTATTTGTTGGAGATGTGCAGAATGGATGGAGGACAATGGTCAGCTGCAAGCAGGTTAAATTACAACTTAAGAGACACAATTTCTCGTTGCACGGTTCAGGTACACATGCTGATAAATTGTCATGGACGATTTAAGTTTGCCATCCCTTGTGGCATCAGTCTTAATATTTGCTTTTCTTTCTAGGGGTAACCTTTTTTGGATGCAAAATTTTCATTGACACTAGTAGTTTATGACTGAAAAGTATCCTTTGCCTTGACACGGTTCTGGTTTTGGTTTTGGCTTTTGATGCACATTACACAGGTGTATCCCAAGTCATGGACTGCAGTGTACATGCCCTTGGACAATGTGGGGATGTGGAATGTGAGGTCGGAGAACTGGGCTCGTCAGTACTTGGGCCAGCAATTCTATCTTCGAGTGTATTCCCCTGCAAATTCATGGAGAGATGAGAATCCAATCCCAAGCAATGCTCTGCTATGTGGCCGTGCAGTAGGCCACCGGACTCGGTCTCTATAAAAAAAGCCGCCAAATTCACCGAGTGTCTTTCATTTCCATTTTAAGGCTTAACTCATGCCAATTTTTCTCTTGCTCCTCTGCACCATTCATGTCAATAGCATATAGAATATAGACTGCCCCTCCTTCCCTTGTTGTTCAGTCCAAATTCAGCTCATTGGATCATCTGATGTAGGAATATATATGACATTCATATTTAAACTCTATATTGGCATTTTTGTAATCATTATTATCCTCCCGAAAAGAGAACACGCCTTTGAATTCGGAAGTGGGGCAAATAAATAAGATCATAGGACGGTGATGTTAATGTATCATCATTAAATAAAAGGAGTGTTGTTATTGTTGTTGCATTTTTTTTTCTCTGAGTTAATTCAAGATTTGTATCTTAGCACTTGAGTATTATCATTATGAGCTCTATTTTAGAGGTTAATAAATTATCTTCTATTAAAAAATAAATGCACGTGTTTGTAAATATTGGAACATTTTAAAAACTTTTTCAAGAATTGTAACCCCCACAAATTTTCCCCAATTTTAAAACTCTAGTGCGTATGTCTATATAAAATGTTTACATATTTTTGTTGTCCGCAAAATGAGATTTATATAATATATAATATAAATAGTTTTGAAATTAATAAGTAATGGGTCATATACCATGATGCGGGGTTGCTTTTGTGACTATAAACTATAATATATAGGGAAAAAAATGAAAGGAAATTGTATGCTAACATAACAAAATTTAGTGAGTCAAAGTGTATAATTTTGAATCACAATCTGGCAAAATGAAATTGAGCGAAATCATTTTCCCCTTATTTTAAATAATTTTGATTTGATAAATTAATTATTTATGCCATACAATGGAAACTCTCTAAGCATCTGTTGTTTTCCGATGCAATTGCAACTCCAATATTTTTATCAGAACAATAAATAAATCTCTTTTCTATTCCTTTGGATTGAAACGGAGAAACAAACAAGTACTCATGTTCATGTTGATGTGGCAACAAAGCAGTGAAACAGCTACTAGTATTTCTCAATTCATGAAATGTAATCATCGCGTAGTTATACGGTTGACTTTTGGAGGGCAATCTACGCATATATGATGTGAGAAGCTCCAAAATGTAGTGGTATAAGTCAAAGCGACCCTACCATTGTCGTCCAATTAATTTTTGCAGCATTGCCCATCCAAAATTGTCAGATATTTACGAGAGCCAATTTAATTATACGCAGAATGGTAGCGAAGATGATACGCGTCTGTGGAGTTGACCAACTTATTGTGTGTATATGTTAGGGGAATTGATTTTTTGCATCTATTTTATAAATTGAAGTTTTCTTTTTTTTTTTTGTAAAAATGGATCAATCCTTATATAATGTAAATGTAAATTTATAGTAGGCAAATATTAATCAAGGCCCATATATTATATACCAATTATTTTTAACTCATGCTTTGTAGTTACAAAAAAATTGATGCTGTAAATGAATTTGCAATTCAACTAGTATCAATTTCACTTTTAAGACTGAGTTACGAAAGTATTAACACTTCCTATGTAAAAAAATTAAAATGAAATTGGTTCAACTAGTTTACTTAATTCAGATTTATTATAAGTGTACGCACAAAATTTATTAAATTCTATTGAACTCTAAAATTTTAAGACTTCCCCTAAAATTTTAAATGCTTAATACATAATGTATCTACCAGTAAAAGAAAAAAAAAATTATTCTGAGTGTCCACATTACCGTTTGACTTTGATAATTTCATTATATTTTCATTTAATGTTCCACCAATTCCCCAACGGTTCAGGGCACGTACCATTAAATAGACAAGTGGTAGAATTGGCTAGTGGACGAAGCCTATATAAAGCATAGTCTTTTAGCAACAAGTGCAAGCGGATAAAGCGTCTTTCTCTTGTTTTAGATACTTTATCAGTTGGAATCCATATATAAAACGGGTATGGCTACTTTCCATCGGAAACGGCGTTGTGTGAGTGTTCTTGTTCTCTGCATTGTTCTTCAGTCGAGCGTGATCGCTCTTGGAGATCACAAGCTTGACCAAGCTAGGTTCGGAGACGATGACTGTCGATTTGGAGGTGGACCGCGCTGTGGGGGTTGGTTTGGTCGTCGTGGGCCTCGTGGACCTCGTGGTCGTGGTGGTTTCGGTGGAGTTGGGGGAGGAGGGGGCTTTGGAGGCGGAGGAGGTGCAGGGATAGGCGCTGGTGGGGGTGCTGGGGAGGTGTTGGGGGTGGTGGTGGCTTTGGCGGCGGAGGAGGTGGTGGTGTTGGAGGTGGGTCAGGTCACGGTGGAGGTTTTGGCGCCGGGGGAGGTGTAGGTGGCGGAGCTGGAGGAGGCATTGGCGGTGGTGCTGGTGGAGGTGGAGGTGGAGGTGGCGGCGGCGGCGGTGGTGGATTGGGTGGTGGCTCAGGACATGGTGGAGGCTTTGGAGCTGGAGGTGGTGTTGGTGGAGGTTCAGGAGGCATAGGTGGTGGAGTGGGCGGAGGTGGTGGTGGTGGAGGAGGAGGAGGAGGTGGTGGTTTGGGTGGAGGGTCGGGCCACGGGGGAGGATTTGGTGCAGGTGGTGGTGTGTAGGAAGTGGAGCAGGTGGAGGAATTGGTGGAGGAGGGGGAGCAGGAGGTGGCGGCGGCGGAGTAGGAGGAGGATCAGGTCATGGTGGAGGCTTCGGTGCAGGCGGGGGAATAGGAGGTGGAGGTGGTGCAGGTTTAGGTGGAGGTGCAGGCGGTGGTCGTGGTGGAGGTGGAGGGTTTGGCATAGGAATTGGCATTGGCATTGGAGTTGGAGCTGGCCAAGGATCCGGCAGTGGTTCTGGTAGTGGCGGAGGGGGTGGGGGTAAACATTAAGCATGGAGTTATTACGCGGCTCTATTTCTAAGTGTTTTACATATATATGTGGTTACCAGAAAGTTTTCTTTTGAGTTTAAGGTTTGCAACAGTTTTTCGAAATGGGTTTACTTGTCAGATGTTAGTTCGTTGCTGAGACTGAGGGAATGAAATTCCTTTTCTATTTGAAAACTGTAATAAATTACTTAATTGAATTACTTTTGTATCACCTTTCCCAAATTTGGGTGTTTATAGAGCGTATGTGATATAGAATTCATCTTATTTCCATGAATAATGACTGATACTATATAATGATCTATTGATATTAAGCAATATTGAAATTGTTTGGTTAAGTCACTGGCAAGTATATTAGTGCAAGAAGCTTTATTAATTTGTAAGAAAGAGAGATTCTAAGTTTTATATATACTTTATCTTTCAAGGGTTGCATTTTTAAGATTAACTGGGGATGTATTTGATTTCGATTGATGTAAAATTTAGTGTGAATATACCTCTATGCTATAACAAAAGAAAAACCTTCTTGTTGTCACTAGCTATATTGAAAAAAAAAAAGGAAAAATGATTAAGTTTCTCTTACGTTACAAAACTTGTACTATTGACTACTTGGCGCAAACTTAATTATAATCCAAAGCCATCAGCTTAGAATTTGGTATTTCCATTTCTCTGGATACGAAAAAAAAATATTAAATAAATTTATAAAAATAATTAATGGCTAATTTATCTGGCTTACATCAAGCTAGATTTTATCCTTTTTCTAAAGTTGCCAAATCTCAGAAGTTACATAACCAAATCTTTTTCTTCACCTGTAACAAAAAAAAAATCTATTTCTTCACCAAAAAAAAAAATCCATTTAAAAAGAAATTTACTTATCCATATTATAATAAGTAGCGACTTTTGTGTTTTCACTGTTTATGTCGTGGACGTCGTTCTAAAGCATGAATATCTATTGATATCTGTTTTGGCAAAAAAGAAATAACCATTTCAGTTGACCAAAACAGTTTATATATAATATATAAATTTTAAAATAACTGGAAGGTAGGGATACTCATGCCTAAACTCGACTTGGTAATCCAATTTTGACTCCAGGATACTAGGTCAGGTAAGAATTAATTTTAATAAAAATTTAAATTGAGTATGAGTTTAAAAAATTAAACTTAGTATATTTTTAAGTTAGGTATAGGTCATTTTTTGAGTTGACTCAATATGCAGTTACATAATATTTTTTTATAATATTATATTTTATTTATTTTTAAAATTAATAAAAGCGTTATTATATTAATACTTAAATATTGAAAATAATTACTTTTTAAGTATCCTATTTATAGAAATTAAAGTTTTCTTAGTATAGTAGTTATATATTATATATATATATATATATATATATATATATATATATATATATAAATATTGAATATGTTCAAATTTTAATTCAACTTGATATCAACTTAGTCATAATCAAGTCATTTATAAATTTTAGTATGATTGAATTTATTCAAATCTAAAATTAAATGCAGGCAAAAAAATTAACCAATCAAAATATCAAGTCTAAGACTGGATCAAGTCAAACTTAAGTCATTAAACACCTTTACTTATATTGGTCACAAATATTTGTAAATGGGGTATTGAAACTCCCTCTCCCCCATTTCAGCTCTCCTTATAAACCATCATAACATATTTTCAATATTCTTAAATCTTCCTTAAGTATCTTTTAAGAGTTTCCAAAACTCAAAAACTTTATATATTAACATTTGCTAACCACTTGCTCTCTCATTAAATCACAAATGCATTTATTGAATAGCTTCTATAGAGATAGGTGGATTACTCAATCAACTTAATATATATTTCGTCCACTTATCGAAGTTCAACAAAAAATATATTGGATTATTTTTTTATTATTTAGTAGGAGTCTTCAAATATATTTTACTCAATTAGACGAATTTAATGTTGTGGGATTGGACAACACTTGGTAGGAGATCAAAATCTTACCTCATTTAAAAAAAAAGAAACAATTCAACCTCACAAGTTATACAACATTTGACGCCCTTTCTTTTTCTTTTTTTTTTTTGAAAAAATTACCAAACCAAATAACTTGGTAAAGAAACTTTATATTTAAGAATATTAACCAAAACAATAGTTAAAAGAGCAATTAATATGATAATACTATTAGCATGTTTGATAACATTTTATTTTAAAAAAAATCATTTTTTCAAAATTTTTTTGTAATAAAATTTTGATTAAAAATTATTTTAAGTATAAAATAAATTAATTTAAATACATATTATTATTGACTTAACTAGCATATTTTTTGGCATATAATAATAAAAGCATAAACGTATAAATGTGAAGCTTCACCTTGGTCTATTTTAAATTGTCTTTTTTTTTTTTGGGTTACAATTTTAAGTTGTCTTTGTCATTTCCGTCAATATATTTTCAATAATGTTAACTTTTATTTTAGTGTCTTTTAAACATTTTTTTTATAAACTGAACCATTAATTTATTTTTTTATTGATTAACTCACAACTCATTAATATTCTTTTTTTTTATAATTATACCTCTCATTTTTTCTATATTAATGAACCAATCACAAATAAATACTCTCCTTTAATAGATGCGATCTTTTTTTTTGGTCAGAATATTCCCATCTCCTTAAGTATTATCACAATTAAAAAATATTTTCAACCAGTTTCTTATTCAAAATTTGAATTTTATTCTATCTTTATCATCTCTTTTATATTGACTAACCCAACAAATTTTAAGTTTTGTCGTTCTAAAAACGCGAGCCTAGCCGAACAAAATCTTCCTGGGTAAGCAATCATATTTATAAAACCACTTTTGTTTATTTCCCCATTGGGTCAAAAAACAGCTTTTATAATTTGGCATCGAAAACGACGCGTTGCGAGAGGAAAGTTAGAGCAAACCCGTTGACACTGTCCATATACCATAATACATGGAGGGATCTGCACCGTTGATGGATGTAGTTGATGGTTGAAAATTTGCAATATAGACATTCGAGGGTCCACGCTTGTGTGGCTCACATTGTTATCGTGGTCTGCAGCATGCAGAATCACAGCACCCGCCACCCCACTGTATATAAAGGAGGCTCTTCCCGCCGTTTCACTCACAGAACCGAACCGTAGCCACCGCTGACCACTCCCATTCTCGCGTCCCTATACGCAAAGGAGGGAGGGGGGTGCGCTTCTTCACTGTTGAGCCATCTTCGTCTCTCGATCCTCTGAAAGCGTGCTTCAGTCGGAAGCCCTAAATCTCTGTTCCCTGCTCCGTCAATGGAGCTTCGTTCTCGGCGACGCCTTTCCAATCCCAAAGATTCCGGTGCTATAATTTTGTCTTTTTTCATTTTCCTTGTTTTCTTTTCTTGTTTCTCTCTGCGGTTTCAATAAAGAAAATGAGAGAGGAGAGAGAAATTTGAAATTTGAATTGAAGAGGAAACGTGAAGAAAAAAATTTGAATTTTTTTTTTGTTTCTTGAGTTTCTTTCTTCATCTTCATTTTCTCTTCAATTGAACAAGAGAAAATTTTAAATTTTTAAAAATTTCCTTTTCCCGTATTTTCTTTCTCTCAATCCAGACATAAGTACCGCTGTTTGGTTGCTGAGAAAATGCTGGGACACTCGGGGAGTGTTCTTGAATAGTGAGAGAGCGCGTTCTGGTTCTTCTTTTTCTTTTTTTTTTTTTTGGACATTTTCCTGCTTTTTCTTTGGTGTTGCTCAAATATTTTTGCACGAAATGTGAATCAAAACAATTCACATGGTAGAACCGCAGAGGTTTTTAATACAACAAGATGAAAGATGATCGATAACGGGTTATTGGGTTGTTGAACACGCACTCTATTGCGGTTAATTGGCTTCATTACGTGTAGTCTATTCTCTATAGTTGAGAAATGTATGTCAAATATAACGCTAAAGGTCGGGGGCTTTGTTTTCCCTCGCTATTATCAAATTGAGGCATTATCATCGTTATTTTGTGATGTTCATGTGTAAATGTGCTACAGGGAAGGAGCAGCAGCCTAGGGATGCCTTTGGGGAAGTGGAAACTAATAGCCAGTGCAGCAATAATACAGATGAAGATGTTTATGGTACATCTTCAAATTCAGATTACAATTATGAAGGTGTATTGCCTTTCCTCCTGGTTTTAAATTTATTATGGATTTTCATTTTAAAATATTGTATGTTCGCTGGCTGCAAACTTTTGGGTGTAAGCTTCGTCTGTTTTAAAGGAAAGGATATAACTTGAGGAAATGTTTATGGCCTTGTATGTATGTTTATATATGATTTTAGTTTAACCTTTGTGATTGGACTGTAAATGGGAAGAAAGCAGAGTAAAAGTTCCTAGAAAACCTCTTTCCTTTCCTCTTTGGAAGAAAATAAAAACCTTTTATATGCAAATTTAGCTGTGAATTTCATCTGGGTGACATACCTGAAAAATTTTAAAAAATCCATACAGATGAAGACTTTGTTGGGAACTTCCCTTTTTTTGACTTGAATCAAGAACCAACTTCAAGCGTTAGTATTCCTGATGGAGAAGACAACGCTTCTGATTCATCTGATGGTAGCGAGTCTTTATCTAAAAGGGGAAAGGTGCAGTCCAGAAAGAAAAGGAAAAAATTCAACTTAGAAAATGGAGAACTGAGTGATGTTGGGAGAGTGATGGAGCATGGGGATAATGAGGAATACTCAATGGTTCAGCAGGAATCGGTTTCCGTTGATTTGACTAAGAAGAAAAAGAGGAAAAATGCGAAAAAAAAACCAGTGTTATTGTGGAATGCATGGGAAGAGGAGCAAGAGAGATGGATTGATGAGAATTTAAATTTATTGGAAGATGTTGACTTAGACCATCAGAGTGAAGTAATGAATGAAACTGCCGAGGCTTCCTCTGATCTGACTATGCCTTTACTAAGATACCAGAAGGAATGGTTAGCCTGGGCTTTGAAACAGGAAAATTCTGCAGCTAGAGGAGGAATCCTTGCAGATGAAATGGGAATGGGGAAGACTATTCAAGCAATTGCCCTTGTCCTTGCCAAACGTGAATTCCATCAAATGAGTTGTAAACCAGATGAACCCTCATTTTCACCAGGTTCATCTAGAGCCTTGCCTGTGATCAAAGGAACACTTGTCATTTGTCCTGTGGTTGCTGTCACTCAGTGGGTTAGTGAGATTGATCGATTTACTTTGAAAGGAAGCACCAAAGTGCTGGTTTATCATGGTGCAAGGAGAGGGAAGAGTGGTGAACAGTTGTCAGAGTATGATTTTGTGATAACTACTTACTCTATTGTTGAGTCTGAGTACAGGAAGTATATGATGCCTCCTAAGGAGAAGTGCCCTTATTGTGGAAAATTATTTTACCAGAAAAAGTTATCTTATCATCTGAGGTATTTTTGTGGGCCTGGTGCTGCTAGAACAGAAAAACAGTCAAAGCAAGTTAAGAAAAAGAAAAGAGAAGTTACTAAACAGAAGATAAAGAAATGTTGGAGTAACAAAGATCGGGATGAAGAATGTGAAAAGGGTTTTTGGGAGAAGTCACTTCTACATGCTGTACGGTGGCAGCGGATCATATTGGATGAGGTCAGTTGTAATAATATACTATGGTTGGAAATTATACTATTTTATACTTTGATCTTTCTATAAATTGTTTTTATTTGAAATAAAAGAGGCATGTTATATCTTTTCATTGTTTTGATTATTGCCACTTTCTTTTCTAAACAAATGTGAGTTTTCTTTCTTTCTTGTTTGACTATGCCCAAGAAAACTGTGTTGTTATCTCATATCTCCTACTTATTCTTAAAGAAAAGGAAAAAAAAAACAATGGATTATAGCTCAAACTTAGTTTTTTGACTTCATAATTCTTAAATTTATATTTCATGTTGTTTATTATTTTATTGCAAGCATTGTGTTATAGGCCTTATGGCATGGCATCATCATTGTAAATTATTCAACTTGGTTATGCTTCTATTTTATTGACCTTTGTTTTCTTAATATAAAAAATAGGCACACTACATAAAGTCTAGACATTGTAACACTGCAAAAGCAGTTCTTGCTTTAGAGTCTTCCTACAAATGGGCACTAAGTGGCACTCCCCTTCAGAACCGCGTTGGGGAGCTGTATTCTCTGGTAAGTTTGCGGTCACTTTTGGCTGTAATCTATTAAGTTTGTGTTTTTGAGATAATTTAATTGCAATGCCATGTGTACAGGTACGGTTCCTGCGAATAATTCCTTATTCCTATTACTTGTGCAAGGATTGTGATTGCAGGACTCTTGATCATAGGTATGGCTTACATTCAGTATGTTAAATGAACTCTGTGGATTCTAATTTAGCCAGCAATAATTGTATTTATGGACTTGATATGTTAACTTATTACTAAGGGCTTGGTTATTATTATTATTTTTGATTTCTTTATCCCTCTCTTGACTTGCTAGGAAGGAGTTGGATTGTCAGCTTCTATTTTTCATATTATTTCATATCGATCAAAGGACTGCTTGAAAGACTTAATGTAGCTATTCTCCAGTGGTTGCCACTCACGTTTAAGAGCAAGCTGCTTTTTTCTTGAGTGAATATTTTTTGAAAATGCTACGTAGCCAGGATGGGAGAGAGAATAGTTGGCATGTTTAATGACTCTTGGATGGATTAGTGCCCCTACCACTTGGCCCTACCGCTTTGTCTTATCCAACAATCATCCTAGAGTCCTAGCTATGTAGCACTACTCGATATTTTATTACACCTAAATTTTCTTATCATGCTACAAGCTTTGCAATGTTGGGGTTTCTGTAACATCTGAATCTTTCTTTTTACTGCTCTCAAATACTCTATCATTATGCTAATGTGTTGTGTCTATATGCAAGCAGACATGCACGTGTGCTTGTACATTCTTAAAATGCTAGGTGTTCTTGCATTGTTAACTATGTGTGTGTTATGCTGATGCCCCTGTGCAGCATCTCTAAACAATGTCCGGACTGCATCCACAGTTCTGTTAGACACTTTTGTTGGTGGAATAAAGTAAGTTCTGAATTTTGTTGGTCATTTTTGTGTTTGCCATATGAGAGAAACAGAGAGAGAAACCAAGTCCTTGTAATTTCATAGAAATTGTTTCAGCTGACATTTTGACATTCCTTATAATTCATTTTTAATTTTGATCAGCATATTGCCACACCAATTCAATCATCTGGATATGACGATCGTGGAAGAAGAGCTATGCTATTGCTTAAACACAAAATTTTAAAGAACATAATTCTAAGGCGCACTAAAATAGGCAGGGCTGCAGATCTTGCACTTCCGCCTAGAATTGTAAGTTCTTGTTTCCCATGTCGCTAAGTGTGCAATTTTGAATATGGAAAGACTACATATTTGTTCTACGTTTCTTGTTGCAGGTTTCATTGAGGAGGGATAGCCTGGATATAAAAGAGTATGATTACTATGAATCATTATACAATGAAAGTCGGGCACAGTTTAATACGTATGTCACATTCTTTATCTTAATATACAATCAAAATATTGTAAAGCAGTTCTTTGTAAAATTGAAATTTCTTTTGACAATAATGAAATTACATTTAGTGTGTAAGGATGAATTCCTGGAGTAATTCACCAAGTTATGCTTTAAATAGTCCTAGAGAGCAATTAGTTGTCCTCAACTGTGCCTTGTGTTAACAAGGGTAGTTTGGTTGTTCAAAACTTAAACCAGAAAACTCCATCTTGACTGCAAAGGATGGGTTGGCAAATTGATTTACATGTATTCATAGAAGAATATAATTAGTTTGATGCAGGGTTGTCAATAGCAGCCGAAGCAGTCGCCATTGCAGAATATTGGAGCGGCCCAAGGCTCGGTAGCTCCTAAATGCTCATGGCGGAGCATTTTAGTGTAGTGACCTAGAGGGCTGCAACAGCATGCTGTGGTGGAGTCTGATAGTGATAGTGGCAATAGTAGCTGCTTTTCTATGGGGAAACAAATTATTTGTTTTAACCTCTCTAACCTTCAAACATGCAAGTTTACATGAGTTTATGTGACTTTGGCTATCAAACTGCGAGTTTGAGGCAAGTTAACACGATTCCTCATCCTAGGATCATGAACTTGTTTTTACTAGTTAACTTGAGTCTCTTGCTTTATTTCCTTTTTGTCCATCCTCTTTTAACCATTTATGTGATATTGTGGGAAAAAAATTTCTTCGATTTTTATTTGGACATGCACAATTCCAATAGTTGTGTACACATATTTTTATTTTTGAAATGCCAACATAAATCGTGGCATGGTTTATTGATATGCTTTCTCCTTTACAGATATATCGAAGCAAATACTCTGATGAATAATTATGGTCATATATTTGACCTCCTTACACGACTTCGTCAGGTATAGATTGTTCTAATGGAACAAAAAATAAATATGATTTCTGCCCCCTGTGATGGATCCTTTTTCCCCTTTTAAATTTGGATAAATGTTCATGAAGAATGATCTCCTTTATAACCATGGACATGCCGGAAACGTTGGCCATGCAGAACTATGGAATTTTGAAGTTCTTGAATTTCTAATTGTTTGATCATGTTATTAAAATTGTCTAGTATTTTGAAGCTAGTCAATGGTGTGGAAATTAGTTTTGCAATAATAATTTATAGCCTGAACTTTAGCTTTAGTTTAAAGAATATGATACCATCATCCCAATTGGCATTTAGTTTTAAAAAACTTTCAAAGCAAACTTTTGCATTACAACTGTAGAAAATGTATGGGGACATGCCGATAAAGATAATGATAAATGATAAATTAAAAAGACAGTGCTGGTACATTAGTCTCATTTTAAAACTGAGTGAATTGTTTGAAATATCTCCAATTTTTGTTAACTTTAGTAAAGTATAATTAATCCTTTATTTGAGAGTAGACATGAGCTGTCAAACACTATAATATGGCTACTTTACATTTTGATTTTGAAAAATATTGTTATATGCTCTCTCTCTCTCTCTCTCTCTCTCTCTGTATACTGTGCTCTACTTCAGTCCTCTTTTTTCACGTGGGAACTGGGAAGTCAGTTTTCCTTAGTATTTACTAAAAATTTCAAATTTATTTCTACTCTTGTTCTTCCTCTGATGGATGAGTTTTTTTCTGCCCAAGTGTCTCATGCATTGCTGGCTTAAATGTACAGGCTGTTGACCATCCATACCTTGTGGTATATTCTCAAACTGCGGCATTAAGAGGTGGAAATGTGGCTAGTAATGGTAATGTTGAACAAGTATGTGGCGTTTGTCATGACCCAGTAGAAGATCCTGTGGTAAGTTCTTATTTTCTTTTTTTGAAATGAATCTTATATATTACATTATTTAATTTTATTATATTTTCCTCCTTTTCTTTCTTTTCATGCTTTTTATCTGGAAAAAGTCATTATAGCCAATTTTAGTGTCCTACTGATTTTCCTTCAAATATCTTCTCCTTATTGTTTTAGGTTACCTCTTGTGAGCATATGTTTTGCAAGGCATGCTTGATCGACTTCTTTGCTTCCCTGGGAAGAGTATCATGCCCCTCATGCTCTAAATTACTTACTGTTGATTTAACTTCCAACAAGGATGTTGGGGATCAGGCTACTAAAACAACGATTAAGGGTTTCAGATCCTCAAGCATTTTAAACAGAATTCGGCTTGATAACTTTCAGACAAGCACTAAAATAGAGGCTTTGGTATGTAATTAGTTATATGATATGTTTATGGGCGGCTTCATGTCTGGCAAGTATGAGTAGTTCAGGTAGCTTTTGGTTGGCTTTTATTGATGTTTTCCTTTTGTTTTCTAAAGCATGATTTTTAGAGGCAATAATGGGAACATTTGGGTGGATAAGGGCTATACAGGCGTGCCTGGTTGTTTAATTACACATCATTTGATGAAGACAATTATTGCTTTTATTAATAAGATTGTGATTGACGAATGGGGGTGATAATTTGAAAAGGTTGAATTGGATCAGGTTTCTCATAAATACATATGAAGCTTGCTTGTTAGAAGAAAGACTTGTTTAGTTAATATGCTTTTTGGCTTCATAAAAATTCTCTTAGCTTACATATCTATTGAAAGATCATGCAGCTGAAGGGATATGGTTGTTCAGAAAATTTTTTTTTAATTTTTTTTTTGGTTTTTTTTTTGGGGGTTTGGGTAAGCAGTGAGCTGAAAGAATGCTTCTATAATAGCTGCGGGAAAAAACAGAATGCTCTTATTAGTTATTAGTTGCTCTATATTCTTGGTTCTGTGTGTATTTATTGCAATCTCTCTTATATAATTCTCATGTACCTGAACGAGTTGAAATGGTTGTAGAGAGAAGAAATTAGATTTATGGTTGAAAGGGATGGTTCTGCCAAAGGAATTGTTTTTAGCCAGTTCACGTCATTCTTGGATCTCATAAACTACTCCCTGCATAAGGTAAATTTACTTGTCACTTTCTGTTTTATTAATGCATGTAAAATGCAGCAGGAAATAACATGGTGAACTAATTGCAGTCAGGTGTATCTTGTGTTCAATTGAATGGAAGCATGTCATTGGCTGCTCGGGATGCTGCCATTAAGAGATTCATTGATGACCCAGACTGCAAAATTTTTCTCATGAGCTTGAAGGCCGGAGGTGTTGCTCTCAATTTGACAGTAGCATCACATGTGAGCAATCTCCTTTTGCTTCTTGTTTGTGTCAACCTTTCGGCATCCTGCAGTGTAGAATTTTAAGTTGAGTTGTAAAACACCTTGAAATATGTTTTTACACCTTGCTTTGGTTTGTAAGAGAAGTTATGACTTCCATTTCCTGAATCATATGTTCTACACTTCTAGTGTACAATAAATTTTGTTTAGCTCCCTTTTCATAGGGAGATTTTATGCTCGTTTGGATGTGCTTTTCTTGAGAAGAAAAAGCCTTTTTGTTAAAAAAAGGTATTTTTTTTTTAATGTTTTGGTGTGTTTAGATGCATTATTTTTAAAATAAAAAAGATGAAACACTAAAAAAAGCACTCCCTTTTGTCATCGTTAGGCCTAGGTTTTTTTTTTTTTTTTAATTTAATTTTTGGGTACATGAGGCCTAGGTTTGTTAGTTTGTTAACATGTGGCTTCATTTGTTGTGCGTGCTCAGGTTTTCCTTATGGACCCTTGGTGGAACCCAGCAGTGGAGCGTCAGGCTCAAGACAGAATTCACCGAATAGGGCAATATAAACCCATCAGGTGCTGCGTCTTGCACTCCAGCACTCTGAAGTTAAAACATCGTAGAAAATGGAAAAACAAGTAGGTTAATCGTTTCTTCGTGAAGATGTGACATTATTTTCATGTACAGAATTGTGAGGTTTGTCATTGAGAACACAATCGAGGAGAGGATTTTTGAAGCTGCAAGAGAAGAAGGAACTAGTGTTTGAAGGGTAAGTGTGATGTGTGAACTGGCTTGAAAGTTGCTGCATACTTTGCCATAATGACATTTGCTTCTTTGTCCCGCCCTTAATAGGACCATAGGCGGCTCTTCTGAGGCTCTGGGGAAATTGACGGAGGCCGACTTGAGATTTCTATTTGTTACCTAAGCAGGCCTGTTATTTTGACAGGAAAATTTGTTGCTGCTTCCTGTTATACATTTTGCACAACTGTTTTAATAATATCATGGGAGTGCCATTTAGCTTTCCAACATCTATGGCGCCCAGTAAATGCATTAGCTGTAAATTCGTATATAGCCCTGAGGTTGCCTCTGCACAAGAAACATGCTACTGTGCTGTTGAATGTCAGTGGGATTTTGATGCACCAGGTTTTCCATTTCTATCTACCCGTCGTATGTAAATAATTTTTAAGAGATTAGTTCATGACATGACAGATATAACCCATAAAGATGTCATCGTGTGGATGATAATTGGAAAGTTTGTTCTGGGATTGAATGAATCTTCGTTTTATGTTTCTCGTAATATCTTGCAGTTGATGTTTATAGTTTAAGTTGCTGTACTCTGGCGTGGGTGCTAGATGTACAAGGACTTGGATGGTAGCAAGCCTTCATATGTCCCTCCTCCCCATACACTCCGGAGAATTGTATTGAAAATTTAGAATTATGTAAGGTTGGTTACCCAAAAAGTTAAGCAGCACTTATGCTTGATTGTTTTTTAAGAATAGTATGTGACTTAATAGAGAAAAGATGATTGGCATAAAATCATACGGAAATCCAGCCATGGGAACTGGGGAGACCGATACCATCCAAAAGTGAGTACTGGTGAGCACAGCTGCAGGCACTACTTTTATAGTTTATTGACTGAATTTACTATAAGTTTTTAAAATTGGTACCATCCAAAAGATTTCTCTCAATCCGCCGCTTGTATTTTTTAAAGCCCCCAACTAGTTGCGAATCCTTTGATTCTTGCACCAGAACGCAGTTCGTTGCCTACACGAGACGAATCCGGTGGTACATTATAAATGTGAAAACTAGGGTAGCAATAATGAGAGGGGTGACAATTGAATTAATAAATTCATAATTCTTGCAATTTATTTTTATTTAAATTTCATTTAATTCATTTAATTGTAAAATGAATAGATTTTTGGTTGAAACTTAAAATGATCAGGTAAAAATTCAAGAATATATATAAATTATTAAATTTAATCCATAGAGAAGTAAGTCGTAAACACTTGTCACCACACCATCCAGTTATAAGACAAGTGCTTCTAGAAAAGCAAACATGCAACGGCTTCATTGGACCAGCACAGACACCGAACCCACCGACGCGCTTCTCTTCTATTTCTCTTTGCCTCTGTCTCTGTCTTTGTCTTTCTCTCTCTGTTTCTGGGAGTGAGATTGAGTCTGAGACAGAGAGATCCTTCTAGAAAAGTAAGATAGCTGGGCATTTCCATTGAGCAGAAGGCGAAGATGCTTCAGCTACTCTACGCTGCCGTTTTTGGCCAAATGCTTCTGATCCTAACCCTTCTTTTCAAGACCCCACTGAGGAAGCTTGTCATCATCACCCTGGATCGGGTCAAGCGAGGTCGGGGCCCCGTCGTCGTCAAGACCGTTGCCGCCACATTGCTCCTCGTGCTTGCTTCCAGCCTCTATAGCATGGTCAAGATCCAGCGTCGCACCTTCGAGGCCGGTATAGTCAACCCCACCGATCAAGTTCTCATGTCCAAGCATATGCTCGAAGCATCTCTAATGGGTAAGTTTCCATTCTTTCGCTAACGGCAATTTTAGTTTACCTCCTTGACAGGCTTTGGTGATTAGAAGCCTACTTTGATTTGGACTATCTTTTTTATTTTCTACTTGGTTTGTGGATTTTTATTAATTAAATGATTAAATTCTTTGAATTTTATTTTTGTTAATCGGAAAAAGATGGAAAAATTCCTGGATGGATTGGGTATTAGTAACGTTTGTTTGTCAAATCTTAGTTATGATTCGTGAGCATTGTGCTAACTTATACTGTGCTCATGTTAACCACAAAGAAAAGTACTATATGTCGTCAGCAGCAAATCGGTTGAGAAAGTTGATGTTTTATGCATCCCTAACCAATATTGATTTACTGATATATAGGAGCTTTTACTTCAATGCTATTTGGTGTCTACACTGGTCTGACTTACATGATCAGTGCTGCACATTGGCCTCCCTTAATTAGCATCTGATTTGACAATTGACATCAGATGATTCAATGTTGGGCAACATGATTCATGTAATGAATTTTTCTTTTGGGAGGGAATAGTTAAGGATGTCTCAGGAGGAGGGGGGGGGGTTAAGAACGTGGGACTTAGCAAGTTACCACTTATAAGTTGCAGCTGCTGCCACTGAAATAGTCATCAGCATGCCCCATATAATTGATTAAAATTTTATGAGTCTTTGAGGTGACCAATATCTTAGTCTCTTTGTCAATTGGGATATTCCATTACAGTATTTCGTAATCTTATATGACCACACTGGATGTTTATACATTGAAACCTTCTAAATGCATTGGACTGTTGTTGAATATTTGAATTGTGAAATGTTAAGAAGTAGAAAATTGGAAAGGAATAACAAGAAGAAATGGCAGAAGTTTCTTATAATAGACAACAAGAAAAATGAAGAAATAATGATGTGGTGTTGAATATCACTTCTGCATTGCTGATATAGATATTGATTTGATTGCTTACAAGTTTTTAGATTATGAAGTTTTCATTTTCATGGGTGTCTTGCCATGCTTTTGTTGCCCATGTTTTTTTTTCCCTCAATGCAATGCTTTCAAACTATATATCTGTTCTGAAAGATGAATTTCTGGTGACTGTGGTACCCTAGAGCTTCGTGATATAAGGACTTCTGCTTGCTATGATAAGTGGGAATGCCAAAAATTTTTCATGGTACTTTTCCCTCCTTTATGAAAGACTTGGTATTGGCTTCTACCTTGGGATTATTTCATCATATCGATGACTAGCTTGATTGGCATTGCTTTGTTTCCTTGGCAGAAATACTTGATTGGTTATTTATTGTTTGCATCTTCTTTCATTCCTTTTAAACTTTCTCCAACCTATTGCGTTGCTTTATCCATCTACTGTTTTCAGTAAGTTCAATGTATTAAATCTGATATGCCAGTTACGTTGTGTAAACCAAGCTGATTTTTTTTTTAATTAAGCCCCCCCCCCCACCTGTTTATATGTGTTGTTTGTGTCAGGAGTGTTCTCAGTTGTTACTTTATTTACTGTAATTTTTCTATAATTTTTATTCCATTCTTAGATGTATATTAGTTCTTGAATTTGATTTTGCACATATCATGTGTGCAGGGTTTGTGCTGTTCCTCTCTCTGATGATAGACAGATTGCACCATTACATAAGAGAGCTTCAGTTTCTTAGGAAGACCATGAAGGTTGCAAAGAAACAAAGCAGAAGTTTTGAGGATGGTAAAAATGACGATGCAGAGGAGCATAAAGCTTTAACAGAAGAAATTGCCGCATTGAAGGCCGAAGTTAAGAAATTGGAATCTGAACGTGAGGTGAAAGGAAGCAAGTCCAAGACTTTGGAAGCTGAAGTAGAGGCTCTTAAAAAGCAATCTGAGGGGTTCCTTATGGAATATGATCGCCTCTTGGCAGAAAACCAGAACCTTCGGAGTCAGTTGGAGGCCATTGAGCAGAGTTCTTCGCATCTTGATAACAAAAAGAGCATGTGAGGGTTAAAATATCTGGCAAAACAATTTTCTCCTTTGTTTCAGCTCCTCTTGTTTGAGTGTCACATGTTGGTATATTTTTAGTGTATAAAGAGCTGATATACATATATTATTAGGCTTGGTACACCGTATAGGGATGGATAATATAGTATAATTAATATTATTTATATTTAAGTAATATACTAAATAATAAATTATCTGGTTAAAATAACTTTATTCATCTTTGATTGTAGAAGATTGTATAAAATAAAATAATTTGATCTTTTTTTCTTATATAATTAAGATTAAATAAAATTATTTTGATTGAATATTATGATAGTCAATGTCTCATCTAAACATCGTATAAAAATAAATAATATAAATTATATTATATTATCTATTGTTTATGGAGCCTTAAGTATTGGTGATCTAGCGTTACATAAATAGTTTTATAGTTACCACTGTGCCTCAATCAGATAACTTGGAAATTCACGAGGGTTAAAGTGCACACTCCAATTACTATCAAATTAACAGGTGTTATAGAGTGAGTGGTAGGGAATCAGTTTTAAACTTACCCTTAACAATTCCAACTAAAATCTACAAGTTTTCGATGGTCAAGTTCAAGTATACAAGAAATGGTGGTACCTCCATATTCAAAAGGAGGTAAAAAAGAATGACACCGTTGCCAACGAATTTACATATTATCACCACTAGTTATTACCTCGTGTGCGTCATCTCCAATGAACATTTACAGCTATACTATTTTTTCTTTTAACTTCTCTCAATCTTTTTTCATTAGTTTAATGATCAATTCAGTTTAACAAAATTCGAGAATCGCAATTTTCCATTACTACTGGTATGTCCATTTAGCATGCAAAATTTGACATTTTCTGTACAAGACTTACCTGGTGGTTTTATTGTTTTAGAAATGTTCTATGGCGGTATTATTTTTCAGGCTTTGTAAATTGTGGACCATTATGCAAAGATTGAATATTGTAAGTTACGATGGATCCGAATCCATCAAAATAAAATTCATGCGTGCTACATGCAAATGAAAATCGGATAAACAAGTGCAAGTAAAAAAAATAATTTATTAAAAACATTAATAATATAGTAAGAGACTTTTGAGCAGAGTGTGAGTAATTTAGAATGGATTTAATTTTGATTTATTAAACGTTTTGAGTTTAATTTTGATCAACTCTAGTGTAATGTTTATTACATTATCATCCAATAATGTATTACATATCATTAAAAAACTTTTAATTTTTTAAATAATTATTGTCACAGTTAAACCTTTTTAATTATATGTTAACCTATGATTAAATGATGATCAAAATTGAACTTATTTACTAATATTGTCAACAAAATGGTTTTGGGATGGGTCAAAATTCATGTATACGTGTGTGCGTGCATGTGCGTGGGGTGTATGGATGCGTGTATGCACGTGTATTTGTGCTTGTTTGCGCGCGTGTGCGGGGGTGTGCGCGGGTGTTTGCATGTGTGTGGGTGCGTGAGTGCGCATTTGTGCGTGTGTGTGCGTGTGTGTGTACATGTGTGTGCATATGTGTGTGTTTGCATGCAGAAGTGCGCGTGCATGTGTTTGTGGTAGCATGTGCACACACATGCACACGCGAGCGTGTGTGTGCATGTGCGTTGTGTCTGGATGTGCGTGGATGTGTGGAGTGTGTATGTGTATGCGTGAGTGCGTGAGCATGCAGGCACGCGCATGTGGGTGTGGGTATGTATGGGTGCACGCGGGGCTATGTCTAAATGTGTGATAGTGTGTGCGCGTGTGTGTGGTTGCATGTGCACACGTGTATGCGCGTGCGAGTGTTCGTGTAGGTGTGCACATGTGTGAGTATGTGTGTGTGTGTGGGTGTGGGTGTGTGTATGCACGTGCGTAAGGGTGTGTGTGTATATGTATGCACATGTGGGCGTGTGGGCACGCACGCATGTGTGTGTGCATGTGCACGTATAGGTATGTGTGCGTATGCATGTGTATAGGCTTATGAATGTCCATGCATGTGTGTATGTGCATGAGTATGACAATGCACACATGCAAGCATAGGTGTATGTGCGTGTGCGGATATGGGTACGTGTGTGTGCGTGTGTGGGTGTGTCTGTGTGTGTGTGCACACCTGCGTATGGGCGTAGGTGTGTGCATATTTGTGTGCACAGGTGTATGTGCTTGTGCGCGCATCTGCATGTGTATGTGTGCATGCGTGTGGGTGTAGATGAGCGTGTGCATGCGTGCGCACACATGTGTGTAGGGGTGTGTAGGTTTATTTGTGTGTGGGTGCGTGTGTGTGTGTGTCTGTGTGTGCATATGCATATGTGTGTGTGTAGGTGTGGGTATGGGTGCACGCATGTGTCTGTGGCTGCGTGTGTACGTGCGTGCACATGTGGGTGTGTATGTTTGTGTGGGTGTGGGTGTGTGTCTACACGTGTGTAAGTGTGCGGGTGTGTGTATGTGTGCATGGGTGTATGGGGGTATGTGTATGTGTGCGTGGGTATGCGGGTGTGCATGCGCGTGGGTATGTGTGTATGAGTGTGTGTGTGTGTGGGTGTGTGTGTAAACATTTGTGCGTCTGTGTGTGTGTTTGTGCATGTGCTTGAGTGTGTTTATAGGCATGGGTGCGAGGGCACGCATGTGTATGTGTGTGTGTGTATGTGCGTGTAGGCGTAGGTGTGTATGTGCGTGCATGCGCTAGTATGTTTGTGGGGGGTGTGTGAGTCTATATGTGTGTGGGTGAGGGTGTGCTTGCGTGTGTGTGCGTATGTGCATATGCGGGCGTGTGTAGGTGTACTCGTGTGCGCATATGTGTGCATGTGTGTATGGTGGTGGGTGCGTGTTTGAAACTGTGTGTTGCGTGTGTGCCCGTGTATGGGTGTGGATGTGTGCGTGTGGGTATGGGTGCGTGTATACGTGTGTGTGAGTATGTATGTGTGCGCGCGCGCATGTGTATATGTGTTCTCGCCTGTGCATATGTGTAGGTGTGTGTGCACGCGTGTGTGAATGTGTGTGTGAGTGTGTGTGCTGTATCTGTGTGAGCATGTGTGCGTGTGCTGTGTGTGTGTGTATGTGTGTCTGTGTCTGCATAGGTGTATGTGTGTGTGTGTTTGGGTGTGGGTGCATGTATGCACATGTGTATGGTTGTGTGTGTATGTGTGTGTGCGTGTGGACATATGGACAAATGCGTATGTGTATTTATGCACGCGTGTGTGCGTGTGGATGCATGTGTGCAAGTGTGTGTGGGTGTTCGTGTGCGTATGCCTGTGTGTGTTAGTTTATGTGTGCATGTGTGTGGGTGTGCGTGTGCATGCGTGTGTGTGATTAGGCGTGCGTGCGTGTGAGTGTCTATGCGTGTGCATGCATATGTGCGTGAGTGTTTCAATGCGCACACGCGTGAGTGCGTGTGTTTGTATGTGTGTAGGAGTGTGTGGGTTTATGTGTGCATGGGCCTACACATGTACACGTGTGTTTGTGGTTGTGTGTATAAGCGTGGGTGGGCATGTGTGCTTGCGCGTGACTGTGTGTGGGTGTGTTTGTGCATGTGCGTGCGCGTGTGTGTGTGGGCGTGTGTGTGTATACATATATGTGAGTGGGATTGTGTGCGTGTGTGCATATGTGCGTGTGATTATCCGTGCGTGTGCGTATGTGTGTGTGTGTGTGTGTGCATGTGCATGAGTGTGTTTACGAGTGCGCGCGTGTCAGTGCATGTGTATGTGGGTGTGGTTGCATGTGTGGTTATGTGTGTGAATGTGTGTGTGTGCACGTGTGTATGTATGTTTGTGTGCGCACGTGCGTGCATGTGTATAGATGGGTGTGTGTAGGTGTATGTGTGGGCATGTGTGCATATGTATGCATTTGTGTGTAGGCGTATGTGGGTGTGTGTACATGTATTTATGTGAGTGTTCATGGGTGTGCGTGCGTATGTAAGTGAGTGTGTCCATGTGCGTGCGTGGGTGCATGTGTAGGTATGGGTATGTGTGCACACACGTGTGTGTATGTGTGTGTGCGTGTGTGAGGGTGTGTGGGTCTATGTGTGTGCATGCAAGCGAGTGTGTGTGTGTATGTATGTGTATATATGTAGGTACCTTTGTGCGTGCTTATGCATATGTGTGTAAAGGTGTATAGGTTTGTGTATGCATGGGTGTGTATGCGCGTTGGCAAGCAAGTGTGTGTGGGTGTTCTCGAGTGTGCATGCGTGTTCGTATGTGTGTTTGCATCTATGTGAGTGTGGGTATAAGTGTGCGTGTGTGCGCGTATGTGTGTGGTAGTGGGTGTAAGCGCGCGTATGTGCATGTGCGTGCATGTGTGTGGGCTTGTGTGCGCATGTGTGTATGTGTGCTGCATGTATGTGTGTGAGTGTCTGTTTGTGTGCGTGTGTGTGCATGTGAGTATCCGTTTGTGTGCATGCATGTGTGTTTGTGCAAGTGCATAAGTACGTGTGGATGTGTGTGTGAGGGTACGTATGTGCGCGCATGTGTATGCACACGCGTATATACGTGCGTGTGTGTATATATGAGTGTCCGTGCATGTGCGTGTGTCAATGCATGCGCACATATGAGTGCGTGTTTGTGAGTGTGCGTGCGTGTTTATGTGTATATGTGTATGTGTGTGTAGGTACATGTGTGCTTCCACACGTGCGTTTGGTAGGTGTGGATTTGTGTGTAGGCATGCAAGCGAGTGCATGTGGGTGCATGTGCGTGTGTGTGTATGGGTGTGCGTGTTTGTACGTGTGCATATGCCTGTGTGTATGTACGTGTGAGTGGGTGTGTGCACACTTATGCATGCCCGTGTGTGTGAGTGTATGTGTGTGAGTGTGAACGTTTGTTAGTGTGTGTGGGCATCGGTGCATGTGCGCACGCATGTGTGTCTGCGCGTGTATGTGTGTATGAATGTGTGTGTGTGTGTGTGCATGTGTATGTGTGAGTGTCCATGCATGTATGTGTGTGTGTACATGTGTATGTGTGAATGTCCATGTGCGTGTGTGTGTGTGTGGGTATAGGTGCGTGTGTGTATGTGTATGTGCATGTAGGTGTAGGTGCTTTTGTGCGTGAGTTCATGTGCGTGCATGTGTGAGTTTATGTGTGTGTGGGTCTGTGTGAGCATGGGCAAGCAAGTGTGTATGGGTGTGTGTGCATGTGTAGTTATATGTGTTTGGGTGTGCGCGTGTGTGCGAATGTGTGTGCGAATGTGTTTGCGTGTGTGTGAGTGTATGTATGGGTGTGGGTGTAGGTGCACGTGTGTGCATGTATGTGAGTGTATATGTGGGTGTAGGTGCATGTGTCTGTGGGGGTGTGGAGGTGTGCATGCGTGTGTGTGCAAGTGTGTTTGTGTGTGTGCGTATATGCATGTGTTAGTGTTCATGCGTGTGCATGTGCATGAGTGTGTTTGTGCTTGCACGTCCGTGAATACGTGTGTGTGCAGGTGTGGTTGCATGTGTGTGTGTGAACATGTGTGTGGGTATGTGTGTGCACGTGCCGCGTGTATATGTATGTACGTGTGTAAGGGTGAGTGTGTGTAGGCATGTGTGTCTGTGCATGTGCCTGTGTAAGTGTGTAATTGTGCTTGCGAGCGCGTGGGTGCATATGTGTGTGTGTGTGGGTGTGTGTGTGTTTGTGTGTGTAAGAGTGTGCGTGTAGGTGTAAGTGCATGTGTGCTTGCATGCGAGCACGTGTGGGTGTGTGGTTTGTGTATGTGCGCGCAAGCAAGTGTGTGTGGATGCATGTGCATGTCTGCGTATGTGCTTGCACGAATGCGTGTATATGGATGTGTGTGCTTATGCATGTGTGTGTGTGGGTGTAGGTGTGAGTGCATACGTGTGTTTGTTGTTATGTGTGTGCGTGTGTTGGTGTAGACGTCTGTGTGTAGGTGTGGGTGCAGGTGGACCCGTGTGTGTGCGTGCACGCATGTGTATGTGTGTGTGTGCATGTGCATGGGTGTGTAAGTGAGAATGTGCGCTTGTGTGTGTGTTTATGTGCATGAGTGTTTTTGTGCGTGCATGTTAGTGCTTGTGTGTAGGTACATGTGTGTGTGTGGGCTGGTATGTGTGGGTGTGCGCATGTTTGTGCGTGTTTGTGCGTGTTATATGCGTATGTGTGTGTGTACATGCGTGAGTGGGTGTTTGCAAGCGTGTGCATGCCTCTATGTTTGGTTGCGTGTTCTGCGCGTGTATGTATGTGCGTGCATGTGGGTGTAGGTGTGTGTGTGTGTGTATGGTTGCGTGTGTGCGTGTTTGTGGGTGTGAGTGCGTGTATGCATGTATGGGTGTGTATATTTGTGGGCGTGGAAGCACGTGTGTGTGTGTGCACGTGTGCTTGTATGTGTAGGCATGTGTGCTTGTGTGTGTAGGTGTGCGTGTGCGTGTGCGTGTGTGTGTGGGTGCACACTTGTGTTTGTGTGCTCGTGTGCACGTGTCAAAGTTTAAAAAAAAATTACTAACATGCATGCACGTGTTTCACATATGACATAAACAAAAAAAAAATGAAAAACTAGTATCTTACACCTAAGATACTTAAGACTCAACCCAACCCAATAACTCTGCTTGGACACAAGTTGATTAGGCCAAGTGAAAAGTTAAGTTGAGATTGAGTTCATAAGATTATACCTAATGTATTTTCAGGCTAAGACCAAACCAACTTTTGGATTGGCTAAGTCAACACAATATTTTCTTTTAAAACATCATCTTCTACCTATTGTTGGTACTAATACAAGTATATTATCACTTAAGTATAAAAAAAAATTACTTTATAAGTTTTCTATTTTCAAAGACTAAAGTTTTATAATTGAGTTTAAATTTAATTAACTGTTAGTATAAAATATTTTACACTATTATTCAATCATATGTTGCCAAATCTTTATAAGCATTTGACTAAAATAATAACTACTTAAAAAGTCAAAGATATGATAACACGTGATTAAATGATAATATAAAAAGATTTTACATTGACAGTAAATCAAAATTAATTTATTTATAATTTTGTCTACTAATTACATATATTCAAACTTCAAGCTAACTTAGTCCTAATCAGACTATACATAAACACAAACATGATTAGGTTTACTTCGATTTAGGCCAAAAATTTGGCTTGGTTAAAACATCAGGCTGGACTGGACGAGATCAAGCTTAGTTTATGAGCACCCATAATCAAGATCCTAGTTAAAAAATAATAATTAAATTGTAAATTTATTATTATATTTCTTACGATAGTTTACCATGCACCTTGATTCGGTTTGAGAGTAAACCTCTCGAACCAAGTTCTACTTCACAGTTTTTGAATTTTATAAACCAAGCCAATTTTCAGACCGTTAGTCCTGAAGAATAAAAATATTCGTTTGGAAGATTGATTTCTTCATTGAAATAAGAATTAGATAAGTTGTACATAACCGTAAGTTGAAAGGAGTCTAATCTAATTTAGCCTAATCTTTTTTTAAAAAAAGTTTCAACGACTTATAATTTCCAGTTGTACACACACACATATACCTGTAACAGGCATAATGTGTTAAAAGCTCAAGCACATTTCAGGTGGTAGACGTTAGGTAGGCCTTCAAAAGATTTAGTTCATCTCACATTTTCAACCTTAACCAAACATGATTTTCCTCAAGTTGGTGAATAAAAAAGATTATTCATTGGTTCGAATTCATAAGCAGCAAGTACAAAAGCCGCAAATGTTGGCGCTGGCATGCCTCAGCATAAGTAAAAAGCCAATTTTAATGCTGATTTTGCGCCTTTCTTTTTTTCTTCCATTAAAATTTAATTACCATTTATAATCTCATTCCACACTGAACTCCATTTTAGTAGCCTCCCTTTTAGATCCCTGTTTTCTATACTTTTCTTCCATTTTTCCTTGTCTTTTTTCTTTGGTGGGGATGAAACATCTTCAGCTTAAGCCCAGCAGTTGGGGCAATTTGCAACCTCATTCACTTTCTGTCACCAATTTTTTCATGGGGTTACTCTTACTCACGTGATAGATGATATAGAAGCCTGTAAAATGCTTTAACGCTCAAGAGATAATTGAAATCCTTGCTTTAACCGTAAATTTCTGCCCCCTCCCAATGTCATAAATTGCAGGCATTACGTGTACACACACAACACCAAGCTCATCAGGCTCAACATTTCTCGTCTGCACCGTGTCTCAAACGCTGGTAGTTACCCACAAATGGCACCACCATCTTCAACACCAATCAAATTATTGTCCTTTTCATTGCTCTTCATATCCATCATGCTTTGTCTAGCAGTTGGTCAAGGAACTCAACAGACAACCTTGGTGTTCTTCCTGCAAGATGTGGCATCAGGACCTAGCGCAACAGTTTCCCCAGTGACAGGCATCACAGGGAAAGTTTGGTCCTACAAGACATTCGGAACCATTTATGTGGTCGATGACCCTGTCACACTGAGCCCTTTCAGGAACTCCACCCAAGTTGGGAGGGCTCAGGGTCTGCTCACAGTGTCTGCATTGGATGGCTCTAATGTGAATGTGGTGCTCTCAATTGTGTTCACCAATTTGCAGTACAGTGGTAGCACCCTGGAGATCCAAGGCACTAGCCGTCAGCTTGACA
Organism: Castanospermum australe; assembly: GCA_019955255.1. Classification (NCBI taxonomy): domain Eukaryota; kingdom Viridiplantae; phylum Streptophyta; class Magnoliopsida; order Fabales; family Fabaceae; genus Castanospermum; species Castanospermum australe. The sequence continues at coordinate 1,481,493 of NSJW01000018.1, forward strand.
ACTATAGAGAGGTCTCGGTGGTTTCTGGGACTGGGAAGTTTCGCTTTGCAAGGGGCTTTGCTGCATTGGAGACTCTGTATTATGATTCTGCAACTGCCTACTCAGTCATTCGCTTGACCCTTACTTTGGCACAAGCCTGAGAAAATTGAAAACCCAAGTCATATGGTTAGTGATTATTTATGGATTATTCTAACCAGCCAAGTTAATATATAAAAAATGGGCGTCACTGCACCCTTGATCTTTAAGTTCAACTTTTTTTATTTTCTCCGGTTCATTTCTTGGTTTTTTTTTTTTTTTTTTGCTTTCTACCCGTATGCATGTTTACCGGGGCTTTCAGCCAAGTCAATATATGTATATGGCAAGAAAAATAGGGCATGCGCTAAAAGTAATATGGCACAACACAAGATAAGGAATAAGAGCCCACCAAAATTAAAGGGTTTTGATTTTTGAACTATAATTCTATTAACAACCTGTTTGTCCCATCACATGAGTTGAGGCACCAACGTGCTGTTCAGGCTAGCAGCTTCTCTATGCTCTAGCCAACCATGTCGATTATCGAATCCTCAAGTTGCTTATCTACTTTTTGTCCAAACCTAGAATTAATATATGTCTTCCACCACGGTAACTAGAGCTAGAGAAAATCATTGGGTGAAAATGGATGTACATATACAGAAATTACAGCTGCGTTCAGTTCCATGGCAGGCACTCAAGAATTTTCCCTAAAGGTTAAAGCAAACCTACGTTAAAGATGTAAAACCATTCATGTAGTTTCATTCAACAGCATAAGTTTTTTGAATAATTAGTTTATGACGTGATATTATTAACCATATCCTACACTTTATTTATAATTTTAATTTATTTTGGCTAATGGTAAGTTAACTTTACATTCCAATCGTGCGTACCCCTCGACCCATCAATAGAAATCAACGCTAATTGGCCATCTCAATGAATTTAGACAGGCATGAGCACAACTCACTTACTTCACATGTCACTCCTGGCTCTTGAGCATCTGTAATGCTTCATCAACTTTGAAGAAGAAAAAGACGTGTGCATGGAGAAGTGGATGTTATGTGGGGGCAGGAATTAACGGAACTGAGGACCTTCATCAATTGCCCCTATTACGCTTCTTGATCTGCTTAATCAATGATGTTATTATCAATGGTCCACAGCGATTATGGCCACTGGCTTGATCTCTTCTCCTTTTGTTGAGTTTTTTTTTTTTAATAGTGTAAGCAATTACTCATGTAACCGACTGCTATCGTAAAATTCTTTTTGAAGTAGTAATTCCAAAATTCGAAACTTACAAGATTTTTAGTCTACTTTTATTGTGCCAACTACGTTTGGGTAGGCTTGATCTGATCTCAGTTCTCAACCACACATGATGCAGATAAATATATACCTTGGACTGAGAATCCTTCATATCCAAGCCCTCTAGCGCATGAAGTTGAATTGAAACACTAATAAAAGCTAAAACCTTTATAATATTATATTCACTGTGTTGGCAAAGCTTCTTACTCTTTTTCCCTTTTCTGGGTAGTTGGTTTGCACGATATCCTGGGACAAAGGTTTAATTATGATCTCGCGTTTTCAATTATTTCATTCTCCCCACCTTCCCCCCCCCCCCCCCTTCCTGCTCTGTGATCTGTGATACTTTTTCAGAAACAATCACAACACAAACAAGAAGATTGGCCCCCACCTTAAACAAGGAGAGCTTTTTACATACTGTGGCCAGGTGCATTGGACAGAGACCAAGCATAAACTACTTCTATTATGGATAGGTACCTCCCAATTACGCAACTTGAAGAAAATCTTTCACGCACAGGAAGTAGAAGATGCATATTGAGATCATAAGGTGGTAGCATGAGATCTTCTATTCCATGCCGTATCAAACTCTCTTAAAGTACTTTACGACAATCAAAAGAAAACCCCAGTTCCAAAGTTAGGAGAGAATGACACTTCTGTCAAACCTTTAATGCCCAATAAGACAAAACGTGGGTTTAGTATGTTTTGATTCAGATTTTTCCAAAAAGAAAAAACAAACTTATAAGAAATTAAGAAATAATCAAGTCTATTACGAAGATAGGATTGAAACAGGAAAGGAGAAAGAAGCTTTAAATTCTTTGTTCAAATGGTTTATGGTCCCCTTACGACGAATGAGTATAGCTGTAAAGGACACAAACTCTATATACGGAACAATTCTTGACTCATGCATGAACACTCCAAGAAACAGGGTCCACAAAGGGCATAATTCTCTTTATATTTAATAAAATAAATATTAAATAAAAAATTAAAATATTTAATATTTTAAAAAGATAAAAAACATTCAATATTTACGTTATTTAATAATTAATCAGATTATTAAAAGAATGAAGTAAAAAATATAAAATTATTTATTAAAAAAAAGAAGGGCAACTGAGCAGCCACCTAAACTTTCATTGCCTATATTGTGCTATTTATAAGTGGCTTTTTATGGTATATAAGTGGCAGGTTCCTTATAGTATTTATTAAAAAATAATATAGTTTTAATATAAATTATTATAATTTAATTGTTATTATTTATAAGTACACAAAAAAGTTAGTTGTTTCACAAAACCAAAAGAAAAAAAATTGTAAACCCCTCTATGAATGCATCACTCCGTTCCCAGAAACTGCACCAGAAACATATTTATACCGTGTACATTGAGGTTGAGGGAAATGGGTGACAGTGAGAAGCAATCACAACCCCATACAGTACTCCCAATAGATGTTCCAGTCACCAAAACTGAATCAAATTGCGAGTCTCAAATCCATATCCAATCTTCTTTATCCCCCATTTTGACAAAATTCCACGCAGGGTACTTTAGGATCAGTCTGTCTCTCTCAAGCCAAGCCTTGTTATGGAAGATCCTTATTGAGCCAATCCAAGATGCACGTGCTCTTAGGCGAGTATTTTCACTGATACCCTCTACGGCTTCAATTCTCTTATGGACACTGGCCTTGGTCACACTAGTCACACTCTCTTTTCTGTATGTTCTCAGATGTCTGTTTCACTTTGAAATGGTGAAGGATGAGTTCTTGAACCATGTGGAAGTAAACTACCTGTTTGCTCCCTGGATTTCCTGGCTGCTCTTGCTAGAATCATCACCGTTCCTCCACCCAACCACACTTTGTTACCAAATACTTTGGTGGGTGTTCGTGGTTCCGGTGGTGGCGCTCGATGTGAAGATCTATGGTCAATGGTTTACAAAAGGGGAAGAAACTTCTGTCAACAGTGGCAAACGCAACGAGCCAGTTGTCTGTGATTGGGAACTTGGTGGGTGCGCAGGCAGCTGCACAAATGGGTTGGAGGGAGAGTGCGGTGTGCATGTTTTCTCTGGGTATTGCACATTACTTGGTGCTTTTTGTGACGCTGTACCAGAGATTGTCAGGGATCGATAGCCTCCCTGTTATGCTACCCCCAGTGTTCTTCTTGTTCTTTGCAGCACCAAGCGTGGCGAACTTGGCTTGGTACTCCATTTCTGGCAGGTTTGACAGCGCGTCCAAGATGCTCTTCTTCCTCTGGCTCTTCCTCTTCATTTCACTGGTAATTTTCTTTGTCTTTAAGATCAAATGTAAGTGAAACAACTAAAAGAAAAAGAAAATTTAAAGCTTTGAGATTTTGCTTGGAACTTGGAAGTCCTAAAGAAAGCGCCCTTCAATGCACCTAATATTATTTCCTAGTTGTCGATCTAAGATTAAAAAAATGGTGCAGATGAAACTGCAAACTGATGTTGTCAAATTGTTTAGGTTATGTCATTCTCGTGCTTGATTTGTTTTGCTCATCATTTGGAAGTATATATATAAGTTGCAGTCCACCAGAAAGCTGGTCCCCTATAAGTTGACTATATATCTCCCTTTTAGTTGTCAACAGATATTGGTAACATAGACTTTTCATGTGACCTTGTTTCTCTGAAAATGAGTGCTTAGAATTTCTATTTTGAGGTGCCCTCTGAGGCTAATGCCAACCCAAAACTCTTCATGGTATCAGGAACTTCGCCATTTATAGTTTATTGTACTTGGACATAGCTAGTATAGATATCTTGGTCTCAATTCCTTGGGTAGAGACGACAAAGTAAAGAAATCATAGTTTACTAACTTGCTTTCTCTTGTAATTTTGAATTTTTGAACAAAAGGTTTCAAGGCCTTTGCTATTTAAGAAGGCGATGAAGAAGTTCAATTTCGCGTGGTGGGCATATTCTTTCCCTCTGACGGCCTTGGCACTGGCTTCAACAGAGTATGCACAAGATGTTAAGGGAGCCATGGCTCATGCGATTATGTTTTGTGTTATCATCGTTCTCAGTTTTGGCGTCACTGATCTTAATGGTTTTCACTGCTCTCAACACTAGCATGCCGTTACCTGTTCGCAACTTTCATTTGACAAACAAAAGCAATTGTGCAGCAACATGATCAAGATTATTTTTTGTCTCAAAACAAAAAAAAAATCCATGTGTAATTACCAACAAGAGATTTTGGGTTATCTAGCTAGTGTAAATTCATTATATTAGCCAATTACAAGAAAAACTTTTAAATATCCACTTAATTAGTTACTTCTTTTCCCCCAATGAATCAAAGGTTGCGTCATTTTCTCTTCGTCTTGTTTTAGCTATTGATCGCATATTCACGTCATATCTTCATCACTTCATGTGGGGATTTTTCTTGTGTCTTATAAGAACATTAGGCCAAAGCAGTAAGAATCGAAAAAAAATAAAGGTAGAATGAGATGGTTTCTAAAACATCGAAGGTAGTTAACCAAAAAATTGGGCAATTTTAATTTAAGGGCATTGGGTATTCTAGACCTGGCCTTCTTCTGAAAATTCAGAAGCCCATGTGGCATACATGGACCGAAATGTCACCCCATTTTAACCCATCGTTGGACCAAAAAAAAACGAAGTAACACATCGAGCTAACCAAAAGCAAAAAAGAAAGACGTCAATTTTTGGTATAGTTTAGTCTTTTTTTTTCCTTGGTCTTGATCTCCACTTGTTCCATAACTTTTCAGGGGATTCTTTGAGTCTAGATTCCCTTTTTCTCTTGGAATTCTATGTTTAGCTTTTGACGCAGTCATAACGCCTTTTTTTTGGTCTTCACGCAGACACAATGCCTGATCCTCTCAAATCTCAATAGATAAAATTACTTATAAATGGGGCTCAAGTGGGTTGGAACGTTGATTCCATCATGTAAAAAATAATGAGAGAATAACAGCATTCACATAATTCATTTCTAATGTAAAAACGAGTCGATAAAAATTAAATACTTTGCGTTTTTTACATATAAGGATGGTGAAAACCTATTTTAGCATACATTTTCACTTTTTTTTCTCAAAAAAAAAACTTTATTGATATTATTTGGTTTGTCTTTTTAATGGCTACTAGGTTCCTTTCCACACTGTTTTCTTTTTATTTTTTTGATAAAATCTATGATCTTGTATAAGATTTGATCTTAGGATTAAGTAATTCTAAAAAGGACTTGGAGTATATTTGAATACATTTATAAAAAAAAAAACTTTTACACATTTTTAAATATATTTAAATATATTTTTTAAAGGCAGTTTATTTATTTATTTTTTTAAAGTTAACGATCCCTATCCTAGCAACTAGGTATATCAGGCACCTAGAACTATCATTCCCATATCGCTATTCACATTGGTGTATGATAGAACACTCACCAAAGCGAATTTAGAAAATAATACAACTTGAGATGACTTGTGCGGATGGGCTTAAAAGGGCAAAACAACAACAGTTCTGAATTCTGAGGCCGAAGTAATGTAGATGCTTCGGAAAGAGGGCATCGCAATGATGTTATAGAAGCTTTTGGGGGAAATTGTGGATAGGCTTCAACAGAGGGAGTGCAACTTTGGCAATAATAAACCTAGGGATTGGAATTTCGGTGGAAGCTAGTGCCCTGTTAAGAGCCAAGTGGCCAACGACTGCATCTGTTCTCTAACCCCAGAAGATTAAAGTCTGAATTATATTTGGGTTGGCTATGTTCTGGCAGCATAGTGGGGGTTGACCAAACTTTGCGATTCCAAGTGCATCACTTTTAAAGACCCAAAAAAAAAAAAAGGTGTATCGCTTCCAACTTGTGCTGTCCTCTCTCCTCTGTGCTCTTGCCAGCATTGGATTGGCAGAAAACACACCAAACGTAATATTTGCTGCATATTCGCTTTGCTTTTAAAAACTGGGTCCTGCTGTGTTATGCAGGTTTGGTACAGGAGACAGTAGAATTTCATGAGTAGATTTACCTTCTAACTAATTGAGGGGTTTTGGAATTTTAATTCTAGACCTTCCGATAGCATACACATAAATAGAGTCCAACGAAAGGAAAAAAGACAAAGCGACAGAAGACAGTGAGAGACAATGCTCAGCAGGTTGGCCACCTTGGTTCCCTTCATGTCCATTGGAATCAACGCACGCAACTAAAGAATAAAAGACAGGTTGAGGGTTCAAAATTGAGGCAACCAATTGGGACCTGCCCTGCCCACCTTGTTCTCTTTTATCTTGCTTTTGTTTTATTTGAATTTACTTTTTCCACCAAAGTTTTTTTAAAAAAAAAAAAAAGAAAAGATGTTCAGTTCTTACATATGAGACTCTGTTGATTGTTCTGTAAGGTGAATGACACATTGACAGAGGAAAAAAATTGGATTGTGAATAATTGAATTATAAAAAAATCTAATGTTGAAGGGAGTAGCATCTTAACAATGCCTCTCTCAAAACTGAGATTACTAACTACAACACTAACATCCCTACATTTCTAATCCTCACAAAAATACCCACTAATTCTACCAGTGACGTTGCTTTTTTCCAACTCTTCCAAAGCTAGCACATGCCCGTCACTAGTTGAAGCTGTCTCAGACCCACAAATGCCAGAAGCTTCAACTTCAGCACCTACCTCGTTCCCTTTAGCTGTGATCCAATTCTCATCGTGCCATGTCCAACAGGGCTCCCCTGAACACACAGCCAAACGCCTGAGCCTACCAGCAGGCGAATTTTCAAAACCTGTGCGAATCAAATCGCCAAGGCTTTCTGATTCTACCACAGAATTCCAAAAGCCTTGCTCAAGAATGCTTGTTGGGGAACTTGAATTAGATTCCAGAATTTGTTTTACGTTGGAATTAAACTCCCCAAGAAATGGATGCTTCAGCAGCTGACCAGCCGTCCACCTCTCTTGTGGATTCCTCCTAAAGCACTTCCCCAAGAAATCCTTTGCTTGCTTGGACAGAAAGCCTGGAATCTCAGGCAAATCGCCGGAATACGCAATACGGTAGAGCACTGAAACTGGGTCAGCCACATTAGGCCAGGGTGCAGCCCCATTTGCCATTTCAATCACAGTGCACCCAAGTGCCCAAATATCACAAGGACACCCCTGTTCTTCCCCACGCGCCACCTCAGGTGCCATAAACATCGGCGTGCCGCTAATTGGGGCCGCCGCAGTGACCCGCTTAGCACATCCAAAGTCACCAATTTTGGCCCCTCCTCCACCGACCAAGATGTTGGCACCCTTAATGTCGCAATGCACCAACCCATTTGAATGTAGATACTCTAGCCCCTGCACAACTTGCTGCGTGTAGTGTGCGATCACCGGCTCATCGAGCCGGCCACCGTGCCTGCGAATTACCTGAACAAGCGTGCCAGAGGACATATACTCCATGAAGAGATTGTACAAGAGCTTGTTCTTCTCCATGGTAATGTCACACCCTTTATAGCCAACCACGTAAGGAGAGCACAAAGAAGACAGAATTCTCTGCTCTCTCTGCAAAATCTCAGACCCAGATAGCTCCGCTGACTTGACGGCGAAGACGTCGCTTCCGCAGCAGGAGGGGCAAGAGGTGGCGAGGGAGACGGTGGCTGATGAGCCACGGCCTATGGTGTGGCCTCTACTCCACTCCATGCTGCGAAAGAAAATTGAGGCTCTGCTGCTGAGTGCAGAGTCTGAGTTTGTTATTGCGGCCTTTATAATACAATAAAAAATATGCATAAATGGAAACACTTTGGGTTGGAGAGATGGTTTCGGAAGGGTCTTTTTTACTGGTTGGTCACTTATTTGGTTGGCGCTCTCTCTCTCTATCTCTGCTTCTTCTCTCTTCCTTTCTCTCTCTAGAGTTGACAGTACCTTCAACAGGAGTCTACAACGTGTCCAAATTTGGGTGGCTGAGGCTTCTTAGTCGGCAATGGCTTGGTGAGTGACACGTGGGCAAGTTTTTTCCTTTTTCTTTTTTGAAGATTAAAGTCTTAGTGTTTGCTAAGTGCACGTAAATTTTTGGATTTGGATATGGATATGCATTTAGTTTCGGACAAGTGAAGGGGGAGAAGTTATTGTTTGATTGAGTTAGATGAGATGGCAATCAAGAGTGGGCTCCTTCATTCCTTGTTTTGTTTTGTATCATAGCTAGCTAAACTTTGAAAAGTTATTATGGGGGGTGTCTAGGGGGGAAGAGTCGGGTGGGTTGAACCACCAAAACGGTTGAACTTTAGTATCATTTTTTAGTTTTGGAGTTGATTTTAAAATGGTAATGTGAACATAATAAAACCTTGCCAAACTACAAGTCAACTAGTGCAGGTGTTTTGTTACGAGTCGAAAACCAGAAAGAGAAAAATTCGTCATCTTGCCCTGTCCTGCGTCATTTATGCTATTGATCTGCCTGTCGTATAATAAGTCATTGCACTTTTTCTCCAAAAATATGTAACAGCCTTTCGTTGACATGGACTTAATGAAGCTTCACAAGGGTTTCTCGTGGCATACTGGGATTGGTAAAATATAGACTTGGCTTTCAAAATTGTACCAGTACCGATATTGGATTTGGGGATGATATTTTGGCAGGGGGAAAGGGATATTTTGCAGCTTTCAGAAAGTGAAGGGTCACATGAAATTCATTGAAATTGGTTAATTCAATGCAAAGCAATAAGGTCACTATTATTTGTGGTATTGACACCATTTCATGGATTTGTCACGATAATTTATTCATTAAAAATGCCACGTACTTCAATCCAATGAGTTGAACACTTTTTCAAGCTTTGTTACTAGGACAAACACAATTTCCCCCAAAAGTACCAAATATCATTTTACTCCATGCCTAGCTACTTCTAGAAACTCGATCTTAGCGTGGATTAGTTAAACTATTTCCAAAAATTAACCCTTATAATCATGATAATATTATACTTACTGGAACACAAGCACAAAGACGAAGTACACTCACTTTTTAAAAAAAAACAAAAATTCTCTTTTTAGTGTTTCTATTCGCTAAACGCCTTCATTTTCTAGTTTGAACTATCATATGCCACGCAAGATGATTGTGAATCTGATTTTGCTTTACTAATCAATCATGGTCAAAGAGTTTCATTTCCAAAAAACAATCCAAGATCATTCTTTGGTGGGTGTACTTTGGACATTCATTAACACCCTTTAACTTAACGAAATCTATCATTACGTGTGTTAGCTTCCATCGCTTGGAAACAAAGGCGTCCAATCTTGGGCGTGAAATAAACGTTAACTCTCACTCATCTCATCTGCATAACCGTACAAGAAAAATACAATAATCAATATATTAACTTGCTAAACATAGTTTATATATAACTAACACACTTATTAAGTACCTTACATTATAAAAAGGGGTTTGGTTACGTGGTTGTGTGAAATAGAAGTTAAAGATAACTGTTATAGATTTTGCAACTGATGAGACTTCAAAAGTAGCAAATCAGAGAAAATAATTAAGCAGTTGGGAGTGGGAGACACTGTTTATGTGTTAGTATTTATTTACACAGCAAGAGCATAAGGGGAATTGAATTCGCCCACAGTTAACCAATAATTGGGCAGAGAGTTAGATCATGTTGGTTGAAACAATTCCTAATTAGATTGAAATAAATTTTTTCATAAATATTATTTATTTTAAATACTTCATTTAATAATTAATATATATATAATTTAATACACATATTATAAATATATATTATTTTTAAAAATATTAAAAATATATATTAATTATTGAATAAAATATCAAAAAATAAGCAAGTTTACTCAAAAATTTCTTTCAAAGTCAGTTGATGCTAATGGCGTGGCTTGGAAGGTATAATGGCGTTGGGTGTTGCTGTTGCTGTTAGCGATCGAAAGAGGCTTCGATCACACGCAAGTCACGTGGTCTTCTTTTCTTCTGTCCTTTTTGTGTGTGTGTGAACAAGGTTTTGTTGCGTGGTTACGGGAAGAATAACAAAAAATGGGAATATTCTAATCACGTAGAGGCAACACGTGTGAATTGAGAGCATAAACAGCACGTTTTATACGTGTGGACGTAAAGGTTCCACGTGTTTGGTGCAATGCAAATAAAATATTATATACATACAGTAATTAGTTAATTAAACTAAAATTTTAAAAATCGAATCGAACTTCTATCGGACTGATTGAATCATGAACTAGCCCATCGACCAATTAAATCAAACCTTCAGAATAGTTGCGTGACTAAATTGATATTAGACCCCTAAACCGAAACCATAAAATGATCAAATCGTGAAAACTGACTCACCATTTGAAATCTATCCTCAACTGTAAAATGGTAGACGCAAAATTTGAATTCGAATATTGTCACTTGCAGTAAATGAGCCGTGTCGTTGAGCCACTGGAAACACTTAATAATATCTAATTCTTATTTATATACTACATAAAGGAGGCTTAATAAATTATTGAATAAAGCTATAAAAAAAGATTAAACCCATGCTCTTTTGAAATAATAGCTACACTTTGTCACTAAACCGTTGTAATATTTTGGATATTAATTTTATACTATATCTTATATACTTACATTAAATTGTGTTTTTATTTTTTAAATAATATATGTGTATAATTAGATTAAAAATGAGCAAATTATAACTCTAAATAAACTTATACAGACCAGTTTTATCAAATTAAAAAATATTTTAGCATATTAAATATAAATAAATATTTTTAATATAAAATATATTTATCAAGATATTATAATTTTAAATAGTATATATATTAAATTTTAATATATATAAATATAAATATATATTTAATTATATACCAATTCGATTATAGTTCAATCACAATTAAATTATTAAATCGCAAATCAATTTCGTTACCGGTTTAATAATTGATTTGATTTTTAGAACATTAAATTAGATAATTTGAATAAAATTTTAGATTTAATTATTATCACAAGTTTAAATAAAATTTTTTATTTGACAAAAGCAATTTGTTGGTCTTAGGAGCCATGTGGCTGTTGCTAGACCCAACCATAGTAACTTTTTAAAAATTTACGTAAATTTATTATATTAACAAAATGTTAATTATCTTTATTTTGAAAATAAATAATGTTTTTATTTACAAGACTTTACCAGACTCCACGACAACAATAAATAAGTTCTCTACAGTTTACTTTTTATATTCTTAATTTATATTTTTTTAAAAAAATTTATGACTAAATAAATTGAGATACTTATACCAATTATATATATCTAATTAATGAATTTTATCTTTGTGTATAAATATTATTTTCAGTAATTTTGAATTAAGAATTTATAAACTCTTCATCTTTTTTCTAGAAGTTTGAGATACCTGCGCAGATGTGCCACGGGTCTATAACTAATTTAATTAAGACATTGTACTTGCTTGTGGTGTTGGGCTTTGAAATAGATATTTTAGTTTAAAGAATATCGTTAGCTCCATAACATGATGGAAGACATTTGACAACCACAATTGACTCACCGTAATGGAAATTAGCAACTAACTCATGCCAATTGACAACCGTTGAATCGATAGTTTTGGTGGGATCACATAGCTCATTTTTTTTTTAATTTTATCAATAAAATTTTAATTATAAACTATGTTAATTATAAAATAAATTAAACTCAACGTACACTTTATTTATAGCAAATAAAAGCTCCACTTCAACTTTGTTTTCCCCTTTGCTTAACAAGCTTGTGTCACCACATAATTTGAATTGTGAGAGCATCACCGGATGCCTTTAATTTTACAAATTAAATAATTTAATGAGAAAATAACAAACATATATTTTTAAACAAAGAAATTGAACGTAAATAATTATGATACTAGTCAATTAAATCTGGTTAACTTTATGTTCTAGGCTAAATTTCACAAAATGTGCAAGTGAGGAGCTCACATTTAGCTCTAAGCATAGATTTTAAGAGTAGAAGGTAACGTGCTGAAATTTAAAAAAAAAAAAAAAGTAAAATGAAACGGTTTGTTACACCGTCAACTACCATTCTTCATGTATAGAGTTATAGACACACCCGCCTTTCAATTTTTTCTAAATTTTTTTTGTACAGAATAATTTAGAAAGAGGAAAATCTATAATAAGAATCGAATCCAAAACCTAAAAGGGAATGGCTTAGTAATAAACAAATTAAAATTAGTATGATAAATTTTATCAATAATATAAGAAGTTTAAATTTTATTAAAACACTGGATGCGGAACAACAGTTTTAATATAATGAGACTTCTGAAAATATGCATTCAGATCTCACAAGTGCAGCCAATTCTCATTAACTTTTCTTTTTATTTGTATTTTTCATATAGATTACAAGATGGAGAAACTCAAGAAAGGAACAAGAAGAAATCTGGAAAAGGAGACCCCAGCTACATCAGGGAGAGATAAGCTACCACATCCTGTAATAATAGGATTTGAAAAAATGGTGCAACCATAAAGAGAGTGTGCATGATTAGCTACCCAATCTGCAACCATATTGCTTTCACGATAAGCATGGGCAATCTTCACTTGCCAATAAGCTTTCGTCATGAATTCATGAATGTTCTGGATGGATGATCGAGACACAGACAGGGATGAGAAAGGGGACAACCCTTAACCACGAAATCGACTGCACAGGAACAGCAGGAATCAGCCTCAAACCAAGTTCACCTTCGTCATTCCCTTTGGACAACACCAACTCTTCGATTTTTCTCTTTTTTTTTTCCTTTTTATTTGTTCTATTCGGGCTGGGCCTTGGGCCAGGTGTTGCTGTGTATAATTTTTTATATTTGGGTATTCTCTTGTGACCTTGTAAATTGAGTAACCATTGTTTTGAGGGCCAAAAAAAAAAAAAGAAAAGTAACCATTGTTTCTCTGTGTTTTTTGAATTATCTTATTTTATAAATAAAATAATTTATAATCAAAATTTTTTAAAATTAAAAAAAAGGCAATTTTTTCTTAAAATAAAAGTTTTCCCAAACACGGGCTTTATCTAAATTTAAGTCCAAAGCTCAGCGCTAAAATAAAAGCAGTATTTGTGAAGGTCTCTAAATATGAACAGTAATAGACCGAAGAAAAGAAAAGAAAAAAAAAACACTGCCCCCTCAATACTCATGTGCTGGTTGAATAGCTTGATTGAGCCTCCTTCGTATGTCTTTTGTCTTTTTTCCCTCGGAGGTTATCCTTGCTTGTTGCTCCTAACTAATATCTACTCTCACAATTTGAATCTTACATATTAATGATGGTATACCCAATACTCAATTATATTTATTCAATATTTTAATGAATTTTAAATTAAATATTCAATTAATAAACCAACAAATTTTAAAGCAAAATATAATTGTTAGAAATGACTCATTTATGACCTAATTAATATGTGTGCTACCAATGAAGGTTGCTCAATTAATAAGATTAGTTATACTAATCAAGAAGTTTTGGTTCGATTTGTGCTAGTGATCTTTCATTATTAGATGGTCTGTATGTACTACTACAAGCCTTCACTATGAGAATGCTTTGATTTTGAAATGAAGTAACTTTTTTTTTTCCTAAACTTCTTTTCCTATCAAAAAAAGAATATAATTTTTATTATCTTGATTAATAGTTACATAATTTCAATTTGAATGATATTGTTTATATACATATGCCTTTTGGAAAGGAAGAATAAGTTTTTCTAAATATATAGTAATATCATATGATATATCAAGTGGCAATAATCATATTATTCTTAAGTTTATGCATGCATCAACATTGAGTAATTGGTAGTACAAAGATTTGTAATAGATATATCTGTATTTATAGTGGTTCATGTTACCTAGAATATTCTTTCAGTTTTGTTGAATGCTTTTATCACTGCGAATTAACTGCTAGTTTGGAACTATTCTTGTTTCTCAAAACAAACAGAAGTTCGCCCTAGAAAATTAAATTTTCGCACATAAATTTATATTGTTTAATTTTGTATAGAAATTGGTTTAAATCTTGTTAAAAAAAACCTACTAATATATATGCCTATATGGAAATCAATCTCTGTAAATTTTGATGTACAAAATTATGTAAATATAATATGATGTGTAAAAATCATTTCCTAACTATAAAAATTATTAGAAAATTCACTACATTTAGTCACAGAAGGCTGACGTTAAGGATAATATTATACATATAATATTCCAACCGAGAGCTCAGCAGCCCAATTCAAATCTTTAATTAATCAATGCAAATTTTCGTGGTGGATGCATGCATGTAAGCGTGATAAAAATCAAACTTTTATTGAACGATCATGGAGGGCTCGTGCAGCAGAGAATGATAATCCTTGCTCATGATTTTGCACAAAATTTTGAAGAGCAAGATCATGCTTACTTTTGATGCTGAGTAACATATGAGTCAGAAGCATGGGAATGGTCAATTAACCCGACCATTCAAGAATCATAGCCTATTACTTGCTTGAGCTTTCAAATTGCCTGTGAAGAAGGCATGCAAGAAATAAATGATGAAGCCCGCAAGCCACGACCAACCCATCAAGACTTTCCTGCTGAGTGCTAACTTACGAGTGCCCGCAGTTCAAACTGTCATGGATGATGGATTGTAAAGTAACCCAAATGCACGAAATCTAGCTACCATTTTCCTTTACTATCGTGGATTTGTTAACCTTAATAAGGTTTTGGCGTGCTGAACATATAACAACAGTTAGCCAGCAGGTACTAATTGGCTTAAGGTTTTAAAGTCCCTTGCATTTAGCATAGGGCAAAGTTAACCACTAAAATTTGTGAAAGATATATTTGAATTATTATTTGCACCAAAATTATTCAGCAAAGTATTTTATAAGGTGGCGCAGATTAAGATGGTGTGAGGAATGCTAAATGCATTTGTAATGGCCTTCAGTTAATCTGATAGAATGGCTTGATCAGAGGTGTTATGTTGATAAAATAGCAGGCATATCTTTAGGTCTAGAGTAACCACCTTAGGGTTGTATAGCACCTCTCTAAGATGATAGTTGTTCACCGAAATAACTTATCCTCTAAGGGACTTTGACGAGAGTAATTATATTAACATAATTATTACACTCACAACTGTACACAATTTTATATATGGCTCTATTCAAGTTTGAGTGACATCACTTAAAATTTTCTATTGTAAACTTATATAAATGGAAATTAGGTACAATTGTGTTCAATTTTATCACGTTATTTTGGTAAACTAATTCATTAAAAGCCAACCTAGCTATTGAAGATTACTTTCTAATGTTAATTTTATATAGTAAAAGGACTAGACAAATCTTCTAAAGATTTTACAAAATCACTAGCTTTGGGCATGAAATGTAACTAACACCTTCATATGCATTTGCCGCAACAGAAGGTTTGAGAATAAGATTAAGCTGAGATATCTTTGTAGTGAGGACTTGTTAAAGATTACTATGAGCTTGACTTATATCTTCTTTTGTGGATACATGCATTTTTTCAAAAGAAAAGTATCTTTCCAAAAGAAAAGATAAAGAGAAAACCAGTATAATTTGATGGAGAAATTTTGACTCAAATTTTTGAGATGGGAATCCCAAAAGGAAGTATGGAGACAGTATTAACCATTTAGTTAGCTGCCCTGTAAGTGGGTTAGAAATGCAAGAGATACAATGTCTCTATCTTTCCTTTTCTCACAATAAAAATATCATCTTTACGCGTCCAAGTAATGACATCCTCTTCAACCACTCTAAGACGGTTTTCTTGAATCCTTTTTCCTTGCCTTCTGTCATTTGGTACACGTAACTGCTACTAGCTCTCCTTCTTTAATCTTCTTGCTTGTTCTTTTCTCTTCAGGATTTGGCTTCTACCATGAGATAGAGACAAAGGACATCAATGAATTAAAACATAAAACATACAAGACAAAACAACCTTCCATCCATTTCCAGATCCGTACAAAAAATGGGGAAACTAAAATCTGCTTTCTTTTGTATATAATTTTTCCATGTTTTGGACCTTTGTTTTGACATACAATTTTGAGCTTACTACCGAGGCATAACAAATAATATCAAATCTATGTCTAACATTAATACTTTCCTGAGTCCCAAATAAAGAACAAATGGAAAAAAAAAAATAGAAAGGTGATAAGCTCAACTTAATATTTGAGCCCAATAGAAGGGAAAATAAATAAAAAAAAATAATCTCATAAAAAATGAAAGGGTTAAACTAATTAAACTAATTCCCTGAGAAATTGGAATTGCTGATTTTATTGTTTCCGCTGCTATTGTTGTTGCTCGTTGTAACATTGCCATTGCTGTTGCTCGCCGTCACGTTGCCATTAATATTGTTGGTACTATTATTGTTTGGCTGAGCCTGAGCACCCCCAATAATGGAAGTGATAGCTGCCACCAAAGCCGCGGTGAAGTTGGGGTCAGCTGCAATGGCAGCAGTGGCAGCACTAACTGCGTCAGCTAGATGTGGCGGTGCTGCCTGTTGAGATTGGTTTCCCAGTTGTGAAGGGTCAGCGTCTTGAGACATTTGAAGCCCAGAAAACTTTGACTGGTTGTAGAGCGCCTGGCCAAATATCTGAGGCATCAACGAGGCTGGAGAATTGGCAAAATTCTGAGGGACACCTGGGAAGGGGAATTGGAACTGGCTTGGTGGCCTTGGGAACTGCAAAGGGTTCGGAGATTGAGTTAAGTCCAGTGTAACAGTTGGGAAATGGAGCTGATGCTGAGATAGTTGCCATGTTAGAAGAGCAAGGAAGGAGCGTCCTCGCGAGGAAGTTTGCATTCATTAGGCCGTCAGCACTTGACATTGATCCTGAAAGCAGCATTCGTGCAGCTGAGGAAGTGGTCTGTGCCATTGCCATAGCCGCCGGAGGCAAAGGGTGGTTGTGATTGCCTTCGTACGTTGTGATGAGGACCGTTTGGTCTTCGGCACACCTTTGTACCTGTTTTTAAGTATCAATTAGAAACCACTTGCTTTTTAACCAACCCAGTACCTTCTTAGGGTGTTGAAGAACGAGACATTAGCCTTGAAACATCCTTATAATTTTAGAGTATACTTATCAGTTATCAGTTATCAAACTCATTGAATGAATCTCAAACTCTTCAAAACTTTGTCTAACTTTAGGTGCCTGTTATGAATTTTTTTTAGTAGAAGGACGAAAGAGAAAGCAAACTTATTTTACAATTAATTTTTTTTGAGCCAAGACACAACGGCTATGACTGAGAGAATTTGCTAAAACTCCAAAATTAGAGCAGAAATTAAGCTTGAGAGTGGACATCACATACCTGTTTTCTGACTGGGCAACCGGCAGCCATGGTGCATCGGTAATAAGCTCGAGGACATGGGTTTCCTTTGGCCATCTTCTGCCCATACTTTCGCCATTGACACCCATCAGTGATCTGAGACAATTAACAGTTTTCTATCAGCTAAAAGAAAAGTATACAATTTATCCTGAGCAAATTGTAAAATTCAAGTAGTACACTGAGACGTACCATGGGTGCCTCTGATCGAGCTCTAACGGAAACTCTTGCCTTCCTCATGGTGGCCTCCGCTTGATCAACATTTTTTGGAGGACTTAACCTTGGAATTTTATCAGCAGCGAAAGCTTGATCTGAGGGGCTACCCTCTCTTTCAATTCCCCTACCAAATTCATTCTTCTCTTTATCAAGCATAAGCACTCCTTCATCACTAGCATTCCCATTCTTCCTGGTGGCAATTTCCCTGGAAGCCACCTCTACGTTATTTCTCGGTGATCCTGACCGATCCTGACTTCTTCCCACTGATGAAGAAGAGGGTTCATCGGTGTCAGCATTAATGGCCAACCCGAGATCCATAAACTGCCTCGGCACCAACACCCCGCCATTCCCAGTTTGTTTCTTCTCTTCCAGTTTTCCATCAAACACTTTCTGTTCTTCGGCTTCCTCGGCCTTCTGTGCCTGCATCAGATTCGCCAAATGCATCTGCAGGGCATTGTAATTGGTATTAACCTGATCAAGCATGTCCCTCAACCGATGATTCTCCCCCTTCATTCGCTCAAGCTCAGCTTGAAGAACAGCCAGCTGAAATAAAAAATACATGCCTAATGGATTCAAACACAGCTTCGTTTGCCAAATCAAACTCACGACGTATGAATGCTCAAAATTTTGATAAAAATGAGAAGCACTCCATGACAGAATTTCATTGAATTGAATTTTCTGTTACATCTAATTTTCTTTACCTCAGTCTTAGTTCTTTTGTCTTCTGAATTAGGTGATACACCATCGTCGACCATGGATTGATCACTGCTGGTGTTGGTGGTGAGAAGATTCAGACCAGTCTGTTCAAAGAATCACAGATTCATGAGCACACCACCAAGATCATATAACGAACGATTCATTGAGCTGAGTTTCAAGAGCCTATTGTGCAATTCAGAACCATACAATCATATATACGATGATGGGTCACTCACGTTTACTTTGAATTCCAACAAAGGTGGAGGGGTGGAATGATGATGCGTGTGATCGACGGCGGCGGCAGAGGCAGAGGCAGAGGCGAGCTTGTCGCGCTTGATGTTCTTGTCAGTGAAGAAGTCCACCTCATCGATGACGGTTCTCTTGTCATCGGACGGTGGCGGAGAGGCACGGTTGTCGGGGGCACAGCTGAGGTTGACTTGGAAGGGGATGGCGGTGGGTGTGGTCGGAGACCTCTTGGTGCTAACTGTGGCATCCATGTCGGGACTGAGATTCCACTTGGGGTGGTGGTTGCATTCAGAAAGAGAGTTGAGAACAATTGGCTTGTGGCAGAAGAAGCTCCCAGTTGGATCTGAATCCATGGAGAGTCCACCCCCCCCGGCCATAAATTTCAATAGAGCAAGAGAGAGAGAGAGAGAGAGAGAGAGAGAGAGAGAGAGAGAGACTAGAGAGAGGAGAGAGAGGAGAGTGAAGTTCATAAACGATGCAATGGACTCGGCAATAAAAGGGGGCAGCTGAGACTTGAGAAGAAGACCAAAAGTGTAGTTATTGTAGCTGTAGAAGTGTAGAAGTGTCGTTTAATATATTCGCGTTGAATATTTTAGTATTAGATTTGGGTTTTAGATGCGCACAAAATCCTTTTAAAACATCATCATATGCCCATACTGTGTGGAGGTTGCTCATCCTTAATTTATTGTGTGAGTTTTGTTTTTCATTTAAAAATTTAGTGACAATGCCTTATAAACAAAACTTTGTTAATACAAACTAAGAGTATTTTATAAAATTTAATTTATTTAAATTATTTTATAAATTTAATATTTTTAAATTAAAAATAATAATAATATGGTCTTTTAAAAAAATCGAACCTCAATTATCTCACGTCAAAATTATTATAAGGTGATTGGTCATATACAACAATTTCTACGATATAGTTCATGGAAGAAAAAGAATAGAATTGTCAAATTTAATATTGCTATCCAAACAAATTTTTATTATTTAACTTTTAAATGTCTTATTATATTAAAATTATTCTTAAAGGTTTTAAGGGCCTTGAAATGAAGTAACTTTACTCTCCCTAAACTTTATTTAATTTTTTTTTTAAAAGAAAGCTTCCATAAGATGCAGATTTGTTTTGTTAAGCTTCAATTTTATAATGTTAAATAATTCATTCACATTTGTGAACAGTGGTGGCGGTGTTGATTATTTTGGGGGTGCAAGAAGGGAAGGGTGAGGACTAGGGGATTATAAGGGAAGAGATTGACCCGTTCCCAAGATTCACCGCCCCGATCGAGCCGGCGCCTGAGGTTGAGGCTCGTGGAAAGTGTAGCCTGAGTCAACGGTTCTGGTGGGGCCCACCGATTGTCGACTGGGAACGGGGCCTCCGTCCCTTGATTCTTGACTCTGACACGTCGGATTGCCGGTTTCAGACCGGGGGGAACGGTTTGACCCGGTAGCCCCTCTCGCACTGGATCCCCTCCTTCCTTGATTATATACTACTAATAATATTGTCATTAGTTTTGCTGTAATTAATCTGTCCAAGCGTTAGTTAGCCTCCCTCTTTTTTCTTATCTTTTCTGTTCTGCCTTTTGACTTTCTTTTCTCCTTCTTCTCGTTATTAAATCACAAACCACATAGATTTACACCTGTATATAATTAAGATCATCCCAAATATTATTTTCACCTTTTTTGAGAAAAAAAAGAAAAGGAAAAGATTCTTTTGCTGAAGAGAAAGGACTGAATTTTGCTAGCTTAACTTAATTTTGTATTAATCAAAGTAGATGACTAAGGAGAAGATTTGGGTCAAAATTGTGTTTCTAATTACTAATTATAGAGATACTTCTTAGATGAACTAAACTATAAAGGCAAAGAAGACTTTAGATAAATATTCATTCTTAACATTTTTCTTAGAGATGAATTCAACTTAACAAATAGAAATACACATCTTAAAAGTACATATTTTTGGAAAACAAAATTATTGTCTTTTTCTTTTTGGAGATAACTATGGTTTAATTAATGGGTACGTATTTTTCGTGTTATATATACACAAAATTAAACTATTTATATAGTGCTGTTCCAACGATCATTAAATATTGGATAACAACAATTGAAATAGTCAAATAACTACAGAGATTGAGTATATATATATTTAATTTGAGCAGATCAAATACTGTTAGAAACCAAGAGGAACAATATATTGGTGGTGATTGATCATCATCGTCTGTCGAAGCCCAAGGAACAAAATCGAGCCAATGTATGGAAAAATTTAAGAACGAAAGTAGGTCTTGAATTATCGGACGTGTGGATTACTTTTCATGAAATATATATATAGGAAATTATTATACATTTTTTCATAAAACACACTGAACTTTCAAATTCCAAACATTGTTAATGAACTTTGTATAATAAATGAAGTATAAAGGCAGCTTATAACTGGCGTCTTTGGTGGAACGTGTTGATTAATTAGTTGTTACCTGCACGGGTCTCTTTCTTTTTCTATTCTTCTCAACTGCAGAAAAAGAAAAAGAAAAAAAAGCAAATGAATTATTCAGATAGATAAGGTAAACCTTGAGTGGTCAAAGAAAAGAGAGGACATAGAAGAGACAATCACATAAGCTCAACCCCGAGATGCATCCATATGTATGGATGATATGAAGAAGGTTTATTACTTGTTAGAAAGTGACACAGTGTGGGCCACATTCTTTGAAGCTACGAGAGCAGGTCAAAAAAGCACTATATATATATATATATATATATATATATATATATATATATATATAGGTTTATTAGTTGTTAGAAAGTGACACAGTCTGGGCCACATTCTTTGAAGCTACAAGAGCAGGTCATAAAAGCACTATATATATATCTATATATATATATATATATATATAGGACTTCTTAATTGATTTCTATATCATCGTCAGCACTACATATTATCATATTATTATTATTATTATTATTATTTATTATCATCATTCGATGTTCCGTAACTCTCTTCGCAATCTTCCAACTTATTGTTTTAAATAAACGATGTGACTTGCGAGAATAGATTCGCTCGTCCTTAACTATATGGTAATTAAGGGCCGCCATGTGTTTCAAATTCAATCGCAGCAATGTTGGTTTGGCGTTGTGACTGTGTGAGCACTGCCATAGATAATTTCTGCTTGTTAAATGAACGTACGGAAGGGTTTGAGAAGTTGCACTCTACAAAGATAAGATATGGACACTGATTTTAAACAGGCGAGTAGGACCCAATTCAACCAAAATGGTCCGAATGCAAATGCAAGGGTAGATCTATTCCAATGGTGGAAAGAAAGATGCGTGTGTGTCTATGGTGGAAAGCAAAATTGAGAAAAGGGAAAAAGTGGGTTATGTTTTATATGAGTGTATGATTTTTGCATGGAAAGTTGTAGGTTTCAGGAGAAAAACGTGATTCAATTAATCGTGTTCTTTCTGCTCTAGTCATTAGAGTTTAGAAGAAGCACCCCCCTTCCCCACAGTTTTTGTCGCCTAGTTTTTATAATATTAACCTTTTCCACATTTATATGGTAGCTAGCACTTTACACGCGTTTTAGGCACTCTCTTGATCACTATTTCTTTCGGCATAATCACGCTCTTTAATTAAGACTACTTTGTCTCCAATCTATCTCTCTCTCGGCACACGAATTATACGCGCATGTCGCTCGCTCACTCCATTTTAAAAATTAAAACAACCCTCAATCCATAGAAAGTTTTGGTTATCAAGTTATATCGATATTATAAAACTTTATATTTACTAAATTCATCTTTAAATTTATGTTTTTATCATGTTAAATTTTTTATATAATTCATGTATAATTCCATTATTATTAGGCTTAATTGCTGTTTTTTTTATTAAGGCTTAATTGTTATTTTGGTTACGTATTTTAATAAAATAAATAATTTAATGACAAAAAATATTGATGTAGCAACAAAAACAAATTTTATTTTAAAAAAATATATAAATACATTTAATATTTACATGACTCATTAAATATTTAAATTAATCTCAATAATAAGATTAACTTTTTATTAATTTTATTTTTATTAAAATTAATTTAAATATTAAAAAAATTATATGCGCGTTATATAAATTTATTATGATTTATTTAGTAATAAAAATTAATTTATTAATATTATATCAGTATTTTTATTAAATTTTTAACAACGTACTAACAAGAGACCAAATTTACTGTAGAAATGACCACAATAAAAAGAGGAGCTAGCATAGGATCTTATACTTCATATATATGGATGCAATCTTCACGAAGTATTAACACTGTTTGTCCCCTCTATGTGTATGCCACCGTCTAGTCATCATTCTCATCACTGTATGTATCATCTCCACATAATGAAGCAACTAGGATAAACCAAAGGATGCGACAAATGAATTATATATGGCCTTTTTTTAGTAAAAACTACGGGCACAAGTAATATGCTTGAGATCAGATCCTAGAACAGAAGATAAAGGTTCTCTTAGTTAGAAGTACTTCCAACTAAGTACTTCCAAAATAAGATTTTCCTTAAAATAAGGTTACTTAACTAATCAATGTCAGGAGATTTCTCAGAGGAATAACCACCACTCTAGTGGAACCTGTACATAGATGTAACCGAATCTCTTAAACCAACTAAGTCAACAGCATTGCCCTAATGTTGGCATTATACACTTAGAAGTTATATGTATATGAAGTTTAATATTGCTTACTTACGTTTGACACTTATGCTTTTTTGGTATGGTGACAGCACCAATATTTGAACATATCTTCTTATATATTATTTAAATCTTTTATCACTAATTCACTTTTAATTTTGTCCTTTTTTATCTCTTAATAAAATATTTATAACTAAGAAAAAAAAGGCTAACTAAGATGTTACTGTCAACTAATAAAGATTTTTTTTTCACTTAATTGTCAGTATTTTATTAAAATAATATGATTGAAAATAAAAAGTGGGTAGAGAAGATTTGAATTCACTTCTGTTCGATTGGCACTTTTGCTACTACTGTTTATGTAACTACTATGTATAGTTTGCTTCTGAAATGGGTCAATCTATGAGTATTGTTATTAACATTACGCTAATTATCACGTTCAAGAAATTCTTTTAATTGTTCACCCCAAAAAAAGCATTTCTTTTAATTTTTTTTTAAATGAATGGTCATCACAACGGACATTAAATTTAGCCCGTAAAGAAATTAAATGCGATGTTTGAATCGAATTCTAGACCTTTTTGTTTTATTAGAATTTGGATTTATATAAATTGACAGTGCATAACCCCAGCCCACGCATCGAAGTTCAACTACCAAATTTTAAATTGAGATACCCAATACTTCAAACAATAATTAGCCATTCTCTTTTGAAAATTATTATCACGAACATATGCTTAATCCGTATTTGATTGTTCAAACTCTGCATTAAAATTCAAAGCCGAAAACTGAATAGAAAATAAAGCATCGTTTTTTTTGTCAATAAAATAATATATAAGAAAGATACTACAGCATGATTCATTAAAACAAATAAAATAAAGATTTACGAGGTCAATGGGTAAGCTACACATGCCATAAAACTGCTCACAGAATAAAAATAAATTATGTCTTTAAATATGATAATTAATTTTTCAGAGTTTTATATTTTATAAAAAATAATGATCATATCATCATCATTCTTGATTTAGAGAAATTATACATATGAAATTATTTAAATAAATTAAATTCTGTAAAAATATTTTAATTTACACAAAAAAATTAAAAAAAAAAGAAGATATATATTTGTGGACCACACAATTGGAACCCAACTTGTTTAAGGAAATTAAAGCTGCACAGAGATTGAGAGCAATCAAAAGAGTAACAAATGGTAAAGAGATACCTGCCAATATGGAGAAGAAACTAAGTAATTATTAAAATCAATAAAGAGATGCCTTCCACACCTTATAGGCGATGACATTTTTGCATATAGTTATAAATGAAGACTCAACATGCGTGAGCCGTTGTTCCCTAGTTAAGAAAGGAGTCAACATTAACAATATATATACATATCATAATAGTAAACCACGTTTGTCAATTTTCAAACCGAATTCAATTCTATTAAGATTCAAAGCAACTTTGTATGACCACTTTTTGGCTTATTTTAATTAGAATATGAGATTCTGTTGCCAAAATTGAGATTTTGTATTGGACTTGTGTACATAGGCCGGTTTTACTTTTCTGAAGTTTTGCAGTGAACCCCATAATACGTTGCCAACCAAACTCCTAACTTCTCCCTCATTTTTTCCTCGTTCATGTCCCTCTAATTCTTGAGAGGTTCATAGGCGCGTAACCAAACCATGTGCTTTGAGGTATATGTGTTTTTTTGATACCACAAAGTATTCCTCTGCTTAAAAAGGTAAATGACTAATTATTTGAATTTCGATTGTATTTTTTATAAGGAGAAACCTACCAACAATATATGTTTTATTAATATCTATTAAGAATTAAACACTAGACATGATATTTAAAGAACTTAAATCATTTCTATTTGAATCAACCCATATTAATATGTGTTTCCATTTGAAGGAAAAAATACTCTAGATTATAGAAGACGTAATGTAATTGAAAAATCCT
This sequence comes from Castanospermum australe, assembly GCA_019955255.1. Lineage (NCBI taxonomy): Eukaryota > Viridiplantae > Streptophyta > Magnoliopsida > Fabales > Fabaceae > Castanospermum > Castanospermum australe. The sequence continues at coordinate 1,506,741 of NSJW01000018.1, forward strand.
TCTATATATATTTTACATATATAGGTTGATGGATTAAGGATAAAGTTTCTTTGCAATGTCTAGGCAGCATTAATATATAGTCTTAATTTAGATTAAATTATTCAGTGTTGGCTCAATTATTGAGCTGCCTTAATGTACATGTCATAGATTCAATTCTTACGAGTAATTCTTCATTAGTAGATATTCATTAATTGTGATGTGTCTTGTTTTAGGTGTGGAGCAACCTTTCTATCCTCTAAATCTTTTATCTATCTGAAATTTTTTTTTTATTAATACCTAATAGAAAATAAGAAACTATATGAGAAAAATTATATTCTTCAGAATAAAAAAAAAAAAAAGATGTCGATGTGAGTACAATACAGACCAAAAGGCAAAAGGAGATGGTAAGAACAAAGACTCAGAGGGAACATATGAAAAACAGAAGGTATATTGTTTTACTAATTATAACAAAAACAAAATAGAGAAGAATATTAGAGGTATTTCACCAAACTTGAGCTAACTTTGTCAAGATTGCACAAGTGCGACGTTGGCAATGATTAAAATAATAGATGAAAACTTTTTATAGCATATCGTTTTTGTTATGTAGTTTATTATACTAATGACGAAGATTAAGCAGCACGTGTCAACATATGCATTGAAAAGTCACCACTCACATCCTCTGTACATAGTTTCAAGTAATTAAAAATTAGTATTATTGTGTTCACAAAGAAAATAAGTATTATTATGTTCACAAAAAAAAAAGGTATTATTATTAGAAAAATGCAGAAGATAATCAATATAGCTTATCTTATCAACCGAAAGCATAGTGCCAAGTGAGAAGGCTACTTTAATAAATTCACGTTAATTAAAAAATTATGATTGGTAGGCTTAGGAGTCTCACTTTATGGTTTTGTATTTCTGAGAGTAACAAAAATATCCCATCCTTATAAAAGATGTAAAGTAAAATTAAAAAAAGAAAATATATAATACACGCATATTCTTCTTTGTGTGTACTTGTCATGTGTGAAAGGGAAGTATGCTACGAAGTACTAATACTTTGAAAAAATTTGTATTTATTTCAAAGATGATATCAACCACTAATAGATTGTGATTTAAGTAGTAAGTAAGCTTAAATTAAATATTTGACAGACGTATGCAATATTACATGTTCAAACCAACACAAAAGTACTATTGAGAAAAATAACATCAATACTTGAAAAAAATGATATCAGTCACTTAACACTTAAAATTTTGACTAGTAAGATTACCCGTATCATGCACAGAAAAAAATAAAAATATTATGAGAATAATAAGTATAAAAAAATAAAAAAAAATATTATTAAATAGAAAGAAAAAATAAAATAATAAGAAAAAAGAATGACAAAAAAATTTTAAAAGATGAATTAAAAGATTTAACTTATGAATTTTCTCTTTTAAAATTTAAAATCATAATCTATCAACTACATGAAATAATAAATATATTACAACATTTAAGATCTGCATTATTATTACTTATCATATAAATATTATTTATTAGAGTTAAATATTAAAATAAATTTTTAAATAACATAGTTAAATTTTATATGCTAAAGTCAAACCATTCCCCTTCTTTTAAATATTATAATAAATTATGTACTTCATCAAACTATCGTTGCATCCGTGCTTCTTAGGAAACATGCAATGCTGAAGCATCTGAATCTTATAGTGATAAAATTTTTTGATCCATTGGATTGAATTTGTGGTTGGAATATATAATCCAAGAGATTTGGTCAGAGACAGTGCAGCAGGCTGCCTGAGTCTTCTTTTATATTTAGTCTCTCCTGTGCTCCAATTTTCTCACATGATCCTTTTCTTCTTATCAAAGCCTTCAGATCAGAAACAGTGTGTTCACACAATGGCACAGTGGCACTGGCTACGCGTTCACACCCAGCCATGCGCAAACCCATCCTACCTGTCAAATTTGCCGATGCCGTCCCTGACGTGGGTCGCCTTTCTTTTGAGTGCTAATCTACCATTGGTCAGATAATCAAAATTCACTGAGATTTTGGTTTCCTAGGCTTTCTCAAAGACAATGGAATTTGAACTACGAAACCGTAATAACTGATTCTTTGCAAGGTTAAGTGATGTCAACTTGAACCAGCTTATCAATCTAAGACGAGCGTAAAATCAAAGGTGGGACACAGGCTGTACTGTGCTAGAGACCCCTGAACTCACATGGCTCACTTGCACAGATCAAATATGAACCATTTGATTCACATCTCTCTTGAGATAATAGAATATGAAAGCAAGACTAGATTGGAAGGGACAATATTGTTGAGAATTTGTTTTAAGTAGTCAGCAATCAACTTGATCGGATAACACCATACTCACGGGATAACGTATTAAGGTGACCAAGCTCATGAAAGGAGTAAAAGTCTATGCCGTTTTGGTAAGAGTATTTTGAGTTAAGTTTTATGGTAATTGAAACTAATCCTTCTTTGTATACATCGGCTTAATACATTTTAAAAAAAATTATTTTTCGTAAATGTTGACTCAAAATTTAAATTCAATTAATCATAACATAGAGCCAACATAACATCGGTCTGATGCATTTAAAAAAATTAATTTTCTTAAATATTTCAAAATTTAAACTCAATTAATCGTAGTAGAGAGCCAATATAATACTTAAACAAATACAGTTTATTAATATTTGGGTTTCACAAGTTACCGACACTTCGACTTTGATGTCGTTTCTTCTATCTCCACCACAAGTTGATTTTGCAAAAGGACAGAGATTGATAGAAAATAGTTAACTTATATTTGTAGCCAAAAAAATTATTTAATATAATAAAGATAAAGACAAGTATGGATGGAATCATAAATCTAGTGATTTGTTGAAATATGCAATAGAAATGTTCATCAGTCCTTTCATATTCACCCAAGACTCCAACCTATTCCGTTACTGCCAACACCTATCCATAAGCCAACGGATCAACAGCATCGGTTCAAAGACATTTTGCAGGTTTTCGCATGCATAAAATTCAGAGAGAAAAGGAGACAAACAAAGAGAACAACTCAATGGACAAGAAAAAGGAAAAATGTCACCACTAGCCAAATACCATATTAACTTAATTACAGGAAAACCACAACCGTTTCAGAATTATTCCAAGTATTCTCAAAGATGCGTCCAATCATCAGGAAACAACCCAAGAGTAACAAAGAGCATATTCAGTGGATACTACATTACTACTTAAGATAGAATATAGTAATATGGCAGCTGAATTCAGCTAGGAAATTATCTAGTTAGACAAGTAACGGGTCATCCATGAATGGAAGCGAGACCAGGCCAGCTGAACTGCAGCTTCATCTTCATCAGGCATTCCCATGCTCTTCCTCCTCTCGACTCCTTCTGGAGACCTGTTCATGAATGCATGTGCGTTGCCAGGATATATGTGTACCTCGTGTGGAACTCCAGATGCCTTCAACTTCTCCTCCAAGGCCTTGGCAGCCTGAGATATCAAACAATGTCCAAATGTAATCTATTGCTTGAATTAAAGAATTTTGGTCCCACAACATCAACATGTTTTCTCTCCCTTCTCCCTACTCCATTCATATATGTATTTTATAGTCAGATGACGGAGCTCTAAAAGCAATATATAATGGAAAGCACCTGAAAATGTACATAGTGTGACAAAATACTCATCAAGGAAAAAAATGTAATCTTTCAGAGAGTTGAAAACCGAGCAAAGTTGAAGGTTTGAAGGTTTAGTTATGATCAAAACAATGGAAATAAAATTAGCAGTTCACATCTTATGTGCATTGGCAACACAGGAGCGATTGAAAGGTTAAAAGTCTATTGAAGTTTTGTTTCCTTAAGAGGTATAATTCTAGGCTCATTAAGTATGATCCACTTTGGCCCACAGACCTCAGTTTTGCCATTTAAAAGACACCTCATGTGGGAAAATTGGAGTCTGTATCATGTAAGCCTCAAGGCTTCCTTGACTTTACTTAGGGTATTAACAAGAAGATGAAAAATAGAGAGGCGAATGAAAATGGTAAGGATGAAAAGGTTTAAAATTTCACTTGTTGAAGCTTGATAGAGAAGATGAAATGCATGATTAACAATTATTTTTGTTTGTCTTCCTAATGTTGGTCTAAGTGAGAGTAAGAATTTTAAAAGATGGAATGCAAATGGTGGTCATGTGTGAAAAAAATAGAATGCAACTAGTGGCCACTCTGCTTTCATTCCTTCTTCTTTACTTTCTTACCAAGATAGCATACAAATGATATTTGTTTTTCTACCCCAAGCACACCCTTAATGTGAGATTGAGAGTCTCTCTAGAATACCAATCGGTCCAATTCTCACCAAGAGACACTAAATGCCAGTTTGGTCAGGATTTTAGAGGGTTGGAAGCCTGTTTCATTGCATCAAATACTCCTTGATAATTGAGCCAACATGTTTGGAAAAAAATTTTAGAATCATGATTGGGATGACCCAACGTGATTCTATGCTCCAACCGCAGGAGCAATTGTTGCTTCTGCAGTAGAAAATTGAGTTTGGGTGCATGTTTTACATAATACCCGTAAATGATTTGACATAATATCATTATTTCTAGCAATATCTACGCAAGTGGGGCCCAATAATCTTCCGAAAATATCCCTACAGTTAAACTTCAAAAGTGATTTTACTTCATATCCAAACAAACTCAAACTTTTAAAACCAATTCTTCTACAGTCTAACCCAAACAGGTAATAAATGTTGGATTCGGAACTCCTTCCTCATTATTCTCTTACCAAGAAAGAATGCAATGATTTTTCACTTCTCATTTTCAAGTTTCAACCCTCCACAATTATGTTTCTACCAAGCACATCCTCACTGTGAGATCAAAAGTCCCTCCACATACTGATACTCACCAAAAGAAACTAAATGTCCCCCCCCCCCCCCAAAAAAAAAAAAAGAAAGACAGGGATATTCAGTTGAAAAACTTGCCAGCTAAAATATGAATAAGCCGACCACAGGGATTTTAAGTGAAACAAAAGTGACCAGCAATTTTGTTGCAAAGATATTGATCATATTCTCATACCGTAACATCTGAAAAGCCAACAAAATTATCCAGCTCTCCAAAGTGAGCCTGAACAGGAGCCTTGGCTTGGGCAGGGTCTGCAAGCTCAGAAGAAGGAACTCCATAGAAAGCTACAACAGCATCAACCTCTGGAACCAAGACAGAGCTTGCAATAGAGAGAGCACCACCCATACAGAATCCAGTTACACCAGCCTATTATAATAGAAGATAAATTCGCATTTTGTTCAACCAATGGTTTACTTATAATTTAAGCAAAATAATATTTCTAAATTTCAACAGTTAAAAAAAATTAAACAGTATTGAACAAAACACAAACCAGTGTTATGCAACACTTTTGGCACTTTAATCTATGAGGATATTAAAATATTCTTATTACAGTGGCATTTTAAAAATAAATCATTTTTCCATATTCACAACACATGAACAGTGGCAAACCTTCTTTGAACCATTTGCTTTAAGCCAGTTAACTGAAGCATGGATATCCTTTACAGCGCCTTGCCAATCAAGACCATCCATCAAATGCTGCGCTTCTGCAACATCCAGACCAACCTTTCCTCTGTACAGACTGGAAAAAAAGGCAACCCATCAGTCATTCAAATGTAGCAGATGATATTATGTAATACATAAAGTACGAAGATTAAGAAATTTTAGGAAGCACCAATATCTTACTCTGGAATAAGAGCTTTAAATCCAGGACCAAGTTGAGAAATCTTCACGGCATGGTTCTTAATTTCAAAATCCACACCCCACCACTCCTGAAGCACAACAATTCCAGGAGCGTCTTCTTTGCCAACGACAAATGCATCGAATGTCTGATCATTGAAAACAGAAATTGCAGAATAGATTTAGGAACGAAGTTCCTCTGCAGGCAGAAAGCATTGAAAATATGGTGGCAAATAGTGTAAGATAACTTTAGGTCCAATCGAACACCATGACTAGGAATGATATCTTATCAAAATGACTTTGGTCTAAATCACAACTTTATGCTGCAAACCACGTTAAAGCTGAAACACATAGCATGAAATCATCAGTTGTAACTCTAATTCACTTAGCCTGCCCAGGTTGTCAAAAAGCAACTGGGTATATACAGCAGTTTCCAGACAGTAAGCAGTTAAGCACACTCCGCACCTGATAAATGACCCACAGACAAAGGTAGCAATGTGGGTGGCATTCAATTTAGAAAGATGATATTGGCAAAGGTCCAAGATAACGTCTCTGATGAAAATTCATTATCATAACAAAGTTTATGCAAAAAGTTCGAAATTTTTTTTTTTTCATAGAGGTTCATAAAACCCTCCAACTCCAAGTCAAAAACCCTTTACTCAAAAACAAAACCCCAAATCAAAGGCAAATTTAGTTGCACCAAGTCTAAAAACTCGGAAAATTCTGCTTTAATAAAAAAAATTAGAAATTTATTAACCAAAATCAGCAAAATAAATCAACCGCACGACTGAGAATACTCGAAAAAGAAACAAACCCCAAGAAATTAGAAATGCAATCGGAATCAGCAACGGTATCAAAGGGAGATGGTGAGAATTTAGAGAAGAGGCAGGCTCACAGTGTCATCCCTTTGAATCTGGATTTTCTTGAAAGGAGATGTTGCAGAGGCAGCCATGGAACGGACTGAGAAGCAAAAAGAAGAGGGCGAAGTGGGCCGAACAAGGGAGAGAGAAAGAGACTTGTGAGGGACTGCGGTGAAGAATCTGGATTTCAGGACACCCAACATTCTTCGCTTCACTACTCACTTCACAGCCCCGCACATCGCAATTTTATTACAGAAAAAAATAGTTTATACTCTTACGATTTATTTTAATATTAATTTTTTTTTAATTTTTTAAATTTTAATATGATTTAAAAACATTAATTTTGTAATTAAATAAAACAGATATTATTTTTACGTATATATCATGTGATCTAAATACATACTATGTGATAATTTAATTAAAAAATTTTATAAATAAAATATAATTTATATTTTTAAAATTTATTCTTGTATCGAATTATTCTCTTAAAATTTTTTATTTTACTAAACTCCTTAAAATTTGGTATAACTTAAAACTGTATGTTAATTTCTGTTTAATTTAATAAAAAAAATTAATACTTTTAAATTAGATTAAAATTTAAAAAAATTTAATAAAATTAAAATAATTAAAAATAATTTAATATTAAAATAAATTATATAAGTATAAATTATATTTTATTTATTTTATTATGCTGAAATGCTATTAAGAGAATATTAGAGATGTATAATTATTAAATTGTACGTAGAAGAATTTTAATCTCACGGATGAAAAAATATATACATTTAACAATTTAAAACTAGTAATAATATTAATAAAATAAAATAAAATATAACTTAATCTCAAAACTAGTAAATTACTTGATGGTAAAAATTAATTAAAATAATAATAATAATAATAACGAATTCAATAATAAAACAATATAAAAATTATCTAATGCCAAAAATAATATGACACTATAACAAGCGGATCATTTTGTAAAATAACCAACTAGTTAATATAAAAATCACTAACAAGACTTAGACACAACGATAAATTAATCACATTTAAAAAAAAATAAAAATTAAATTTTGAAGTAAATATTTATTAAAAAAACTCGTGATACAGAAAATATTTTTTTAAAGATTAAAAAGATAATATCAAAAATAATATATTATTTGTACACCAAAATTAATATACTTTTTCATGATAAACCATAAGTAATCATGAATTTCATTGAGAAAGAAAATGGTAATTAAGACTTTAACTTTGTTATACTGTTTAATTTTTTTTTATATTATACAGTTTTTTTTTTTGTCATAGGATTTGGAGAAGAAAATCGGATTCGTTTTACACTAAAATCAATTTGTACGTAGATATATTAAGACAAACTGAATTGTCATTTGAACCGCTCTTGATATGCCAATTTTATACAGTTTAGTGTCGTTTCTTTTGGGGGGTCAGAATGCAGTTTAGTGTCTACAAGCCCAGAAACTATAAAGCAAATTAAGTTTGGGTTTGGAACGGACCGAGAGTGATTTTATCAACGTTCTTATTGGGCTTACATTTTCCTCCACATAGCCCCACTCCTTTAGTTAGAACCCAAAAAAAATGGTATATGCGGAATTATATTTTCAAAAATAATGATTATCACATTTTTGATTGAACAAAACATTATTCGGAATGACTTCGGTCATCGTTAGCCACCATCCACTACCATCAACCACTAGTCACAGCGGATGATGATGATCGGATACGGATGATCAACATTGTTGATAAATGGCATGCTGATAGTTGGTGGCGACATAACAACGGAAGAATAAATATTTTAGATATTTCATATGATAGAAAATTATCGTGCCATAAGACGGTAGTAATCCTACTTCTTCCTTGAAAATGAAAGTATAGAAATGTTAGATAAAAATTATTTTCAGAAATTATTTTAAAATATTTTTCAAAATATTGTATCAAATATTATAGTCCATCAATCTCACGTAAGAATATGAAATTCCCAAAGATGAATAAAACCTCACGAAAATATATCTTAGACTTGGTTAAAAAACTAGATGTGTTTTCAGAGTCAGTTAAAAACTAACTCAAGAAAAAAGAAAATAGTTAAAACCTAACTAGTTACCTTCCACTCTTAATTCTAAATTCATGCATTGTTCATTATCAGAGTGTTTACAGAATATTGCAGGAATCACTCTCTACGTCGTCCTCTTATTTTGGCCAGAATTTGGAAACCCCTCGAGAATTCAATGACTAAGAGTGGGTCACCATTTATTCCGAAGTGTCTGTGGTTCAAGAGTATATTCTGTCATCGAGGTTCAGCCACTTTCAAGTTTCAACTGCAAAATGTGAGTGACTCGTGGGTACGAATGATCTTGAAAACTCGTATTGGACCCCAAGACAGAGAGAGCCACACGGATCACCTTCACATCAAAATCTAGCCCTCCGTGACGGTCGTTTGCACCTATATATATGTGGTATATGTGATGGGCCATATATCTTGTTTAAGTGAATCATATATATATATATATATATATATATATGATGGTCATGAGTAATAATTCACGTAACTTGATCACAAATTTTAAATTTTCACATGATATACATGTTTGATGTCATACATTGAATATGTATTCCATCTCCCCTTTACCTTGGAATGCTAACATTTTTATATAGTGTTAGATTATGAGAATTTTCTAAAGGTGCGCATGGGGCAAACAAACTTTTGCTTATTTTATATCTTGTTTATTTCAGTATTTATATCATTTTTCAAACGTGATTCTAGTTTTAAAAACTCGTTTGGTCTAAAACAATTATTTTTTACTTTTGAATTGAACGTGATTTTTTATCAAATATAAATTACTTCACTTAAATTCACTTATTACCAAAATCAAATTTACAAAATCAAATTTATCCAAAATTAAGTTTAGAAATTCTAATTCAAACATATACTAAATATTTACAAGTTAAAATGTTTGGCTGTGTTATTTGCATTTTCTGGTCAAACCAATTTTTGTTGGTCTGCATTAGTTAAAAGTGGATTATAGTCCATGTTTTGTGATAGTGGTTGTCCTCGATACGTATTAACTATAAACACCATATTTGGTCTAAATTCATAAAATTATTTAAAAAATAAAAAAATAAAACATATGTTAATAATGATTCGAATTCATGACTTAATATTCTTTCAAAACCCTAAGCCCAATTTGTTAGACTTTTTATATTTTCATATCCATTGCTTTTGATTTTGGGCCTAATCCATTGATATTCCTAGTTTTACTCATGACCAAACCCTAGCCCAATGAAAAAATAATAATTAATTAAATAATTTGATTAGAGAGGCAAAGTTATTAATTGGTTTAAATTTTAAATTTAAATTTGATTAAATGTAATTGAAAGAAATTAACTTTGATTGAGGTTTTGATTGTAGGGATTAATTCTAATTAATAAATATTAATGGAAAGAAATTTGCTTTAATTGATATTTAATTGAAAAATTAAATAGGCTTAAGTCTATCAGTGAGAGAAAAAACATAGCAGAGCATTAGAGAGGGGAGGAGGCAGAGAGAGGGCTCGGTACGGAGAGATTGGAGGAGACTAGAGAGAGGGGACGGCAAATGAGATTGAGAGATAGTAACAAGAGAAAAATAGAGAGAATGGAGAAGACAACAGAGAAACACGATTGCTATTAGAAAAGAAAAAAAAAAAAAGAGAGAGAAAGAGATGAAAGAATGAAGCAGCCCATGTAGAGAGGAGGCAAATATTCAATCAAGCTCCTGAAGGTGGATAAATTCAAGACTAACTCCAAAACATTTAGGTAGAATCTCTCTGCATTTTCACATCCACACACCCTGCACCACTGCCGTTGCACCCATAAAGTCATCTCCTTCACGCCTACACACATTCTTATGATTAATTTTGGTGAGAGCATGTGATCTCTGAGTTCTAAATTTGCCAAACTGCATTCTGCTACAGTTTAAGATTTCCTTCACATAGTTAAGTTAGGCCATCCATTAGTTTTGTCTTCTTTTTCATCACCTCAGGTCGTTTGAGTGGTCAATTTCTAACGGGTTTCTTACTGCCTTTGTGATTGGGTTTTGGACATCTAGGTAGGGTTATGCTTTGATTTTTGGCTTCCAAAGAAGCTTTCGAAGATGGGTTTTTTAAAACTTATGTTATTTTATTTTGCTTTTTCTATTTTGTTTTTTTATTCTTTATTTTGAATATACAATTTATCATTTTGTTCGGTTAAGATCTTTGTCTATCTACTTGTACCAGTGAAGCTGCATGACCTCTATTAAGCCCATTTATTTATTTTAGTCTAGCCACATATAAGTTTGATGTATTAATCTAAAGCTTTGATATATGTTCCAATTGTAGTTGGTTTTATCTCTGGGCTCCTACATTTTGTTTTCATTAGCCTTTTTGCTTACTTATCTACTGCTGTTTTGTTTTCTAAAAGTCATACGCTAATATGATAATATTCTATTATGATTTGTTACCTTTTTGGGGTAAATTATTTTATCTTGTCTTTTAATAATAAATGCATAAAAACTGAAATAAATTGCCTCGGTGCTAGTAAGTTTAGTGTCCACTTTTTGATATGCAATTCTTTAGAGTCAAGTATTACTTTATTATTTTATTTCGTCAATTTGCTTGTTTCATTTGTCTTTAATCTCATTTAGTTAAATATATAGTCATTGGTCAATAAAATAGTATAAAATAATTTATTTTGATGTTTAGGATCTTAAATTAAAATTCACCAACTCAAAATCTTTTCACTAATAATTAAATAAGCACGTTTAAAAGATTTTGAATAATAAGTCTCATTGATCCAGTTTGAGATTGCTTTGTAGTTAAACTATGACCCAATCTATAGATATTTATTCAATGTATTTATGGGATTTAGAAAGTAAGTCTCCTTAATCCAATTCAAAATTGCTTTGTTGTTAACCATGACTCAATTCCTAAAAAAATTGTAAATTAGTCGTCAACTATTTTTTTTCTCTTTAAAAATTAATCTAATTTTTCAAGCATTTTATTTTAATCAACAAATATTTTAATTAATTATTAATTTTTTTTTAAATCTTTCAACGTACAAACATTTTTTACAAAAGTAATATGTCTTTGACTTCTTATCGCACGTAGAGATAAATAGGCACATAAAGTAAGTTAAAATTTTAAATATTTTTATTAATTTAATTCTTTATTTTTGTAATTAGTTAGTTTTGCTTAAGAGATAAAATAAATATTTTAGAGGTTATTAATTCGCACAATTAATTTTAAGATAATTATTTTTGAACGTATGTATCAGGAATATAGTGAGATTAAATTTTTATCTTTTTTTGTACATAATTACACTTTGAACTTGATTTCATTTTAAAGACTGATTTTTTCTAATAAAAAAATTTTTTTAATTATTTTTTTAATAAAATAAAAATTAATGACGATTCTTTGTAATGAATTTACTTGGCTTTTGTTGCGGCACCATTAGGGCATATTATAACACCAACCATAACATTTTACTGTTTGCTTCTAATGCCTTTGCCTTGTGCTTGTAAATCTGCTGAAAGTGAATACAAAAGCTGCTGCATTTTGTAAACCTTTGTTATTATTTTTTCTCTTCTATCGTCTCTTCTTGATTTTATGTTAATTTTCTTTATAGATAGCCATTAATTGACTAACAAGTAAGTGCAAAATGGCTAGAAATTAATAACTAAACCTCCAATAATTGTGGGGGCATAACTAAGAAGTAACAAACGAAGAAGCGTCTGGGCATGTACTAGACGACTGCCGCTCGGTCCCTATCCGTTTTTGTTTGTTTAGTGTCTTTCCTTTTCTTTGAAAATTGACATAGAATCCTTTCTCCAGACTGGTCCCACCTCTAAGCACAAGTGGAGTCGTTGGTCCCCTTACAAATAAATTACCTTAGAGGTTTGTCTTTATTATGAGGACATCAAAATTGCTTATAATAATGAAAAGTTAAAGAAAATTTTTTTGGTAGAAATGTGCCTATCTAGTCACTTGTCGTTTTTTATTAAATAATTAATATATGTAAAATTTAGTATAAATTTAGTTAATCATATTATAAATATATATTATTTTTTAAAAAATTAACACATGTCAATTATTAAATAGAGTGTCTAATATACCTAAATTTTAATTTGGCATATGATTATTTTGTTATAATAATAATAAATACTAAATTGACAAGTCTTTACATGTGATGTAGAAATTGGAGTCCAATTAGGAAATTTACGATGAATACATGATTAGCGGAAGGAAATGGGGAGAGCTTTGTAATCACAATCTACATAGACTCAGCAAGTGCAAAAATTAAATACATAATCTTATTGGTCAATTTTTCCTAACTGCAATTCGCATTGAATGAGAAATAGAGACATGTGCATACATAATCACATAAATCAACATTAAATATATATATAAAGTCTTGTGAGCTATGTTTATAAATATACTTTTTTTTAAAGAGTTAATTATACATATTTAATGTTTATTTGAGTGCTTATATATATATTAGGGCAATTAGACATATGTCTACCTAATAATTTTTTCACTTGAATTTGTAAACTTCTCTTTTATGATATGTTTAGTATGAGAATATAAATAAAGGATAAACTTTCATATATTATACTAAACATATATTTATAATTTTCTTTTACGGAAAAAAAGGGAGAAAAAAAATGGAGAAGCCAAAGGGAAGTTGAATTTCTCTTTCCCTTACTGAGTGTAAAGGGAAAATGTATAAACAAGTGTGGGAGTTACATCTTTGTTTTCCCAATTCTCAGCATGTTAGCTTTCTTTTCTTGACTAGGATTCATTGTCGTATGTTATGTTATAATACGCATGGAGTTCAATTGTCTCTTAGTACGGCGCTTCTGAAGGATTCGGTATATATGACCAAACAAATCAAATTTTGTTACTCGAAAGGTCAATTAAAAATTACTGCCAGCACAGGCACACCACTCATTTCTCTCTTATAAATAAGGCATCAAACACACCTCGGCTAAAACCATCGTATCCGCACACACACACTTATCACTTCAGCTCAAATCAATGGCCAACCAAAACTCTCTCATCCTCTATGAAAAAATTTGGTACAAGCACACTTTGAAGAGGGTAATGGACATGTTGATTTTACTCCTTCTCCTATCGCTGCTTGCTTACCGCGTTATCTCCCTCCACAACCACGCTTTCCCTTGGTTCGTTGCCTTGCTATGCGAATCTTGGTTCACCATCTCTTGGGTTCTCACCCTCAGTATCCAGTGGACCCCTGCAGTAATCAAAACCTACCCGGATCGTCTCTCGCAACGGTATCCAATATTTAACTTCCTGTTTCAATATAATGCCTCATTTCCATGAACTTGCTGCACTAAATATATATAGTTGTAGCTATTGGTGATGGGGATGCATGATTCTTCTTGTTGTTCATGAATTGCGAGGGCTTGTAATTGAGTTTTCTCAGCAGGGTTAGGGTAGCTGAGCTTCCACCGGTTGATTTGTTCGTGACAACAGCAGACCCTGTGCTTGAACCACCCATCATCACAGTGAACACTGTGTTGTCCCTGTTGGCGCTTGAATACCCGGCTCACAAGCTAGCTTGTTACGTTTCCGACGATGGGTGTTCACCTCTCACCTTCTACGCTCTTCAGGAAGCCTCTAAATTCGCGAAGCTCTGGGTACCTTTCTGTAAGAAGCACCACGTGCAAGTTAGAGCTCCATTCAGATACTTCTCTGATGAGCCAGAGGCCAACAACGAAGACTCGGCGCCAGAATTCAAACAAGAATGGTCACGGATGAAGGTAAGTACCAATGTAGTGCATGCACCTGGCTGCAACGATTGGGGTGTCAAGTTTCGTAGTGTCCCAAAGAAACAGGGATAAGTTTTGGGATAAACACAGTGAATCCAATGATGGGAAGAAGCGGTATGTGTACGGAACTTCGAAAGTCTCAGACCAGTTTTTGTCTCTCGTGGTTTTGCAGGATATGTATGATCATCTTAGCCGCAAAATTGAGGATGCGGCCCGAAAATCAATTCCATGCCAACTTGATGGAGAATTTGCAGTTTTCTCAAATACAGAGCGCAGAAATCATCCAACCATAATTCAGGTTACTCAATTATTTATGTCACATATTAATTAAACGATCATAGAATTGTTATTGCTTTTTATATTCATTTACACTATACATACATACATATATATATATATATATATATATATATATTTACTTGTCATAACTTTTTTAAAAAATTTATGACTTTTTTTTAATATTGGATTACACACACATATTTAAATTATATTAGGAACATTTGGTGCGTTATTATCTTTAAATTGTATATCTTTAAATTAATATTAATGTTTAGAATATTAAAATTACGAACAAACACACAGATATATTTATATAATACTCAAGTGTGGTTGACTTAGTAGAACTAGATTGTGTCCCAGACGAGCCTTACCTATAATATTATGAGTTCGAATAATAATAAAATAAGTTAATTCATATACATAATATGATTTCATATCTAGAATAATAGAATAAAACAGTCTGGCAAAACATTGCTTTTACACTTTGTAAGGTCATATGGGAGAACAAGGAAAGGCTTTCAGATGGGGTGCCACATTTGATCTACATATCTAGAGAGAAGCGACAAAAGCATCCACATCATTACAAAGCCGGAGCCATGAATGTGTTGGTAAGATATTGTCTTCTTTAATTTCTCGGCATTTTGGTCCTCTGATCATATTATTAATTTCTCAAATGTGAATCTCACATGCATGATATATTGATATCCTTTGCTTTCTTTATTCAACTTCCCATATTGTAATTCAGGCAAGGGTCTCCGGGTTGATGACCAATGCTCCCTTTACGCTGAACGTCGACTGCGACATGTTTGTGAACAACCCAAAGATTGTTCTGCATGCGTTGTGCATTCTGCTGGATTCCAAGGGAAAAAAAGAAGTTGCATTTGCTCAGTGTCCCCAACAGTTCTATGCTACACTGAAGGACGATCCTTTTGGAAATCAGATGGTGGTTTTGTTCAAGGTGCGTGTGATTACTTAAATCTATCTGCAGAGGAAAACTTCTACTCTCACTCCAGCAAATAGTCACCCACACTACACAAAGATAAATACTCTGCCACATGATACTAAAATTTGTAACCAGCTTAAGTTAACTTATTACTTCTCTTAATTTTCACCTTTTTTAAACGAATGCAGTACGTGGGATCTGGATTAGCAGGACTCCAAGGACCTGTCTACGGGGGAACAAACTGCTTCCATAGAAGAAAAGTTCTTTATGGTCTTTCTCCAGATAACGTAAAAAAGGGTACTTATAACTGCTTAATTAGAGTTCATTATCATTGATTTTAATTTCCAAAGGACTCCAAGATACAATAAATTACAATTTTAGTCCATAGTTTTATTCCCATAAATCTGAGAAACATTAATTTCATTTTTGTTGTTTATCTTACACTTTCTAGGTAATTTTGCAGGAAACAACACATCAGAGGAGGAATTAATGCAAAAATTTGGACCTTCAAAGGAGCTCGTGAAATCAGCTGCTCATGCTTTGGAAGAGAGGACGTATTCCCCAAATGATAATGTTTCCAACGCTCTTGAGGCAGCAAGTCAAGTTGCTGATTGTGGATATGAATATGGCACTGGCTGGGGTGCACAGGTCTGCAAGAGAAACATATACATATGAATATACATCGATATTATTTTATATATTTTGGTCACAGAGAAAAAAAAGTTCATTAAAACTTCGTTGGAACTTTAATTAGCTTTTGAAATATATTTTTTTCCTGATATTATCTTCTGCATTTCTCTACCTTTGGGTTTGGAAATTTCAGGTGGGTTGGATATATGGATCAGTAACAGAGGACGTGCTCACAGGGCTGACAATCCATGCAAAAGGTTGGAGATCAGAGATGTGTACACCGAACCCAATTGCCTTCACAGGTTGTGCCCCAAAAGGTGCCCCAACTTCAATGACCCAACAGAAGAGATGGGCCACAGGAATGCTTGAGATTTTCGTCAGCAGGCACTGTCCTCTTTTTGGCACCCTCTTCCGTCAGCTTCATTTGAGGCAGTGCTTGGCTTATATGTGGGCCATCAATTGGGGCTTGCGCCCAGTCTTTGAAATATGCTATGCTGGCCTCCTTACATACTGCATCGTTACCAACTCCAATTTCTTGCCTCAGGTGAGAATGAGCACGTTTTAGCATAATATAGTAATATACTAACCTCATTTAATGGCTCAACTTTATATTTTGTTTTTAATGCAGGAATCCATAAGTCAACTTTATATTATGTTTATATTTTGTTGTGTTTATTATATCTAATAAATATAGGTTAACTGTCTATTTGGTTTAATCCAGGATCTGGGCCTATGTATTCCTTTTGCCCTTTTCGTAATTTACTTAGTGTATACTCTATCGGAGTACTTGGCAACAGGGCTGTCAATCCGAGCATGGTGGAACAACCAAAGGATGGCAAGAATAATATCCATGAATGCTGGGTTTCTTGGATTTTTGAGTGTCCTACTTAAGCTGCTGAGGATATCCGACACCGTCTTTGACATAACAAGGAAAGAGCATCCCTCCTCTGGTGATGGTGGAGATGATGCGGATGCTGGTAGGTTCACCTTCAACGAGTCCCCAGTTTTTGTGCCAGGCACTACCATTTTGCTGCTGCAATTGACGGCGCTGGTTATCAAGTTTTGGGGGTTGCAACCACCACCAACTCAGAGTGGGAATGGGTGTGGACTAGGTGAGCTGTTCTGCAGTATGTGTTTGATAATATGCTACTGGCCATTTCTGAGAGGGCTATTTGAAAAGGGAAAATATGGGATTCCCTTGTCCACGGTACGCAAGTCAGCAGCACTGGCGTTTCTCTTTGTGCACCTATGTAGAAGGACCATTGAGGGTTGATGTGGCCTTCAAGTAGTCTTAGACTCTTAGTTATATATAAAACCAAAATGGTTCCCCCTTCCCCTTTTTATTTACCAATTAAATGATGAGTTGTTGTAGTTTTCTTTCCTTTCTTTTTTGATACATAAGAAATACAAGCACCTGATTAGGAGAAAGGTAATTTAATGGAGGATTAAACCTCCAATGTCATCACGCCTCAAGCTACAAAATCATTGGCTGTCGTAGTTTTCTATTGATGATGAATGATCCCAGGGAAATGCTCTGGCACACATTGCGTATTTGTTAAGAATGACATGATTGGCATTCTTTGATCCAACCGAGCGATTCTGAAGGAAGGACCAGAGGATACAATTATGCTACGTTAATCATGAACGGCAGAATTGAGAAAGCTAAGAAATTGAGTGTGTTTTCGTTGGATGAGAAAATTATTGTCCAAGAGCATTGTGTTTTTGAGGTTTTGGTGGTGAAACAAATTGAGATAAAGATTGTAATTTATTGACTTCAATAGTAGGATTTTCAATTTTCTATCACTTGATCTCTTTAAGGAATTGGCCAAATTGGATTACATTTCTCTGTTCCTATATGTTTGGTTATTACTTCTGAGATAATTTTCTTGATTAAGTGATATCAAAGTTAAGATTTTATATGATGATGAATTAGAATATGGCAAACATTAAATTGAATTTGAAGCAGAGTTATTATGTGCAGACAAGAGACTCCGGGTTGACGACCAAATAATGCTCCCCTTATGTTGAACGTAGAATGTGACCTGTTTGTGATCTGTGAACAATCCCAGGATTGTTCTACACGCTATATGTATTATGCTGGATTCTAAGAGAGGAAAAGAAATAGCTTCTGTTCAAAGTCCACATCAATTGTGTTTAGTTTAACTTATTTTGTGGTCAAAACAGTTTATAATCCAAAAAATTTTAAAAATTTTTTTAAAAAATAAGCAATTTTTTCCTCAAAAATAAACATTTCTAAACACATGCTGAATTCTGTGATGGATTAGAAGATTACCCTTTGGGAAATCACCTGGTGGCTGTGTTTTTGGTGCCTTTTTCGAATTTACATAAAACCTTCGGAGCAAAACTCTCCTTTCACTCTTCAGCTACATTCTTCAGCCGCATATCAAAGCTAGGTTATAAACAAACTTCTATTTCATGTTTTGTTTAATGCAGTACATTATAGTGGGCATAGCAGGACTTCATGGACCCTGCTATGGGGGAACAAACTGCTTCCATGGAAGAAAAGTTGGTTAAAAAAAAAGGTCTTAGCTCTCTCAAGCGGTGCATAAGATTCACTTATTCATTGTATCTTCATGATTCTAATTGAACTCCCAAATGAATACCAATATGGTTGAGGTATACATAGGACAGTAGCGAATTCCCATATGCCTAAGAAGCGTCTATTATTTTGTATCTTTTGCAGGAAAATTATCAAACAAGGAATTAATAAAAGAAAAAATTTGGAAGTTCAAATGGTTTCGTCAAATCAGCAGCTGATGCTTTGGAATGGAATGCATATTCTCCTAATGATGTTACTCCTTCGAACCTGGTTGTGAATATGAATGGTGCACTAGCTATGGATCCACCCATTTATTTTTTTTTATTATATAAAAGTTTAAAGAAAGAAAAAAAATACTTTGTTTCAACGTAAAAATATGTCACAAGTCTAAAACTTACAGTCATATTTATTAATCTTTATTTATTAATCTTACCAATTGAGTCACCGGCCCATTTATCATTCCTACTAGTTATATTTTATAAATTTTAAATATTTACTGAAAAATAAAATAAGCAATAATTCATTAAATATATCTGTAAAATTAAAAATCAGGCAACAAGCAACGCCCCATCTTTTGACGTATTAAATAAATAAATTAAATTAAATCCTGGTTTGGATGGAAATCACGGTTTCCACGGAACGAACTCGCTCTGCGTATTTGCCCAACACCGACTTTGACTTTGATATTGCTTTTGATTTGATTTGTAACACAAAAAATCCACTCACAAATTGGTTTACAACTGCCTCTGTGACTGTGCCACTGTCACTTGCGACATTGCCCACTTCTATAACCCCTCCCTCAGCCGTCACTCTTCATTTCCCATTCACACCGTCATTTCTTTCTCTCTCTAGATTCTTCTTGTCCCAGCTCCCAGAGAGGGGAAGAGAGAGAGAGCGATGGCCATGAACCCAGTTCTATTGAGGGTGGCTTTGGGGGTGGTGGCTCTCTGCATAGCAGCCTACATAGTGGGTCCCCCTCTCTACTGGCATTTCATCGAAGCCTTTGCTGCAGTCAAGCACTCCTCTTCTACCTGCGCCCCCTGCCTCTGCGATTGCTCTTCACAACCCATCCTTTCCATTCCACAAGGTACCCTTTTTTTCTTCTTTTCTTTTGTTTCTTGGGAGTTTCCCTATCTGATTCACTACCCCTTTTTCTCTGGCTTCTCAGATCTGGTTTGATCTATGCCCCTCAATTGCTGAATTAACCATCTTCACGTTAAGTTGAATCTCGTGAAAATTTGTTCTTTCCTGCTAATATCAACGCGTGCCCCTGTTATTCAATTCTTAGTTGAATGATCGGATCCAGTGTTTTGGATCAGAAAAAATAAACTTTATGAGATCTGGGCTCTGCGGGAATTTTTTATTTTTTTTTAGTTATACAAACTGGGTATTAGTTCTTCCTTCTTATTTGGTTGGCTGCTTCAATTCATGGAAATTAAATCATGACTCTTTCCACGGGCAATAGCAATTTATTGCTTAACCTTCTGATTCATACGATCCAGTATGAGTAATTTGATGCATAGACACCGTCACTTCAATGCAGATTACTCTGCTTCGTTATAACATTATATGCTAGGGTTTTTCCTGTGTGGCTTCACTAGGCCGGTATGTAAGGTAACAAAATTTTCATGAACCGCTTGAAGGTACTGGCTAGCACAGTTGATAATGAAAGAGTTGAAATATTTGTGAGTGCCTTACAATTTTAAGAAACTTGATCTACTGTTTCCCCCTCATGTCCTACTTTCTAAACCAAAGCTTTTAGTTTGATATCGGAGAAAGACCTTATTCATACACTAATTGCCTCTTCTTCATCTAACTAAAAACAGTTAAAAGTTGCAACCATATTAATCTGCACGTTCACTGCCAAATCGATGAGGCATAGTTGTCCCCATAAATCCTATTTGTTTTCTCAGTTTAAACAAATATGGACCGGAGCACCATAAACTTGGAACACTATTAATTCCTTTGGTTATCGATAATAAACTGGCAAATCAGTTATATGTAAATTATAACTTTATTTTTTTGTATTATGACAGCTATTCTAATTCCTATTGAATATTGTGGTTTTATCATGATTTGTTGCTCCATTCTGTTTCATCTAACTAGAAATCGAGCATGTGCTTATTTCAGTTTCTTTCTCTGTATTTCTGCAGGGCTGAGCAACACTTCATTTGGAGGTTGGTTTCTATATCCTAGATGAACTCCAGTGACATATATCAGTTGGTGTAATATACATAAGTAACCTACTTTGTTATTTTTATAACTCTTCTCATTAGGATAGCTTGTTATTTCTCCTTAGATTGGATCAACTTTTAGGATAACAAATCTCATGTTCCTTTTGTGTGTTTTCCTTTTCGACAAAAACAGAAGATTCATTCTTGGCCCTTTTTTTTTTCATGTTTAAGAAATGTATTAATCAACGACTATGTGTAGTGTAGCTTTTTGTTTTATGTCAATCCAGCACTCATGTTACAGTGCTAAACAAAATTTTGGTACTTACCTAAAAAATATATATATATATTGCTCTGTGAAGTAATACATAATCTATTGTGTTTAAATAAAGGTATCAAAGTAATAAGGGTGTGAGTATCTATATCTTTTTATGTTGTACTAAACTTGCTTGGATTACATGTTGCTTCATGGTTCAGGTGTGATTTAGCCCGCTTTAAACATGAATTAGAGATTTTAGCCTTGTACCGGATAAGTCTCTGCAAGAAAATGACATTAAAGCTCTACAATGTTCAGATTCAACTTCCTTTACCAATTGCTTTTTCTTTTCTTGATTGGAATTATTATTCAGATTGTGCAAAGCACGATCCAGAGGTGAGTGGAGAAACTGAAAAGAATTTTGCAGAGCTATTATCGGAAGAACTAAAGCTACGGGAAACCGAAGCTTTGGAGAATCAGCAACGTGCTGACATGGCTTTGCTTGAGGCAAAGAAGATTGCATCTCAGTATCAGAAGGAAGCTGACAAGTGTAATTCAGGGATGGAGACATGCGAGGAGGCCAGGGACAAGGCTGAGTTGGCCTTAGTGGCTCAGAAGAAGCTGACTGCATTGTGGGAACTTAGAGCTCGTCAGAAAGGATGGAAAGAAGGGGTGGCCAAATCTCATACTCGGTCTCAAGGGAAAGTACAGACTGCTTAGAAACATAGCATCGCCTCCATGGAGTGACTGTTACATAATAGTTTTCAGTAAAGCAAATTCAAATGCCGGTACTAGCAAATCATCGTAGGTCCCATATATGTTCAAGAAAGGTCAAGTGTAAAAAACAAATGCTGTTGTATTTCTAACCTCCATTTTTGGGTATTTATTCCACATGTACTACTATTGAAAGCCAGAAATCGCTAAATGCTGTGATAAACTTCTACATAAGAATTTTTTTTTTTTTTTACTACTTGCTTGTTTTTGAAGATTCAGGTTCGGACCTTGGTTTAGATTGTTGCTTCTTTGTTTTACTTATTAAAGTTGATGTTGATAGGGATAGAAGGAGAAAGGGAACATAGAATGAGGTTATTAGTTTGTCTTGAATTTAGAACGAGGAGAGTTTTTTTTTATCCTAAATTTTTATGCATTGAAAAAAAAATAATTAAAACTAGTAGTAATGTTTGTTGAAAGAATGCGATGAAATAATTATGTATCCTTGATTTGGCATGTTTAATAGTTAGAATTCATTTTTTTAGTATTTTTTTTATTTAAGTTTAATTTTGATATACTTATAATATAAAATATTTTAATATTATTATTTAATCATTGATTATTAAAAAAGTTTGATTACAATGATAATTATTTTAAAAGTTAAACTTTTTAAATCATATGTTAATATATAATTAAGTAATAATGTAAAATATTTTAAACTCATGTTTCATTTGAATGTAAGGTAAAGAGAAAGAAAGAAAAGAAAAATAATCCTTTTTTAACTTAAACATTAATTTTAAACAAGGGAAAATTTTCCTCCATCCCCTTTCGTCCTCTTCCTCTCTTTCCCTTCCTATTCCTTTCCCCTCACTCAAATATCTTAACATAACTTTAAAGTGAATCAAAATGAAGCTCTCATTGTATATGTTTATTTTCTTTCCTATCAAACACATCCTAACTGTAACTGATGAAGGAAGAAGAATGAATTTTCTTTCCTATTAAACAAATCCTAACTGTAACTGATGAAGGAAGAAGGATGAAAAGCGGGAAGTCTAGCTTTTTAGTCTTCACACTCATTTGCGTTTTTTTTCCCCCTACAAAACGATTTGTCATTTTTTTTTCTTAAATTTGATTTTTTCCAAAACATATATCACCTTAACATGTGATTAAATATAACTGTGCATAATGAGAATAGCAGGCATGGTTGTCAAACCAGAAACATGGGTTGAGGAATAAGTGGAAACGGTACATTTGCCAATAGGAAGGGTAACATTTGCCTGTTTTATCAGGTCAAGTCGCCCCGCACTTTAGTTTGTATCTCAGCTTTCTTTATTTAGTAAATCTCCTTTGTATAAGAATGAAGCTAAAGATAGAATTTCAAATTCACAAGTGTCACTCATGATTATCATCTACCTGATACAACAAACATATCTACTGTTAAAAAGACAATGTAGCAGTCAGCGGCAACAAAACAATCATTCACTAAACCACTGCATCCTATACTTCATGCAGAGAGATTCTGGTTTGCTGAATAACGGGGTAAAGTCCTCATCATGATAGGTATAGTAATTTCCTGACGAAACATAAGAGACTCGTTACTCGCTTTAATGCTTTATTGGGACTTGTTTCACCAGTAAAACCCTTCACCTGAAGATTAAAACATAGATATGCGTGTCACGAGTATGAGTAAATGAATCAAGGCCAAGATATCCATTGATAATTGAGTTGTATTTGTAATGGTCAAATTGAAGTGCAACCTGTGGACTAATTTTGATTTCAAGTTATTTCTTAACAACGTTTTACAGCCAAATCAGTTATCTACAGTCCTCTAATGGTCTATTATCCTAAAAATGATTAAGAAAGTTCATCAAGAGGTAATGTCCATGAACAAAAGTAAAAGGGGGGGGGGGGGACTTGTAGCCTTTTATGCAAACAAATAAAAGCATCAGAGCAAGCAAGAGAAATCAATGAAATCAACATCCATCAATGCCAACTTAACAAGAACAGTACGTAGAGAAATCAATAAAGAGCACTTACCAAACTATTTTCTAATTTCAGAACTGAAGAATAATTGAGTGAAGAAGTATCTAAACTGTTCCACTTATAGCATCACCAGCATGAGGCAGGCATATGTCAAGATCGTCCAAGTTAGGGCAGCTTTGGATGCTCAATCCTTTCTCATTAGCCAAATGCAATAGACATATGAAGCACAAATGAGGAGATATGTCACCAATAGTCGCAGCAGCATTGCAATCGCTAGGAAAGTTGGCCAATATATTCCTGAAAGATACCATTTCTTTTTGACCCTTTAGAATGAAGAAAGGGTCCAAAAAACAAATCAATGCATGAATTAGAACTTACCATTCAACTACAGAGAAAAAAAAATCAAAGTGATTATCTACCAACTCATAGAGCAGTAAGGCAAAAATATACAGCATTAGCAATGCAACAGAATCCTAGAGAAGATAGTTGGAATAACACAATACGTCATGAAGGAAACATTGCAGCAAGCATTTTATTTTAGTGGGAGAAAAGCCAGAAGGGGAAAGATAACTTCTAAACTTTTATAACTAGACAATAAATATACTGTACTAGGCGGAGGCTTTTAAAAAATACAGAGGAAATCTTAGCATACCTGAAAAGGCAGTTTAACAGATTCTTGAACATGGTCCCAAAGGGTAATTTTCAGTGCCTGAACATCAACTTGTTTGGAAGTTTTGTCATACTGGACTTCAATTTTATTGACCTGTGTTATTTGGAAATAAGCAAATTTAAGCTCTAACCGCAATAATTTCTGGCACAACTGTCTGCCGGACTGAAAATTAATGATAAGGAATATATGTATTGATGAAAATCATTATCCTTTCAACAGCTTTATAATACCTAAAATAGTCACATATCAAGAGGAAAGGTGTAAATTATTCAATAAAAAGTCATAAACCCACCTGACGAGGCTGAGCAATAAGTGTGCCAGAGTCTTCCATGTCACTATGAACTTCACCTTCATAGTCACCAGACTCGCCACCACAAACACTTCCATTATCCCAGGAAGGGAATGATTCATAGTCATTGCATTGTTCTCTAGATCCATCTGCAAATGCACCTAAGTTTGAAATACAATCTAGTGACAGCTGAAAACACTCTAAAATGTTCTCTATATTGACAAGCAAAAAGAATTAGAGGATATAGATTGGAATCACAATAGCACAACATTTTACCTGAGAACTTTTTTGCCCTCCTCCCAAGACACTACAGAAAGAATATAAATCATCAGAGATAAAAAATAAATATTACTCCGGAGAGAGAAATTTGGAACCAATTTCTGTATCTTAAAGAAACTACCATCACATTAGGCAGAAGAAATAACTTGACAAGATCCTCTGGCTGATAGTGGAAGTCCTCCGGAAGTTTTGTATTACAAGGCTGTCTGCTTTCAGTGAGCAGTAACGATTTAGGATTCTTGGGAGGAGAAAATACATCTAGCATTTTTTGGTCAAGAAAATTTGTGAAATCTAAATCAACTTCAGCCTGTCTCTTACTCCTTTGCTGTCTAGTTTTTAGGGTTGACCCATCTTCAGAAGTAGGATGAACCACTGAGACTACAAAAGAGATTCCAAATTTATTACCGTATTGAACTCTGAAATACATATAATTATTACAATCTCTATCAGGCCTCCAAATCCCACCTTTAGATTTTCGATACTTCCAATGATCGGGGCCTGCCCATGCATTTTGTTTTGAACTAAAACCCAGACTCAAGACTAAATATCCATCTACATTTTCAAATCTGTCGTCCATATCAGGGTCCAGGGAAGGAAATACTTCATTTTCCTACAAGATTTGGAATATTATTTAAACAAGTCCATCATTCACTTGTTAAAACATCAAAAGAATATTTTTTAAAAGCTCATTTAGGACAGGAATAAATGTTTCTATGGTTGAAACACAACAAAACCTGAGGGTAACTAGGAAAACTTAGATTTGCATCATTAGAGCCCAAATCAGCAACAACTGTTTGGTCACCATGATGATCATCACTCCAGGGCATGCAGTTCTCATATTCCTCTCTGTCAACCTCAATTTCACAATCAAAAGCTGCATCAAGCTCTTCAGCTGACTTCTGGCCAGGAAATTGAGAATCAGTGGGCCTTCTATTATTTTCATCGAATAGATTTACTATAGTCCTGAGAGTTGGAGAAATTTCATCCTTTGTGCGCATATTCAATATCATCTGTTCAACACAATCTATAAAGAAAAGTAAGTCAACATTATCCATATTGAATGTTTCCATTTGTAAATGTAACAACAATATCACCAGATCTTTCAAAAAGCCACACACCTCTGGCAAAAGAAAGATCAACCATATCTGAAATTTCATGTTGATTTTGACTTGCCATGCACTTCCCTGGTACTTCTAGTGAGTCAAAGAGCATCCTACATCCACCATAGACACCAAGATTGTTCATTAAAAGACCCTTGGCTCCACCTTCATCAAACTGTGCAGATGTCTGGTGATAGAGGGGATCCACTGCAAATGCAGCTGAAAAAACATATACATTTTCAGCACAATCTCAACCTCACAACTCAACCAAGCAACCGAAATAGAAAAGGATTTGAGATCACCATCAAACTTCTTTACGTTAAGAACCTCAAAAGATGATTCCAGTGTTGACAACGGTGACAACTGCATGAACAAACACCTCTTAAACTTAGCAAAAAGTTTGATTAACCAGTCAAGTCCAGAGACCCAAAGACTATTGACCTTTTTGTCCATCTCTTTCCTGCTTCCTTCTTGTCCACTTTCAACATTAACATCCTCCGGAGCAGCGTCTGACATTATGACATAGCAATAAAACTAGTAAAGAATATAATATTACATAACCGAAAGTAAGCGCACTGCACTGCAGCCATTCAGAGTACAGGTATTCATAAGATACCAATCATTAATTAGAATTAGAGGACTTGGTATACAATAAGGAAGAAAAGCAATCCCCATAGCCCCCACCCACAAATCAAACATCAAGGAAGCTCCTTACAAGAGCCAAAAAAGAAAACAAGGATCAGAATATACTAGGCTTGATAAAGAGGGTAATAATTGTAACCTTGCTCAGCTTCTTGGCCAGCTCTATTCATCCCACCAAGAACTTTATATGCCTCAGTATGCACTGAATCCACCCTCAATGAATAAATTTTAACTCCAGCCTCAAGAGTGCAGCTTGCCTGCCCAAATAAAAATTTAATGAATATCTACACATTCATAACTTTGCTTCTAGTGTCATGGCTGTCTGATTGATTGTACATTCACCCTTATAAGTCCATATGTGCAATCCATAAACAAAGAATTAATTCTGCAGAATCTAGTGGAGTTTGCCAGGTTATATGTGCCACTCAATATGGATTGGGAATTATTGCAGATGACATCACCGCTGCAATAAAGTTGTACAAATAAAATCTCATAAATGATTAAACTGTGATCTCAAAGATAACAGTGACAAACTCTCCACCACATCTAACTATTCAATTGAGGGCATCTGAATTCTGAACCCAGAAAACAACAATTGCCGCAGAAAGATGATATGATTCAGAGTCATTATGACTAGTATATGATTCTTAAAATCAATGTGAGGAACGAACTGAAAAGTTCAACAACTTTTGAAACCAAATTACGTACGAATTAAGTAGTAAAAACTGCACTTGCGAACATCCTATATGAGCACAACGTACCTTTTGAAAATTAGTCTCCGCGTCATCTTCTTCTTCAGCCTTAATAATATCAGTAAGGTGATCAATCAAATTCAACTCCCATGTATTTTTTTGATTAATTTTCTGCACCCAATTTAAAAAAAAAAAAATCACTCGAGGGGCGTCAAAGTTCAACAATTTCTCTGGTATATGAACTTCCCGTCAGGGCAAAAAACAATAATAAGGCTCTATTTATAAGAAAAAATAACAATTTAAAACTAGATATAGTTACATTTTCGCTGGCAAGCTTTATGCAGTTTTGGAACAAATCGAGAATCTGCTGCTTGTTGAGACAGGGATCAGAATCGGCGTCTACACATTGGGACTGCAAATTTACGGCAGCGGTCTTGCGGCGGATCGCTGCAGCACGGGCAGCACGGGCCTGGGCGCGTTCGAGCTGATCGTCGTTGGAGCCCAAGAAGAAAGGGCTGGTGGGAGATTGGATACGAGCGGCCACGGGGAGCCTCTGTTTCTGACCTATCGTGGGATTAGGGCTTAGGGTTTCCGCCATTGAAGATGTAATGGAACCAACAAATCCACGAACAGCTGCAGCGAAGATTGGTTCTGGTAGTAGGTTTCGAAGAGTGTGATTCTGGGAAGAAACTTTTTCCGGGTGGGGATCCTGGTTGGTTCAGTGCTTGAATCTAGTAATCACACAGAAATTATGTAGGTTGCCACTTTCCCTCCATTTTTTAATTTGAATTGCAAGTTTCTGAGTAAAGTGCGAAGGGAGAGGACTTTTCTTTCAAAAACACAAAAACAAAAACAAAAAACAAAAATCTGAGACGGAATCAAGACCGCTACAATTTCTTTTTTTTAAGAATTTTTTTTTTAAATTGTGCAAGCTTGCTCACGCAATTTTGAGAAGCAATATGAAGTTGACGAATTACAAATTTATAGTAAAATCAATATTTCAAAATCGATTTCATGAAAAAACAAGAGATGATGGTATTTCGTAATTGGAAAATGAGCATCATAGATTCAGAAGTTTTTTTTTAACTATCATTTTAGATAATTTGGAGTTGGATAATTAAAAATTAACATTGATTTAACAACTCAATATATATTTTTGATTCAATTATGTCTGTATTTTAATTTTTCAAAGAATTGACAAAAATTTTTAAATTGATTATTTGGAGTTTGTTCATTTTACTAGGTTTCAACAATTTCAAGAGATTAAGTTTCCGTTTGTTTTAGATTTTAGTAAAATTAATTTTGAAAAAATTGATGTTCAATGAATTAATTTTAAAAAAATTGATTTCTGTTTAGATATAATATTAAAGAAATTAATTTAAAAGAATTCTTTTTATTTAGATATTATAAAATAATTTCAATAATATAAATTAAAATCATTTTTAAAGATAAACTTACTAAAGAGGAGAAAAGAAAATAAATAAGAATAATTGTGGAATTAATATCAGTATTGAAGTATGCTAAAATAAAAAATTAACACATGTTCTCTCAAATAAGTGCATATTTGAGAGAAATTATTTTTAGAAAAAAATTATTTTTTTAAATTCTTTCAGATAAAATTTTAAGTATAAATTATTTTAACTATAAAATAAACTAATACAAACATATACTAAAACTACTATTTTTTTGACATATAGTCACATTTAATTCAAGTAAAAACAAACCAAAAAACTCACTTTACTGTTAAAAACACTTTTCCTTCCAAAAAACACCCGTTTGAGAGATCGAAAAGACATACCAAACTGACACTTAGATTGTCAAAAGGCAATTTTGAAGTCAAGTATTATGGTAGTTGAATTAATTATTCATTTTTTTATTTCGATAATAAATTTATGGTTGTGTCCATAATCTCTTCTCCAAATAATTCAAGCAAGCTTCTTGTATATATCTTATAAATTTATGAAAGAGTTTTAAGTTTGACACTTAGTTACACTATCATTGTTGACATATTACTAAAATTTTTTTTGATTTTTCAAGTAATTATTGTGATAGTGAAACTATTTTAAAAACCTGTCAATACATAAATAAATCATAATGTAAAAAAAACTTATACATTGATATTAAATTAAAATTTAATCCTTTATGAAAATCTTACTTCTCATTATCTTCCAACAAATTCAAACTCAATATAGTAGAAAAGCCAAGAAAGTGAAGAAACACAATTTTTTTTTCTGTATTTTTCACCACACTAGCAACACTAAAACTTTTGCCAAATAAATATATTACTTTTACACTTCACAAATTATTTGAGTTTGCAAGTTTTGAAATTTAACAAGCTATGAAAACAGTGTCAACATAAAGAGCAACCTCAAATTGTGTTCGATAATCAATTAAGCTATAGTAAACAGAGGGATTAATGTGTACAAGAGAAGTCAGAATGTCCAAAAAATCAGGAAGCACTAGCAGGATCTCCCAGCACCGAGGCGAACCCTCTACCCACTTTACTCTTTACAAGCTTGCGACGCAGGCATTGTGCCCTTTCCACAATCATTTCATTTTGGTCATGCAGTGACATTTGGGACTAGGTAAAAGATTTAAGTATCAGTTCATCAGATGGCATCCTCATTGGAGTTCCTCATCAAAAACGCTATAATGCATCCAAATATGCTACCAACTACAACCTACACAAAGAAGAACACAAGTCACTGTCCATCCAAAAAAAAAAATGAAAATATATATTTGAGACAGAAACAGAGAACTCCAAACTTCTCCCTCATCAGACAAAGTAACAGTTCTTATAATGCCATTAGCATATCCTAACAGTTCTTATAAGTCACGTGCTAGATTTAGATAATTTGGTAAGCTGAGAAATAATAAGTGCCAATCAGGGTTCATCATGACATTGTCAAAACCTTGAAATTCCTTATCTACATCTGACTTTCTCCTTCGTCTTTAGCTGTAAATAATCTTCCTCCACACATTGAGTTCCATAAAAAATATAAGATCAAAAAGTGCATACTATTGCATGTAGCAAAGATGCTTTTTATGTCTCCCAAAATACCTAGAAATGAGTGATTACAACCAATAGATATACTTATCTATGCATTTTTACATTTTACATCCCTCAATTTTGCCATTAGTATCAATATGTCATTCCAAAAGAGTTAAACAGGATGCAAACATGTTCATTATGGAATGCGTCAAAAAATTACTACCACCCTTTCACCAACTTTTTGCCAGCATACAACACCCACCAAATTAGTCTTGCTAGCAACAAGCATCAAAATCAAACAAATAGACCAAATCCAACTAGTCAGTTGAATTCAAGCAAACAAATAGCTGAATACCACTTGATGTAGCATGTACAGCAATGAAGCATAAGATAATTTTTGAATAATGAGAAGTGCTTTCCACTTGATAAGCATCAAAGGGTGTGAACTTTAGGATTTACGGAAGGAAATACACAATTAGGAATTCGAAGGGGAGTATACTTTAATAATTGCATAGATATGTATAAGGGGGATGGCTCGGAGTTTTGGGCAATCATCAAGTTTAATTCAGTCTTGACAGAAGGTAAAAATGAGGATGGACTAGGAACAAGAAGTAATTTGGGAAGTTCCAATTCCAGGACAATCTTGCAGCATAAATTTTCATGCAGAGGTTCGCTTGCAAATTAATTGCAGTAAGGGCTAACTTTATCACACTCTTTCTTTTAATTTGATAATAAGTAGCTAAGGCAAGATAATAAGAAGTTCAGGCAGTTCCTCTTACAGATTGTAACTTGCATGATGGCATGCTAAATGCCTCACAAGTCACAACAGATGAGTAATCCCAAGCTACTTTATCATGACTGCTCAAAGTCCTAAGACAAGCAATCATAGCAAGGAAGCATCGTAATAACAGCAAGCACAGCGAAATTGCATTGCACCTGAAGTGGAGTATGACCAAGTGAATCACGCAGAGGTCTGATATTGGACAAAGGATGTTCTGGAGGAAGCTCACACACAATTTGATTCAGCAACTGCAGTGAACATAGACATTACATGACAGAAAGCAACATATGAAATATATATTCGTTGTATCAATGTCTCCGAAGAAGATAAACAAAAAATTAAGGGTAAATGGTAAAGCAAGACAACAACACCACCTTCAAGTAAGAGAACTTACTTCTGCTTGCCGACTTGCATGAAGTCTAACTCCTGAGGCATCATACATTACCTATAAATGTTACACAAAGATTAATCATTCCACTCCACTGAAGTAAGCACACAGAAATTATTTCATATGATAGAAAATAGAAATTTTATTAGAGAGAATAAAGGAAAAATGCTGCTAGGGTGAAGGGGGAGCATAAGATAACCTCCAAAACAGAAAAAAACAACTAGATCAACAAAACATGTAAAGACTCGAGAATGTAGCAAGGATGCCAAATCTCTCTGCATGATAGTAAGAGCAACCCCCTTTGAAAAACCACGAGCTGAACACCAAAGAGAGGCCATTAACATAATCATATCCCATAACAAGAAAGCACATAGAAATTTAACCCAAAAGTGAAAGAACAAGACCAGCAAAGGCCCTTTTCCTAGGTCTAAATGAATAACATATTAAATAGACAATAGTACTAAGATAAGGAAGCACGATTCATTAGTCAAAGACTACCTTTTTTAATTTTCTTTTAAAGACATAAGGAAAAATAATAATCAGCATCCTATAGCAGCTGCCAATGTGTAGTGCTTTACATTACACAAAAAGATTAGTTAATAACATTAAGTTATAGAAAAACTTTCCTTGATTTCAGCTTTTTTATATAAAAAGAAGTATATCAAGTCAACTTCAAACCTAGATCCATTGTATTCTTTAATATTCAATCAATAGGAGCACCATGAGGATCACAGTGGAAATGCTGGATCTGCTAGTGGAGTTGATTTTTGGAGAATATGTTATTATTTGGTGAAAGAGCATCATAAGTTTCAAAAAAAGCCAATTGTATTCACTGCACACCAAATAACAGAATATGCATACATGAAGCCAAAAGAAGATCAGAGTGTAGTTATAGTTTTCTCTATTTATGTAGGTTATTGTTAATCTTGATCCTAATTACTGGAATATTCTCAACATATAAGAGCTGAGTTCATTAACTAATAAAACATTCATACCAACCACATAAAAAGCCAGAGAAGAACAGTATGTATGACTCAGATATATTCCAACCATATCAAAACCAACAAATGAAAAATAAAAAACAAGAATACAACATGGGTAAAACTGAAAGAAGTTGCAAATCAAGGGTAATCAGGGAAGAGAGAAGTTTGGTTGATCACAAATGAAGTACATACAATACATGCCAAGACAACAGCAACAGCAAAAGTGGATGACCCCGTTCCTTGTTGGAGACCTATAGCCACTGCTAGAGCTGACACTGTAGCAGAATGTGATGAAGGCATTCCACCAGAATCAAGCATCCTTTTAGAATCCCATCTCCTTTCCTTATACCTGAGTATCTAGGAGAAAAATTTTGGAAAAATTGAGCTCATATTTCCAATAGTACTTGGGTCTGTACTACAAAATTGTTCAGGTTTAGAGACCAAAATGGAATATTAGGCACTTAAAACGCCCAAAAGTTTGACTGCTCACGAAGCTCAATTAAAAATGTCAAAAAACACGTGTATACAATTTGAACAAAATAAGATTTTCGGAGTTCACTTTCACATTAGAAACAAGTAACAGCTTAAATCACTACACGTATCAGTATTTTTCCGCTAAAAATCCAAAGCCTACAAGAAGACGACTTTCCAACTAAAATAAGTACCTAATTATTATTAGTTCTCTTTTTATTACACTTGTTATAAAGAAAAAGGAGAGAGAGTCAGTCTCCCTCAAACAAGAGAAGTATTACAAAGTCTAACAAGGTCACTTTTTTTTAATTATTATTAGTTCTCTTTTTATTGTAAAGAAGTTCGTCAATGCCAACTATTTTTTTTTTCAGTTTTAGATTATATATATACACTTTTCAGTTTTCCCCATCATTTCTGCCCGGGAAGAAAAAATGCAAAACAAGTCGAACCATCTCTAGAAGCACACCAAGATGGGACTGCCCAAAAGATTCCCAATTCACTGCAGCATTTATCAATAAGAAAGCCTAGAACACAAAACACGAAGCTGGGACTTACGCTTCAAAACCCCAAACCTAAATTCCACTAAATTTTTACCACAGCTATTAATATCAAATGTAAATTGTTGATAACAGCCCAAATTCTTCCAATACAAAGATCCTAAAAATGCCACATGCCCTGATTGTAACCATAGCCCCATGCCCGTGAATGTTGAAGTAATCTATCTATTTAAAGGAGATCAGGAGATGCCCAATTGGCATGCATCCCCACCCACAGAAAAAGAAAGAGATATTGCTCTAGCAATGAAGAACTGCACTCCTTGTTAACGCTTCGATCTAATTGATCAGAAAAAGTTTTAATTTTTATGACAGAATAAATACTTGGAGCTCCAATTCCTCAAATAGGAAGCTGAATCCCGTAAAATCAACAGAGAATTTAACGAATGGATCAAAGGCAAACTGGGAAGACAAAGACAAATGTAACGTCTCCTTGAATCACGAAAAAGAACATGGAAATGTAGGACGCACCAGGTGGTGAAGATCTTGAGAAACTGGGCGAGAGCACAGGCGAGGAAGGCTGAGAAAAGAGGAAGGTTGGATGGAAGCAAAGACGTAGGGGTTGAAGCAGATGGGTTTGTGTGCATGCTTGCTGTGACATCGGCCATTGTGATTGCCTCGTCCATAAAGCTAAGGAATCACCGCAATGCAAAACCCACCTCCTCCTCCTCCTGCTCTCGCAAACTTTCCTCTCTTCAGCAGGCACTGTGATAACAACAAATAGTGTTGCGTGAGAATATTTGGCAGCGACTTCAATCAAAAAGCGATTGGGCCCATGCCCCACACGCATATGTGCCAGCCATTATTTTATATATATTTCCGAGTGAAATGACATCAGCCTATCAAATGTGGGCGTTGCTCGTGCGCCTCAATGATTATGCAGTTATTTAATTCTCATCCTGATACGTGTTTTATTTGTCTTTTTAATGAGACGTGATAATTCGTAAAAAAGTTTAATTTTCCTTATCTCTTTAAATAAATTATTTTAGAAATACGATATTGTTTTATTGGGCAATAATATCGAGGAAGAGTTTTGTTGTATTCTATTAACTTTTAATAATTTTTTTAAATAATAATAATAATAATAATAAATTAAAAATATTTATTACATTAAAAAATTAAAATATATTTAATTATTTCTTTATTTAATAATTAAAAATATTATTAAAATAATAAATTTAAAAAATATAAAATACTATCAAATAATTTTATACTAACAAATATATAAAGCTGTGATTCATTTTCTTCTTAAAATTTATGGTTCTATATAAATAAGAATAATTTTATATTATTTTAATATATTATTTTAATAATTTTTTAATTATTAAATAAAATAAATATTAAATAATTTTTATATTCTTAAAATATTAAATATTTTATTTTTTTATTTAATATGAAATATTATGATCATATAGCATAACTCGTCAAGTTATGTTATATCTTCTTAATTTATTATGTAATAATCATCATAATATTTAATTAAAAAATATTAAATAAAAATATAAAAATATTTATTATTTTTAAAAATTTAAAATATATTTAATACTTTCTTTATTAATAATTAAAAAAATTTATAAAATTATTCTTGTAAATCTCATTGGACTAATTCACCAATTACCCTAATGGTCCAGCATCAAAACTAAAGACAAATTAAAAAAGTAACAACAAATGTTAACATTTTGATTTTAAAAAGAGTATATGTTTATTTTTATTATTGAAAGATATAAGTAAATATCATATTGATCTTTATTTATAGGTAATATTAAAATAATTCATTAATAATAGAGAACAGATGTAACGTTAAACCATAACATTTTAGATTATTTTGATATATAAAATTATTATTTAAAAATTATTTTGATGTATTTATAAATAAAACATCAATATGACGTTACTTATAACTTTCGATGAACAAAATGATTATTTACTCTAATACATTGTTTTTAATTTATTATTTTTTTGAAAAAATTGGCATATTAGCTTGGAGAAAGTATTAAAATTTTGTCAAACAAAAAAGAATTCAAATTGGATAATTGTCCATCGAGAAAATGTCACAACTAGGAGCCAACGCAGTTAACCGTGCCAGCGAGTGCATGATGACGCTCCGCGTAGGCACCTGACCTGGAGAGCCTTTGTCTTGTCTTACTCTACAAGCACGTCTGAAAGCATGACAACCAGAAGCCGCCATGGCCACGACCATCACACGCATCAATCGCCACCAACTCTTTTTTTCCACCCTCTTCCCTTCTTCCCTTTTATATTCCTAACTTTCCCTCAAATCAACTCCACCGCCACGCCCCACACACAGTACTGGTTCCATCAACTTCCCTTTGCTTCCACAAATGTCCAACTCCAACCCTTCCGATTCCAAACCCACTCTAGTCGACGAGTGCCGCGGCGTCCTCCATGTCTACAGCGACGGCTCCATAGTTCGCTCCTCAAGCCCAAGCTTCCACGTTCCCGTCCGCGACGACGCCTCCGTTCTATGGAAAGACGTCGTCTTCGACCCCGCCCGCGACCTTCACCTTCGCCTCTATAAGCCCGCTGTTTCGTCCTCCTCCAAGCTCCCCATCTTCTACTACATCCACGGTGGCGGCTTCTGCATCGGCTCCCACACCTGGCCCCACTGTCAAAACTACTGCTTCCGGCTTGCTTCCGAGCTT
Organism: Castanospermum australe; assembly: GCA_019955255.1. Taxonomy (NCBI): domain Eukaryota; kingdom Viridiplantae; phylum Streptophyta; class Magnoliopsida; order Fabales; family Fabaceae; genus Castanospermum; species Castanospermum australe. The sequence goes on from NSJW01000018.1 coordinate 1,543,156, forward strand.
CGAGCCGTTGTCGTCTCCCCAGATTATCGGCTGGCTCCGGAGAACCGGCTACCGGCTGCCATCGAGGATGGGTTCATGGCCGTCATGTGGCTTCAAGAGCAAGCCGTACGCGATGACCCGGATCCCTGGCTGAGCGAAGTGGCTGATTTCAGCCGGGTGTTCATTTCGGGTGACTCGGCGGGTGGAAACATGGCTCACAATTTGGCTGTTCGGCTCGGGTCTCGATCGCCCGAGTTGGCGCCGGTTCGGGTGAGAGGTTACGTTCTCTTGGCACCTTTCTTTGGTGGAACCATCCGAACCAAATCAGAAGCTGAAGGACCAAAAGATGCTTTCCTCAATTTAGAACTTATTGACAGGTTCGTAAGCTCAGGCTTAGGGTCTGTGACTGAGATCTTTATTTTTGTTCTTGTTTTTTTGGTTAATTAGTATAAGGCCTATGTGTTTTGTGTTGTGCTTGATTGAACAGGTATTGGAGGCTCTCTATACCCATTGGAGACACCACTGATCACCCTCTTGTGAATCCATTTGGGCCATTTAGCAAGAGCCTTGAAGCGATTGATCTTGACCCAATTCTGGTGGTGGCTGGAGGAAGTGACTTGCTGAAAGACAGGGTAGAGGATTATGCAAGGAGGCTCGAGAATTGGGGTAAAAATATAGAGTACGTAGAATTTGAAGGACAGCAACATGGTTTCTTCACTCTTGATCCCAACTCAGAAGCAGCAAACAAGTTGATGGTAGTCATCAAACAGTTCGTAGACAAGCATTCTGTCGAAGTCTGAGGGCTTCAAACGCTGCTGCTACTTGCATATCAATTTTAGTGCATGTTTAGAATATAGTTTGCACACTTCAAATCTGAGTTTGAGATGCGCAAACTGACTTTTATCCACAGTTAACATGTTTGGTAAAATTAAGGTTAAATTGTTTTTTAATGTTATTTTAGGTCTCAAATTGTGATTTGAGTGTAAGTAAAAAAAAAAAATTGTTTTTTCGTTGGGCAAACCATAGTTTGCAAACGAAAATTGTAGCTTTTAAGTCCATGTGGTTGAAAATGAGTGATGAGAAACCAAGGGGTCAAAATAACATTGTCTGCAGCAAGCATGCATTGTGCAGACGCTGCGTTGAGTTGCATTTATAAAACTTCTCGTGACCTAATATATGCTGCAATTTTGCTCTTAAGAATAAAGCTTCGCTGTCTTCAATAGATTTGACAAGGACCATCGACGACGCTCCTTCACAACTAGAAAATACATAACTCGAGTCAAGCCAGATTCTCCACCCAAACATGTGGTCCAAAGAGAAAAGCAGTCTGGGAAAATAATTAAGTAAAACCAAACACACTAATTAACTAGGCTCAAAAAGCAAGAGTGCTGTCAAAATGGGTCAAATATGTCATGCTGGCTCATTTAACAAGAAGAAAAGTGTAAGTTAAATTTTTATAATTGTGATTATATTAACATAAGAATTTTTGCATTGTCCTGTTTGACTCGTAGGTTAAATAGGTAAAACTCATTTACTTATAAGTTTAGCATATTTTTTTAAGTACATAATTATAATTATAAAACACGTGATATAACTTATTTTTTCAAGTTCTCAAGAATTTAATACTGGCATGGTAACGTATTAATTTTTTAAATAATATTTAAATTATATAATATATTTATAAATTTAGTTTAAATTTTAAATAATATTTAAATTATATTATATATTTGTATATGTAGGTTAAAAAATATTTAAATTATATATTTAGTTTGATAAATTTTTTTAATGACTAAATGAGTTTAAATATTTTTTTAATATTTTAATAAATAAAGTATGAAAATTAAAAAAAAAATTATATGAATTGACTCGTCTAAACCCACCAGTTCATTTGAAGTCAATCAAGTTGATTTTTTTCAACTCATTTAAATACAAATAATTTTAATTCAGGCCAACTCATTTGGCAGCTCTACAAATCAATAAAGAAGGAAAAAATATTAAATGAGATAAAAATTATATTAGAAAGTGTTTAGTTTGTTTTTTTTTTTTATTTTAGTTGACGTATTTTAAGTAATAATTACAAAAACACCATATTATTTTCATCTTTTTTATTTTTAAAATTTGGTAAAGTAAATAGTAAAAATAACTATAAGTCAGATTTTTTTGTTCGACTCATCATATGTCAAGACCAATATGTGAGTTAGCTTGTATGAGTGGAGTTGACTCGCGAGCTAAACAAAAAACTTTAATATTTATAGAGAGTAAAATTTATTTTTTATGCCTTATATATATATATATATATATATATATATATATATATATCATTATCAATTTCATTCGTTAATGATTAATTTATTAATTTAATCTCTTAAATTTTAAATAATAATAAATCTCGTTTTTTTATGTATAAATTTAAGAGATAAAAGATGGATGGAAGGACGAGATTTGTTAATCACTAAAAAATAAATGAGTTAAATTCATAAAATTAATTTTTGAAGGAGAAAATTGATAAATAAAATATTGTGAAGAATGAAAATAAATTTCACTCATATTTTCATTATAGAATCAGTGAGCTATTAATTTTTAATAAAATCTTAAACTATTATTTTAATATTTAATCAATTTATTATAGTCAACTAAAATTAGTTGATTAAATTCAAGTAAAATTAGGTCTTAATTAAAAAAACATTAATTAATTTTTTTCTTTTTTAACAAGTTATTTTTAAAAATTTTAATTTTTTAGTATTTTGATTTGTGAATTTACCATAGCAGTTGGGCTGAGCAAATATATTAATAACTTAATAATAGATAGAATTTCTGGCTCAACTCGTAAAACTTGAACCCATGTAAACTAGGGTTAAATCAGGACACAGTGACCCAGTGCTTTCTTTCTTATGGTTTCGTGCTTCATACCCACTTCATTCTTCAATTGCCTTTTTGGGCTCATGGATCCACAAAAACCATCCGAGGGATATAGCCGTCAATAAAGTTTGGGGGGGGGGGGGGGAGAGAAATTTGAAACTCCGAATCCAAACGGTCCGAAACTTTGAAATTAAATCCATATACACCGTTCATCACAACAATTCTCCACCGTCCGATCACAGAATCTTCTTCTTTCTCCGCCGGTTCCCCCCAAGATTTTCTTTCACTTCCTCTTTTCTCATATCAATTTCTCAGTGGATCACTCCAGAAAATTATCCTACGTAAACTTTCCCTCACCATTTCCACATCTCTGAACCCCAAATTCCACTCTGTTTCAGTAGAATTTCCGTCGAAATCGATTACGTTTCCTTTGAAATTGGTTCGGTTAATTACCGTAGTTGCACGATGCCATTCCTATCCGAGGCTGCTAGCGCGATTAAGAGCAGGTTTGGGTTCCAGAACCATTCCTCCGACTCCTTCTCGCTGGTTCACGGCACTCCGGATCTTTTGAAACCTGCGGCCAAAGACAATCTCGCGCACAGCTCTGCGGTTCGAGGCATCAACAATTGGGACGATGACGGTGGAGTTGGCCCCGGCACCACCGTTTCGTCTAGTCAGAGCTTTGAATTCCGCGAGGATCCGTCCTTCTGGAAAGATCACAATGTGCAGGTACAAAAAAAATGGCTTTCTTGCTTGCGTTTTCAGTTCCAACTAGCCACCTTTCTATTTCGCATCATCGCATGTGATAAAAGAAAAGTTCTTTGGATTATTTAAGATTTTAAGTCAAGCAAAATTGTCACTTTTCAACTGTTGGTTAACTATAGGTTTACAAGAATTAATAGGAAGCTTTATAATGTTTTTGGGTTAAATTTTTTTGAGTGAATGCTGAAGCACTAAATTCATGATTCCAGCAGATAACTAATTGTTCGCAGTTGTTCGAAATTGCCAAAAAAGAATAAAGTTTATGGATTTGTGGTTCTTTGTTTTCTTTTTTCCTTTTTACTAAATTTAAATCTTCAATACTCTTGTAACTTGACGTGAGCTAATTAAGATTGCTTTGGTTTAATTTTGTGAGCTAGGTTATAATTAGAATCCGCCCTCTTAGCAGTACCGAAATATCATCGCAAGGGTACAACAAATGCATTAGGCAAGATAGTTGTCAGACAATTACTTGGACTGGGCATCCTGAGTCACGATTTACTTTTGATCTTGTTGCTGACGAGAACGTTAGCCAGGTAAATTTTTGATAGATTCTTTCATTCATATAGTGTTTACTATATTTTTGGGTAGAATTATTGTGCAGGCTTATTGTCCATGCCATGGTTATGTAGCCTATTTTCTTTTCTTATTTTGAAGTTTGTGTTCACATAAGTATTGTAACAGGAGAATCTTTTTAAAGTAGCTGGTTTACCAATGGTTGAAAATTGCATGGGAGGCTACAACAGCTGCATGTTTGCTTATGGCCAAGTGAGTCTTTGGTTAGCTCCTGTTCTTGTTTTTCCAGTTGGTTTGATTAGATCAATATAGTCTTATCTCAGGAAGCATGATTTCATATAATAGAGTCTAAGCATGCACAGATAATGATGGGAAAGTTTCTGTATCAGATCTTGTACCTTTTATTTCTACTTGTTCTTCTCGTTAAAAATATGTGAACGTAAGACTTTTGTAATTTATTGTAGATTATTTGGCCTCATTTTGCTCATTTTATAACCATTTAGCATTGCCGGAAAATAATTGTTTTTTCCTGTAGACTGGAAGTGGGAAGACTCACACCATGCTTGGTGACATTCAGGGGGGAACTCGAGGACACAGTGTCAACTGTGGGATGACACCAAGAGTTTTTGAGCATTTATTTTCTAGAATCCAAAAGGTATCAATTTTTATGAGCTTAGAAGGCCTTAGATTAATTTTTTATGCATCACCTGGATATTAGATGAATATCATGTGATATAGCCTATAGGATTTTTTTTTGAGTGATGAATAATGTTAGCTGAGCTAGTCACTAATGAAGCCAAGATTTTTCTACTCCCATTTTCTTATCACCATTTATCAATGAAGCAATTTTCTAATGGTCATTAAGTCACTCTATGTACATCAGTGTTCCTGCGCCAGGTTGCACCTCAGGATTTCAGTATTGTCATATTTTAAATTTTAATATTTATCTTCACAGTTGTATAATACTTGGACTTTTGATTTTTTTGATATTCAAATTGGAATGGTTATGTACTGCATGATTTGGACAACAAATAACTGATGTAAATGTTTTGTTGTAGTATAACTAATCATAATTTCATATATTTATGTATGCAAGAATCTAATTTTAGTCTGTAATTGCTCTACTACATCAGGAAAAAGAGGCTCGGAGAGATGAAATGTTAAAATTTACATGCAAATGTTCTTTCTTGGAGATATACAATGAACAGATCCTTGATCTTTTGGACCCTTCATCTAACAATCTGCAGGTAAGGCTACCTATTTATTCAATATTTTAGTAATTATATCCAATATAAAATCACCTCAATTCTTTGTGATATATTTCATCTTTCCCTCGTTCCCTAAAATCTTTAATCAATGATAAAACTGTTTTTCATGTCTTTGTTCTTTGTCTTTGGAAGTTCACCCTCTAAATTTACAAAGATAATATGCAAATATTTTAAGAATAAATATATCTATGTGTGCTTGGAAGAGGCATTTATATCATGTTAGATCTCTTGAACATTTTTTTTAATCACGTGGCAGATAAGAGAAGACAATAAGAAAGGAGTTTATGTGGAAAATCTCAAGGAAGTAGAAGTTACTAGTGCTCGAGATGTCATTCAACAACTTACTCAGGTATGTAATGCCATCATTTTTGTTCCTCAATATTGTTTTTCAACTTTAACTGTATTGATTTGATTTTTTTTTTGGAAGTTTGAAGTTTGTGGTTGAAACTCTCTACTAATTGATTTCACTTTTTGTCATTTTCAATTCCAATTTGAGAGGAAAAATATATTTTTTTCTTAGTATTCTTGAATTTTGCATTTGAGCCTTATCCTTTTTCAGAGCAACATTTTGTTAATAGCCTCTGATTGAAATTATTGATGTTATTTAGGGTTCTGCAAACAGAAAGGTAGCTGCTACTAATATGAATCGTGCTAGCAGTCGTTCTCATAGTGTATTTACTTGCATAATTGAGAGTCAGGTGAGTAATATTGATGTTTTTTTTTTTTTTTTTTGGGGCTATGTCATGCAAAAATTCTAAACTTTTTATTCTGTTTCCCAAGTAGTATCCTGATATAAAATTAATTTAACTACTTCTTGTTAGTGGGAATCTCAAGGAGTAACTCACCATCTATTTGCTCGACTTAATCTTGTTGATTTGGCTGGATCTGAGAGGTAAATGGATTCCAAGAGTGTGCATGTCTGTGTGTATTTGAGAGGAGCAGAAGTCAAAGGTATTTGATCTTATTTAGTACACGTATGACAAATATTATGTAACCATTCTAATGATAGGCAGAAGAGTTCTGGTGCTGAAGGAGAACGCCTCAAGGAAGCTACTAATATCAATAAGTCTCTTTCAACCTTGGGGTTGGTTATTTTCACTGAGTCTTGAATTACTGTCCATTATATTAATACAATAGTTCCTATTAGGTGTTTCGTTTCCCTCTCAAAATTAACCTTGTAAGTGATATTATTATACTTGTAGGCTTGTGATTATGAACCTAGTAAGTATATCTAATGGGAAGTCACTCCATGTTCCTTATCGTGATTCAAAGCTCACATTTTTGCTTCAGGTAGGTGCTGAAATTTTCTAGACTCATGTTGCTTTGGTGGTCAATCACAGTTCCCCATTAAATAAAAGTGTGTACAGATTGGTGGCAAAATGTATCATTGATTAAATATGAAACAGTTATTATGCAAGGACTGTATGTTTCTTGGATATAAATAAGGTTAAAATTATAAAAGTTGTTAGCAAAGGATTTGGAGCGAAAGATTATAAGTTATTTTCACATTTCTAATTATTGAAAGTATACGACGGTAACTTTGGTAATAAAATAATTATCACACGTAACTAATAGTTATAAGAGACTTAGGTTTTTGCAAAAGTTAGTTTCTTTTGCAATGAATTACATTGGAAAACCAGAAGCTTAATGCAAGCATACTAATGTAGGTACATGATGACACAATCGGTTTGTTTGGTAGTAATTTTGACAAGCTAGAGATTGTTTGTTGAAGTGGAACTATAAACTTTGCTTGATACATTACAGGGTAGAAGCACTTGATATATGTCTGTTGAGGATGTTTCCAATGCCCAATTTTTAATAATCATCATTTCGTAAGTCAGTTGGTTACTTGAAGTCCTGGATGGAATGAGCTATGTGGTGACATTCTTGCCTAATAGTATTTTGAAATATCTAGCTAGGTTTAACATGAAATTTAATATTTCCTTTTACTGAACATTAGACTACTTTAGTCACTTTGTTCGAATTCTTTTATAAATAAGGACCAGTAAATTATCAATAAACTTAATCAGTATTTTCTTCCTTTCAGGACTCTCTCGGAGGGAATTCAAAAACGATAATAATTGCAAATATAAGTCCCTCCAGTTGGTAAGTAAACCTCTTTCTTCTGAGTGTTCAAAATATATGTGCATAAGAATTTGGTTTCTTTAGCATAAAGGAATTTCTAGGAACCAGCAATGAGCAAGTGTCAACATTTGTTTTTTTTATCATATGAACTGAATTTTTAACTTCACTGTTACTTGGCAAATTTTGCTTTTGCGTCTTTTCTTCGTCATTAACAATCTCAAGTTATTTGGCTGTATATGGTTTATTGCTTTATATTTTGGTGACATTTAGTTACTCTTGCAGTTGCTCGTTGGAGACATTAAGCACATTGAAGTTCGCACAACGCGCTAAATTTATTAAGAATAATGTATGTCTTTGCTAATTTTATGTTCATTTATTATATTTACTTTTATTTTTGCCAACAATAAGTGGTTGTCATACCTATTAAATGATTAGTATTCAGCAACGGTCAGTTTTATTCTATGGTTGTTATTAAGCTTTGTGTTGAAAAAGCTGACAAGATTGTACTAGTAAGAAAGTTAGAGTGATTATGGATCATTTCTAACATATGGATCCTTTTCATAAGAGCTTATTAAACAGTGCTACTATTTGGGTAATCTTTCAAGACAATTTTAATAATTTCTATTTAAGTTATTTTCTATTTTTTTCAGGCCATTGTAAATGAGGATGCCTCTGGAGATGTGATTTCCATGAGAATCCAAATTCAACAACTGAAGGTACTTTAATTTTGATTTATCTTTTTTTCAGTCATGTTCTAAATTCTGTTGTTGCATAGAAAATGTTTGATGACCCTTTTACTTTGTATTTTCTCTTACCAAGTAGCTTCATTAATGGTTGAGTGATTTGGTTCTAGAAATGGCTCATTATTTTATGAGTCAATTAATTCCTTTATACTTGTTGAACTGCTTATCATAAAAGTATAAAGGTGAGCAAGAGTTTGCTTGCACTCTTCATCTATATTTTTTGGGAAGGCCTTTTAGAATTTCTCAGTTCTCTCCCAATTTGTTTGTTTTTTTGTCCCTCTTACAGACAGTTAAGTGACTGGAGACACCAATGGCTATGAAATTGATTTAAGCATAATAGAAAGCATATTTAAAAAAAATTGACCCTACAGAAGATGCACGTTTGGCTTTCCTTCTCGCTTTTGTTTAATGTAATTTAATGAATAATAACTTTGGATCACTTAGCATAAGTTAGCAAGAAGTAGTTTCATTTTCTTTCTTATGAGTTTAGTGGAAGTTGGCTATAGCCTTTAGAAGTGGAAAACCTCCAACAACTTAGATTTCATGCCATCTTCAATCTAAAAGAAGATTAATTGATTTAATGAAATATGTACTGTTGAACAGAGACCTACCAAATTAGCTGATTTTTAATACAATTTTTTTGTATCAGAAAGAAGTATCCCGTTTACAAGGTCTAGTTGGTGGAGGAGATCAGGATAATGACATTTCAGTCCTTAGCATTCCAGGATCTCCAGGATCCTTCAAGTGGGAGGGAGTTCAAGGATCTTTCAGTCCATTAACCTCGGCTAAAAGATTATCTCAGGTAGACCTTCTTTTTCCATCTAACAAATTTTCTAGTTTCTCATAAATATGTTTACTCATAAGAGTTTCTTTTTTTTTTCCCCCCAGAAAAAAGACTATGACGTTGCCCTTATTGGGGCCTTTAGGAGGGAAAAGGACAAAGATATGGCATTGCAGGCAATGAGAGCTGAAAATCAAGCAGCCATGAAGCTGGTATGTGTGAAAAGCAGTATATTTGTTACTTAAGTGTTTGTTATATCAGTTTAGTGTTTGATTAAAGAGGAAGCTTAAAATATATAAATAAGCTTTTAATCTATGTAGTAATTTGTATGTGAATCTTTTATGTTCATTTAAGGTTCTCATGGATCTGTAATTTGGTATTTCTGTATGTTTCAAGTATTTTTAGTTTATAATGGCGATCTATTGTTGATATATTCAATTGTGATAGTCATGATTCTTGATATTTTGTTGATGTAAATCTGTGGAAACTAAATGGTTGCAATATTGGATGAATCAGGCCAAACAAAGGGAAGATGAGATACAAGGTCTGAAGATGAGGCTTCGTTTTCGAGAAGCTGCAATAAAGAGGCTAGAAACAGTTGCTTCTGGAAAGATTTCAGCTGAGACACACTTGCTGAAAGAAAAGGAGGAGCATTCGAAGGAAATTGAGGTCCTGCAGGCCCAGGTGGATCGAAATCAAGAAGTGACCAGATTTGCTATGGAAAATTTGCAGCTGAAAGAAGAAATTAGAAGGCATGTTTTTATTTATACAGCATGAAACCTCTTTTTGGTTAGCTTCCTTTTTTTTGGTTCTCTTGTGCAAAGCAAGTAACTCATTGTGATTCATGGTTAAAAGAAAATTTAGAAAGTGACTTAGTTACTGTGTGGCAAAAATTGAATATCCAATTGTGAAAAATATTCTATAGTTGATATCTATACTTTGCTTATCATATTTCCACTAATATGCAAAATGTTTGAACTTTAACCAGGAGAAACATACCAGTCCATGTTCACAAACAAATCAGTGTTAACTAAAGGTGTTCTCTATAATGCCATGTTGCCAATGCTTATTTCAGTTATTGGTCTTCTGTTGCACAGGTTGAAATCATTTTATGAGGAAGGTGAACGGGAAATGATGAATGAACAGATCACGGTACTACAAAACAAGGTAGGGAAGGATGTTTTTGTATTAGTTCATAATTATATACTTTATAAAGTTTTTAGTCAACCTCTTCCCTATATTGATTGTGTTTTTTCACTTATATGCGCAGTTGTTAGAAGCTCTAGATTGGAAGTTTATGCATGAATCAGATCTGGTAACGTTTTAGGTTTTCACAGTTTTTACTGTAATTATTTTTTCTTGTGTGTCTAGAAGGGGTTGGAAACTTTCTTGTTGACCTCCTTGTCGTTTGCAAATGTTATAGAAAACAAATTCTGACTTGGTGATGGAAGACATAAATAGTGATGGTAATATTTTTACTTCCAAACAGGTAAGATAGAGTTGCATGTTAGTCATTGTTCTTGTTTGAAGCATTGAATTCCATGATATATTACTTCAAGCTAGATGAACAAAGAATATATTATTTAAGCTAGAATCAGATTTTGATTGTGTCAATTGAATATATTTTGGTATTGGGAGATCTTGCTGAATTAAGCTTTCTAGCATAAATATAGGTAGACATATTTTTTTCTTTTGGCAATTAGGTTAACTTATTTTGAATCTCTTGAAAGACCTCACAATCTGTGAAGCTCCATGTTTTATACCTGAGATGAATTATACTGGTGCTCAACTGGTAAAATACGGAAAGCAGTTTTGAGTTTTGACTTGACGTTCTTTGTCTGTCTTTCTTCTTCTTCTTCCTCTGTTTCTTTTTTTTTTTTATAAGCTTGTTTATATTTGAAATGATCAGAGTGAAGGGGTGAAGGCCAATCTCAGATCACAAGAAAAATCTGGATCATCTCATTTCCTCATTCTTGCATTTTTTCCATTGAAAAATTATATATTTGATATGTTCAAAGATAATATGTCTATCTCTTCAACTAGGTTATATTTTTTTTAGTTGGTTGTAATTTTTTATGCTTGTATTTCAAACTTTTTTTTAATCTAAATAACTTATTTAAATTTTTGTTAATATTTGTCTGAACTCTGAAGGAACCAAGTCCAACATCACCTTGGCAGTCTTCAATTAGTGAGGAAAATGAGTTTCTCCGAATGCAGGTCTATACCAATCTTGTTTGTGCTCTATTTTGAACTTCATTTAATTTACTGGTCAAAATGTCTGTCACATTCTCTCTGACTTCATAGAATTTAATCTATGACAGGCTATCCGAAACCAAGAAAAAATGGACATGATTAGCAAGAAGTTAGAAATTCACCTTGAAGAGAAAGAAAAATTGGAAAGGTACTGTTTGTTCTGTCCCTCTTTTATGCACTGACTGACCTTAATTTGGCCTTAGTTTGTGGCTAAAAGTGATTCTTGGCATATTTCTTTCTTCTGCAGAGTGCTGTATTTCTCTTTTTATCGTTCATGACAAAATGGTGCTTCAAATTTGTTCACTACTTATGAGTGGCCATGACTGACCTTAATTTGGCTTAGTTTGTGGCTAAACGTGATTCTTGGAAAATTTCTTTCTTCATATTGTTTCTGCAAAGTGTTGTGTTTCTCTTTATTATTGGTGATGATAAAATGGTGCTTTAAATTTATCCACTAATTATTATCTTGCAGGCTTGTCGATGATTTGACTGCAAAACTTGAACAGGAGAAATCGCAAGCCATGAAGGAAGGAAGGCAGCAAATGGACCTTCCATCTTCAACAATTGGTATGCCTGTCATTAACATCAATGACCAACTGGAATTGAAAGCAATGGTTGATGCTATTGCTGCTGCAAGTCAAAGAGAAGCAGAGGCTCATGAGATGGCAATTATGCTGTCAAAGGAGAATGATGAACTCGGGATGAAGCTTAAAGCCTTGATTGAGGATAACAGTAAACTAATTGAATTATGTGAACAAGCTGCTGCTGAAAGTAACAACAAAAATGTTAATGAAGCTGATAATGCTCAAGAAGTTGCCAAGGTTGACAATGGTAGCTATCATCTTGAAACTACAAGAGAAGAGGAGAATGAGTTGAAAAGAGTGGTGGAGAATCTCCACCATCAGCTTATGGAAATGAATGAAGAAAATGAGAAGTTGATGAATTTGTATGAAAGAGCCATGAAGGAGAGGGATGACCTTAAAAGAAGCCTTTCGTGTTGTGGACAAGAAAGAGTTGAAACCAAAGGAGAAATAGACTTCTCGGAAAAGCTTGTTGAAGTTGATGGAGGGGAAAGAGATTCAAGTGTAGAAACTGGTTCCGAGGAAGCGCAGCTTAGAGGTGAAAGTAAATACTTTGATGAACCTACTATATCTGGGTCTGGTTTATGCCTTGACACTGGTGGACGTGAAGAAGACAGATTTTTAAAGGAGGAGAGTGCTTTAATCAAGGAAACTCAAGTGAATAATGAGGTTGATGTTCCGGTCTACTATGAGATGGACATAGAGGTATCAAATCTCACTGTGGCAAAGTTATCAGAGGAATTACATTGTGCTAGAAAGAAGCTTGAAAGAGTTGAAGAACAAATTTCAGATGCTGTCAGAAATCTAGCTGCGCTTGGCTGTGCTGAAAAAGCAATGGTCGAGGTTGATAAGCTCTCTAGAGAAACTGAAGTAATAGAACATGATATTCAGGTCAAGCGTCAGCAGTTTGAATCCTTGAAACTTCTACTTTCAGAAGCACAAGAGAGAAGAACTCAAGTTGATAAAAAGTTCTCTGCGCTCAAATATTCATTATCAAACCTTTCCTCATCATTGTCTTACTTTGAGCAACGGGAAGCAAGGGCAAGAGCAGGGGTGAACCAGGTAACATCTCATCTCGACCGAAAGAAAGAAGAATTGGCTGCTCTTCAAGCTTCCAAACAGGGAATAGAGAATGCTCAAAAGAAGAACCGAGATTCTGAAGTTGAACTAGTGAAAAATATTGCATGCATAAAATCGAAACTGGAGGAAGAGAATCGCAAAAGGGAGGGTGAAAAGGTTCTCTTTGCGATTGATAACGTGGAGAATATAGATTCCTCACTGAAAAATTGGCAGACAAGTGGTAAAGCCACTGAGTTACTGAAGTTAGAGGAAGAAAAAACGAAGCTGCAAGCAGAGATGAAGCATTCTCAAGAAAAACTTGGGGTCATAAGAAAGGAACTGGGAAATCTAAACAAGAAGGCGGCAAACGTAGAGGGCCAGATACAATCTGTTCAACTGGAAATACAGCAAGGTTTGAGGAATGCAGAGGAGAAGGAGCTTGCACTTCAACGTGTAGTGAAAGAGAAAGATATGCTCTTGGAGTTCAGAGATGATGGTATGTCTGAAATAAAGTACATGATCATTGAACTCCAGCAATATGTGTTTGAATCGGATTTGAAGGAGGCAGAAATAAAGATTCTAGAGGAAGAATTGCAAATAGATTTGAGAAGAGTGGAAGAGTTACAGAGAGCCAGAGCCATGGCTGCTAACAATAAAGCCCACTTGCTGTCCTTAATGTCTCATTCATGCTTGTTTGAGAAGATGGAGGAGGAGATGCAAAACCTACGAGAATTTATTCTGGAGACAAAATTATTGTTGGAAGAATGCAGTTCACCTGCCACCTAAACCAACCAACAGTCCCTGCTGTAATTAATTCAACGCTTGTTAATTCATAGCATGCTCTGTCCTAAGGTTTAAAAAAATACAGTCAAATGACACTCAAGTTCCAGAGCTACCATCAAATTTACATTTTCATGCCCTTGCTTTGCTAACATTTTTGTTCTCACTGAGAGTGAGGGAAAGCATGATACAGAAATAATGTATATTTGAATTAATTTATTTTATAATTAAAATTTTATTAAAAATATTATAAAAAAATAATTTTTTTTTAAAAATTCATCTATTATTAAACATGTATTTTATTTATTTTATTGATATTTAAGCTTCAAACCTTCTCAATTTGGACAACTTTGATCGACGGCGGTTAATTTCATAATGACGTTATCTCTCACAACTTTATAGTTAATTAAATAGACAAATACATGTATTTTTTTTAGGTCACAAGTACATGTAATATTTATTCCATAAAATTTTAACACCTGAAATTTTCACTCATAATTACAATGAACTAACAAATGTCCATTCCTCTGCAAGAGCTTCCTAACACATTTTGTACCTTTTATTTATTTATTTATTTAGTTTTATCAAAAAAGGATTTTAACCTATTACTTCTATCAAAATCCCACCCCACACCCTAGTAATAATTTTATAATTTGTTGTACATAAATAAAAAACAAATCCTATTGCCATACTCATTGAATCAACTTGTATAAAAATAAGTAAGTATATGCTAAGATTTTAAATTACGATTGTAATTATATTATAATTAAAGTCGCATTACAGTCGTTGTAAACTGATGCATATTAATGCGAAAGTCGATGCAAAATGCAATCATAATGTGTCCCAATTGCGGTGACAATCGCATTACATGATGCGATTCAAATTTAAATTCTTGATATATGTGATTGTCCTTTTTTTTTCTGGTTATTAGTATATGTGATTGTCTGAATGATACCATTTACAAACAAGAGCAGCACCATCGAGGTTCCCAACCCACTTGCAAACTTTCATATTAGAGCATTATAATTAAGAAAATAACAAAAAGCAGCGGTCGCATGCAAAAGGCCCGTTAACCCACAAGAGGGTTCCAAATTTTAGAATTAGTTTTACAAAAAGTGTAGAGATACCTCGTATAAAAAAATCTTGCTGAATTCGTATATCAAAACGACGTTCGCTAAACATCAATTTTAAGCATTACAAAGGGTAAGAAACACATGCAAAAGTAATACCCACAAATATAATAAAATAAAAAAAGTCCCAACAAAGTGAAAAACCCTCTCCTCTCTTGGTGGGGCAGATAATTTATTTAACTCCCCCACTAAATAAAATAACCTAGAATTGCTATGATATTGCTGTAGTGTCAAACATTCCTGAATCGATTTCTTAATATTTCTAGACTAATGAAAAATAAGTACAAGATGTGAAGATTCAAGAACTAAAGAAAGAAGGTTATGATATATAAGAACCAAAGAAGATTAGAAAGTATAAAATTAATAACAAACAGAAATTGGTCTAGTTTTATTTGTGTTTTTGTCTGATTTAAATTCAATTCTTGAATTTTGTATTTCTAAATTTTAATGTATCGAAAAAATAAAAAATGAAAAAGACTCACCAAGGGCAGCAGGGTAATTTGGTCAGGACAGCATATTCGACTCTCGTTTGGGTCCTCGTTTCAGAGTCCATCTTCTTTTTTTCAGGTTTGGTGTGCGCCAACCGCAAATCCGACTCTTTCCGCGTTCCTTCTCATTCCAATCGCCTTTCTCGAACAATCGTTCACCGTCCCCTCAAGTTTCCCAAAACACGTGTATGTAACTTTGCTTTCTAAGAAGGTTCCTTAAATCTTACCCGTTTCATCGTCGCTTACAATATCTTCCTCTCTGTTCAAGTTTCGTTTTTGATCTTCTGGCGTGCTTCATTTTTTCCGTTGTGATTCGAATTCCATTGGGGAAGCCGAAATGCATAACGGAATGATGGATCCCGAGCTGATCAGAATCGCTCAGGAGCAGATGAGTCGCATGTCACCCGCCGAGTTGGCTCGGATCCAACAGCAGGTCCTCTCCTCTTCTTCTGAATCCATATTCGTTCTGTTTGTTCTTTCCTTTCAGATATTTGTTGCATTGTGTTTGAGTTACCGAGTCAAAGTGAACGCAATCCGCTGTGAATCCGATGCTCGCGGACGCCCTTTTGGTGGGGAAGGAAAATTCGTTCGATGCGTTTGATTAATGGAATGGCACAAGCATTTAAGTTCGTCCTCTGGGGGGAATTTTTCGTGGTTCTTCAGATTTCTAGATGCGTATGCGATTGAAGATTAAAACTTTTTACAGAATTTTAGTTTAGTTATGTTAAGCCCTTCTTGAGTGGTCGTGTTTTGTGAACTCTTGAATTTGAACATTTGAGGTAACAGGCGTTGGTGTGAACTTCTTGAACGCCAAGACCCTCTTGAAATATCATGATTTTGTTGTGTTTGATGGCTCAATTTTGTCTCATGGAAAATAACGATATTTGACCTGAATTTTAAAATTAGAGCAATTTGGCATCTGCCAACACAGCCCTTCTTGTATTTTGAAAGGGTGTTGCACTGGGATCAAATTCTTGCAAACAACGGAAAAAATAACATTTTCTCTAGATTTTTTTATAATAATCCTCCCTTCCCCCGGGCGCCTCATTCTATTTTGGTTGCTTTAGTAGATTTGGGCCTTTGAGCATGTCAGATAGACGATAATGTTTAATGGGTTTTCTTTTGCTCAAAGTGTCTGTTTTCCTGAAGCTGAGTCTTATTATCTAGTATTAAGGCTTTTGCTTGTTTATGGTTTAGTGCTAATTGTGACATAGTGCAATGTTTTTGTGGTTAACCTGTATGAATGGAATTGCAGATGATGTCTAATCCAGAGCTGATGAGGATGGCCTCAGAAAGCATGAAGAACATGGGGCCTGAAGACTTTAAGTTTGCTGCCGAACAGCTAAAGCATACACGTCCAGAAGAAATGGCTGAGATCGGTAAGAAGATGGCTAATGCATCACCTGATGAAGTAGCAGCTATGCATGCCCGTGTTGATGCTCAGATCAAATATCAATTAAATGCAGCTGAAATGTTGAAGAAGCAGGTAGGTAGTATTAGACTATTAGTCTTTATGCAGAACTTCAACCATTAGTGTCTTTGTGAAACAAGAATCATGAGCCACAGACATTGTCTTATATTGATGAAATATGTGCTACAGGAGATGAATCCAGGTTGAAAGACAAACAGAAAGCCTGGATTAAGTTCCACCATTCTTGCAACACAGCTTATTTGTTGTTTGAAAGTGTCATTAAGAATCACAATCTAATTCTTCCTGATGGAAACTTATTATGACCATGTGTTAGTCCTTAAAGTCCAAATCTTCCACTGAAAATCCGAATTATGGCACTGAGGAAAATCCTTTTCCAGAATTATTTGGGCTCCGAGAAAGATCCATAAATGAAATTAGTCAAATTACAATTGAAAAATTGTGTAGTTCCATAGTATAGTCTGATCAGAGAATCTATTTGTTGTCATTGCTTAATAAGACATGAAATATAACTCTATTTAATATACTGATTACAATTTCTAAGTTTCTTTTAAACCAGTTGGTGTCTACCATGTGGCTTTATGGACTAAGATTAAATTTTGCAGGGGAATGAACTTCATAATCAGGGAAGGTTCAATGAGGCTTTGCAGAAGTATCTTCTTGTAAGTGCACTTTGGTGACTGTTTAACTGTTTCCCCCTCTCCACCTTTTTTTCTTGTTTATCCCTATTATGAGAGTTTTCAGGAAATCATCAGTATTGTCGTCTATTATCTTGTTTTCATTTTTTATATTCTAGGCTAAGGAAAACACTAAAGACATTCCATCTTCTCAAAGTACAAAGCTTCTTCTGGCATGCTCGCTCAACTTGATGTCCTGTTACTTGAAGACAAGGCAGTATGATGAATGCATAAAAGAAGGTTCTGAGGTATTCACAATTCCTTTCTTTTACCATTGCAAAGTATAATTTTGATTATAAAAGTCAATTACCAAATGCAATATTTAAGTAGTAGTATTATGGGGAAATTAATAAGCCAAGAAGATTAGAAAAAAATGATAAGAAAGAAACTTACATTGTAATTGTCATATGTAAGAAAATAATTGTTCCCTTTTGTGCTGCTTATGTAACATGATAAATATTGTCATAGATTCCCATTTACTGTTATTTTAAATTCTTTGTTTGAAATTGGATGTTTCATCCTAGAAATGCGTTGATGTGCTTTAACTACTCTAGGTTTTGGCATATGATGCTAAGAATCTTAAGGCTCTTTATCGAAGAGGTCAAGCATATAAGGAACTGGGTCTACTAAGGGTGAGCTTCCAGTGATTCAATTAACATTTTGATGTTTAGGTTGTGATCGTATTTTTATTATATATTAATGGCATTCCTGATTTTGTTAGGATGCTGTTACTGATTTGAGCAAGGCACTTGAAGTGTCCCCTGATGATGATACAATTGCAGAGCTTTTACGGTGTGATCTTTGCTCCCTTCCACATAAGTGCACCTGTCTTGAGAACAAAATTATCTATTCATCCACATATTACATATATGATACATCCTGCTATTTATATGATTATGACTGTTGTTATTGATGAGTCTCTAATTATGAGTGATTCTTTATCAAATTCTGCTATAAATCAATGGATTGTCTGCTGAGTAATGAATTAATTATGTAAAACTTTGATGTGTTTAGAATATTGTTTTTTTCTAATTGAATCTTGTGTAACTCATATAACAATTAATCAATTAATAAAGGAATTGATATATGGGAAGGAAGCTGATGTTCTCCTGTCATTCCTCTTCTATAATTAATTAGAAATTAGGATTATTTGATTTAATTTTTGAAAATGATTTTTTTTTAAAAGGTGATTGTTATGAATTGTGCTGCTGTTTAATGCTATCAAATGTTTATTTCAGAGACACCAAGGAAATGTTGACAAAGGGAGGTGGTGAGCGTGTACCTGGAGGTATGTGTTCCCCCCAACCTTTTACTTTGCCCCAGCCCCCTGAGCTTTACGGTTCTGTTGGATGTCAGATTTTAACCTTGTTGGTGTCATGCATGTAGGATTAGTAATTGAAGAAATAACTGAAGAAGTTGAGAATGTGCCTTCTGTAAACAACAAAAGCTCTTCTTTGGAACCCACAGTGGTTCAACCAAAAAAATCTGGTGACTCTTCTAAGAGTTGCAGTACAGTTAACAATGGAAATCCAAAAATAGATACAGAGAGTTTAGATACATTGAAGAAAGATCCAGAAGCTATCAGGTAGGTGGCATTTTTGTAAAAGGTGCTATGCACATTGTGTTTCTTTATTTTTAATTTAACCATTGTTGTCTACAAAATATATTTACATTTCTATTTTTGATTCTATAGATCATTCCAAAATTTCATTTCAAATGCCGATCCTGCCACTCTGGCTTCTTTGAATACCGGACAATCCAAAGATGTGTCTCCAGATATGATTAGAACTGCCTCAAATATGATTAGCAAGATGTCACCTGAGGAACTTCAAAAAATGCTTGACACGGCTTCTTCATTTCAGGGGGACAACCCATTTTTTAGAGGAGGTTCCCCTGATTCTCCTTTCAATCCTGGATCAATTCCTCCCAATGTGACACCTGACATGTTTAAAACAGCGAGTGATATGATAAGTAAAATGTCACCAGATGACCTTCAGAAGATGTTTGAAATGGCATCCTCATTTAAAGGGAAAGAATCTATTCCATCATCAGCAGCTGTAGACAAGAATGAAAGAAATGTTTCTCAGTCAAACTTCCCATCCTCAAGTGCTGGTGGAACTAATGATTTTGGAGAACCAAGTTCTTCTCACAATGCATTTTCAAATATGAGAAATGCTTCTCAGTCAAACTTCCCTTCCTCAAGCTCTGATTTGCAAGAACAAATGAGAAACCAGATGAAAGATCCAGCAATGCGGCAGGTATGTTCATATTACCTGTTAAGGGGGTAAAATGATCAGTAGCCTTATTCAACATATCTGGAATAAAAGCTATCAAGTTGATATGTTTTCCTCTTTTACTTCTCATATGTCATCAATGGGAAAATTTCAATTAAATATACCCTTAAATTATGTACTTGTGTTACCTTTTAGTTGTCACTTCTTTTGCCTGAAATTTGCTTCTCTACTGGTCAATTGTGTTTTCTTTTGTCAAGTAATACAGATTCTATATTTTGATACCTTTTTTGTTCAGTATTAATATATATTTCCTTCTTTTAATATTTTAGTTTATGTTTTTTGGCAGATGTTCACATCAATGTTTAAAAACATGAACCCAGAAATGATGGCAAACATGGGTGAGCAATTTGGTTTCAAGCTTTCACGAGAAGAGGCAGCCAAAGCTCAGCAAGCCATGTCATCCTTATCACCAGAGCACTTGGATAAAATGGTATCTTTTTCTCCAAAGTCTAAAATAGATTGCATTTATTTGAATTCATCAATAAAATTTTGTACCTAAGACATGTATGGTATGATGGAGGTGTGGCAATACTAGGAAATGCAAGATAAAATGCAAGAGGAGAGAGAGAGAGGAGTAAGAATTATCTAAACAATATTTGAGCTTGTAAAAACATTAGGATGCAAGTTGATTCCATGGTTAATTTTACTGTCAAGGGTTTTCTGTTCCTTGAAATAGCATAGATTAAATACTGTCTATATCTTTGTAGCTTCACTGCGCAATATGGATTGGTGCTTGTTTTACGGGTCTCCAATTGGACTATGTGATCTTGGGTCGCTATAGTACTGAGATGAACCTTTTTCGCTTTGTTGTTTGTTGCAGATGCTTTGGGCGGACAGGATTCAAAGGGGTGTTGAAGGTGTAAAAAAGACAAAGAAGTGGCTGCTAGGGAAACCTGGTTTGGTCTTGGCTATATGCATGCTCATTTTGGCTATGATTCTTCACCGGTTGGGCTTCATTGGTGGCTAGAATAAGGGACGCATGCATTCTATGGGATTCCTTTAGGGTTCAAACTTTGGCATAACCGTGTGGGGCGAGATGATTGCATGTGTTGTCTCAGCCTTGTAGCAAGGGAGAGAAGAGGAGGGGGCATACCATTGGTTATCTGGAAAGCACAGAAATGGTTTTTGGTGAGGCAGAACGAGGCAGGGGAAAGGTGTTTACTAGGTGCAGCTTATTTGTTTATTATGTTCTTTTGCTATAATTTCGTTGATTCATTGTAACTTTTCAATGCTGCTAGTGGTAGTAGCACCACTGACAATGCCAAAAAGCATCACACCCTTTTTGCAATATATTAGCGATTGAGTTGTCAAGCAGTTAGCACTGGGAGGAACTCTAATATTCCACAAAAATCTATTTGTTTGATTACGTCATTCCTAATGCTTGAAACAGTCAGCCACCTTACAGGACATCTCCTTTGGAAAAATTCTTAGATGCATCTTGTGCGAGACAAATTATTCCATTTTATCATTAAGTGTATGTTTAGGAATGGCTTAATTTTAGGAAAAAAAAATTATTTTTCAGAAGTTTTCTTAAAATTTTTTTGATTATAAGTTGTTTTCGTTACAAAATAAATTAATTTAAATATATATTAAATATATGTGACATTAGTTGTGTGGACTTGTCTCCCAGGCAAAAAATATTGCATAATTAATGTAGCATATGATAAATATTATAGTATAAGAACGTTCATTCACACTATATGTATTTAAGAATCTTAATAATCTCAATTTTTAATGGTTTGGGTGCTTACGCTTTCCTCTCTATGACCAAAGTTTTCGTCAGCCGTTTACATAATATTACTCACAATTTTCTTCATTGAGTTTTACTTACTCATATGGAGCTGTTAATTTCATAGTTATAAATAATTATGAATATAAAAATTGTAAAAATGGTATTATTCTAAGCAGTTTTCTGGTACAGTTATATTTAGCATTTTTATAGTTGTTAGTGCCAGTTATTAATATAAGTATTATCTTATCGATATAAAAACATTTATTTTTATATTATTAAATTATTTTTTAAACTTGCATAATGTAACTTCAAAGAAAAAAATTTATAAATTTACGTGCTCTTATTCTTTTTATTTCCTCGTCTCCTCTCCCAACTTTGTGAAGTTGTATCAAATATGGACTTCTCACTCTGGTTTCGGTTTTTTTCTGACATGCTGAGCTGTAATTTCGTCACTGGGATGACAACTCTTGTCTTGGGGTTGTGGCGTCTGTGGCGGCGCATATTGAATTCCCAAGATGTATACCACTTATGCTCTTTTCACGTGGATGGCAAAAACGTTACAGTGGAACACATCGCGTTTGAACAAAATGGCTTTTTGGCATCTAATAAAGTTCATCAAATCTGAGAAAAAAAATATATCATATCCTTTGTGCTTTGACACACAATCATCCTGTGCTTTCCGTTCCTGTAATGTGTTTAAGAGTAAAATAATGTGAAATGCACATGAGCAATAGAACTGTGCTGTTCACATAAATTGTACCTTAAATTACATAGAATAAATGAAAGTAATTCTCTGCGATCATAGCATTTAGAGTCCAAACCTGCAGTAACAAATATCAACTCGATCTTGAAAAAAGTCAAGATAGTCAACAAAAATCTGTACGTGCATCGCCCTTTTTGACTAATGGTAACAGCGTATGCTTTCGGGCAACAGAAAATTACTCAGTTTAACGTTACCTCGCAATTTGCGTGCGAATATAATACAACAACGTAATCAGGCAAATCAACCATTAATTATTAATAAAAAATAGTAATACTCAATTTGCACTTAAACATATATTTAGTAGCAAAAAAAGTGAATCAGAAAAGCACTTGCCTGATAAAAGCATAAAACACTTATTCTGAAAGCAAAAAGCAAGCTCTCAGTGACGTGTCACCTTTTCACTCATAAGCAACTGTTGGCCACATCAGCTACTGACGTGGAATCGATCGCGAAGCAAAGTTGCCACTGAACGTGGCGGACTCTTGTTTTATTTTTTTTTTATTGTCATTGTTTAGTATAATTACATTTTTGTTAAAGTTACCCATCTCATTTTACAATTGTCTCCGGTCTTTTATTTCATAAATATAAAAGATCAACGCTGCAAGTAATTTTTTATTTGTATGATAAACCTAATTTTTACAATAATCGAAATGATCTTAAGACGCACCCTCATTAGCCTAATATATTTAAACTGATCAACTTAATTACTAGACCAAACTTTTTAAATTACACTACAAGTCAATTGAGTGTAATATTTTCTCTTAAAAGTAAATTATCTATACATTTATTTAACATGCATGATATTACGATGAATTACTCTCCTGCGATAAGGCATAATATTTTTACATAATATCAAGAATAAAATATAAAAGGATATATAAAAAAATAAAATATAAAATTCAAGTAATTTTTTAGTAACTCTATTATCTTTAAATAATTTTTAATTTTGATTATTCTTGTAATATATTATAATGAATATTTACTTCTTTTATCTTTAATTATTTTATTGTAATACATATTATATATATATATAATCTAATAATTAAAATTCACTCTTATCATTCTAATAATAAATTACTCTTATTAATTAATATGACATATATATA
Organism: Castanospermum australe; assembly: GCA_019955255.1. Taxonomy (NCBI): domain Eukaryota; kingdom Viridiplantae; phylum Streptophyta; class Magnoliopsida; order Fabales; family Fabaceae; genus Castanospermum; species Castanospermum australe. The sequence goes on from NSJW01000018.1 coordinate 1,566,438, forward strand.
TATATATATATATATATAATCTAAATGATAACATCTAATTAAATGTTATTAAATATTTAATTTTTATATAATTATTATTTTAATTAAAAAAATTTAATAATTTAAAAATTTATGATTAAGTGATAATTATATTAATAGTGAATTAAATTTAATTTTATATAAAATGACAAAATAAATATACTCTTTTTTTCTGACGTGGTCAAAATAAATATACCTGAAAATGAAACAAAAATGAAGCTACATTAGTAGTTTCGGTTGTTCTAGAAGGGTCAAGTAGTGTCTCCTAATCATAATCCTATTTTAATATAATAAATAAATAAAATAGAAATACTGAGTAAACAAAATAAACAAACAACGGGCGCTGTGCTGCGTCCTACGCTCTTCCCCATCTTTAACAACCGCACTCAATTAAGTAATATCCCGCTGGATGGATTCTTCCTCCTAATCAATCCCTTCTTTTAAGCCTCTCCCTCCATTTTCATTCTCTCTCCCTTTTCCCTTTTCTCATCCTTCACCCCCAAAACAAAACAAACTCATCGTCATCACCATCAGTCCCCCAAACACATACCTTTCTCCTTTCTTTCTGTTGAATTCAATTGGAAAGAGAATAAGAGAGGAAGGCCCTCCCAAAATTCTTGAATGACTCCCCAAGTCATCCTGAGTCCGCAGCCGCCGCATCGCCGCCTCGTCGCCGGCAATGACGGGGGAGAGCGGCGGGAGAGGCGCCGCGTCGGCGAGGTTGCGGGCGGCACGGCCGGGAAGTGCGCCGCCGTGTGCTGCTGCTGCCCCTGCGCGGTGGTGAACTTCGTCGTGTTGGCTGTGTACAAGGTGCCGACGGGGCTGTGCAGGAAGGCGATGCGCAAGAGGAAACGGCAGCGTTTGCAGAACAACAAGAAGAACGACGTCGTGCTGTTGCAGCAGATGTCCAGCGGTGCCGAAACTCACAATGCGGCGATCACCACGCTGGAGGAGCACCTGGCCAAGGAGCCCGACGACGCCGCCGCCGCCGAGAAGCCGGAGGCCGTTGAGTTGGAGAAGGAGATGTGGGCCCGGTTCGCCGGGACCGGGTTTTGGAGGAGTGATTCTCAGCGCGAACCGTAACTGACACACAAAACATACAAAGGGAATGAGATCGTGTACTTGCCCTCGTGATCCGAATGGCTTCGCCGAGGTTGTTGTACACGTGTTGGAATCCAATTCGCGAATCATAATTCGGGAACAACTAAGTGCGTGTGATTGGAACAGCCAAAATGAGATTGAGACGTGAATGTGTGTGGACGCTAGCAGTTACTATATGATATTCTGGGATTATTTTTTTTGGGTATAGTTATTTTTTATGAATTAGTAAATATTTATTCATAATCACTTTCATAAAATATAATCTGTAAATAAATTTTAACAATTTATTAATATGATGTCTATAAAAAAATGTGAATATATATGGAGTATGGAGTGATTCCTATGAATATGTTAACATGTATGGACCTTAGACCTACTCTTTTGGATTTGCAGCTAACTTGGGAATCTAGAGAGAGTTAATGTGGGATGTGCACAGCATGTGTAGATAGAAAAAGATATATAGAAATTAAGTACATAGCTTCCATAATCTTTTAAATTATTGGAATTATTTTCTGTATTTATATCTCTAATGGCATTTTGATCCCAATCCATGAATATCTGCAATTTCATCAAAGCCTTTTTTTATAACTTTATTTTGATTGTGTAAAAAGTTTTGTATTATTGTTCACTTATGTTATTAAATTATATAAAAAAATTTATATTATTATTCACTCTTATTATTAAATTATTGAATGTGTTTAACTATGTAACAATTATTTAAATAGTAAAACACTTTTAATAATAAAAAGCCTTTACATCTATTTTAAAAGATTAAAAATTTAAATTGAGAAAAAGATTCACTCTAGTCAAGTCAAGACATATTTCTAAAACCATTGAGTATTTATAGAAGTATTTAACAGGTGAATCAATCCCCGTTAACAAAGCCTTTACATATATAATTCTATACTAGGTACACTTTGTTCGTTTTGTGCCTCTTTTTTTTTCTGTTATTGTCTGTTTGTATGCATAGACATGATTTCAGGAATGCCGTTTTCAAAAAGAGATATTAAAAAGACAATAGCAGTTAATGTTATAAAAGAAAATAAAAAGGTGAGGGGATCATATATATATATATATAATATGCTATAAAGGCATCGAATTATACAAAGCTTCACTGCAAATTTTAAAAAGTATTAATCGCATATCCCACTTTGGGGACGGCTAAGTGGAAAGAAGATCCCAAATTCGTATGTAGTTGTTGTTGACGATGTCTTGGCACATATACATGCCCCCTTTAATGATATGGTTCGAACTGTCCTATGCTGTGGAATTTTGAGGTTAGAAGTGCGAATCATCGGGCTTTATCCCGTCCCCCAGTGGCGGAGCTAGATGCTTGGGGTCATGCTTAAACAAAATTTAAAAAAAAATACAAAAATTTATACATATAACATATCATGTTTTAAAAACATTTTGGAGGCGCCCTACAAGAGGAGCCCCCCTCTCCAAATTTAGAGAATAAGGTTCTTAAAATTTATATTGACAAAAACTTCATGAGTTAATTTAGTAATAAACAGGTTATAATTTTATTGAAATGAATTTTACCTGTAATTAAGGATGTTTATGAGTTAAGTTGAGTTGGATTTGACTTTGTCTAGTCTCAGTCTGATATTTTGATTAGGTTAATTTTCTTAATCCAAACCTAATCAGACCCAGTCAAATTTAAATAGGACTAAATTGAGACTGGGCTAATATAAAGTTTAAACATAATTCATATTTTACAATGTCTAATTAATAAATTAAATTATAAAATTTTAGTCATTAGAAATGAAAAACTTAGAAAATAATTTTTTTCAATGTTTAAATGATAATATGGTAATGTTTACATGAATTTTAATAATAAATAAGAGATTATATTTTTAAAAAATCAATATTATGTAACTTTAAGCCGAGTTAAACCAATCTGAAAGGGCGGCCCGATCTTGGACTGAAAATAATTGGGTCTAATTTTTTAAACTTGAGTCCAGTTTGACTTTTCATTGAAATAAGGTCTTACCTATTCTGATTAAAGGATGAATTAAATCTCGAGCACTCCTATCTGTAATATAATAAAGATGTGAGAATACTTTTTTTTTAAATAAAAAACTTTCACAATTGAATTTTATTTTTAGTTGTAAAATTTGATGATTATTTCTATTTTTGTAATTCAATGGGAGTGGATATCATAACTTTTAAACTTGTGTTTTCATGAATTTAAGTTCACGATAAACTTTAGAAATAGTAACATATCTATTTATTTTAGATAATATGTATGAAGTCAAGTTTTATATTTATAAACCTTTAAATTTAGTTATAAGGGTGTGATTTGATAGTAAGCAAGTTGAAACTCTAGTAAGATAAACTTTATTTACATTATCAAGGATTTGAATCTTGCTTGCAATGTCACACTTTGTGGGGAGGGACATGTTATGAATTAACTATCTTAAAAGTTTAAACTTTTAAGTAAAAGCTCATGAATAGTTTTGTCTCTAACACACCTCTTCTAGTAAGAGCTATTAGCTTAAAAATGCATATATCCATTTTATCTTGTGTTAACATTCAATTTAATTATGAATAATGAGTTGGCTAGATATTTTTATGAAGTACTTCAATCTTAAATTATTAGATATAAGCTCATGAATAATTTTATATTTTTATCAGGACAGTTTTAATACATCAAATGATAATTAGTTTATACTTAAAAAAATCAAATTTTAACTTCAAATACTTTGAGCAAGGATTTTTCTATGATTAACTTATCACTTACTAACTTTTAACTTCAAATTCAATTCATGTCTATGATTCAAATCAACGAAAATCAATATTCAATACTAATGAATTATGTTTCCTTATTGTTTTACAATTAAATTATATGTTGTGCACGTGAGGAGATTGCAAATCAACTACCTTTTTTTTGTTTAACAGCAACTATCCATTTTTATTACTTTAATCATTTAACAACCTAAAAATTATTACGATATATTGTAATCTTGAAGAAATTATTTGTTTTAAGATTTATTTTTAATTTTCTGTGTAAAATTTTTTACATTATCATTTAATTATAATTAAGTATTAAAAAATCAATAAAATAACTTGATTATTATAACAACTTATTGAAAAATCAAATTATTACTAATACATAATTGAATAATAATATAAAAGGTTTTACATAGACAATGGATCAAATTGAAACTCTTTTTTTTTTAATCAAACATATATTAAAGTATAGGTTTAATTGTGATAAAAATAGTAATTAGATAAAATATTTACAATATCAAATGACAAATGTAGTAATATGCTGTATTATTATAAAGCACGTGCGCACAAAGACACATATATGTAATTGACTTGAAGTATGAGATACATTAATAATTTTAATAAATGTTATCAGATAAAGTTTATTAAAAATATGGGCTTGATTGTTTTAAAGTGAAGAGTTTATTTTAAATAATGTAAAAATAAAGAGTTATAATTATTAATAAAAAATTAATAATTAAAATTATGATATAATACATGCACATATATAATCAATGGTTATAACTTTAAATTTTTTATTTTAAAACAAATCTCTTACGTTAGAGAAGTCAAATTCATTGAACACTAACTAATTTAGATAAAATTGTTATTGTGAAATATTCTAATAAATGCTATTAGATAAAATATATTAAATACCAAGTCAGTTTATATAAAACTATTATTATCATATTTTACATTTTTTATTTTTTCTCATGTAATTTTGAGATAAGCCTGCGCACACACATACACTCTCTCTCTCTCTCTCTCTCTCTCTCTCTCTCTATATATATATATATATATATATATATATATATATAAGAATTAAAAATAAGAAAAAAAATTGTTGTACCTGTAGTACTTTCTTTGAAGTATTTTTTTTTCGGTAGACAAAGTATTTATTTAAATTAATGAATGAATACATCTTATATAACTTAGTATAAAAAGCTTTTCACATTATTATTGAATTATATATTAATTTTTTATGAAAAAATTTAATTATAATAATAAATACTTAAAAAATTGAATTTTTATAATAACTTGTCAATAAATAATAATAGATGTGTAAAATATCTTATATTAAAAATAATTTAAAAATTAAACTCCTAAAAAAAACTCAACGAATTATATATTGTTAACATTCATTTTATACATTATTCTTTGGTATTATGGTGTTTAAAACTAAAAGATAATCATACACATAAAAAAAAAACTAAGTATACTTTTGTCATAGAAATAAAAATGAGAGTGAAATTTTTATGGATAGTTTTATATAAAAATTATATACAAAACTCATTCATAAAAAAATTTACTTTCTTACTAAACATACACTAATCTTTTGCTTGGATCAATAGAAAAGAGAAACAAAAGAAAGTAGGAGAGGAAAAAATAAGAGGGAGAAAAACTTTTCCCTTGCTTGGCAAGAGAAGAAAACAACAAAGAGAGAAAAATATGGACTCGGAACCACAAAAAAATTTCTTTCACATATGGGAAGAAAACTCACAAACAGGAAGCAGTGACATGGGGCCTTCCATAAAATACCCTTTTGTTAAATTTAAGATGTTGGTATAACATGTGGGTTGATTATATAAAGGTATAAGAAAAAATTTGTAATACATTTTTTTTTGTAAAAATATTTTATTTTATTCTTTTTATTTTCTTTCTCGATCCAAACAAAAGTTAAAAGATAATAATTTAATTTTTGAAGGTTGTATCATAAACATATTTTATCCATGCATAAAATTTCACGACAAGATCAACTTTTGGCTTGGGAGAGAAGTGACGAAAATGGCGCGTAAGTAAGGTGAGTGAGTCGTCGAAGACATTCGCTGAGAATGCCACGTGTAGTGAGTAGAGGTAAGAGGACCGAGACTGAGCCCAGCTAAGCTTCATTCAAAGTCGGTCATCGCCAGAGAAACCTCAAAGCTACGTAGTCCTCTCTCTCCAATTCGTTAAGGTTTTCTTCTCTTCGACTACCATTTGTCGCAGCATCAGAGCAAGATCGTACTCTTCTTCGCATACCACAAGGTTCCGCGATTCCTCATGGAGGTGATCTTCTAACTCTCAAATGATTCCTTTGTTTGGTTCCTGAGAAAATACCTTCAGTAAATGGAATTGCAACGAATATTCGCAATCTGGGTTTTTACTTTTTATCCGATCATCTCTCTCTCTTTGTAATATTCACTTAATTCAGCTATTTTACTTGTTATTATTCTTTTTTTTTCTTATACTGGTCTTCTTCACTATTCCATTTCGCTGATTGGAAATTATTCGATGAAAATATTGCATTTCTGCTTTACGGATGTCGTTTATGGATTTAAACTAGGACTGATTTTGTCATTTTTGGCAGCTAAGATAAGATTCCCTTTGAGGGGTTATTTGACGTTCTGATCTTGGGTTATATTTACGTTGCAATTTGCTTGGAATTTTGTGAATTCGGTTTCTATCAATCTCGGATTGCTGTTTTCTAGGGTCCGGAGATGGAAGAGAATAACAAGTCTGAGGCACATCTGACTTCAGCTGCCGCTTTTGTGGAGGGTGGAATCCAGGATGCTTGCGACGATGCTTGTAGCATATGTCTTGAAGCCTTCTGTGATAGTGATCCTTCGACGGTATCTAAATGAGAACTTTGTGTGTTAATTTCGTTACCTGTTATGGTAGTTGTGTCCACCCTTTTGAGCAAGCTGTTCTCACCCTTCCTGCAGGTGACAAGTTGCAAGCACGAGTTTCATCTTCAATGCATTCTGGAATGGTATTGATATATGCTTCATCTATTAGATCTTTGAGTCAATCATGGTGATTAATATTGACAGTGAAGGAGTGTACACTATTGGTAATGATGGAAGTTTGCTTCCTTATTATTGCAGCAGACTGCAACCCGTATAGCTGCTGCAATGTTTCTTGGAGACCAAAGTGGTCTCCTATATATGGTTTTCTATTTTCTGTTATGCTTCAGTGGCATGGAAAGAAGAGCTACATGATAAAACTATCTACAAACACGTTGCGGTCCTGACTTTGAAGGAAAATAGGGCTTGTATTAGTGGAACCTAAAGAAAGACTAAAGCCCCATTCAAAATATGAATTAAACTTTGAAAATTTGAAATTCAAAAGCATTTTACAAGCTGTTACTATACATTATCTATGTGCCGATAAGAATAAGTTGATCTATCTTTTGGCTATTCTGTCATTAATGATTTTAAGTCTTTTGACCTTCTACTTATTAAAGACATCTAAGACTCAAGTGGTATTTGGTCTTCTTACTCTTTGAATGTTCTGGGACTGCCTCCTGTGACTTCTGAACTTACTGCATTTTGTTACCTGTATGATAAGTTCAAATCACTCCTTGTGATAAAACCAGAGCAGACTAGTTCCAGTCTTCTGTTGAAGTTAGTTCCCCAGGAAGCCTGAGATGTTAGCATATGTCTTTGGGAAGACCTTTTTTAAAACCTTACAATTCTGTGTTTTTGGCTTCAAAATAAATGATATGGTAAGAGGTGTTATTCTTTGGGACTGAGAAACCTCCAAGGAATCTATTTTCATTCCAAACCTTATCAGGCCAAATGAGTTTTTACTGCCAGATGAAAGAGTCAAAGAATTTAATACAAGTGATTGAAGTTCATAGAAGGGAGGATTTGTGATTGTAAAGTCCTGCTTTCACTGGCTATGCTTTTAGGAAAGCAAATACATGGATATGTAGGTGTGGAAGACCTGGGGTTTAAGTATGCCAATGATTCTTAGGGCTTATGTCTACAGCCCTATGACATGTTGTTCTGGTCAATCAGAGCTTGTCCTTGAAGTCATAATGTCCTTGTTGTCCGTGGCACCTGTGGTCTGCCTTGATCTCTTTTTATTCAAGGTTCTCAAAATATTGGTTGTCATGCTCAAAAAACTTTATAAACCATGAGCCAGTAGGGCTTAGACTTTCCAAAAATAAGTTTATAGCCTGTTGCTTAGAAAGCAATAACCCAACATTCAGGTGATTTTCAATAATGTCCATGAAATACCAGGAGTTTATTAGTTACATTTCCAGAATCAAGAAATAATTTCAAATCTTATGCAGCTGTTGCATAGACATGGGCCCCTTTTCCATGTAACCTTACTCTACTACCTGGGCTTCATCCTGATTCATTGCTCTCCAAGTAATAAGCAGTTCCGTGATTCTCAAAAGAAAGGACTTGGATTGAAGAGTTTTCTGGGCTGTGTTTGATGAATTAAAGTTGTGCTTTTTTTTTTTTTTTCTATTCATACTGTGATTATTGTAAATCTGTGCATATGGATTTTGCATTGGTAACATGTACCCGTTGGAAATCCTGAATATGTGAATTCGTATTTCATACTTCTGCCTTGTTTTGCAGTTTAACATTTCTTTGACATTTCATCTTGTGGAGTTATATGCATATTGGCTGTCCAGGAGAAAATAGATTGTTTTAGCTGCTTTTCTTTTTTTTTTTTTTAATATCTTGGGTGAGAAAACAGATTGTTGGACCAAATGTTGTGTGAAGCATTTGGCAATGTTTGGAGGGTTTGACCTGAATTTGAAGTTGAACTTTTATCTTATAGGTGTCAGAGAAGCTCCCAGTGCCCCATGTGTTGGCAACCCATCAGTCTCAAAGATCCAACGAGGTTTTAAAATTTTCTCAATGTTCTTTTTGCTTGTTTATTTAGTACTTCAGTTCTTGTCTTTATGTGTTTTCAATATTTATTTATATATTTTTGGTTTGTCTTTGCAGCCAGGAATTGCTCGATGCAGTGGAAAGAGAGAGGAACTTTAGGTTGAATCCATCTAGAAACACAACAATATTTCATCATCCAACTCTGGGGGATTTTGAGTTACAACATGTTTGTAGTCTGCTTATGCTTATTTAAAAGCAACTTTTCACTCTGTTCGCATGCATTATGTGATTTTTGTGTTTCCTCATGCAGTTGCCTGTTGGTGTGAATGATGCTGATCTTGAAGAGCGTATAATCCAACACTTGGCTGCTGCCGCTGCAATGGGGCGAGCACGTCACATTGCTAGAAGGGAAGGCCAGAGAAACAGGTCATCAGTCCAAGGTCGCCCACACTTTTTGGTATTTTCAACTCATCCTAATTCACCTCCCGTGGCTCCTACTTCTTCCTCTCCAACTCAGAGAGGGGATGGTGAACCTACTCCTGCAACAGCTGTTGCTTCTACATCTCCAATTCGCGCAACAGTGGAAGAATCTTCACAGCTGACTTTAGTTCCTCCTGTTGAAGCTGACCAGGTTTCTGCCTCGGGGTCTGGGTCTACTGCTCTTGCTGCTGATCATGAGGGTTCATCTTACAACAATAGGTAATCATCATTTTTCATCTTGAATTTCTGGATCATTTTAATGTTTACAAGTTCATAATTGCATAGTTTTATAGCTTTAGATTTTCCTAACTGTTACATTGTAAAAACTTCATACAGGAGATCTCCTAGTCAATCTTCTTCAAGTACTCAAGATAGAGCAGGGCCATCAGAATTCCAATCATTTTCAGAATCTCTGAAGTCTAAACTAAATGCAGTGTCAATGAGGTACTGAACATGGTGACTATTCTTCCTAGCATGTGCGTGTCATACAATTGAAGACTTCTCCCTTTGTAACTTAAAAACTCTATTTGCTACTTTTTTCCATTGTCTTTTAGATACAAAGAGTCAATTTCCAAGAGCACAAGAGGGTGGAAGGAGAGATGGTTCTCTCGCAATAGCTCTATGTCTGATCAGGGATCTGAAGTTAGGCAAGAAGTTAATGCAGGAACTGCCACTATGTCACTCATGATGGAACGTCTGGAAACAAGAGACAGTAATAGAACCAGTGGCAATTCTGCACCAAGTAATTTAGTGGATGGTTCAGTTCCAGGATCAAATGACCAGCATTTAACAGACACTGAAGGTGATAGTCTTTTGAGCGACAATAACACAAAAGCATCTTGTGCTGCAGGTTCTAGTTCAAATTAAGCATATATAAGGATTTGCGTCAACTCTGAACTTTGTTTTGTGTCCAAAAGGTAAAATCTTGATTTTATGTTGAATTCTGTCAATTTTTTTAATGTGAAGATTGTAATACATGTCCTGTTTACCACCGCATCAGAACAATTTCCTTTCGTAATAAAATGTGTACTCAGTTATGTTTCTGCAGGAAGCTTCATATATGGTTTTTGTTGTCTAACAAAGAACGACAGATATTTTGACATGAGAAGTGCTTGCTAATCCAAGTTTTAGAATTGGAAACCTTCTCTCTCTCTCTCTCTGGTTTTATTAGTTCTAATTGTGCCACTATACATTGCTTGCATGTGCTGTTTGTTTTACCCAATTGAGAGCTGATGTGCTCATAGATGTTTCTATGGTATCAGGTAGAATTGCCCATTGGGGGATATGAAATTCTGTGGATGTGGTGTGTTGCCTATTGGCTGGCGCAGGCCAGGCAAGTGACAATCCATTTACCTTGCAGAAGATGACCAACAATTGTGATATTGGAAATAAAAGAAGTTAGAAAAGGGAGCAGTGGTCTCTTTTGTTTTAGACTCAGAAATCTATATATGATTGTATATTCACCTTGTTAGCTTATTTATGAATACTTCTCATAGAATCTTACACAAAAATACTGTGTTTCTTCTATTTCTAGAGATAAATTTTCAACTTTGCATTAAGTGGGATACAAAGTCATTTGCTGAGAATTCTGTTTGCATTAAGTGGAACGTAGTGTCCTGAGAATTCTGTTAACTGTTATGCTAACACTATCAATAATCTATACTACTAGTCGTCATGGCTGCCTGGCTGGTGCTTGCTACATTGCCTGCATGTTCTGCAAGTAGTCATCCCTGGTCCTGTCCTTCCACATTGAGTTATGCGTGCTGTTTGATCTTTGATACGCTTCTATCGTATTCAGGATCATTTTGTACTTTGGGTTAGAGGAATAGGATGTATTTCAATTGAACAATTGTGGTGATTCATCGCAATTTCTTTCTGAATTATGGGGAGATGATGCTTGTTTTCAGAACTTGTTAAGGATTTCATGTTAAGAGTTTTTTTTAAGACAAGTTGCTGCTTTGGTTATGGCAAATGATTCATGAAAGTAGCTCCGCGACGGGCTTAAACGGGCCTGGCCCGTTTGACAGCCCTACAAATGAAATTAGCTCTCCCGGGGACAGTCTCTCATCTGGTTCTGGGTGTTTCGGCTAGGAAGTTGTTCCTCGCGCGGATGACCGTAATGCACATGTTATGCTATTCCTATGCATCAGTCTACCCTCCACCTTGGTCATTACTCATTTATAACGTCCACTGCCTATAATGTTACAAAATTTGTGGGTTTAACAACAAAATCTCTGTTTTTTTTTCTCTTGTGAAAACTACGTAATTTTTGCCTCTTATAAAAAAAATTATAAGAAAAAATTATAAACTTTTATACTTGCAAATAGCAGGTAAAATAATTTATTATTTAACAAATTTTCAATAATTTATAACAAAGCATGGGAAATTATACTTTTTGTCCAAGTAACAGTTTTCTAATAACTTACAAGAGATTAAAGCCTTCACGCCATTTTATTTGCCGTTAGTTTCTCGTCAGGGTTATTATCGGAGCACGAGAAGCATATTACCTCAAAGATTTTGTTTAAATTTTCTTTTTGGGTGCTAGAGGGGCCCGAGGCCCAACTGCATCAAAGAGACACAGACCAGCAAAATATGAAGCTCCTACAATATCAGCAGCAGGAGTAAATAAGAATAAAAGTAAAAGTAGCAGCAAGTAAGAATCTCTGAGCAGGAATCTCCACAACCTGAAGACCCATATTCTGATGACGAATCTTCAATAAAAATTGATATGGCCATACCCAAAAAATCAATCCGATCGATCAATTTATTCCTTCCAATGAAGGCGTCAAGACTCAAGACCCTGAAAAGAACCCACCTTTCATTTACACACGCAAACTGAATACATTTTAATTGGCTCAAGAAGGACTGAACTAGCATGCAAGGGGGAACAAAAGGACTGAACTAGAATCCTGTGTCCATTATGGCTTGAAGAACCTATTCTGTAAGCGAAGAGCGACACATTTTAATGAAACTCTTTTTCACCATGAAAATATTGGGCTAAGAGTCCAAACCAATTCCCGTCTTAACCTATTCAGGAGCTTCTTGAATGACTCTAAATTGATGGATATCAAGCTTAAAGGGTGCAAATTCACATGGTGCAGTAATCAAAGAAATGGGGTGACTACTAGAGAAAGAATTGACCGTACTCTAGCAAACAGGAGTTAAAGACAAATTTTTCTTAATGCTTAAGTCTCAACCATCCCAATGGTAAGCTCATATCACTGCCCTCTTATCCTATCTCATAAACCGTGTGGTAGAGTTAGGAAATGTTTCAAGTTTGATTCATATGGAGTGATCATCTAGATTGTAGTAGAGTAGTAAAAGAAGGATGGCTTAAAGGGGCAGTAGAGGATGATAAGTAGGGAACAATTAAGAACAGGTTCAAAGAGTGTAAGGGGGAGCTTCATAGATGGGATAAAAGAACTTTCAAAAATGCTGGGCAGGAATTGAATGAACTCAATATCAGACTGCTGCAGCTGATCAATGGGCCTCTGGAGCAATTTAATGAGTCTGAAGTGTTTGAAATCAAGGAGAGGATTAAGGAAATTAGGTGACAAGAAGAGCATTATTGGAGTCAAAGATCAAGGATAAAGTGGCTTAAATGGGAGGATAAAAATACTAAGTTCTTTCATGCCACAATCATTCAGAGAAGGGATCAAAATAGAATTTCAAAGATTAAGGATGTAAATGGGGAGTGGATAGAGGGCTAAAAGAATATTTTCAATCTATTTACTAATCATTATACCAACCTGTTCAAATCTGATGGCACCAGGGATTGTAATGACATTATTGAAGCAATTCTACGGGTAGTCTCAAATGAACTTAATCAGAAGTTGTGCAGGTAGGTTATTGAAAGTGAGATCAAAACTATAGCCTTCGGCCTGGGGGTTTTAAAAGCTCCTAGGCTTGATGGTCTAAATAAAATGTTTTTTCAAAATCATTGGGATCTCATCAGTTCGAACATCATCCAAGCAGTAACATATTTTTTTGCAGCAGGATCCCTTCCTCAAGAAATTGGTGAAAATCATGTGGCCCTCATTCCAAAGATCCCAGCCCCTGAAATGGTATCTCACTTCAGACCCATTACTTGTTATAATTTCATTTGTAAGATTATTGCAAAAGTTCTAGTGAACAGGTTGAAAGACAGCACAGGGGACATAATAACTCAAAACCAGAGTGCATTCATCAAAGGGAGGCAGATTCAGGATAATATCCTTATAGCCCAATAAGTTTTCCATCATCTCAGAAGAAAGAAAAATGGCAAAAGCTGTAGCATGGCAATCAAGTTGGATATGAGTAAAACTTAACCGCATGGAGTGGGATTTCATTGAAAAAGTACTTCACCAATTTGGTTTTGCCTTTCAGTGGATAGAGAATGTGATGAAGTGTATCACTACAGTTTTATATAGGCTAAAAATTAATGGGGTTTTGGGTCTTTGCATAGCCCCTCAAAGAAGTTTATGCTAAGGGGATCCCATTTTTGCTTATCTGTTCATTTTAGCTGTAGAAGTACTTTCTTATTCAATATCCAGAACTCTAAATATAGGGAGGATATCTGGCATAAAGCTGATTAGAATTTGCCTTCCATTGTCCCACCTCTTATTTGCTGATGCTATATGCTTTTTGCTAAAGTATCTGAGGAGGAGGCTTATCAATTAATTTAGATCCTTAATGAGTACTTTGTGGCATCAAGGCAAAGAATTAACTTGGATAAGTTAGGTATCATCTTCAGCAGGAACACCAATCCTCAGACAAAATCAAAGGTGGTTTCAATTCTTCATATGAATTCTTCGGACACTCCTGCAAAATACCTTGGGTTGCCCGCTGATTGGGATAGATCTAAATGTCGTACCCTTACCTAGATAAAAGAGAGTATCCTTAGTAAGCTGGATGGATGGAAACCTAAATTATTGAACCAAGCAAGTAAAGAGGTTCATATCAATGCAATTATACAAGTTATCCCTACCTATGCCATGTCAATTATAAGATTTTTCAAGCAGTTTTGCTCTTCTATTTGTTCAAAAATTGCTAAGTTTTGGTGGAAAAATCCCAAAAAAAGAGGGTGGCATCCATTGGAAATCTTGGCAATTTATGACTCAGAGTGAAAAAGATGGAGGACTAGGCTTTAGAGAATTCCATCATCTTAATACTGCTCTGTTGGCTAAACAAGCCTGTAGAATCATTCAAACCTAAAGGCGCTGTGGGTTAAAGTTCTGAAAAGCTTATATTTTCCTAATAAGGAATTCTTAGCTGCTCGCAGGAGAAGATAATCATGTTGGAGTTGGGCTAGCATCTTTCAAGCCAAAGAATTTCTAAGGAGAAATGGAGGTTAGGTGATTGGCAGTAGAGAAAGGATTGATGTTTGGAAAGATAGATTGCTCAAAGATAGAATCCCTCAAAATAGTGCCAACCTCCAATCAGACCTTAAGTTGAGCTGCTCCATGGATGAGGTAACTAATAAGTGGAATATTCAAAAGCTGAACAGATTTCTAGATCCTCAATAGGTAGCACAAGCAAAGCTAATTCCTACCAGCATTACCAAAGGAGAAGACATGCTTATTTGGCCAGTTAGCAGGGATGGTGTGTACTTAGTAAAGTCAAGATATAGAATTGCTAAAAAGGGACAAGATGTAACTACCCAAAAATAGTGTACTTCTTCAAATGCCTTCCCTAAAGAGCTCTGGAATCTAATTTGGAATTTGGAATTGCCTAACAAGATCAAATTGTTCTTGTGGAAGTGTCTCAACAACATCCTACCTAATTTGGCAAAGAAACAAATCACTCAAAACTCAATTTTCCCTATTTGCGAGGAGAAAGAGGAAACAATAGAGCATGCCCTTCTACTATGCCCTTGGACTCAATCAGTTTGGTTCAGGGCATAAATTCAGCTCTCTCCTACTTCAAACTATGTCACTAGGATTGAGGACTGCCTTTGGAGCAAAATCTGCCTACTAAATGGGAATGGAGGGCTTTTTAAAGAAGAAATCCTTTCAATATGTTATCTGTTCTGGACGATTTGGAAAGAGAGAAATAGAGTTTACTTTGAACAATTCCACCCTAACCCCTACCATACCTTGTTATCTGCTTTGAATATTAGGAAAGAGCATGGTCCAGCTATGGCAAAAGACCCTCTAGAGGTATCCATCCCCATGCAGATTTACTCCAGTTTCAGCAAGGCCTGGAGATCCCTTCATGCAGGTGTGATAAAGTTGAATGTGGATGCTACATTTCAGGCTAGATCCAAATGTGGTTCCTGTGTTGTGATGGCCAGAGATTCCCTTGAAAATATCTTATCTGGTAATGACAGGAAAATCAACTCATCATCTAGCCTTATGGCTGAGGCACTTGCAGTTCGTGATGGCATCATTTTAGCTAATTGTTTGGGATTCAAGAAAATTATTATTGAATTGAACTACTTAGAGGTCATTGAAGCCTGTGAGGTGAAAAACAAATCTGGGAAATCCAATCAATTATTGGGGACATCAGATCTTTAAAGCATGGATTTGAGCACTGTGGTCTGGTTTGGAACAATAGGCTTTATAATAGCCTAGCTTATGAAGTGGCCAAGCTAAGTTTATGGGACTCTCTCCCCAGAGTGTGGTGTAGTTCTCCTCGTGATACTATCAGCTCTATAATCTTTGCGGAGGCTGTAACAATCACATCTGGTTTTTAGCCGGTGCAATACAGAGCAATTTGCAAGCTCATCTTTGTCTCATTGCTTTTTCTCGTGTGTAGCTGTATTGTAAGTGTTAGCTTTTAGCCTATGTTTGTTTTCTTTTTGGCCTAGTTGTTTTTTTAGTTGTCTTCGGGCTTTCTGTTTTTTCCTTCCTTCGGTTTGAGGAATAGACGACCAAAAAAAAAATTGGTTCTTGCTAAAAAAGGATATTCTACTGTCTTGATGCCCTTTATTTAGTGAATTACTATATATGTTGAGCCAAAGTTTAATCTCGCAATTTAAAACATATTTTATTTTTCATATAGCGGTCGTGGAGTTTAAAGTTTTAAATAGATGTTTTATTTTATATATTTTTATTGATGAATACTTTTTAAAATTGAGTTTAATGATGATTTGGTTAATATTAAAAAATATTTTTAAATTAAAAAAGTAAATCAAAGAAACTAAACAAAATATTATTTATAGTTAATCGTGATAGTTAATTAATTTAACTTCTCTTATGCTTTTATAATAGAATTATATTTAGAGTAAAAAAATTTATTTGTATTAGAATATATGATTACTATAAGAATATTGATTATAATGTTTTTTATTTATCAATATTAAAATCATGCATAATTGTTTCATTTTACATTACTAGTGTGCTAAATAATAACTCACCTCTCAATAGTTCAGCATTTATGTTATCCTCACATTAAAATGTATTGCACCACTTTTTTAGCACTTTCTTGTAGAATGTAAGCATTATTTTTCTTCTTCTATAGGACTTCAAATATGTGAGTCTCTTATATATAAGAAATAGATCAATCTGTATACAAAAGTTTAAATTGGTTCATAAAAATTAAAGGGTTCACCTAGTAGTAGTTAAGGAGGTGTACCTCATTATTTTAAACGGAATTCACTTTTCATTCAAAAGAGTGAGACACCCGAACTAAAACTCAAAAAAATTTGGCCATTAACTATGGTTTTATACAAACATATTCTAGATAAAAAGAAATATCCCAAAAGACAAAAATACACCTAAACACACATATATAATTAAAACAAGTGAAACGTCCATTCTTACAAAATTATAAATATATATAATAAAGAAAAGAACATGTTGAATTTATGCGTAATTATTGGTCAACGAAAAACAAAAGCAAGCACACTCGTTCTGACCAGATATTTTGTATGATTAGCAGAGTCAAGTCGATATAGTCCACAATACCCTTCATCTAATAGGATTTCAAGTTTTGAACTTACTTTTAGAAGGGGTTTTTGGTGAATTCAAACTGCTCGTAAACATATTCCATGCCAACTACTGAAAGATATGCCAAAGATTAAAATAATGCGTAAGCAAATTATTAGTGCCACCGACAAATTTCTAAGAGAATAAGAGCAACGAGCACAGCTAGGGAAGGGAAGCAACGGTGCCTCGTATACGCTTTGCCCCAGAAGCACCTCTACCTAACTGTCGAGGGATACACAAAACCAAACTCATTTAATACTGTGACCAAAATATATATCATTGTTTTTTGTTTTTGACTGGTATATATCATTGTTAATTATACAATAATGGATTCTTCTATCACACCCCCCACCGTATACTGATTATAGAAATACGTACGTACCCAATCCCTTGCACTTGTCCTTTATGTGCCAATTTGTTCTTTACTCATTTCATTTTTAGAGTTGTTGCAGCAAACTTATACTATAACTAGTCCTTTATGCATACTATTATCTTCTTTACGTGTATTTTCTTTGTTTATTATTATTTATTGTTTAAGATTTTTATATAAAAATTAAAAAAATTATTAAATAATATCAATTATAAAAAAATATAGTTCAATATGATTAAGTTATCTTTTTTTTTACTTCATTAATATATTCTTTTTTTAATTTTATTTATTTTATTAATTATCTCTATTAAAAAAAAAGAATAAAATTAAAAAAAATTAATTAATACTTTTTTAATATTTTTTTAAAAATAAACATATTTAAATAAAAAAAAATTTTACATGACAAATGAAAATAAACAAAAAAAAAAGTTGATGTAAGTGCCGTTGAAATTTAAGTTCATAGACCATAATTAAACTACGCCATGCAAAAAAGAAATGCAACCTATTGAGATTTGACATGTGTTAAGGGATCGATGTCACGGTGTAACTTTCAGTTTGTACAGAAACTCGACGACTAATTAAAATCATGCAAGTTATGCAATGGGTTAGTCATCCATAGAAATTAATAAACCGTGGATTTCTTTCTCCATTGATGAAAGATTAGAACAGTTTTTCAACCTTTCACTTTGATGCGAAGATAACAAGTGAGAATGAAGCAAAGAAAAGCTCAAGATACAGACTAACAGCCCGAAGGTGGGGGATAGGTCGCCCTCCACACATGGAACATATCGTGGCCGAAACTTGTACTTGGCATGTCACTATAACAAAACAAGAAAAAGGAGGTTCAATTCGGATCCCCTTTTTTTTCTTTTCAAATATCTCCACAATATCTCTAACTTTCCTTCTAAATCTAAATATCAATTTCCTTCCAAACAAAGAATATTTTCCAATCCCTCCATCAATATTTGTATTTTCTTCTGTTTTCCTTTCAAGTTCGCTTTTGCCAACAAAACTCAGACGAACTTTTAAGTACAAAGTTTTGCCGCCCTTGTCATACCATATAGGCTCTTTGTAGAACGTTTATTTATTATATTAATGCGTTGCCTTTTGGTTCCTTGGTATGGTAATACGAACTATCTCAAGGACAGAAACAGCTCAGCTTGTGTCCCAACAAAATAAGAACAGGAAGGAACCCAAGGCCAAGTGGGGGCACCCCCCACTCTTAAATCTTAGGTGAATCTATATTCTATAGTATCTTCTTCTTCATTTGATTGGGTGCATCAATGTATGGTGCGGAGATGAC
Source organism: Castanospermum australe (assembly GCA_019955255.1). NCBI lineage: Eukaryota > Viridiplantae > Streptophyta > Magnoliopsida > Fabales > Fabaceae > Castanospermum > Castanospermum australe. The sequence goes on from NSJW01000018.1 coordinate 1,585,218, forward strand.
TGCTGACCCATATTAAATGCTCATAATCATGCAACGCCCATAACATTATTATTCAGCAGCTCTACAAATTACTTATGCGCGTGGAATTTCCAAGGAGCACATCCAATCCTCATTTTTCTGCCATTTGCTACGAAGCGCCACTACTAACTAATACAATTCATACCAAATTGCTCTTTAAGCTATACAGTCAGAAGGTGAAAAAAATTGCATAGAAGCACACCAAGAGACTGTGAGAAAAGGTAAAAAGAGCTGGCGAATGATATAAAAAAGGAGAAAGAGAAAGGCCAAAATAATAGGCTAAATTATAAGAATTTTTTTTTTGTTACAAGTCAATGTGCATAAAATTTTTGATATTTTAAAATTTATCAACATGACTTTTTAAGTTTGTTAAAATATTTATATTACTATAAATTAAATCCTTTATACATGTTAAAAAAAATTAGTAAAGAGTTAATATGTATAATTTAATAAACTTAAAAGAATTGTGTTGATAAATTTTAAAAAAAAAACCGTTTTACACATAACGCATAAGAGCAGAAGGTTCTTGTAAGATAGCCAAAATAATACAAAGTGTCCGGTGGGCATTGGCATTAGCATTAGCAATAGAAAGGTAAGGACATTGAAAGTGGGTTTATCCTCCATTTAATAACGACCTTTGAGTTTAGCGGGCATGGCATGGTAGCAGTTGCGTACTGGACCCCACCCTTACCCTGTCCCCGTCCGATTCGGTTCTAGCTTCCTGCTTCCCATCCCACACCGTTCCATATTCATCTTCCAATCAAAGACTGCCACGTGGCCAACGGCCTCCCCAAAGCAACCGAACCGACACCCCTTGATTCATTTACCTACAACCCATTTTCGTTAATCACTTAATTAATTAGCCGCTAAACTCAGCCACCTCTATTTCCACTCCATTATTAATTAATAATAACACTAAAATCTCTTCACCCTCGTCAACAGTAACACACAAAACATAACCATAAGATAAAACAGGGCTTGACATTTTGTGAACGTATTTAGTATTTACACACCAAACCAAAGTAAAACCCAACACAAATAAACAAAACTAGTACCTGCAACAGAACAGAACCCAGGACGGTACAAGTCTGTCTCTCCCTCTCTGTCGCGCTGTCTGAATCCTCAGGTCACCGCATTCTCTCAGGTCGCCATGGATTGTGCCATCTATGGCGTTACCAAGCTCCGCATCTTCTGCACTTTTCTTATGCTCCTCCTCTCAGGCTTTCCCCTCGCATTCTCTCAGAATCCAAATCCCAGGTTCTCGCACTCCTCTTCTTCCTCCTCCTCCTCCGGTCAGATCAACTCTAACTCCGTTCTCGTGGCTCTCCTCGACTCGCATTACACCGAGCTCGCCGAGCTCGTGGAGAAGGCCATGCTGTTGCAGACTCTGGAGGACACTGTCGGTAGCCACAACATCACCATCTTTGCGCCCAGGAACGAAGCTCTCGAGCGCGATCTCGACCCCGCGTTCAAGCGCTTCCTGCTCGAACCCCGCAACCTCAGGTCCCTCCAGACCTTGCTCATGTTCCACATCATCCCGACCCGAATCGAATCCCACCACCTGCCCCCTCACCCCGGGTCAACCCGTCACGGCACGCTCGCCAATGACCCCATCCACCTTGCCAATAACGGCACCCGGGAATGGACCGTGGATGGCGCCAGGATTATCCATCCGGACGTCGTGACCCGACCCGACGGCGTCATCCACGGGATTGAGCGCCTCCTGGTCCCTCGTTCTGTGCAAGACGACTTCAACCGCCGCCGAAGCCTCCGTTCCATCACGGCCGTCAAGCCAGAGGGAGCACCGGAAGTGGACCCGAGGACACATCGGCTCAAGAAGCCAGCTCCGCCGCAGAAACCCGGTTCGCCACCGGCTTTGCCCATCTACGATGCCTTGGCGCCGGGGCCAGCGCTTGCTCCCGCACCGGCGCCGGGGCCAGGCGGGCCCCACCACCACTTCAACGGCGAAGCCCAGGTGAAGGACTTCATCCAGACCCTGCTCCACTACGGCGGGTACAACGAAATGGCGGACATTTTGGTGAATCTCACCTCGTTGGCCACCGAAATGGGTCGGTTGGTCTCGGAGGGATACGTGCTCACCGTCTTGGCTCCCAACGACGAGGCCATGGCTAAATTGACCACGGACCAGCTGAGCGAACCGGGTGCGCCCGAACAGATAATGTACTACCATCTCATCCCGGAGTACCAAACCGAAGAGAGCATGTACAATGCGGTTCGACGGTTCGGGAAGGTCCGGTATGACACTCTCCGGCTGCCGCACAAGGTGGTGGCTCAGGAGGCAGACGGTTCGGTGAAATTCGGGCAGGGAGACGGGTCGGCTTACTTGTTCGACCCGGATATATACACGGATGGCCGGATCTCTGTGCAGGGGATCGATGGGGTTTTGTTCCCACCGGAAGAGGAGACGGAGGTGGTGAAGCCCGTTACACGCACCCGGACGGGTCAACCCGCTAAGGTCGTGGTGAAGCAGAGAAGAGGTGCGTTACTTTTTCTTCACTCTTACTTCTGTTGTTTATGTTTACTCAAGTCTTTTGTGTTTAAGTCAAGATAGAAAATAAAGGACAAGGTGATAATGATGTGTTTGGACGGATTGCCTTTTTCTCTCTTCTGTGCTTCTTCTGGTTTTGATTAACTTTCTATTAACTTGGACAAACAAGTAAAGTTTATTTCTTACAGCGTTGTAGTTGTAGCTTCAAATTGTTATCAGATGAGTTAAAACTTGAAAGTGTTTAATGTGACCTTGGCTTCTTAGGGGGAAAAAATAACAAAAAGAAGTTTCTAGAAAAAGAGGTATAAAGTAGTCCCTTCAATGGGGCGTTTGGAATATGTGAGAATTTATACATATATTAGTGCGAGGAGTTGAGTTGTTGAGGTTGATGAATGAGGATTATTATTATTATGAAGAGAATGTGCGCTGCTTCACATTCCTTGTCATATGATCAAGTATTGTGTTATTTTGCTCGTTATTACAGTTGGATTTCTGATTTGGGTATGTTAGGTTAGAACTTAGATCACTTGAAAATACAGAGAATTGATGTGTAACAATTTTCAAACTAGAATTCTCAAGTTTTATATACTCTTCAGAAGTTAAAAATAGTAAAGGTCTTAACTTCAATTCTTTTTACAAAATATAATGGTGCAATTTCCTACTTGCTGAATCCTTTTAAATCAAAAGTGTACCCAAGAAAGTTTCCAGTGATCATGGTTGCAAGTTAACTGTTTAAACATATTGGACTACATCTCGAAATTCAGAATAATTCAACATGGTTAATTTTGCCAAATTTTATCTGCCTTGCCGTTTCTATTAGAAATTGAGCTTAAATTTGATTCACTGCCATTGTACAAGTTTTTACACTATCGCTAAACAAGAAAGTGCCACATCATTGTAGTAACCAAGGTTTGTCATTTACAGTAAAATTCACAGTTTTTAAATAAATGGCATTGCATAGTCTGTAAGTCAATGGATCAAATTTATATTGTTAAAAATTATATTGGTAAGAATGTTTTTGAAAAGAAGATGAGGGTACTTTCAATTGTCTTTGTCATGAACCAATTATTCCAAAAGTTTAAGCTGTTAGGTGAAGACACATGAATGGTTTTATATCTCTAACACGCCTCCTCACGCAAAAGCCCTTTGGAGTTGAAGCGTGGACAATACACAGGCCCATCTTACCTTATGCTAAAATTTAACTTAATTATGAAGAATTTGGACAGTAAGAATCGAACTCCTAACCACTTGGTCAGTGAGGCTCTGATACCATGTCAGAGTGGTTCATATATCTGTTAGGTAACTTCAGTTAATATCAATTGGTTTTAAGCTGAAATCTAAAAGTCTTACTTTAAACAAGAATATTTTGAAATTGTGAATGGTATTAGAATTATCTGAATTGCATTTGATTAGACCTTTATAGAAAACTACACGAAATTTTGCTGGTGCTGTAATGAGACCTTTTTTTTTTTTTGTGGTATGCTTGCTTATATTTCTCCACACTGAAAACAATTATCTTGCATTTAGTAACTAGAAATCGATATTTGCATGATCTTCTCCTAGTTAGAATTTCTTGCTTCCTAGAAGGTATACTATTTCTCATGAAAATTGAGTACTTTAGTGATTCTTATTTTGTGCATACTTGCACAGAAAATAGGCCAACCAAATGGAAAGTGATGAATGTAAGACAGAACTAGCTTGCCAATCTGTCTGGCTTGTTTTTTAATTTCAGTGATACTCTATAACTGATCAAATAAATATATCTTTCCATAGTTTCTCTTAAAACTCAAGTTGGTATGAAATGGCAGGAAAATTGCTGGAAGCAGCATGTTGGATGCTTGGAACCTTTGGACAGCATTCTAGATTCACCTCTTGCGAATAAAGAAGCCCGCATTGTCCTTTTAAGTGAGATTCTAACTTCTTTTCTCATGTTCCCTAATAACTTGCTAATTAATGGGGTTAATATATTTTATGACATCTTCATTTTGGTTAGGGGGTGTTGGGGTCCAATTGCCATTAAATTGACATTTTAGCTCTCTTACCTACTGATTGTGCATGCTATGATGCAGATGCACAGGTTTGGTGTAAATCCCAAAGATGTAAAAAGTCAAGGAATGTGAAGGCCAGGTTACTTGGATGGATGATAGCAGCAGCTGCTATGGGTGTGGTTTTCCCACGTTTTTGTTTTGCTCGTTTTCTTTCTTCCTCATGATTTTCTCCTTGTGGATTTGGGTCCTAGCGAGAGAACAAAAGCTTCTCTAGTCTCCTCGTAATGCAATATATAGTGCATATATGTAATTTAGATTCTATTACTACTGCTACTACAATTTGTTAGGTGGTTGTGCTGGTGGGATGAACAGAAGGCAGAGGAATCTGTGACAATTCAATAAGTAATTTTACCGAAGAAATGGAAATACAGTAATAAAATGATTCTTTACTGTAATATCACATCTTTGGCAGGCAAATCATATCTCTCTTGTTCACCGCTATTACGGTAAAAGTTCATCATAATACTAAGTGTATGTTTGGCATGGAAGTAAAATTAAAAGATAAATTTTCATGAATAAGATTTGTGTATATTCATTTATGAAAATTTACTTCTTGTTTTTATCCTATGCTAAACATAGCACAAAGGGAAGAAATGCCCCCAAACTAGTTTGAAAATATAATATACAAGGTACTTGTGATCCTAAATCACATTGGCAACGCAAGAATTTTTTTAATTTTGCAATACCCTACCAGAAGCCAACTGCCTAAGACTGTCTTTCATTATTTTCCCACCATTCCATATGCTTAAGCCTCTGCAGCCACTGTGTTCAAACTGTAATACTGGAGAAGGGAGTGATCTGCTATTTCCTGAAATAAACCTCCAGCTAGAGAAAACAGCGCGGCAACTGTTGAATACAGTAGGGGAAAAAAATTAACATTGTACTTGAAAGTGTTAAGTATCCACTTTCATAAAACCAATATAAAAGCTGTCTACTGCTACATTTTATATTAAACATTATTAAACTAATTTAGTTGTCTAATTATTCTAATATATTAAGCTATTAGGTGAAGCTATCTAACTAGTTTTTTATATCTGACCCACTCTCCTGCCCATAATTGTCTTATATATATACTAAAAACAGTAGACTACCCATGTAAACCCCTTCAATATTTTCAGGCAAATTTTTCATTTCCAAAAGTAAATTCACCAAAAACTGCAGAATGGTTATTTTAAAATTAACAATATCTTAAAATATGACATGGTTATTTACATCGAATTATATAGTACAATAAATAAGTGACATCTAACAAGCTAACTTGTCATTTCATTTTGTTTTATTTCCTCTGCTGCTTGCTTGTTTACAGACTGGTTAATGCTCAAATTCATATAACAACATTGAGTCGACCAGTGACTTTTTTTGGTTTTTGGTGAAGCGTTGACTAGTGATCTTAGATGCCTCATTTTGGGTGGGCGCGGTGGTAGAAAGAGTTTTAAATTGAACGAGGAATCTACCAAAGAAATCCAAAACACCACAGCTACTTTTAATTTAGAATTGAAGCAGAATGACAACTTGTGTTTCTCGGCTCTTGATGTGCCTGCAGTCCCATCGTAAATAAAACGAACAAAGGATTGATGAATGAAGAATAATCCTTAAATTTCCAGCTAATGGAGCAAAAGTGTATGTTGAACTATACTTTATATATATATATATATATATATATATATATATATATATATATATATATATATAAAGCATCCAGAAAAGAGCTTTTACAGTTTTGCATTTCGCCGTGTTCCTTCATCATTGAGAGTAGGGTTGGTGATAAGCCTATAACGCCTTTCTATGGACTTGGCTGTACAATGAAGGAACATAATGTCTTCTGCTTCTTACTCTGCAAGCAAAAGGGAGTCTTCTTGAAGATGGTACTAGTTTGTTAAATAACACTCCTGATGGCCTAAATTAATTTTGATAAAGGATGCAAAGTACCCCTTTAAAGTCCCCAAATATTATCCAAACACTAAGCTATGTGGAAAATGAGGGGTAAAAAAATTTGGAACTAAAATGGCTTCATACTTTGGTCTAACTTATTTACATCCAATTCCATAAATTTTGGCCACTTCTACAACACAGAAAGTGATTTTTCACCCTCTACCAAACAGCAATGAGTAAAAATCAAAATCTTTCATTCCCATTTCATTTTCACTCCTCTCTTTATTTGCCATCTTCCCATTTTCTACCAACTCAGAAGCATAGATGCAGCCTGCAGGGGCGGGAGGAAGGTGGGAGCAAGAGGGCCACCTTCCCCTTACCTCCTCCTTCTCCCTTTCCCCACTAATTTTCAATTTTTTAAAAATAATTTTGTTACATGTATTCCCTTCAATCATTTCACTCATTGCTTTTGCATTACATTTTCTTTTCCTATTTTTTAATACTTTTTCATATATAAAAAATAATGTTGAATCATATATTGACAAAAAAAATAATTGAACTAGACTTTAGCAGTCACTGATGTGGCAGTTTGTCATTCTGTAGCCTGTAAAGTATAATTATAAGATTCTGTGGGTTTATGTTTTTGAGCCAAACAACACTTGCAAATGAAAACGGAAATGACCAAAGAAATTGAAATTATTTTAGTATTAGTTCTTTTATCTTTATAATATCATTCACGTGATAAAATAATTTGCTTGCACAAAATTTGTTTTCTATTGTTTGCATTTTCAACTTTCGTTAGATAAATATTAAAAAATAAATTAGGTATAATTCACAAATAACAAAAAAAAATGAAAAATGCTAAATGTTCCAGCAATAGTACCAAACTACCAAACTGAAACAAAAATACCAGATGAAAAATGAAACTTTCTTAAGAACATCATAATAATAAAAAAATATATCATAGCATACTTTTAAAAGTATTTATATAAGATTTTTATGGCACTTTCACTTATTTTAAAAGCATATAATGCTTCAAGCTGTCTAGTGTTTACTGTGTAAATACTGTATCTGCTCCTTCCTGCTAACATTTTTAGTAGGAGACAATTCTCTTCCAAAATCTGATGGCAGCTCCAACTGTATTTGAGATTTGCGTCGCTCTAACTGTCACCCGAGTTATAACCATAAAACACGACTTGGAAGAGAAACATTACCATCCCAACAAAAGCGTAATCAGAAGTGAATGCTCCTAAAATGTGTAGAACGCCTTAAAACCCTCCAGTTATATATTGTCTTTATGTACATTAAATGTGCCATTAACTTTGCCAATGACGGCCGAAGACATCTAACACAACTACAAAACAACATAAAGAAATTCAGTCAGCCATGGAAGTGTGCCTAAACGGCTAAGTATTCTAAGAAATGTATACACGTTGTTCATTACTTTTGGAAAGGGGTTTTGCATGTTGTGGAGTGTATTGGTTTTAGTCTTGGAATCCAATCAATCAGATCTCATCACCATCGATGAGTCACTTTCCTAGTCTTAAGCACACTACAACCACGTAGCCAAAGCGAGTCATATCCGAGACCTGTAATTGGAAAAGCAATTATCTTCTGCGTTGGGCACAACGGGTCTTTCCTTCAGTTGGGGACGGTAATGATGTTAATATGCAGGTGTGCAATTGTAACTGCAGATGATAAATATGGTGTAACATCACTCGTGCGGGTAACATCTTACGGCCATTCATGTTAAGGGCAGAATATCAGGGAACAAACGAGTAACAGTTCAATGCAATGTTTTGCAGAAGACGTCCTCTGCGTTCAAAAAACAGGGCCACCACAAGCAATCCATGTTCTATGGAATCCTCGGAAAATTTACCAAGTCAACTCTCAAAAATTTAAAAAGGCCTACATCAATTACATGAAGAGCAGGGTTCATATACAAATCTTCCAAGTAGTATCCCCAGAAAAATCCTCAGATGAGGAATGAAGAAAGGCACACTCCCGGAAGGAAAGATAAAGACCTACTTACAGCAGAGAGACAAAAAAGACGGGCCTATTGTTTAATATCATCTTCACCTCTTTCTTTTTGCACTAGCCCTTGAAGTTTGGCCACCCTTCTGTGCAGATGCAGAAGCACCTTTACCTCTACCACCGGATGTCTTCTTGGAACTTGAGTTACCTGTCCCTTTCAAATCCAACTGTACTTGCATGGCTACAAACAGAACACGTATCAGAAATTAACCATGTTCGTCCATTCAAGGGTAAATTACCCTAAAATTCCAATCAATCACATGTTAATGCATATGATGACCAACCCTTTGAATTTAAACTTTGAAGTTCTGACTGCAGCTTCTCGCCAGGGTTGGTGCCTACTAATGCACCACTCGAAAATTGTAAATGCCACCAATTAATTTGGAACAGAATAATGAAAACTGCTTATAGAACTTACCCAACTCCTCTGTGTCAGAGGTGTTCTCTTCTTCACTCTCTTCCAAGGTGTCACCTTCACCTTGTTCCGCTCCTTCATCAGCTGGTTCTAGAATAGCAGCAATCCGCTTCTTAAGGACCTTCTTCATTCCAGGAAGAGAGACTAAATCTGCAGCTCGAACCATTCGAGATTTGCTTTGTTCTTTGTATGCTTTTGTCAAGGCTGACTTAATGGCAGGCGGTATGCCATCTAGTGGATTAGGATGACCCTGATGCATATAATATAAAAAATTAACCTAAGGTTGAGAGAAGTTTGTAGTAGTGACACAACATTAAAATATAGTTGAGGCACCTTGAATTTTGATAACTCAACAATAGTATCAAAATCCTCCTGACTGATAGAGTATGTATTCATAAATTCCACAACTTTCTGAACAGCTTCAGCCTGATCATTCCAAAAGGACGGATGTGATTCAACTTTCTGAACAGCATTTCAGCTTAAATCATTCCACATGTTTAAAACTAAAAAGTAATAGATGCACTTCCAACCTTAGGCAGGACTCGCAGTGGTTCTGTCAATTGTTTAAGCAGAACTGTAAGGTATTCCAAGCGGAGGGTATTCCTGCACCATTTAATGAAGCATGATTATTATGAGTCTACTGGCCATGATTGTAACGGAGATCTTCGCTTCCCAAAACCTACTGGAAATCTAACTTCCAAAACCTACTGGAAATCTAACTTCCTAAACCTAATAGACAGCACAGACAGACCAGATCAATTGTGTGTTTGAATTAACTTATTTTGTGTTCAAAATAACTTATAATCAAAATCTTACTGAGAGAGTTTTTAAAAAACAAAAACGATTTTTTCCTAAGAACAATCAATTACCAAACATGCACCAAATTATATCCCAGATTCTTAGTACAAACAATGGAAGTGCCTAAGATCGATTTTTAGGTTCAATACACAACTAAAAATAAAGAATGACATATTGGTTTGAGCCGCAACTGGTTTCCATCCAAAATGTTACCAAAATTATCGAGAAAGACTTAGAAATATTTGAAAGTATTAACAGAAGCGTTCAACAAGTCACCAGAAGAAATTAAATTTCCCGAACTAGATGCATAAGAAAACTAGGAGATAATTTGAAGGTAAAATATTGCATTCACATTTACCTTCCAGAACAAGATTCACGAGAAGCAAGAATGTGCACATGCAGATCGTCCAGAAGCCTCAAGTTTTTGCCCGTTGTTGAGTTCTTACCCAGCCACCCACCAAACCGGTTATAATTTCGTTCTCCCTACAGATATAATGCCAGTTATGATACAAAGCTAAAAGACAAATGATACAACCCCGCATGAGCAGAAGGTATATGTTAGGAAAAGGTTTAAGAGGGATAGGGAAACAAAACCATGCACTCAGCAAGGTGTCCCGTAACTAATCAATTTCCCTCCAAAATGCTGTTAAGCAGCATTCACGTGAATTTACGGGAGGGAGGGGGAAAGCGTGACTTGGCTGCCCACGCTTATTTAAGGACAGAAGAGTGCAAGAAGAGGGGGAACAGAAAAAGTGAGAAGAACTAGAGGAGAGACTCAGGCCTCTTGAACTGCCTGGGACATTTCTGTAATACTTTTTTCTGCACCTGTAATTCTCCATTCTCCCCTACTGTTCTGATATCTTGTTGATAGCAGAGCAGAAAGGAGAGCTCATTCTGTAATTTTTCCTTCGATTAACGAGAATTCTGATCCAGTTCTATCAACAAACCAGATGAGTTCAATGAAAAGGACCAGCAGAAACAAACATAACCCACAAAACCCAACTGTACACAACTTCTTCAAGCATCTAGATCAGGTAATGGGATCCAACTCAGCCAAAATTCTTGCCCACTCGTAATAATCCACTTGCTAGGAGAACAATATAAGCCCATATAATACAGTTAAGAAATTTGTATGTAAGATATTTTCTAAAACACAGACTCAAAATGAAAAAAAATAAAAAATAAAGAGAAGGATATATTGCTATATCTCGCACAAGATAAACCATTTTTACCTGTTCAAGTGTTTCCCTTTGCCCATGCAACAATGAAGCACTGAAACAGAAGCAGATAAAAAGAAGAAAGGATGAACAACTAGATGGAGGAAAATCTGATAAGGAAATCTCTTTCTTTTCCAGAGCAGAGACAAGGCTACATACGGAATTATACAAGATGCAACAGAACTAGTTTGAGAGAGCTGCCACTGTCTATATCTTCGAATCTGCACATTCACTATATCCCCATCAGCAATAGACTCAGCTGCACGGGCAATCAGGTTCATGCGCTTTATACCACTGTCATCCTTACCAGCCAAGCTTGGTCTATAATTAATATAATTTTCCTGCCATGTATAATGCCAAAAAGAAGTTATATGAGGAAAATTTAAGATCTTCATCAATGTGATCAGGTTTGCAGCATTAGTAACAATCAGCCAATCAGGTAAGGCTATCCAGCAGCATAACATCAATTACTACCTAAAAGAAAATCAACAAAGGCTATTTTGAACTTCCAGATTGTTCTGCATATTAAATGAAATTGTTTCACCATAAGGTCAACATCAGAATATTATTACATTAGCAAACATGTAGGCACAAATGAAATTAATATCAAATTTCCCTTGAAGGAAATTCAAGGATGAGAAGTTTAAGCAAGGATAAATTTATCATATGGCAGGTTTCAGATACATTTTCAATATGCCAATTCTAACATGCAATTGATTTGTCAAGTGGTATTAATACCATTTTAAACTTTAACCAAATTTGAGTTTTAAACAGCCATTCTGTGATTTTTGTTAACCAGTTAAGATAAGTGGTTAATATAAAGATAAAAAGATGTGAACTGTGAAGCCAAATTTGGTAAATCAAAGTTGAATGAGGTTAACGCAGGAAGGGGTATCAAAACCACTAAGTACTAATTGTATCATACTATTGTTCTTCCAAGATAACAATTCCAAAACAGGATAATTTATTTTTTAAAAAAATAAAAGAAAAGGAATTTAAGAACCTGGATAAGAAGAGGAACAAGATCAGGATCACTCATGCTAAGATTAATCCTCTCATCCATTTTCAACTTCCCAGCGTTAATACCAAAAAGCCTACAAGAAGATAAGAAGAAAGGTTAGCATGAGATTTAATTCACATAAAGCCTTCTAGATGGTTAATGCTTTGGATTTCAAAAGATGGAGTTATTGTCATACATAGCCCACTGATATAATGAAATGACAATGAATTCACAGATCTACAACTTATCATAAACCTTATAAGTGCCATCGTATTTGCACTTATTTCACAAAGCAAACTAGTGAAATAACTCAATAACAGCTAATCAACAGTTGAAATGAAAATACATCGTAAATACTGTAATCCACAGAACTTATCGCACTGTTTGGCTAATTGAAAACATAATTGTTTCAAAGTTCCAGAATGGAACTGGAACAAAAAGATAGCTAAGAGAACCAGGTTTTATAAAGAAGAATGATTTTTTTTAATGCACTAAAACCCTAGTTTGGTCTGCCAGAGACTATCAATTGAGTCCTTGTCCGAAACAGATTTTTTTCTTAATCCTATCAAATTACTATTTGAAAGTCCATATTGCCTTTGCCTCCAATTGAGTCCATCTGTACACTGCATTTGCTTTGCATGGGTATGTACAAAATGACTCCCTTGGAGGCAATATGAAATTTCAAGGAGGAAATTTATTAGAAATTTGATCACAATTAATCAGACCACTGGGCCCTATAAATAAATAAAGTTAATAGAATGCAATAGATTGAAAGGGGAAGAAAAACTTAATGGCAAGTAAGCAACCACAAGACTAAGAATCAAGATGCAACTCATAAGCCACATAAGCAATTAGAAGAGTATATGACAGTACAGCAAGCTTTAAGTGTAGTACCGAGATAATATAAATATCATACTTATCAACAGCTGTGAATGGTGAAATGTCTTCATCCTTCGAGCTGGTAAGAAAGCGCTGCCTAATATCATCATAGTTAATAACTGACATGGAGAGGCTCATATAGTGTAACTGGTTTAGTGCCGTGCGCATATCGCCATTAACTCTTTCTGCTAGTTCCTCAAGAGCAATCTGAAACAATCACAGTGAACAATTCAAGAGAATAGGTTATTCAATGTGAATGGAAAAAAAAGGGCTCATTTGGATGAACTTGCAAAAAAGATCTTTTCTATATGAGCCTTTTTTAAAAGATTTTTTAAGAAAAGTAAAAGCTATTTTATGTTTGGATGCAATATTTGATTTTTATTATGTTTGAACAGCTTTTTGATGTTTTAAAAAGGCCTTTTTTCAAAAGTACAAAAATCTAGCTTAAAAAAAAAAGCAAAAAATGTGCTTTTTTTAGTGCATAAACTTTTTTTTTTTAAAAAACCTACCCAAACATACTAAAATTTTAAAAAAGTACTTTTTAAAAAAAAAAGTATTTTCTTGTCAAGAAAAGCACATCCAAACGAGCACAAAGTATACTTTTGTAAGTGACAGGTATCAATGGTTCAAAGTAGTTCTCTAACCTTAAAGTCCGCACGATTAATTACAGTTAAAAACTCCAGGAAATAAGATAGAACTACGTAAATTATCAGGTACTTACCTCATTAACTTGAAGCCCTTCAGCCTTTGCAACATCCACCAACCTCTTTGCCATCTGGCACAAATCAAAAATTAAGTTTAAAAATCCCACATTTCAGCATAATTGTTCCAACATGTCAATCAAATCAGCAGACTTCAGTAACTAAAGCTATAGTTGTAAGATAGACTCACATTCTAGAGCATGCGGACTCGATACAAGAACTAAGCCTACTATGGTGGGCCACATGTCATTGAGCAGCAATAAAAATCACTTTCATGAGGATCTAATAAACAGAATTGTTTACTCAGACTACAACCCATCTTTCCAGAAGGGGGTGGAGGATAAAAACAAGGGAAAACCTGTGACAAATCATGTAAAAAATGTAACAACCAACAACTCCTGTATCCCTCCCCAAAACTGTTGATTATACCAGAGTTGAAGCAAAAATTATGATGCTTTGAGTAGAGTTTCATTTGGCTGGGGTTATTTCATTTACCATCCAATTATCATTTAGACCTCACTGTAATTACTTTTCATATTTTGGCTGTCACTGTAAGAATTTCCCTAGTTTCGCTTTACTTATATAAATGCTAATCTCCCTTATCTTTGCCTTCTCCTTAACATTGTAACTCTCTTCTTTTCTTTTATTATCTTCTCCCTGTCATTTATCCAAGTGGCTACATGTAATCTTTGCAAGAATATGAAGCCAAACCTTGATATTTCACTTACAAGCTAGAATAAAACATGGGGATGAGGGAATACATATGCTTTCACCTGTATAAACAGATATGATTTAATAATTTTAATTAACATTATAGCCAAACTATGTGATCCTAGAAGATAACCTAGTCAAAAACAACAAACCAACTCCTCAAGTTTTAACAGAAAATAATTTGAATCCATTAGCTTTAAGCTTGAATTTATAGAGCAGATCATTGAACATAATATTCTATTTGAAGGTCAAAATACTTTTGTGACACCAAATGCATGCTAGATTCAAGAAAGGCGCACAATGAAGTAGGATGGGACAACAATATTATCAAAAGATAGACAGATGAGGAAGTTCATATTTGAGCTTACAAGATCTAAAACTCAGCATGTCCAGTTAATAGAAAATATATATTTCAGCATCAAGAAAAAAGAATCTCTCAAATAAATCTTGTTCCACAATCAAGGAGTATAATGCAGTCATGAAAGAAAGAAGAATTATTAAATGGTTATTAATTAGGTTCCAGCCTTGATAAAAAGAGTATTTCTATCTCTCAGAAGTATTAAGTAATTACAATTTACAAGAGAACAAATCAAACCTCATCTCATTTCCATCTCTAATATGTTGCACACAAACAAACCATAAATCATTTGTCAGAGAGTATCCCTAAGAACTGGCAAAAATCCATATGATTCAGAAATAAAGAGAGTATTAAAAGTAAGGATCTAATCCGAATAAAGTTTTTAACTTTTAAGTAAAAGAGAATCAATAATTTTTTGTGGTAAGTATAAGCACAGAAAGACCTGTTGCTTTGTAGGCTTCCGAAAACTAAGAACCAAGCAGTAGTTCACAAGACTTTTCAGTTTCTGGCTGTAACGATCATTGCAAATGCAGATAATAGGAATTTTTGATATCTTGATGCTAGCAATAAGATCAGTAATACCACCCCTATCACCAGCTGACATCCCATCAACCTCATCCATAATGAGCACAGTTTTGGAATGCTTTGGCCTGAAATTTACAAAACTTAGAGACTTAACAAGGTGCATCTTATGAACTCATGAATTACATATTATGATAAGGCAAGACCAACCGATCCATATTTGCACCAAGGGCCTCATTGGTTACAAGTTCCTTAATAGAATTTGCATTGCTTCCACCAATTCCTCTTTCAATTTTGCTATCAGCCTTTCCACGGCTGTCACTAGCATTTACCTTCAATACATATATGGACACATATAAGAGGAATTAGATGCTGAAATACCATTGCCAGATATATAAATTGTACAAGAAATGTTGCCACCTCTATGGCCTGGAAACCAAGCTCCTGACAGACCAACTTTGCAGAAGTTGTTTTTCCTATACCAGGGGTTCCACTTAACAAGACGGCTTTTTTGGGGCCAGAGTCATTTTGCTTTTTTCCCTGTTTTTTATTCCCAGTGTCAAGAAATTCCTCATTCCAAGCTTTCAACCAATTTCGAAGCTGTGAAACCTGTATACCATTACATTTAACAAATTGTAAATGATTTCAAATCCAGGTATATATAAGAACAAAATTTAACCATAAAAATATCATAATGAAGACCAATAATTATACAAGTGACTGATTTCCAATGATTTCTTTTGGATCTGTAGGTCGATGCTTCTCTGTCCACGTCAAAGAAGGCTGGATAGTAGTTGCTGTCTTCGGCTTGGCTTGGGTAGAAGCTGAGAGTGAAGATAAGGAGACTGCATTTGTTGATAAAGGAATAAAAGTTAGAACATACAAATAAATGAACACCCTTGACTCTAACAACTTAAATCTAAGATCTGCTTCTAATTTATCAATACAAAAAAGGAAACAAAAAGCAAATCCCAGGCAATAACAACCATAAAGATAGAAGCACATGCTTATTAGGGCTTTACCCTTGGCTTCTGCTTTTGGAGGACCTTTTGACTGGGATGAAAATGCAACAGCCTTATTCACTGATTTCTTGGATTCTTCTTGTGAACGAGCTTTTGCAGGTTTTGATGCACAGATCATATCAAACAAGCCATCCTCAGTGAGGAAGGAAGTTCTATAAAAAGAAAGGGAAATAGGAAATGTAAGTGATAGTAAAATGTGGAAACTGTTTAAAGTACCTTGTAAAAGTATCATGTATGAATGCTAACCCCAGCTCTTTGGCTTTTGCAGACTTCCGTCCCCCAATATCTTCATCACATAAAAGATAATTCTGCAAACAAAGGACATTAGTCACATGCTAATTATGTAAATTCAATTACAGTTAAATAAAAAGTATTATATAACTGTTTTCTTGCTGACTGATCCAGTGACACGACCACCATGGCGTTTAATCAAATCTTCTGCTTCTTCTCGTTCCAAACTGTAAATATGCAAAAGTTAAAATACAGAGACTAAAGATAGTGAAATATGACATAAGTCGTAGTTGTGTCCCATAAACTCTAAATAGAGAGAGAACCTAAACAATAACCAAAATATAGAATGAAATACCTGTCCAGTGTTCCACTGATTACAAAAGTTAAGCCAGCTAAACAGTCAGGAGCACCTTCAGGAACTTCCTGACACACCAAAAAAGTTTCAATGTAATGACAAAGACAATATTTTCAATCAATAGATCCAGATGCTCGATAATACGCACCTTTTCTCCCTTGTGTGGAGGGTCTTTTCTTTCTCCAAAATTCATGAATCCACCCCTTCCACCCCCTCTACCCCTCCCACTAGTTGATTGCGCTGATGCACCTCTTCCACCACGACCCCTTCCGCCAGATTTAACTGGTGACACAACATCTTTGGCATCTTCATCACTTTCTTCCAAATCTACAGATTTCTGGGGGATCCCCCTACCTGATCCACTCTTCAATTTTTTTGTTGGAGTGGCATCAGTTAACTTCTTTCTATGTGCAGATGAGACAGAGTCATCTCCATCATCTTCATCAGCTTTGTGAACTTTTTTTGAAAGAGGGAGCTTCCCTAATTCCTCACTGTCCTTCAGATTCTTTCTTTTAGCAGGGAGCTCCTGCATTTCTTTCTCATCTTTCAGCTTTTGTTTGTCTGGAGAAAAATATTTGCTAGTTTTTCGCCTCCCTGAACTTTCTTGACCTCCGGGCACCTGCACAAAGACATTTCTTTCAATTCCTTTGTGGAGTTGAGAGGAAGATCAAGGGATGGAAAAAATGAAAGAAATCATGACTTATGACAAGGTTTCCATTCAACAAATTTCCATAAATGTAAGTACCCAAATAGCCCTAAGGTAACAGTTGGTCACTTAAATTGCAAAACTTTTAACAGAACCCATCAAGTGAATCTTTTAACAGGAACCCATTTGCTTGTGACATGGCCAGATTCTTAAAATTGACAAGATCAGAAGGAAAACAAAAGCCTACCAAGTAATGACTTAAGGGATTTCCCTTTTTTTTTTGGGTACAAAACATAAGGGAATTCTTTTAATCCATTACTTGTACACGGAAACAAACCCTCAACTACACTTGTCCCGAAACGACATTTTCGTTCGGTGAGTATGTAGACATGTTTCCAGAAAATAATGCAAGAACTAAAACCTCGTATTCTTCCAATTTCACTTGTTTTCATTCATGCCCCTTTCCATTAAATCTTTGAATTCAGAAACTGAAGCTAGATTCTAACTTAATAGACACATTGAAATTTAAAAAAAAAAAAAAAACGCAACAACACTCACCGTTTTTTCCGGCTGTGGTTTATCTGGAGAAGGCTTCGCCTGATTCGCTCGCTTGGACTCACCCGCATTGCCCTTGTCATGGGATTTCATGAACCACTTCCTTATATCCGTCTGTAATTTGAACCCAAAAAAAAACCCAAAACATTACATAAGGAATTTCTATGTGTCAAAGTAACCAGGAAGACGATCAAAACCTCAACCACTTCCTCAAAATAGACAGAGAGAGAAGCATCAAAAACCCTAACTTACCATATTTGCGCAGAGGCGGGAGAAGAGAACCTTGTTCTAGCTGAGTGGGAGTGGCTATGCCCCTGACGGAAATATTAAAGTGAGAGAAAATATGGCGAAGGAACAGCAAATTTGTAACTGTACATAAAAAAATTAAAAAAAAAAAAAGATTGTAGAATTTTTTTTCTTTTTGAGTAAATCCTAGATATTACTTTTATTATCTACATAATTTTGATATTATTTAATATCTGAATTATAAAAATAACATCAAAATCATAATTTTATATTTAAATAAAAATTAAATTAATATAAATTTAATTATTGATAAAATAAATTAATATCAAATTTATATCAATAAAAAATTAAATTAATAATATTTTTATATGATTGAGAGATTAAATTAATTTTTAATTTTTTAATATCAAAATTATGTTATTTTTATAATTTAATAATTAAATTGATATCAAAATTTTAAAAAAAATAAAATAATAACACTTGTATATTTAAAAAAATAAAAAAGAGGTTTACTATTTTTTTGAACATGTGATTGTAAAATCATATATATATATATATATATATATATATAAAAGGATTCAGTTTTAATCTATTCTCAGTATAAATTTTTTTATACTATTATTCAATCACATGTTATCATATCATTAAAAATGATTAACCTTTTAGATTGATAATACATAATTAGATGATAGTGTAAAATTTTTTATATTAATACTAACTCAAAATTAAACTTCATATATAATGAATAAATTTAAGTACATTAATTATTATAATCTCCCATTTTACAGTCAACATTGAGGATGAATTAATAAATTTATTCTCGTCTTATTTGTATTGCAATGTCTTGATTTTTTTAATTAGAAATGAGTCTTTTAGCTAGTGTGAAAAAGAAGACAATAAATTTTCTCTTTATTCTTTAAAGAGCTTACATTATAAAAGTATAAATAAAGTGATATGTATATATTTTTGTATGAAGATCAAGCAATCTTAAAAAAAAAAAAAATTGGTGTTACTTATATAAGACTCTTGAACTAATATTTTCAATTTTACCTGAATGTATGTATATCATAAAATAAATTCTCCAATCTTCCTTATATATTTTTATTTGATAATTATAACTCTTTTCTCTATTTTAAAAGTATATACATAACTTTTCTGAAAGCTGCTTAGGCTTTACACAGATCTCCTTCCAAAAGTTTATACTTTTTTTATACCTTTCATGAACTTTATTTAATAGAGATTTATGAAATTTTTTAAATAGAAAAGAAGTATACGTAAGATTAAAAAAAAACATGAAAGTAAGTTGAAATATTTTACGCAAAAAATCAGTGCTTTTTACAATACTAAACTTTTTTAACCAAAATAGATTCAATTCAAATAATTTGGGAGCTCGGTGCTTATATAAAAGCATGTCCTTTTTCACTAGTAAAATAATTTGTTGATCTTGAACCCATAAGATTTTCGTAGAGCAATTTTTTTTGGGTAAAATTCGTAGAGCAATTTTTTTTTCTGGTGTAAACTCGTAGAGCAGTTTAATAAACCATAAAGTAGACAATGAAATAAGTAAGTAAATAAGATAACATTTTTAAGATAATACTTAAGCTAATCATTGGGTCAAATATTGGCTCAACCTAAAAAGGTATTACCTTCATCTAAATTCTAAATTTTGATACCTGAATTCACTTTAGACTTTTTGAGACCAACTTGACTATAAGTTTAGTCAAACACAGGTTTCGAAAAAAAAAAAAAGGACCAACCCGTTTCAACTTAAATATTAGGCATAATTATTTTTATTAAAATATAAAAATTATTAATATTATTATCAAAAATCTCATTTTATAAAAAAAATCATATTATTATTACTCTCGACATAAAAAAATTAAATTTATAAAAATATTTAAATAAATTAAATTTTATAAAAATACTCTTAATTCATACAAAAAAAATTATTAGTATTATTTATTTAATTTTTCAATTTAAAAAACTATTTATTATTTTATTCTCTTCTATCAAAATAACTCAATTGAAAATCATAAATGTAATTCAATCATTTACATGACTTGATTTTAAATTTAAAAATCTCCTATTAGTAAAAATTTATAATTTTATTATAAATTTTTACTGAGTTTGATAAATTATCTTTTATTTAGAATGAAAAAGCCTCCCACACCCTAAACTTTTCTTCATTAAAAAAAAATCACCTCTACTTAGTACTTAATAATAGCACTATAATATTTTTTCTGTGTCTCAAGCACACTAATCCACAGTGACATCTTTTTCTGTTTGACAGCATTGCAGCTTCTAACTATTACATCTTTTGGTTGATTTTAAAAAAGAAATAAGAGTGAGAATGAGCGCACAAGAGCAAAACAAAAATTACTTAAATAGAGTAGAAAGTAAATAATGAAGCCGTAAAAGATTAAAAAAAATGAGAGAAAATAAAGTAAAAAGAAAAACACTTGCTTTTATTTAATTTTTTTTTATCACATTTATAACCCCTTTCTTTTTATTGATTTAGTTAACAAAAGTGAAGATTAATATTTACACTATTTTCTTTAAAGTCGCAGTCTTGGTATAATAGAAAAGATTATCCAGAGTGTTCACTCTTAGATAGATCTGTTCCTATGACCTTGTTATTAAATAAATAATAATAATAATCGAGATAAAAAACACCACAGAAATTTGGATGCTTATCAATTGGATTCCATTACCATAGTTCATGACTTTCCAGCCATAATGTCAAGAGAAAGATAGGATTTCATTTTTTTTATTTCAGTAATAGTCTAAAAACACTATGAAACATGTATAACTATTAATGACAATGTGGAAGTAAAAATTAACTCAGGATTTCTTCAAGTGGGAACTCAAGGTCCATTAATGACACTGTGGAGCAAAAATCAACACGGTTTCTTCAACTGGGAATTCAAGGTAAAAGAAGAGCTTGCCTTGAGCAGCTTGCTGGGGGAGAATCTAATCTGCTTCATTTCAAGTTGTAAACTGCAACAAAAGGCATGAGAACACTTCCTATCCAGAGTTTACCATCCTTCTCCTCCACTTCACTCACTGCTTTAACAACTTTTCCCTGACTATCCTCCAGTATCTGCAGAAGTTTACCTTCAGGGCTATACTTAACAACTACTGCATGGAGCCGGCCACCGATATGAAGCAGGTATTGAATCTTTGTTGGAATAGGGAGCTTGAGTATGACTTTTCTCATCTTTGGGTAGAGACTATTAAGGTAAGAGAACATATACCTTCGACAATGAATTGCCACCCAAAAATCACCATTTTCATTGACTCTCACATTGTCAGGAAATCCAGGTAGGATGGCTAGGATCTCCGAAGTCCCAGCTTTATCTCCTTTCAGCCAGTATTTACGTAACCTACAGAATAAGAAATTATATAAAAAGGGAAGTCTTGTAATAACATTAACATGAGTTCAGACAGAGGACTTCTAACAATTTACATGATTTCAGGCAAAGGACTCTTAACTAAAGAAGAAAAATTTGCTGGCACTGTTTAATTGTTACATTAGGCAACCGCAACCAATAAACTGAATTTGCGTCATTTCAAAAGTAGGAAGATCTATTAGTGTCGGACTATCAGTAAATGAGAACTGGGTAAATGAGAACCTTCATTATGCAGACCCAAGCATTAAACATGGCTCACATATATGTAAATATGAAAAACACTATGCAAAGGGTCTTGCATATAAAAAAATGTAGAAAGCTGTTATGTGATTATCACCTGCCACTAGACCCTTCACAAAAGACAAAGAAGGAGCCATCCTTGCTTAAGGAAATGCCATTCGGAAATTGAATGTTCCTCACAAGAACAGTGGTTTCCTTAGTGGCAGTGTTGTATTTCAAAACCCTGCCAGTATCTTCGCCTGAGAATACCAGCTGAATAAAATTCCTGTACACAAAATCATGTCAGAACCAACAAACCAAGACAGAGGAAACAATACAATATCAGTATTTCAGAATTCTAATCTCCATATCTTTAAGGCAATGATTTTTCATAGACCTGGCACCTCTGTAACTACATCATATTGGGATGCTCAATGGACTTAACTCCACCTCAACCATATAATTCTGTGAAAACAAAGAGCTTGTTTAAGCATAAAGGCTAGATGTAGGAGTCATTACTCAATTAGAACTACACATCACTACATCTGCACAAATACTCATTCCAGCTGAACCATTGGCCTTGATGACACATCTTGCACATTGAAATTCCTTCAAATGAACCTACATATGCAGATTAGGTACTATCTTAAGGTTATGATGCTCCCATGCATACATTTCCAACAATCGTCTCAAATTGCCAATATGTTTCTTAATGTTCTTTTCTTTTTCCTGCTCTGACAATTATCAAGAAAATGACATCATATCTCAATTATTCCTACTTGCTTATCGAGTTTTGATCATGGAAGCATCTTCTGAAGATGGAGAAATTGTATAAGCAGCATTAATTATATTCACACAATAATTCATACTACAATAGGTCAAACAACAACATGCCATCTCTTAGTAGTCTCTGTTTTGGAAGAAAAACAGCCACATAAACAGCCATCTCTTAGCAGTCTCTGTGGCCATTGGATTTATTTCAGTTATCCACTGGCATGAAAATGGCAGTCCCCAACCAACTCATGCCGTGACCACTCTATTAACGAATAGTCTTACAATGCCCTTCCCTCTAATAGTATGCTGCATGACACAATAAGAGTTCTTAACATTCCAAAGTAGATAGGTGGCAACCCACCAGTTTGCAGTAGTAGTAGATTATAATCAACAGAACAGGCATCTTCAACTTTGTTTTAATACTTCTCTTACATCCAAAATGGTGACAATATCAAAAGGTGCAATCTAAACATCTAAAAAATAACAACAAAATCCTACCTCCTCTGATAATTAGTGCTGCTATCTGTAAAATAAACATTCCCGTCTGTATCAACGTCAACATCATTAGTAAATCTCAGGGGCACCCCTTCAGCCTCAGTTGTGAGAGATGTTGCCAAACCACCCTCGGGCCCCACCTTCATCAGCCCAAAATATGCGTCTGCAATGTATAAATCACCTGTTTTCTTGTCAAATCTAAGTCCCAAAGGCCTTCCACAGATGTGCTCAGTCTTCACATAACTAACTGGTGATGCAGATGCTTTAGGATTGCATAGTTCTGACCTGTGTTTAAAATGGAAATAGAAGAAGAAGCATTATCATTTAATCGTATGATATACTGATATAGCAAACATATATAGCCACAAAATAGATGAGGGGAAAAGTCAATATGAATTTAGTAATCAATGCACTGATCCAAAATTTTAAATTCAGTAGCCACAGTACAGGCTGAAGGATTTGTGGTCAAACTCTCAAAAAAATGAGAATGCAATATGCAAGGTCCATTAATTATGTCAAAAGGAGACAGCATCTCACAACAGTATGACAGAATATGAAATCTAAGGTGAAAAATCAGAGTCAAAACTGAAAAAAGGCTTGAAAGAATTGCCGATATTCATAGTTCCGTTAGCGTCTTCAAATTAAGAATAAAGGCATCGTATTAATTTATGAATACAGTTCTGATGAATTTGAAATAGTCTGTTTACTTATTTCCTTTTCATCCTTAATAATCTGATTTTATCATTTGATCAAAGAATTATTCATTCTACAAAATCAGCAGACAATTGCTAATTGAAACTAACAAATTCTCTCAAGACTTCTGGCTATGATCAAGTGTAGTCTCTGTTCAGTTTAATGAATTCTTTCTAACCTAGGTGACTGCGCATCCAACACAGCTGCATTTCCTGATTGTAAAGAACTAGAATCATGAAAACTAGAAAGATGATAAAAATCAAATATCTTAATCAGTATCATATATCATATTTGTAACAACAAATTTGTATGCACTACTATCACAAAAGAAAAAGAAAACAAATTTGCACGTACTAAATTGTTATTGATTTCATTTTTTTTTTGTTTACATTCAAACATTTTCCACTACAATTGTGCCACCATCAGAATTAGATTTTTTTCTTCATCTCTTATTTTTGACTTCCAATAGTCATAGCCAATAACTAATGTAGAGTATAGTAAGATTAAAGTTGCTTCTTTGAGTAGTGACAAAAGCGCATAACGGTAGTACTGGAACACAGGAATTTTTACTCAGTAAAACAATCCCAAATTACAGAAAATTCTAAGAACGCAGAACGAAAACCCAATCACAAAATCTTCTATTTAGCAGTTTGATAAAGGGGGGAAGAGGAGATAATTCTGACCTGTTGGGCGAGGTATAAGCAAAATCAATCCAACCCTCTCCATTCCAGAATAGAACTCTTCCATCAGCGACACCCGTGTAAGGCCCACGACCAAGAGGGTCGAAGACAATGCTCTCTGGACCCTGCACCTGGTTCAGAAACTTAATCTCCGACTTCTGCAACAAGTTCTCTTCGTCTCGGTCGGTGGGAACCTCAGACCAAGCGGGCATGTCGATCTTCTGCGCCACAAAATCCGGGAAGCCCGCGATGGGGCTCTGCTGGAAAGGGTCCAAGCCACAGTACAGAGCAAACAAGAGGAACAGAACGGCGAGCCCTCGAGCCAGCGTCATCGGCGATAGAGAGAGTGAGACTCCGAAAGCTGAAAGCTTGAAGTGAAGGGTGTGTGAATGTTACTGTGTTGAGCACAAAAAGGCTAACTTTTTCTACGTTGACTACAGGCTCTTTGTTTCCACAAGCAGGGGGTGGGCGAAGATACTGAAGCAGACTGTGCTGATTGTCTGGTTTGGTTTTAACTTTGAGAGTGGGTAGGTGAGTCATTTCGTTTGTAAGGGGGTAGCTGATGCTTTTAATGTCAATGTTCACATCGTCACAAACAGAGGTCGGACTTGAAGGCTGTTGACAAAGACGAAGCTTCAGTGACCATAAAACAATGACAGGTAATATTTATTTGGATTATCAAGTCTTTCATACAATTATGCATCAAACAACAAATAATACAAAAGTTTATCAAACAATAGATAATAGTGTAAAACTCTTCTTTATTTTTTAAAATATGATTTCTATTAGTGTGTGTCTTAAAACATATATTAAAACAGAAATAAAAATAAGATTGAATAAAATATTAAATATATTTTAAAATTTTAAGACATTAACAGTTTTTGCTTTTTATTTAATATTTTTTATTTTTAATTTCTTAACTTATATGTTTAGAGTATATGCTAATTAAATTGTTAAAAAAATACCTTATTTTTTAATTTAGTTCTTTAGATATAAATTTTATCAATTTAATTTATATATTCAATTTTATATCATTTATAAATTTTATCTTATTTTTTTTATTTTATAAATATAATCTCTTAGATATATAAAATTTGTAAGTAACTTAAAATTTGAAAGATTAAATTGATAAAATTAATTTTTAAAAATAATATTTATAAATAAAATATTTTTTGGACTGAAAAAATGATTTTATTCTAAATAATATAAGAGTTTATCAACTTTTTATTCTACGTACCCTCCTAATAAAATGTTAATAGGGTTGGATTTATCTCCTTTGATAAGAAATTTACTTTAAAGAGTAAAACAAAAAATATAAACTGTTGATAAAAAAATTAATAGTTAAAATTATAATTAAATATATGTACGTGTATAATAAACTATGATATTGTTAAAATTTACTTATTTAATTTTTTTATTAATAATTAATACTCATCATTTTACTTTTTAAAATAAACTATTCACTTTAAAGGAATGAAATACAAAAGGGTTTTTAGCCTCCCAAAAGTATTTTTGAGCGGTTTCATCCTATGGTTCAAATTTAGTACTATAGAATTGTGATCTTACCTTCCTTCAACCGTGTTAGATTAGCAGGGCTTTTCGTGCATTTTCATGAAGTGAATAAGGTACATGAGTTTTTAGTTTCAACACATAACCACTACTAAGAAATTAAAGGTAAAGTTGATAGTACAACTTTTAAAAATTTAACTAGGGATCGCACCGTAATAAGACTGAATAAATTTACTTGAAGACTACAATAAACTTTGACATCAAAGAAATAATATAACGCCATTGTACCAATAACATTAGAGAGTTCTTTTGTACCTTTTAAGATAATCTCTGCTTATATGTTTAGCCTATAGTTGAAAACTTAAGTGAGACATATGAAGATTACTAAAACTCATACACCAACAAACATATTCAAAGCAATCTCAGTATTATCTACATTCTAGCTTGTTATTTCTTTTCTCCAAACTCTGCAAGCTTAAGCTATTTTTCATTATCTTACGGTCATCATGAATCATCTCTACACAAAACAGTTCCTTACTTCGAAAATTTCCTAAAACCTAAAACCCAATATATTTCAAATCAAAGCATCCAAACAGCCACGAATTTGACTTTTGAATCCAATCCCACACTTTTACTTCCACAGATTCGTTGAGCATTCCATTTGAAAGAATGCTCCTTTTCTTTATTTAATTAAAAATGGAACATATAACTGATATAAGCAGTACCAATGTACTTTGAGCAATCATGTTTGCTTGTTTTCATGTCATGAGAGCTTGCTATTCATTTTCATTGTTGAATAGAATTATCTTATATTTAGAAATTTTGTTATCTGTACTATTATAAGAGGGTATTCTTCTCTTTAGTTTTAAACTTCTAGTTTTTCAACAAAATCATTAATAACTAATTAAATACAAATAGAAAAAAGAGATAAAATTATAAACACAAATATTTTTTTATAATTATATTTTATAATTATAATTACTTTAAAATATATAGAGTTATTTTTTACTTTTTTTAAAATTAGTTTTATTTAACTAATTAACTTATAATTATAATAAAATTATAATTAATTAGTTTATAAAACAATTATATACAAAAAAAAATATAAATTAAAAGGTACGACAATGTCACTCAATACGTTATTAATAATAAAAATAGTTTACTTAAATAAGATTCTTTTACAGTACTTTTGTTTGTTTAAATGGTGTCGTATTATTAAAAATAAAGATACCCATTGGTATATCTGGTCTATATATCTTTCTCTTGGTCTCATATCATGTTTTGGTCTCCTATTAGTTGGTCTTCTTATTTTGGATCTCCGTTTTTTTATTTTTACCTGAAAGAGTTCGATCATTTTCGGCATGCTCTTAGGAAAACAAAAAGTCCTCTGCGCTCTGTTGCATTTCTTGGGCCTCTTGGGTCTTTGTTTGGGCTTTTCCTGCATGGGTTTTATTTTTAAAGTGTTCTATGGCTTCTATTGTACGTGGTCTGACGTATAAACGGGCTTTGCTCTCTTGAATCAGAGCTTCTTGTGTTGTTGGCCAAAAACAGAAAAATGGCCATCTTGATTATACTTGAAAAAGATGACCCCCAAAAAAAATTTCAGACATTGCTTTTTTTGATACAATGGTGGCACGAAGATAGGTTTGAACCTATAACTTTTTACATAGTAACTAAATTCCTCGCCACTAACTTACTCTGGCTTAAATCTTAAACATTTCTGGAAGATTTGTGTATATATTATATACATTTTCTTAACAAACTAAACTAATAAGAATAAGTAATTAATTTGATAAATATTTTATGGTGAGACTTAAAGTTATAAATATTATGGTACTTGTTATTTTTTACTAATCTAATGTATAAACTGTATGATAAATCGTTGGTATATATAAGAGTTGTCTCAAATTTCCTCTCAACTGAAAAAACAAATCATTAATTTTAGAAAAAAAAAATCATGGAGCCCATTTAGTTTTAAATTCTCGGCACAAAGATATCTTAATTTTTATTACACTAATTAATTCTTTCAAATTCAAAAAAAAGTCTCAATAATTAAATTTTGTCTACACTTGTTAGTGAATCTGTCTTCACTATCACCCTCACCCTTGAGGTTTTTTTTTTTTTTAATTACAGTCCACCTTTTGATTTTTATTGCAAAAAGAAATCGAATTTAGAGCCCAAAATATCTTAATATCAGTCACTCCATGTAAACACAAAGTAATTATTGAAATATCTTTTTTTCTTTTGGTAAGCCCAGTAACATTTATAATGAAAAATACAAAAAAATACTTTACAATTGTTTTACTTGTTTTTTTTTTTGAAAAAAAACCACCGACATTTATTTACGGAAAAACTATTGGAATTTTTTATAAAAAAATATGTAAAAAACTGGATTATATATCATCAATGTAAGATTTCATCAGAAATGCATTAAAAAATAAATTTTTTTTTTTGGTATATGTAGTCATGGAATTTTTCGTTAATGAGAACGTTCTTGTAAACATTTTTAAAGAAAATTTCTGACATCGTTTTTAAAATATTTTTTCGTTTCTTTTCCTTAACTTTAGTTGGAAATGAATTTTTCAATGACCTTTGGGGGTTTGTTGGATAAAAAATAAGTGGTATACCGATGGAACTTATTCCGTAAAAAATTGGTACTTTTCTTTTAGTTCAATTAACTACGCATCCTCCGTGCAAGTGGCCTCTCCACCATAAATAGTACGATGGTCCCTCTCAACTCTCATCTGCCTATAAGCGGGGTCTTCAATGCCAAAAAAAGAGTCCAACCCTCATCTTTTTAGGCCTTTTATGCTGAAAATTCCCCTAATCGTCCATTGGTGACCCTTTAAGCCTTTTGGTATGATAAACAAAAAAATATAAAATCAGAATAGAAATAAGATATTTTTATTTTTTTATTTAATAAAATAATCAGATATATAATACTTATTTTTTAAAAAATATCATTTTTTTCATTTCTAAAATACTCATTTGAATTCGATTACTACTTTCATTTTCACTCTCGTTCTATTACTTCTCTTTTTATGATACCAAATATACATTTAAGCTCTTCCCATCATCTTCACTTCAATTCATCATTTAGATTCTTTCAATAATCATGTGGCCAAACTTGACATCCTCGCATAACATATAGTTACATTTGAAATTGGTCTTTTAAATTATTGTATAAGGATTAGTTGATTTCTTGAAAAAAAAAAAAAAGCATGTGCACAGTGGTCAATTCCTATGAAGGTAACGTGAAAATTTGATGTAAAAAAAATTATTATGTCCAAATATAATTTCCAGACATGCGGATATTGAGTTAATTAGTGCCTAAAAGTATAAGTGAGCTAAATTGGCAATTAAATTTTTTTTTATATTGTTTTAGTTACATAGGACGTGCAATTACACAATTTAATTGGTATATAAATATTTTAGTTGTCATGTCATTTTGCTGTGGCTGGTATGTTTAATGTCTATCATGTTAATGTTATTTAAATTCCTAACTATTTTAAATTTGCATATAGTGATGAGGTAAAGTAATGAAGGTATATAAATTATCAAATGAAAATTTACATGTTTTTAGGTATATGAAGTTAAAGGAGAGGAAAAGTGTAAAGAATCAAGACCTGCTGCATGTGTTCTGATTGCTCTCACAATCTACTTTTTTTTTTATGACTTAACATATTTGTATAAGGTATTTTAAATAAATTTAGTAGTACCTAACAATCATAAATTTAATAGAACAAAGTTATAGAGGAAGGCTTTATTAATATTCGTAAATTATCAATTGCATTCTTTCTTTAATAAATTTCAATTGTTATACTAAACATGAAAATTTGGGATACTTTAATTTACATCTAATACCTTTTCATCTTATTGTTACATATCCAAGATATATCAGAATGAAAGGGATTAGGATACTTAAATCATCAAAAATATAAATAATTAAGATAATGACTATCATTAATTTGAAAAGTATATATGCTCTCAAAATAATAAATGATTTTTTCTATGATTATGTACTTACGAATTAGATACCTCGCAATAATATCAATCTTCGAATTCTATCTCAATTATTTAGGGGAAAATGATTGCACTCTATTCCCAACAAGTGTTATCTTTCGTAGTTTTTTTTTTCCCCATATTATCTTCAAACAAATTACAATTTTATGATAAAATAATCAGACTCTTAAAACAAATTCTTTTTTATAACAGAACCATATCATAATTATATTCATTTTATCAAAAACTATCATTATTTAGTGGAGTGATACTCATAAGTTTTACATATACAATTTTATAATAAATTTATAGCTCTTCATAATATAATGAACATATTTTTAATTATAATTATGATTATTTAAAATACAATTTCAAAAAAAGTTTGCTCTAAATAAAGTATTGAAGCAGAACTAGACAGAGATATGGTACTACAACTAACACCAAACCAATAATTTTGTCATTATTTATTTATGTAAATAAGTACATAGATATTTAGTTAGATATGTAGTGGCATAACCCTTCTCAGGAGATGTTTCGATATCCATTTTTTTTCTTATGTATTAATCAGAATTGAGTTTGGAAAAATTTGAAAATCTGATTCATTGACCATAGAAAACATAATTTACAGTGTTCAATGCAACAAGTCTATTATAACAAACTTAACTACTCTGTAGTTGAAAGAATAACTAACTAATTAAGTACATGTTTGGCAACAGTTTTTTTTCTAAAGCTCTTTTAATAAGATTTTAAAAATAAATTATTTTAATTATAAAATAAGTTAATTTAAATGCATACTAAACTATATGAAAATAAAAATGTGATTTATACTATCAATTTGGTTGATCAGGATCTGGACCAATTTATGATTTGGACTTGGGCTGTGACTTGAACATGGGCTCGGATGAAAGTCATTTAGTGATAAGTTTTGGTACCCTAATTAGTTGTTAAATATTTATTAGTTGTTGATTTATTATCATTGTTAGTTTATTTCTTTTATTATATTCCTGTGCAGTATAGTTTTTCAATAGTTATTTTTTTTCTCTTTTTTTTTTCTTTCGCCCTTCCCTTTGTCACCAGGTATAAAGAATTTATTTCAAATTAAACATATAAAAATACTTAAGTACAAATAAAATTTCCTTAGAATAAACACAATTATTGGTTTTCTCATCTGTATATATTGATTTCTACACCAAGACACCATTGTCAGATGCATGCGGTGGGAATAACCTTGTATTTCCTTTTAATCGCCCAAAATGAAAAACATAAAAGCACCATTGGGCTGGCCTTAGCTAATTACCTATGTACACTCGTCTTCATCTTTTGGGTTATTTCCATTACTTCTGCTTGATTCCTTCGGTACAATTACAACCCTCCTATACAATTAAGCACTTCTATATATATATATATATATATATATATATATATATATATATATATATATATATATATATATATATATATATATAGATATAGATATACAACACAATTTTATACAAAACTTTTTGTCTAATATGCGTCTTTTTGTTTAGCAGCTAATTAGCATCCATTTCTTTCTTTCTTTTTTTTTTTTTTAATCTCGCCAATGGTTGTTTAAAGATAATGTTTGAAAGAATGAAACTGTACAAAACGTGACCAAGGTGCTAATGGATGTGCAGTGTCTTGTACACATAGTAAGGAATCAACTTTTTAGTTGCTAAAAGTTATAACTACATATAGAAAAGCCCGAAACTCCTTGTGACCTATTTGTGATAAGTGTTGACTGTAGACACACAGTTGCAGGCAGCACAATAATTACAGCATACAAGCACATGATATTCTTGGATTATATGCCCCTCAAGTTTCTGAAATGCTGATGCAGAGCTTCACCCAATTCCCTTTAGCTTTGTATCTGTATTTAGTCAGTTTAATAAGTCTGAATGAAAAAAAAAAAGAAAAAAGAAAAACCTAATAAACGCTCACTAATTAATGATATATAAATCCCACTAGTGAGACGTTCTCCGGGAAATACATGAATGTGTATGGGAAGATGTCTAATCACTTTGCAAACGGTGCACCGCAATGGGATAACCAGATACAGAAATGGACAAAAGTTAATTTCCATTGTTTGCTATTTCCATGGTCTTTTCGACGTCATGATTAGCAATCCTTACTAAGCTTTGTTGACTTATTATTATTCAATTAGCATTTAGAACTTCAGAATAACTTGATTAGACAGCCTGATTTAGTACTCCGTCTAGTGTTTCTTGAATTTGAACACGGATTAGCTGTGTATCCCAGTGAGGGTCAGATCAGAAAATAGACTTAGAAAAAGTTTTCAATTCTTTGGAAAGAAGAAAAGTGGTAAAACTAGTGAGCCATTTGTCACCCTGCTTTTACATGCCCACGTTTGAATGACACAAATTCTAAGCGTGTCTCTGACAACAGTGAAATTTTTATGTTCTCTTAAAATAAGAACCTTTCTTATTTCATATAAATAAACGTAAGACAAATAACATATGATATTATATTTGATATTATTTTATATACTTATATTACATATACTTAGAGTAAAGTCATTTTTTAGTCTTTTAAATATATAGGTATCATTTTTTTTAAATTTTTAAAAAATTTCATCATCAATTTACTCTATAAATCTCAGAAGTCATTTTAGTTTTTTGAAAAAATTAATTAATTCTAATTTAGTCCCTCATTCATATAAAATTATCATTAATTTAGTATTTCAATTATTAAAAATTTTATCAATTTAATCTCTATATGTATAAAGAAAGATAATTTTAATATTATTTTTTAAATTTAAAAACTAAATTAATAACAAAATTCTTTAAAAGATTCAAATAATAATATTTATATCTTTGAAAACTAAAAAAAAAATTTATTCCATCAAAACACAACTTCAGGAGCATACAAAAGTTTATCCCGATCCCCATAAACTTTCTCTTTCGCCCTTGTAGCAAGCTCTCACTCTCTCTCTCTCTCTCTACACATTCCAAATTTCCAAACATTAATATCTCGCCCCCCTCGTCCGCTACAGAAAGCCAGTATGGTTAGAGATGGGTCACTCCCACCCACTCATTCTCTCAATCATAACACATTCACCCCCACCTCCTTTCCCCACTCTCTGCCCGTGTCTCTTAACACACGCGCACATACATACGGGCAATCCTCACATTCCAAGCTTTCTCATAATCCATCTTTTCTTTCGTAAATCAAAAACCACTAACCTCACTCCACTTCACTGGTTTTCCCCGACCAGACCAGTCCCATCCTCACCTTTGAGATTTTTGTACACATCCTCCACCTCTCTCTCTCTTCATAAACGAAAAAGAAAAAAAGAAAGTTTCTTTAATTTCTTCTTCTTTTTAATTTTTTACCCTTTTAATTCTCTGCCTTATTTTCTTCCTGGTTTTCTGTGTATCCTTGATCTTGTTCACTCTTCTTTCAGCCAAGGAATTCTCCCCCGTGATCTGCCCTATAAATCTACTGAGCACACAGAAAGGACTGTCACAAATAAAAAATGTCAATGGATATGATGACAACCGAACGTGTTTGTTATGTTCACTGCAACTTCTGCAACACCATTCTAGCGGTACAGCTCTCAACTCTCTCGTTCTCTCTCTCATTTTTCTTTCCAATATTCTTGTAAGCTTTTTATTGTGCCATGTCTTTCA
Organism: Castanospermum australe; assembly: GCA_019955255.1. Taxonomy (NCBI): domain Eukaryota; kingdom Viridiplantae; phylum Streptophyta; class Magnoliopsida; order Fabales; family Fabaceae; genus Castanospermum; species Castanospermum australe. The sequence continues at coordinate 1,618,805 of NSJW01000018.1, forward strand.
TCAGCTAATTTGGCAATACGGGTTTTCTATATTTCTTGTATCGAGATCATGTGAGCAAAAGAATAAAGGAAAAGCTGTTGGGGGTAGCCAAGAAAAAGCAAAATTCAGCTCAGACCTAATCAGAATGTATGTATATGAATGGATGGAAATTAAACTGCTAGAATGCACTGTTACCCAATTGATAGAAGGGTAACCTTCCCTAGCTAGGATTCGGAATCCATCACTGAAGTGAATTTCTAGACTGGCATGTACTTTAGACCAAGAATTCGACTGCTATCTTATATTTTATGAGAAAGAGTAACTGGGTTTTGCTCCCTAACCTCTACTATGCTCAGAAGTTCATCTGTGGAGCGAGTTTGGCTAGAGGTAAAAGTAATATATGCAGCCCAGTAGTAGCAGAAGAACAGTAAATTGAAATCCAGTACCTAACAACAATTGTTGATCTTTCATTGAATAAGCTAGGCATATGAGCATATCCTAATTTGAGAGGCAACGGAGGAATTCTGTGAGCCAAAAGGAAACAATTCCAAGATATTTATGAACAAAATGCATACACAGGCACAGCCATAAGAAAATTGAGGGCTATGACTAGGGCTATTTCCAGGCATTAGGGATTAGGGTTCTTCCAATATATGGAGACTTTTCCCCTCTTTTTCTTTTATTTAATTTGCAGGAGAATATAAAGCTTCATATGATCTCATATGCTATATTATATATCAATTTTTTCTTGTTTAATTTCTGTACTTGTAAGCTAATTAACACACAACTCACAAAATTAAATCTGTATACAAGTCCATGTGATGGCACGCAGTATAGTCAATTTCTCTCTCCTCAGTCTACGATCCCTTAATTCCCTTTCTGTGATGAGCGTGAAGGTGGATATTTCTGTTCATCATGATTTGCCAGTGAAGCATCTTTTTTTTTTTTTTTTATGATGGTATATCATCAAGTTCTTTCATGATTTCAGTCTTGTTGCTTCCCTTAAGTACAGAGGCAGTGTCCTCTCTTTCTTTCTACAAGAACTTGTGGAGATTGTGACTGCCAGAGGAAATCCATTTCCGCACCAGGATATGTTATGCTCTCTCCTCTCTTTTCCCTCTCTCTCCTTTCGTCATAGCATCTTTGTTGATATTACCCCTTTTAAGAAAGCATCATCTTCCTTTCTCTACCCCTCAAATGGAGATCTTAACACTGCACAAAGAGCAGCAAATTTAATCTGCTTCATGATGATCACTTTTCTTTATTCATAGCCTATATCTCTTGACAGCAGTAGCGGTTAACGGCGTTTCATGGCCTTTATGGTTTCCGTTCCAGTCAGGTCGTTTTCACACCTCTCTTTCTCTTTCTCTCCTCCTCGCTATGAACTACAATTTCTATCTTTTATCATCTTGCCTTGCAGTGTCAGCAAAAAGTGATGCACACCGAGAACAAGGAGCCATTGTGAGAAACCACCAACTCTTATATCGCCCATGTCAGGTCCTGAGCTTGCTGCTAAGCTGTATTGAATATGTCACACTCTCCCTAGCTGGACAGTGGACACCCCATAAAAGTAGGCCTCTCGGAATGAAAGAGAAAAGATCACTGCACTCACTCCCCTCTCTAGCTTATTTAACATCTTCAACCTCTTCCTTCTGGCTCGCGAACCAACTATACATTTTGTTTTTTCTCCTGTCCATTTTCATCAGCTTATTGCAATGCTGGTTTCGAAAGGCCCTTTCTTGGGAACGTGAAAGCTTCAGTTCTCCTGCATAAGTATTTAACGGTGACAATGTGAAGCTCAGATCTGCTGAAATGGTGATGATCCAAGCATTGGGATTCGTTTATTACTCGCAGAGAGGCCCCATTTGGGACGATATGGGCTAGCAGCTTTTCAGTTCTTGGTATTAATTAATGATCGAACGTTTGAGATTTATTGGATTATTATAGTGAAGTTTGAGTGTTTGGCACCCTTCTCTCGTGTGTGTGTGTAAAGAGAGAATCTTCTTTCTGACTTTCTAGCTAGTGAAATTGCAAGTGATAATATATATATTTGTTTTGTATGCCAAAATGGGTATATTGGCAGGTTAGTGTTCCATGCAGCAGTTTGCTCACCGTAGTGACGGTTAGATGTGGGCATTGTGCCAATTTGCTATCAGTTAACATGGGAGCATCTCTTCAAACATTTCCTCCTCAAGACCCTCAGGTATTTCAGGCCTCTTTTGCTCCCCTTTTTCTGGACATATTTATGAATGACCTTATGGATAACTGGATGATTTCATTGTTTTTCACTTTTTTTTTTTTTTTTCTAAATTTGCACTCCTTTTAGGTATCTGTTTTATATATATATATATGAGTGAGTGTGTGTTTGTGTGTTATTTATTCTTCTATATTGTTGCCAAGTCACAGAAGCAGCACCTAAGCTTCGAAGAATCAAGCAGCAAGGAACTGGGATCATCTTCAAAATGCAGCACATTAGCGGCATTTGAGAGTAGGCCTGTAGAACATGAGCAACCTAGGATTCCTCCCATTCGTCGTGAGTTACACTCTCCTCTAGCTATTTCTCTCTTTTGTATTCAGCTTTTGGTATCGCGATGAATCCAAGTTAGAATGAACAACCGGGGACCTAGCTGGGCCAGCCCGAACTTTTCATTATACACCGAGAAGGTTTAAAGACAAAAAGACTCAGACTACTCGCTCCACAACTGGCTGAAGTTATTATCAGCAAGCAGAACAACCTCATCATTGAGGCCACTTGTCATAAAACCGAGTCTTTCATAATAATGGGCGTCCATCTCTGAGTATACAGTTTTTTTTGGTACAAGGGTACCCAAATTGGGCATCTTATTTTCTTCATCAATTTATATATGGCCCCCTCCTAGATGGTGACTTTACGTAACAAAATTGACCCGTCCTTAATTGATTGCAGTCATGCTGAGCCCTAGAACGTATATATCTTATGCACTTATCCATATGTAACTTCATTTTACAGTTACAGATTCCACTCACCATAACAGCTCAGATGGTAATTGATATTGGTAGTAGTAGACTAGTAGTAGCAGCAGCACTCCAACATCATCAGTTATTTAGTGGGTCGAATTTGCTCTCTAAAATGACGACAAAAATGTGTGAGAAATAACAGCGAAGAACCTAAACCACTAGGAGAGCAAATAAAGGACCCTTGGATAAAAAAGTGAAATTGCACTGATATTTGGATGCCGCAGGAACATATGGTCCTTAATTAAGTACTCAGTTCTACTGATTTTGTTCATGTTGGAAATTTATATTCAGTTAATTAATATGTACTGTAAATTTAAATTGATGATTGATGACGTTCTATTACATTCTATGAATCTGTTCAATAATATTCCAAACTAAATAATCTCATGATTATCACAGCTCCTGAGAAGAGACAACGTGTTCCTTCTGCTTATAACCGGTTCATTAAGTAAGTAATTTTTTGAATTTACAATTTTAATTCAACTTCCTTACATCTCTCTCTCTTTATTTTGATTTACTGTCAATATCATTTTTTAAAGTATGATCTAATCATGTGTTATTATATTAATTAAACAGTTTGATTATAATAATTATTTGAGGTCAAACTCTTTTAATGATGGTGTAAAATGTTTTACACCATTCTTGATAGAAACTCATATAGCTGTACAATCTGCATTTTATTTTATTTATTTTAGTAATAAATAATAAAGATTTAAAATGTTTACATAATTATAACTACTTGATTATTATTTGTTAATATTTTAATTATATTTATTTTAATAAAAAAATGAATAGCTACCCTACTAAATGTAACTTCTTAATTTCTTAAGATAAAATATAATTTACATCTTTGAAATTTATTCAAATATCAAATTATCTTTAAAATTTTTTTGTCTCACTAAATTTTTTGAAGTTTGGTTTGACTTGAAAATGTTAATTTGGTTATTATATGAAACACAACTTAACCCCATGTACACAATACGTGATCATTTAGTTAGAAAACCTTATTCGATAAAATATAATTTACACTTTTGAAATTCATTCTTGTATCAAATTATCTCCTGAAAATTTTTTTTCTCACTAAACCTCCTTGAAGTTTGATCTAACTTGAAACTATATGTTAACTCCATTTCATTTAACAAAAAAATTAACGTTTTTAAGTCAAAATAAATTTTAGGGGTTTAGTGAGACAAAAAAAATTTTAGAGGCAATTTAATATTGAAGTAAATTTCAGAGATATAAATTATATTTCACCATTTTTAGAATAAAATTTGTATGATAGGAAGACACTAAACATCAAAATTTGTTTTGTTATAGTTGATTCCATTCAACAAAAATAAATAGCATCTCTTCTACCGTCTGGTTTTGCAGGGAGGAAATCCAAAGGATTAAGGCTAGTAATCCAGATATCAGCCACAGAGAGGCTTTCAGCACAGCAGCCAAAAACGTGAGTTTAAGCTTAATTACTATTTTTCCCATTGTTTAATCAGCTCAAGTGGCCACATGTATGCATGAGAGTTCTATATCTATTTTTTTCCCACTTGTGTGGATAACACAATGGGAGAAACTCCTTGTCTCCTCTCCAAACTCTAGTATTGAAGGTGGCAATCCAATATGCCCACAGTTATTCTCTAAACTCTTTGGTGAAGGTGACAATTCAATATCCCTACAATTATAAATTTTACCAATTAAACTAACTAGCGCCTAATTCGTGGAGGGTCGATATTGATGTCCAGTTTGGGTGTATAAGAGGCAATAATATCCTTCAACTGGTTTCCATCCTCGGGGATGCTCTTGTTTAAGTTGTATATTTATAAATACAAACATGTATGTATATAGAGTTGAGAAATTATCAAGCCATGGTTTGCAGGTGAAAATTGAGGTGACAGACAAAAGATAACTTTGAAATAAATAAAGTTCTGAAGTTGGCCAAAAGAAGTGTTGCTATATCAATGCTGTCATATATAAAATCCTCTAGTGATCAAATGTTGCATAATAGTATGAAATATAACATATATTGCTTTATTTGTCATTCTGAACATTGTATAACCTAGCTAATAGCTTGATCGAGAGAACTACTCTCCATATGCTTTAACTTATACTAACACGTGCAAAGTCTAAATGAATCTATTTTAGGTTCATTAACTTGTACACTAAAAAGTGGGAGATCTCAAAGTCAAGTCCCCCCCCCCTCCCTAAATGATCTTTGATTGAAAAAACTAAATAAATAATATACATGCTAATATTGTATAGGGTTGTGTGATATTTACCAAGGTTCTGAAAACTGAACCGGACGAGGTATTGATTTAAGGTTCAATGGTTCAACCATGATTCAGCCGTGGTAGAACCGGAATATAATAAATATATACTTATATTTATATATATTAAAATATTAGAGTGTGTATATATACAATATATAATATGAATTTAAGCAACTGATAAGTAATGATACGGAATAAAATAACTTTATCATTTTCAGAGAAGTGTATGTTCGATTTATTGCTGTAAGGTAACCCACCTCTCTCAATTTCAGGATAGAGTTTTTACTGATAGGCTACATTTTAAGAAAGAGTCCTGCGCCTTCTCTCCCCAACAAATAAAGGAGATTCTCCAAGCATTGGTCAATCGGTTTGCACCTAGTTTAAGACATTCCAGATTCGTATAGTATATAATAAAGAATGGGAGCAATATAGTCAACTAGCATTGCTGGTCTAGTGGTTTGCAGCTTGACCGGCCAGTGAACTGGTTCTCGATTCAATCGGTCGATCCGGTTCGGTTTTCAAAACTATGATATTTACACACTACTTTTTCTACACTTATTATTTTACATCACTTCCAATAATATTAATACATGCATAAAATTGGTCACAGAATGAGTAAGTTATGCATAGATAAGTGGACCCTGCGTAGGAACCAAGCTTTTGTATAAGGAAAATTGTATAAAAAGTGCTGTAGCATGCACAAAAGGAAAGTGCAAGTAATATTTCTGTATAGGATAAAGTGGGTTAACTGTAAATGTACAATAAAATAATCTTTCCTATAGAATATAAATGTAACAGCTTAGCAAAGGTTGTATGAAGGATATGATTATATTCATCTAGGGTTTATCAAGGGGCAACTTGCACCTCACTTAAGTGATAATTACTGAAACAAATGATAGCATGAACATGGGCTTGGGTACTAATCTTAAACTTGAAAGGAGGCTCTTATATTTCTATAGAAATGGATGCTTCTATGCACCTACCCTATACGGATGCTATATATAGTGATGCATCCTATAATTGATTTTTGGCTAAATCATTTGCATGGTTTTTGTAGGGTGTGTGTGTGTGTATAAAAGATATTTGATTGGGTGAGTCTACTATATACAAAAGCATCTAATTTGTTTTTTTTTTTTTCAAGGTGTAGAATTAGCTGAGTATGAGGTCAAGTTTGATAGGTCCAAGCTCATGAGTTTTACGATCACTTTCTTGACCCAAAAGAAAAAATTGCACCATAAATGTTTGTGTTTCTAGTTGATATATGCATGCATTCTGCCCTTGCTCATGATGGCATTAATTAGCCCACAATTTCTAACCAAATATGCAATAAAGCTAGTGGCGATTGTCTAGTCTGTTTTACTTTCCATTATATGCTTTCCTTTGGTCAATCATCAGATAGTTCCTACGTACTGTAACATGCTCTTCACCATTTTAATTTGTACGCCATATATATAAAGCCCCATATTTATAGCCGAAATTAATTGAAAAATGAGACTTGAAATGATCTTTACAATTGATATGACTGGTTGAATCTGTCATCTGTGTTCTTGTAATTCATGCATGTTAATTTATATATACAAGAAGTGTATTTCCTATCACGTACAATTTACAAATATTGTAATTTGCTGTTTCTTATTCTGATTCTCCTTCACGATTCTAGACTATATATGGTATAAACTGCTATACTGTATTAGTATATCCCTTGACCCTTGGTACCCTATTAATTTTCTGTTTCTGAAGTATGGGGATTGTCTCTTCTTATATGTATGCAGTGGGCACATTTCCCTCACATTCACTTTGGGTTAAAACTGGATGGCAACAAGCAAGCAAAGTTGGACCAGGGGGAGGGAACTCAAAAGTCTAATGGATTCTGCTGATATAAATGGGAGCCTGTGAGTGTCAGCTAGTCGTTTCTACGCTTGACCTAAATCAGTTAAAAGTGAGGTTGATCAAATTTCCCAATCATACAACTGGATGGGAGACTCTCTCTCCTGAAAATTAGCCTTAGCCTCACCCCCATGCTTAATAGTATATGTATTGCTCTTTTCTGGTTTTGTCATGAAATGATTGCTATTCTTGTGATTGCATTTATTATGTTGAAGTTGAGCACTCAAGTAAACAATACGTTCCTTCTATTATAATGATATATATTGATGCGCCTTCTTAATTATAATTAGTAATAATTTATATATCTCTCTCTCTTCTTTTTCTTAAGGACGATTGAGTCTTATTTATTCTTTTTATGATCAGCAAGCACAACATTTCACCCTCGAGGGAGGACCACTTGAACAGTGCTTTTCATTTTTGAGATGGTTGCCGTTTGACCCTTTTTGGGTACATGGTGCTTGACCCAGAGGGGACTCTTTTACCCACTATGTTGCATGAGGTGTTTAAATAAATAAAAGAGCTGTAATTTTTTTTCCCTCTTTGATTGGTTCGTAATTTCTTCTTCTCTCTTTCTATTTTTCTTCCTGGACCATCTTGTTCAGTTAATGGAGTACAGCTCTCTTAAAGGAGCAACATGCAGTGCAGGTGTTGCATGCATGTCTTCACCTGTCACGTTCGCAGAGCTCAGTTCAATTTGTAATCTTTTATGGAAAAAGGAATTGTATAGAAGGGAGGGAGGAAAAGAAAACCCTAATTGCCTTTCAATCTCTTCCTAAAGTCAAAGCATGTCCCAAGTTATATAAAGCAATAGCAGTCATGAGCCGCGGTAGGAAAAAAGAAAGAAAAATTGGTCTGACATGCCCATCATCAAGAGCAACATATGCTCTAGAGAGACTTGCATTTTAAGACAATTGAAAGCATATTTATTATTCAAAATTATTATTATTATTATATAGTATTTAGTTTAAAATTTTCGCTGTAACATAATAGTCAAGATTTTTTTTAGTACTTATATAACTAAATTATTTGTTTCAATAACTACTCTTTCTATATGTAATTCTCTCTAAATTTTTAAGCGTCCCAATCAGTGAAAAATTAACAAATAATTCTCTCCAGCTTGTTCATGTGTATGCATGTAGCTTTGTTTCTTTTTGGTCTAATATATGTGTATATATTCATATATATATATATATATATATATATACAAAAAAAAATTTATAATAACTTTATATATTTTTTTGTCATATATCAATTGTAGAAGTAACTGGATCGATATTCTACTTAACTTTGTTTCTAAAAATTTAGATAAAGACATATGTATAATATACACAAGGGTTAATTATAAGAGTTATGGCTAAAAAAAACTATAGTTATAGAAATAATGTTTTTTACACAATTTTTTTTGGTCACAAAAACTATAACTTTTGATTTTTTTTACATAATTTAAATTATAGATAAATTTTAAAATAATGATATGAAATAATAATGATAAATATAATAATTTATTATGTATAATAAAATAATTTATTCTAATTTTAAAATGATAAATATTGAATACTATATTTAAGTAGGACTGTCAAAATAGGTCAAACTCGTTGGACCGGCTCATTTACCCACACAAAAAATGCGAGTTGGGTTTTTAAAATTGTAATCCATTTAAATGCAGGAATTTTTGGACCAACCTGTTTAATTCGCGAGCCCCACCTTTTTTTTGAATTTTTTAAATACATAATCATACTTATAAAGCGCAATGTATGACCTATTTTTCCAAGACCCTAGCACTAGTATGATAATGTATCGGTTTTTTATTATTGTACTTGTCAATTTAGTTTATATTTTGGACAATATTTAAATTATGTAATGTATTTGTAGATTTAGTTTGAACTTTAAATAATATTTAAATTATATTATATATTTATAGATGTGGTTTGAATAATATTTAAATTATATAATTGATTTGATAAGTTTATTTAATAATAAGTGAGTTTAAATATTTTTTTAACTTTTTAATAAAAAAAATAACCGGTCCGTTTAGGCCCACAAGTTTACACGAGATAAGTTGAGTTAATTTTTTTTTAACTTGTTTAAATGTAAATAATCTTAACTCGACCCATTTAACTTGTGGCCCATCGTGAGTGGGCTAAATGAGTTAAACCAGCCCGTTTACAGTCCTATATCTAAGCGATTGATTTTATACGTAAGAGTATTTTCTCCTTCTTCATGCGTTAGTTACAACTTTTTAACAAAAAAAGATAATTCAAATTGTGTTCTTTCTTGTTTAAATTCACGTAAAATATATATCATTATAAAAATTTACAAATCCTTCCTCAAATCAATTATTTAAATTTTGAATAGTGTACATTTTCGAATAGTGTGAATTTTCAACAAAAAAAACAAAGCCGTAGTAAACAAAAGCCTTGAATCAATCATGAGTTGTCAAAATTGAAACAAAATTAAGAAAGAGGAATTCCGGGTGGCTCATAAATTAGCCATGGTGCTATGCAGAACATCGGACGGCACCTGCGGATAGAGTTTCTTCTTCCCAAGACTCCGTGAAATTATGAATCACCACTGTTGATATTGCTTCAGTCATGGTGACGCGACGTGAAATGCTTTGACACAGTGGCCTGAGTGGCTATATATGGTGAAAAGCAGGCATGCTTAATTATTCTTATTATAAATTGCTACGTACTATTTAGTGTGATGGCCCAAATCTAATTAATGGGTCATGGCTGTCAGTCAATGATCATGTTGGATCCTTCGTTCAAGGGACGCACGTGAGAGACATGTTGCTGGAGATGTGAGCTCCGTAGACACAGTATTCTTGTACAACAACAACAACAACAACAAATCCTCCCATAATCCCATTTGTGTCATTTGGATTTTGAGTTACTTTAAAGTTATGAAATGCGATTTGATCGAAAAGTCTCAAGACATGTTTCGTTCAATTCCAATGTACGTTAAAGTAGATACAGTAACAAAAATTACAAGATTACGAAGCATCGTAGAAGTGGGAACGAGAGAGAGAGAGAGAGAGAGAGAGAGGGGAATAAGAAAAGTTTTGTCTGATGGGAAGAGGTTAAAAGCAGAGAATCTGAAACGTCAAATCAAAGGCTTGGCGGGGTTAATTGGATCCATGTGTGGCTGTGAGGGGGTGGGTCTTGTCTGAAACAAAGACCAAAGACAGATGGGTGACTTGACTTTATCTTTCGCTGCAGAAAACAATAAATGGATGGCTCTGAACGTATTCGGACAGTCATGTCACTTACAGTGTTCGCGTTTGGGAGGAGCGCCACAACCCCCCAAACAATTTCAGATTCTTCTCTGCCCCAGCTTCTCTCTTGTGAATCCGTTTAAATTGATTTTGATTTTCAGAAAAAAAACGATTTTTTTTAATAATCAAATCACTTGATTTAATTTGATTTTTTTATCCTTCTTTTAAAATTTAAATTTAGATTTTCTTTTAAAAAATACAATTCACTTATTATTATATTTAATATTTATTAATTAATTTAATTTAATTTTAATTCAATTCGTAGTCAAATTAATGATAAATTAAACTAAATTTTTTTTAAAAGTATAATTTAAATCAAATCAATTAATTCTCAATTTTCATAATAAAAATAAACAAAAAGATTGATTAATTTTATTTAATTTTTTATTTTTTAATATTATCTAGATCAGTTTAATTTAGTTACAAGCATCTTATATGCAGTAATATATATACTAATCGCTGTAAATATATATACTAATAGTATAACAAATATATAAACTTTTTGTATCCTTAATTTTTGTACATGTATCATTGCTCTTAATTAATTTCACACGTTTGTTTAAAAAGTTTTCAGAATGAAGCATAGTAAATTAATGTTATATCTCATTTCCGTGTTACTGGAGTTATTTCGTCAGCAATTAAATCTCATCCCAAGAAAAGATGCAACATTGGTTCGTGTAGTAGATTTAAGCACTTTTTTTTATAGTTGGTCTTAATTACTTCTGCTTGGGATTATAATTATGGTGGACGGAAAACTATAATGGATGTAGATTTAAGCGTTGCCCTCATTGTTCAGCATGGTTGTTCGAACAGCCACCCAATGCTTCTTTTATAGTGAGGGGGATTATGCAGCTTGTGAGTTGGGATCGGAATGCCATATGTGCGTTGTGCCTTTCCTTAAGATGATCATATACTACATCTGGTGTCTGTTTTCCTAAATTTTGTGACTTGTATTCTTTCAGTTTATTTTTATTTATCATGTAATAATTTTTTTTATATAATAATATTTATTATTTAAAAATATTAAAAAAATATTAATTAATTTTTTTAATTTTATCTTTATCTTTTAATTAAGAGAGAATGAGTAGAATAAGTGAAATTGAAAAAAAATATTAATAAAGTAAGAAAAAAAGATAATTTAATTATTTTAAACTATAATTTTCTATAATTAAATTTATTTAATTATTTTTTTAATCTTTGCATGAAAATGTTAAATGATAAATAAAAGTGAACAAAGAAATAATGAATAGTTTAGACTTAAATTTTAGAACCCTTAAGTACTACCAAAAATGCATATAATTAAGGGATAATAACTTCTTTCCTCATAGTGTAAAAATATATGGCACCTTAATTAATTATATGCATACGTCCATATCAACTATTTATAGAGAAATTTTGACACCTTGTGAAAAATTGGAACATCGTAACGCAATTAAGAATTTGAAAAATTAATGAAGACTTACGACTGAAACAATAATTTAGTAAAAGAAATTTGTAATGATAAATTGCTTCTTCGTCAACATGCAAATATATAGTCTTGTCCCTTTTAATTTTAGTGCATATGATAAGATACTATTTACGAAATAGGATAAGGTTATAGAACAAAAAAATTGATTAATTTTTATACTATTCATTATTTTGTATCAACAATAATTGATATTATAAACAGATATTACTTGAATAAAAATACCTTTCTTCCTCAGTTGAAACTCGGACAGTGATAATAGAGATAATAGTGGAGGTAGTGGTGGGTAGAGACGCCAATGATGGTGGTTTTAGTGACAATAAAGTGGTGAGGGTAACAAACTCTTATGCACAAACACAAAGGAAAACCATTCAAAGTTTAGCGTTGAGGTAAGGACTATAAATCTTGGAGCAAAAACTGGACTTTATCAGGCTGATTATAATTTCTTGGGCATCAGAAACAATCAAGATTTTCTTTATCTTCCTTTGTGTAGCCCAGATCAAGGAACTTTTGATGGCATATGTTGCTAGTGCATTTTGAAAAATGAATTTGCTGCGCAAATATTGTCAAATGCAACAGAAGCAAAACTTAATAATAGAAGCATGACACCAAATTTCAAAATTTAAACAACTAAATTGCAAGAAGAGATTATCTTAATCCCAGAAATATGAAATTGTGAAGCCAATTACAGCTCAAAAAAACTCATTCCTACAATAAGCTGCTACGACATGCTATCTCATAACTTCTGCTACATGTACAAATAGCTGCTGCCACTTAACTTTATTTCCAAGCAAAGCAATGAAAGCAAATCTCATCAGTCTTGAATATACAAGAGTCAAAATTAAAAGAGAATTAATGCTCTCACTATCTACTTTCTTTGAGTGCTGTTCATTCTTGCAAAAAATGTATGTCTATGTATTATTCACAGGTATCCAAGGCTCTCGATTCAAGTACAGACCTTGAAGCCAATCATTGCCGTCCAAATAATATGTAGCCACTATGTGGTGCCAATCTTGTTCAAACTTTTGAATTGCTGGCGAGTTATGAATACAATTTTTTAAGCCACGCATGAAAGTTTATTCTTTGTGGTATATCTATACATGGGAAAGCTTCTTAATTCTCATAAAGTTTCTTTCTAATATGCCAGAGGCACAAAACATGTCAAGTTTCCGGAAATACCTTTGCCAACGAAGTTCTCAGGACTAGCCAGTGATTATTAACACTGGGTTTTTCCCATTCGTTGCTTCTAACCAAGTTTGAAATATACAGCCACACCAAGATTTTTCTGTTTCATCTGGCAACAAAGTGCGCACATCATCCAAATAAAACTGATTGACAATGATTATTCAGTCTTATAAATTAGGGTAAATGGCAACACCTCCAAAATACAAGAACTTGGTTTCCTTCTTATTCTCCACAAGATTTCACTATGTGATGACCTTCATTAGTACATATAAAAAAAAATACAAGAACTTAATTGGTTTACTTGAACGAAAATGTGAATGCAAAACCCTTCGTCTCTAGCAAAATTCTTATAAAAATATGAAATTTAAATTGTCAAGATAATTAAATTCCATTCCAACATAAGGTCAAGATTTTGGTTTCTCAACAAAGGAGTCATGCACTAAATCAGTTTCCAAGGCAATTTCCGAACCATTCAAAACATTATTAGATGCATGAAATTCACTTACGGCATTAATGCTAAAATGATTGAAAAGTTGCATATCCATTTGGGATGAATTATACATATGCTTATCCATTGAACCTTTATATGTACCACCTGAAATGTTAAAAAAAAAAAAAGAATATACAACTTGGTAAAATCTATAGTCGCTTTAATTGATCAATGCATTTCTTAGAGACGGTGAACTTAAGTAACTAGAAGTCTGAGAAAATAATTAAGGCAATTTACTGTTAAGAATTAAAATTATTCAACGTAAGGAATTGGTCAAGTGGTTATTAAGGAGGTGTACTTTTTGCCTCACTTTGAAGATTTAATTTTTATCAAGGTTCTAAAAACTGAATAGGTCATTAAACCGGTCGAGGTATTAATTCGAGGTTCAATGATTTAACTATGATTGAACTGTGATCGAACCGGAATATAACTAAATATATATTTATATTTATATATAAATATAAGTATATTATATATATATAATTATTTATATATTAATAAAAATAAATAAAAATTATAAAAATACAATATAAATCAATACTAAAATTATTTGAAACATAAAAAAATAATGTCATAAAATAAAAAAAATATTACATTCATGTAAGCAACACAATATTAATCCACATAGCAATATAGTATACAAATTAACCAAAATAAACATAATTCATATAATTCATAATTTACAATCCATATGTTATAAACATTACATTAGAGCAGTGGTAATATTTCTTTCACTTGGCCTTTTTTTTCAAGTTTGAATTAAGAATCTTTTGTTAAAAGTTGTAACTATGTCCTCACTTTATATTAAATATATAATAAGACACATTATATACTGAGAGTGCAGTTGGTTCAGTGGTAGAGTCGACTACCTCACGCTCCCTTGATCCTAGTTCGAATTCAGCTGGAAACACTTTCGTAAAATATGAAGTTATTTGCTGAACCGGCAGGCCTTCTAACCATGACCGGTTCAGCCTGTTTGAACGGTTTATATCTAGTTCGACAGTTTTGTAATTGATTTTCAGCACATCGGTTATAGGGGTTTGACCGGACCGGCCAATAGTCCAGTTTTCGATTGAACCGGTTTGACCGGCTAATCTGGTCCAGTTTTTCATAACTCTAATTTTTATATATGCATCAAGCCAATATAAGGGGTGTTCTAATTACAATAGATATTACACTTGTGAAAACATATCTGTTTTATTACAATAGATATTTCATGGGATTTTCTGTTCAAAAAATATTGTTATAAACAAGATGGCAAGGTAGTAATGACAGCAGACGCAAGATGGTGTTGGTAGTAATGGGATAAAAAACTAGTCAATTTTTTTTTAACAATACTAGTAGTAAGAATAAATTATGACTCAAAATTATCAGTGGCATGCCTGATATTCTAGAAGTACAGGCACAGGTCTACCTAAAAGATTACTTTCAAGGATTTTTTTTCTCCTGTCAAAGGGAAACTACTGACAAGAAACCTGTCTTACCTAGATTCAGTTAAATCAATTTATGTTATCAAAACTAATAATCCCATAAATATAAAAGTATAGAATTATGAAAATCTTAATTGACATCACATCCCGAGCATAATAATTACATTGAGGAGGATAAAAAAGTAGGTGTAATTTTCTAATTAGAAAAAAAATGTCAATGCATTTTAACAAATTTTACAAAAAAGTCAGGAATTTATTCTAATTAATTATAAATTTTTAGATTTTCTTAAGGGCACATATTAAGGAATAAAAAATAACATTTATTATTTCTCACTAAATCATTTTAATTATTTAAAGAAGAAAATATTAAATTTGTTTTGAATTTTTAAGACATTAAATATTTCTATTTTTATTTAATAGTTTTTATTTTAAATTTCTTAACATGTGCCTTAATAAAATCCTAAATTTTTATATTTTTTTCTTGTTTTTTTGGAAATCCATTTAACGTTCTTGACTTCTTGTACCAAGCGTCCAGGACACATTTAGGTTTAGTAAAAAAATTTAGTAATCGTATATTTTTCAAATTTTCTTGTTGGCGGGATTTGTAAAATTTTATCAAAATTTATTCGTTTGAAAAATTGATTACAACTAAATGCTTTATAAAGGATCTCATCACAAATCGGAAATATTCCTTGGCTTCCGTCCGTTTGTTTTGGATTGTTTTCGACGCAAACATCCTTTTTCTTATATGCAAGAAAAATTTAATTTTATCAAAAGTGACTTTTTTTAGTGTACCTAGAGTATCTCTTTACCTGAAAAGTAAAAGACTAATTTTTTGACTTTTGATCGTGTCCTTTACAAGAAAGAGACCTACCAATAGCACATGCTCCATTCATATCTATCAAGGATCGAATCCCTAACATAATGTTTAAGGGATCCAAATCACTTCTACTTAGACCAACGCAGGTTGGTTATCAAAAGTGACTTTGAAATGGTGAGTGTTGAAACCAATTTAAAATACAGAAGCCATAAATTAACAGCAAGGTTCCACAACCAAAGTCACCAAATCCGCTTCTATCTCTAGTTTGATCTTCATTATCCTTTTTCTACTTTACCTTTTTTTTTTTCTTTCTTTTTAATTTTCTTTTAAGACAATACATCAATCCCAGCAGTTTGTGAATGTTACCTGGGTGGTGTAAAAAGGATTTAAATTCTCTCATATTTTTGAATAACATGATAGGGTAATATCACGAGAGAGAAAGACAATATAATTTTGAATAAATGAATAAAAAGTGAGTCATTCAAATGTAAAATTTGTGTATCTCTGGCAACAAGCTTCTTCCATGTTCCTAGATAAAAACGAGAGGATCCAAATTGGTGTGAAAATAATACTTGTGGCAAATGAGGCTCCTACCAATGGGGAGCATATGTTTACAACTGAGAACCAAAGGGTGCTGAGCAGAATGTGGAAAGTAAGTGGTCCTGGGCTCGCTTAAGGCTGCCTCCAGTACTATGGTTTGGCACATCTTACACGAAATTGGAAACGCGGTCCATCCTTCTCAGAAACTAACAAATATCAGACATCACAGTACTCCTCAAATCCAGTGCGTCTGTAAGAACGGCAAAGTATGCAGTCTTTGTTCTTTTCTCCATGTTTTCCCTTGTTCTCATTAAATTCTCAGTAAAGAGTAAAAACAACGAATGTTAGCTGAAAGATATCTTTCTTACACTAGTTTCCACCTAAATATAAGCATTGGCTTCAGCTACCTGGTTTCTACTAATTGCGTTGCTTTACCTGTGGTTTTTTCCCCTGCAATGGTAGAAGTTTCATGAACTAAAACCCATTTATGGTCTGAGACTGGTAACCATCTTGGAAGCGTTACTATCAGGCTCCACCTTCATGTTACTTTGGCTAAACATCTGTAAGTGACACAATACATCTAAACATTTGAATGAGGTATATCTTTTATTCAAGCACATGTTTTTCATAATTGGGGAAAAAAAGTACGCTCTTCAGTCTTCATGCTTGTGCTATCCAACTTAAGAGGTAGCAAGAGCTTGAAACCCTTTTCCAGCCAGTTCAAACAAGTTTCCCCTCTCAAACTTCTTTTTCAACTCTTACAAACATGAATTTCTGACACACCACTTTCTGGTGACCATAAAAGGAAATAGAAAGTGAAAATGATGAGAACAACCTGATTATATGAGAAAAAGATTTGTGCTAAAGATTTCACCCATCATAAATGGATAATATTAATCATTATAGTCTATTGGCAGAAGATCCTAAAAACAATGAGCTATTACTTAATACTTCAAAGAGTAATACTGTCAAGCAGATTATTTCCACTGAAATAGTCGGGTAAGATGTTAGCGAAGGTAATGACAATTAGGTGATATAATGAGCATCGATTTCAAAAAAGGAAACAAAATAGGAACAAATATAATTCAAGAAATACTAATTCATAAGAGTTGATACACCACCCTTTAGAAAAACAATATGCTTCCAGCCCCAAGGTATGCTCTCACCTCTTTAGTTGTAACAATGTTGCAGTCTTCCTTAGTACTCCCTCTAAGTTTTACAGTACCCCCCTTCCATTTCTTCCACACTCTAAACTCAACTAGTCTAACAATTTAAACATGTGAATGACAAAAGAATGCTACCTTGTTAGGTATACTTGTAAGACTATGGTGGCAACAATGTTAATCAATGGTATCTAGCTTCAATAGGCTGTTCGAACTATATGTTACTCTACCATTATGTTAATACTTCAAAAACTCTTCTGTAGAAAAGAACATAGGCAGCTGCAGACTTTATCTTCTCCTTGCTGATGGGATTAACGTGGCTATCGTCAAAGTCATACCATTGATCACCGCCATGCTACATGAAATGCAAGAGCAGAAAACAATGAGGGTGAACATTAACTGTTGCAAAAGAATAATTTGGAACTATTCATATAAAGCAAAAACGTCCACAATTTCATAATGATAATAGTAATGTCGTCAACTTTTCACAAATTTTGCATAATAAGCAAATGGATATAGGCCTGAAAGTCGATCCACAATCCACTTTACAGATCTTTTTGTGTCCAAGAGTCTAAAAGTAATTACTCAAACACAATAAAGACAACCTTTCATGGCAATAATCAGAATTTTTTAAAACCATGTTTAATGTTTCACCAATTTTTGTCTGTTCTGTAAGTAAAACTCCTCATAACCAAAATTATATGCTTAAAAACGAAAAAGGAAGTATTGGAAAGACGAACAGCACTTACATGGACAAATGCTGTATAATGACCACCTCCCATGCTTCCATAATGGTTACTGACAGCATAAAGCATGTAATGGTAAGATTTGTCATTCCCATGGGCAATATAAGCTGACAAATCCAGATTATCTACAGGGAAGTCAACATATGTCTCCAGCTTGTTCTTCATGAAGCGACTATATTGAAACCTCTTAAGATGAATGACCAAAATCTCAGGAAGTCTCCAAAGATCTAACTTCTTACTAGCTTGACGGTGTTTTTTACAGCAAGGGCAGTACCTAACATTACAGAAACTGCACCTTAGAAAATAGTAATACTAGTTCACAAAATACATAATGCTAGATGGTATAAATTTAATAATCATTTTTACTGAAAGACAAGTAGTGTATGACCCTCATATATAGAACAAATGACAAGACCAGATATAGTTGTATAAATATTGCTGTACAGATGGAAAACACAGTTTAGCAAGAATGCTTTGCTAGCGTAGTGTTTATATGATTAAAATAGGAAAAAAGAAAGCTGCTCTAACATCTACTAGAAGGGTAGAAAGGAGGAAAAAGATTGATATCCTGTTTTGTTTAAGTCGTGTGCAAATAAAACTGAAAATAGCAATCCAAATCATTACAAAACAGGCTGCTAACCCTGATCAGTTTTCAATAAAGCACTACTAAGAATGTCAAACAGAATCGATTGAAAATTTAGAGTCTACATGGATACATAAAGTATCCAGTTGTAACCTGAGAAAAGCTAATTTAGTGATTGCGGCAGTGATGATGATAATCCTGAAGTTCATAGTAGTTATGATCTCAATTTAAAGCTGTCTTAATGTTCATTGACTGGTTACAAACTAATATTATTTGCATGTTAAAGCCTCAGTGCATAGTAATCCAGTATAAAACCCGTCAAAGTACTTTTGCCTAATTTTGTAATGGTAACTAACCACATGTCTTCTGGTCCAAGAGGTTCCTCTTGCAAGAATGCTTCAAGGCACTTGTATAGAGAAACTGATTCTTGAGGTCTCTTTGCCAAAAAACCAGACTTGAAAACCTCAGGTAACGAACTAAAAAGTCGTGTGTCATATTGTTGAATCTGTTTATCTGACCAACATACAAGCACATGCAGCAGCCTTAACTCTCCATTTATTGGTAGCGGCTCATTCATTAATATCTTGGAATCCTTGACAGTTCCCTTTTCATCTGTTATATAAAACTCCATTCCCACATCTGAAGGAGAATCTAACCCATTCACATTTGGACCTAAACTAGGAGTTGCAATCCCTTCCATTTCTGCAACTTCTTCAGTTTTCTTAGACACATCACAATCTTCTGAGGCCTCTTCAGTTGAAATTCGGAATAGACCGAGCAACTTTAGATAGAAATTGCGGAGATCGGATCCATTTATGATATTGCAAAGCCTAGCCACAACAGGAATTCCAAATGCCTTCGAATTTGGAGTCAATTTCCCATGGATGTACTGCCTGACCATATAATATTGAAAACAAAATTTATATTATGGCAAGGAAACCACAAGTGAACAAAAAAAAGCCCATGCAAAGCATGTGTATGTATATGTGAGCATATATACCCTATCTTTTTTGTTTTTTTCAAGTCTGTGGTGGTGAGTAATAATTTAATTGTAGAGATGTTCAGCAATGCCAATAGAAAATGAAAAACCAAATCTGTTGCAATGTGGGAACTGGGAAGTGTTCAATAATACCATTACACCTAGCAGCATGGTTTCTGTTTTTTCCCTGCCAAATCCTAGCAGCATGATGCAACGGTTATAATAGAGGGAAAAACTTTGACAAGGTATTTCGGATAGCATTTTCTACCAACTTAACGTAAAAGTTAAAACCTCAGTATAAGAAAGAAAAGAGCCGCCCCGGGGGGGGGGGGGGGGGGTGGGGCTATTCCTCTACAGCCTTCTATATCCCATGACATTTAAGGGTCAAATTTGGTGGCAAATTTATATAAGAGGACATGGAAAATGGAAATTGAAACTATTGAAATCTTATGAATTTGTCACTGCAGTAAGCAATTTTGTACAAATTGATCAAGTAATTGAAATGGTATAGAGAGAGGATTGTTGGTTAAAGTTCTAACCAGAGTTGCAAGAAAATAAATCAGGTATGAAATGATTAAAAATATTTTAAAACCTGCTAACTAAACAAACATCATAAATAAATTCTTACTAAAAAGCATTTATATATGCATTTAATTATTCACATTAACCATTTATGTGGAACAAAATATTTACTTCAAACTTCTATTCAATGGAGGCTTCTCTAGTATCTTTTTTTTGTATTAGGGTACTGGTACCCCTAACAATTCATAGTCAACATTTGTTCATGTGTTCCACTTAGTTGAAATATAAATACAACAAATTTTTTCTGTCCGTGGGTTTTTACATTGTATAATGTCACTTAATCCCAATCTTTAATTTTGAGTTTCAGAAATATCATCCACTATTTTTTAAAAAAATAATATATAAAATAGAAAATGATCAAAAAAAATTTCTCAATGAATATATATATATATATATATATATATATATATATATATATATATATATAAAATCATTTATTAGTTTTTTACTCTAAGCATTAAATAATATATTTTTTGAAAAATATTGAACATTGCGATTAAGGGACATCATAAATTATAAGAGTCCACGGGAAGAAATAATCAATTCTATTTATATTTCAATTAAGTAAGATACATAGCTAAATATTGGCAACTAATTATTAAAAGTACCAGGACCGTTGTAAGAGTAAAAGGTACCAAAGGAATCTCCCTATTTAATTCATTCATCCAAAGGTATTCTTTTCAATGTCTAATTGCTACATGATTTGGACCATAGAATATGCAACTGCAAGTCCCAGATTGTTCAAGAATTAAGAGACATGGTGAAATGAGGATTATTCCATCATTCCATATATAAGTCTTCTCACATGGAAAAATTAATTCATGTTATACTGGGTGCAACTGTTTTAACTTTTGCAGCAACTTAGTTGCACTCAAAGTATGATGGCTCCCTAGGTAAGAATTACCAATGTCAGGTTATGAGTTGGCATAATTTTAAAACATAATAAAAAAAACGCTGGAAAAAAAATAATAAAAAATAATGAGACTAACAACTCACCCAGAAAAAAATTGTGTCTGGTTCAAGTAAAATGCACTGGTTTGCATCCAAGTCAATGGATTTTTTTCATTTTGGTGGCCATTGGTCAAAATCAGTGGCTAATAAGTGTCTTTTAGGTATTTTCTGCACTGTAGTCATACTTGTTTCCAGTTGAAAGGTTAGGCTGGACTAGTTTTCAGAATTTGCTTGTAAAGCTAATACAACTATTTTAGGCTAAGACTGACTTAAGAGAATATTATTTTGTACCACAAACAAAAATTATGATGGAAAGTCCTTTCTGGAAGAAACATTAGAAACATAATGACTTACTCCTCCATCCGCTGATTTATAAAGACAAGCAATGGGGCATCCCCATTATCTTTCGTAAATCGGTAAGCAACTAGTCTGTCAGCATCTCTGATTAAGGATAATGAATCAGATGGATCTTCAAGAAAACGTATGATGTAGTTGTTGTATGCCTGTAGCACAGCCCTAGCTTCAGAGATATAATTTTCTACAGGATTGATATGTATCGATAAAGAAACTCAAAGGAGAAGGGAACTGGCTTCAAATTTGACTTTAAATTGAATAGATATACCTCAGCCACTAATAAGGTCTCATCAGCCCCCAAAGAACATGCAATGCTTAGAGCTCGAGTCAGATCTTCAAATCTTCCATGTTTTGGGACAGAAATGGTATATGGTGATAATTGAGTAATTCCATCAACACTACTACTAACAACAGTTATAGTCATTGTCCGCATTGTTGTTGAAGGTAGAGGTAACGATAAGTACATGAATGGATCAAATGTCACAGAGACCTTCCTACAAAGAGGACAAACTAATGTTGATTTATATTGACCCTGCATAAAATAATGAATGTGATCCAATAAGGCAAAGAGAGAGTTACCCTTGGGAAGAATAAGGTAACCAAACTAGTTCTCATGAACATTAAAAAAAAAAAAAAAAAAAGCAAGTTTCATCTCAATTGAATAAAAACAATAGATAGCAATCTTCGAGCAACAGCAGAGAATCACTCTTAAAATTAAATTTAAAATCTCACAGGCTTTCTTATTATTCTATCCCCTGTCACAATTAGCTGCTACTAGCTATCATGAATTTTAATCTGTTTTAGACTCCATAAATGGTCAAAATCAAAAGATCACTTACAGGTCAAATGACTATCATGTCAACATTTAAAAAAGTCACAAGACTAGATCTTTCAATCTTGGCGATTTATGTAAGATCTGATGTTCATGATTCACTCCTCTCACTTCTCACATAAAATCATTCCTCTCACTACACACATGCATGCACAAAGAAGGTAATTAATATTTTTCAAAGCAATTCATATTATATAATATTATATTGAAAACAATAGATTTGAAACTTCAAATAAAGTTTTTAGAAGATTTTTCGATGACTATATGTTCTGCCCTAATAATACTATGTATGAATTCACTATAATTCTCTTTGATAGATTACAGACACTAATCACACTATAATTTTTTCAACTCATAAATTTGACATGTTACTTACTCATAGCCAATCACTTAAAGCACTAGTTTGAACTCTTTCAACTAATTGTTTATACTAAACTTATAAATGTCTAAAGTAAATCATAAATGTGGCATAGAAGATTCTATAAATAATTACTTAATAACCACCAAGAAACTATGAGGTTCCTCACACCTTGTGTAACTAAGTAATTAATCCTGCAATTGCACAGAACAAGACATGGGTACATACTTGGCACACATCAACAATGATAGAATCATTGCGAGCCAAATGATTATGCCAATATTCATCAGCAACCTCTTCATCTGGTCGACCATCACCATCCTTGGCTTCTATATAAGGCTTACATTTAACACGATTCAGATCTTCATGAAGTCCATCCAATAAAAAAGCAAGAAGCTCCTGTAGGAAAAAAAATTGTATACAATGGAAGGGTACATGAGAAATGAGGCTTGTAAAGCTAAAATCCTAAGCCAAAATAGAATGAAGGAGCAAGATGCACTAACTTGGGAATCATGCTGATTAAATCCACTAAATTGAGGCGCAAACCTAGCAAGCTTTGATTTGAACATTCTTGGTGCCACAGGACTTGCTCCAGGAGCCCATAACTTCCTAAGTAAATCTCCAAATGTCAAAGCTATCTCACCCTGGCAAAGAAGCATATACCAAGAAAAGAATAAAAAAGTGAAAGATATCCTGAGCATAGAAGTCTCAGCCACCGAATTTCCAGAGATATCAAGCTAATAACAGCTAATAAAATGATAACATACATCCATTCCCAATGGGTTATCGTGATTTATTTCTCTACCATAATCTTGAAGAAAATAGTCAACAAGCTTTGGCGTATGTGCTAAGCACTGGATGGCGCTGTTCATGAAGCAAGTATTTCCTAGGTTTTGTAATCCAGTTAATCCCAAGGAACCAGCTTCACCAGGGCCTAAAGAGAAGGTCAAAGAATTGGCATGCATACAATTAGAATTCATACTGCCAGCACTACCATTCATCTTCAGCGAAGCACTGCCAGAGAAACTTGCCATCTCATCTTTTTTCCCTTCCCTACATCTCATTGAGTCTGACAACCCGTAAACTTGCAACTCCAGAAAAATCTGTGTATCATTCACAGTCACACATTAATAAGGCACATAAGACATTTAATCGAATTGTGGCCAATGATTCAGAAGGTAAAGTCATTGTCATAAATAAACTGATATCCGATCATGTAGATAAACCCAACTGTGACTGAACCTTAAAGATTTGATCTTGCACATCAAATGAATGACACTTTCAGAACTTTCTTTACCCAACACAATAAATGCCAGTGTCACATGTCATTATAGCAGTACCTCATATAGACACAAAACACATGCACATAAATAAAGTTTCTCCAAAGCTATCAATAATATGTAAGGAATAAAAATAATGGACCCTAGACAAGAATCACAGGGAAGAAGAAACACAAAGTGTATGCCATGTGAGAGAGAACTTGCATGTTGTTAAATTAAATCTTACGGCATTATATTTCTATAAAAGCCCATTAAAGTATCCCACAGTCCTAACTCCTAAGATCCAAAACCCTTAATCTTAGATAAATAGTATGCTAAGTCACCAAAGGGTTATGGCACATAACAGATGCTCATCCAACTCAGAAAAATTTTAATAATAAAATTATGAAATATGAAGATAGAGCACAAAGAGATACAAGCACAAACATTGAAAATTTGTACTCAAAACATAATACCACTTACCTCTTGATCAGACTGCCTTTGACAGTCTGTTGGGACCTTGTTTTTGTCATTCACAAAAAATAAGGTTGTCTGACCTGAAAAGTCCCAAATGCGTAACTGTGCAATAACAGGTTAGAAAATTGTCATTTCTTGCAGTAGCAGTAAGATTGCTAAAGATCTTTTCTTTTTCTTTGATAAGTAGAACTGCAAATAGAATATTATATTACCATCTCTGAATCCACACTGAATATTTTACAGGATCTTTTAAAGAGCTCAACTGCATTGTCCTAAAAAGAAGGGTGGGAAGAGCGGATTAGGATTTGAATAATAAAATGATAATGAACAAATAAAAACCATGATTCCCTAATAATTTATGAATATAAAAGCACTCATATTAGATCAAACTATCCAAAAATGACAATATACTTCTATTGTGTTTAGCATTGTGTTAAAAATTGAGGTCTTAGACCCATCAGAACACCATGGTGCACCTAACTCAGACATGAACAATAACTACAGAAAGCAAATGTTCAGTTGTGAAACATTTTCCGTCTCAAATCACTCTAAATGATTATAAAACAAAAATGATGGAACACATATATGTTATGCATCTATCTCCCCAGCATTCCACGAAAAAATATAACTAAAAAATTGACTAATAAAATGAGGCTGGTCATCCAAACGCCTTACCATTAGATACCTCTTGGACAACAGCAATGTTAATAAAAAGAATCAAAAACTAGCTGAGAGAGAGAGAGAGAGAGAGGCTTACCTTTTTGCTTATTCTTACTCCCAATGAATTTGTTTCCTTCTGAACAGAAAGCCTGAGCTGTAAAGGATAGACATCTGCCATATCATCCTCTGTAGCTGAAAAGCCTCTCTCATTCTTCATTGCATTTTTCGAATCACTATGCCTAAAGGAAATATCAAAGCATGTGACAAAGAAGAAATAACTAACTAAATAATCCAGATGTCAAAAAACTTTCATGAGTGGCATCTAGAATCATGAACTATTTTTATTGCAGGTCAACATTTAAAACTAATACGTAGCAAAGTATAAACAGAAACAAATATCTGATCCACTCATTAAATAAACATACTATTCACTACGGGAAATTCTATTATATCAAGTAGGAAGTATAAATATTACAATAAAACAGAGACACACACACACACACACATACAAACATATATATATATATATATATATATGTATATGTCACTTCTTAACAAATAAAAAAAGGCAGTAATATGCTCAGAAACTATGCATCATTTGACCAAATTTATGAATCCTTAATAAATAAACATACTATTCACTACTGGAAATTCTATTATATCAAGTAGGAAGTATAAATATTACAATAAAACAGACACACACACACACACGCATACACACACACATATATATATGTATGTCACTTCTTAACAAATAAAAAAAGGCAGTAATATGCTGAGAAACTATGCATCATTTCACCAAATTTATGAATCCTTGATAATTATATAAAGCAACAAAGCAACAATACTGAATAGTAAAAAATTATCATGATTATTACAACTACAATCCTATCTATAGAATACAAAGTTCTTCGTCTTGCACTCAAGTTTCACAGAACTCATATTCAAGAAAAAGGATATCCCATAAGAATTGTTACAAGCATCCAAAAATAAAATTTTCATATACATATGGTTGAAGAAAAATCCGTTGCTATAATTATGGGTTGTCCACTTATATCTCGACACAAACCAAGAAAAGTTGTCATTAATATGCAAAATAATTAAACAACTAAGCTAAGTTTTCAAAAAGCTTTTAAATTCACACTCCCAAAGAAATGTACTTTAATTAATGTTACAGAAAAAAGCTCACCGTGTCATAGCAATCAAGGTATGATTGAAACGGCTACAAAAAGTAACAGAAAATTCCAACCACCTCGCATCATACGCATACTATTTCTGGTATTGTCAAGTCAAAACCCCCAATTGTAATGGAATCATATGCTAGAATTTCAAGTATGAAATAGAATTCTTATTCTTGAAAATTGTTTGACCTTAAATAACTTCCACATAAAACATGATTGTTGTAAGATATTTGTTAAAAAGTTGTACCACAAAAATATGAAAACTTAGGAGAATTTCACACAGCAGAAACAGTGTCAAAGACAGCTGTCTAAATTGCACGATGCTAGTGCACATTCTAACTAAAACCTCATACAGTTTACTACTACCATCATTGCTCGTGCTCAAGCTAGATTCTCAAAAAACTACAGGAGAAGAAGGAGGGGGGGAGGGGGGAGGCAAGAACTTTTTAAACCACTCACCACTTGAGTGCCTGCAACCACATATCCCCAGAAACCAAAGCAAAGTCCCGGCCAGATACACCCCACTTCGCCATTTTCACGATTGTGCGGTGAATCTTCCTCCCTCCGAAGATTGAATGCTAGATCCGAATTGAAAATGTTATTGATGATCTTCATAGGACCTGCAAAGGATGAACCCGGCAAAGCGGTATACACAATCCCCTTCTTCCCATCTGAACCTGCAGGCATTGAATCCTGCGCATCCTTCCACCACCTGAAACACACAAGTCACCCATCGGCGCTAATCATACATTCAATCAACATCCCCCATCCAATGCAGACAGGCCCAGATCACAGAACAGCAAAGGCAAAGCACGCAAATCAACAAGCTTGGTGGTTAAATCAAAAAAGGCACAAAGCTGACACATAGAGCAATCGAATTGAGTCCCGGCTCGATTGCATCAGCGATTGGGATTCTTTTTTTTTTTTTTTTTTGCGGAAATCATTGAGAACAAAATGAATTGAGGAAAGTTTGAATTTGGTTTAGGGTTGGCGAAAGACGAGAGAAATGCATGGAATTGAAGCGAGAAAGAGCGAATCTGGAAAGCGAAGAGACCTGTAAGGAACGAAATAGACTCGCTGGTCGTCGTCGTTGTCCGAGTCCGGACGTTGAGTGTTGTCGGAGCAATCTTCGGAGGCACGGTCCATTGTAGAGAGAGAAAGAGAAATACACAGAGAGAGAGAGATTTAGGAATTGCTCCGGAAAATGCAGATCATTTCAAGACCCAGAGAGAAAGAGAGAGAGAGAATGACGGATTTGCAGAGAAAAAAGTGGAGCTTTTATGTGAAGAGGATACAGGGAGGGAAAAATAATTAAAATATACCCATAAAGTTTCATAAATTTTATTCGTTTTGTTTATATTTTATATTTGTACATGTGGAAGAAAATGGAAATTTTGTTGTCTTGGCGTGGCCGTGGCCGTGGCCGTTGGCCAATAATAAAATAAACAAAAAAGTTTAAAAGGTTTTTTCAACCAAAGAAAAAAAAATTTAAAGGTTTTTAAGACAGAGAGAAGGGAGGACACGCTACCCTGCACGATCAAATGCGTAGAGAAGCAGAGAAGAAAACAGCCAAGATCTCGTGCAAATCTTTTTTTTTTCAGTTTATAAGTAATATTTTAAAAATAATTTATGCCTCAATTGATACTACTTTTTTTTAATAATTTTAAAGACACGCTGTAATATCAATCTAACGCATATAAAAAAATTATTTAAAAACTAAACCAAGATTCAAATCTAAATATTTAAGATAAAAAACACGTGACTAAAATAGTTTACGGAGCTTTAAATTTTTTATTAAAATTTTAGAATAATTAGATTATTTATAATTATACTAATAAATTATAGTTTAAATAATAAACAAATTTAAATTAAGTGATTAAGATACCTATGCAATATCAAGAGTTTAAACGTATCAAAATTGCAATGTGAAAAAGATAATCTCATTGTTCTAGACATGATTAGTCTTGTATTCAAACAGTATCGAGATACTTGAGTTAAGGAAAAAAAAAAAGATTATGGTTTATGGATCCTTGTTAGTTTGTTAAGATGGGAAATAAATTAAAAACCACCATAGTTGTGGGGCTAAGAAATGCCCTAATGTTAGGCTGTTCAACACATAATAATCTTTTACCGCTAACTTATTGTAAAGTTGGATGCACTGTCGTTTGTTCACGTGATGGACCAAACTCATGCTAATTTACAACTCTTCTTTCAACTTGAATTGCAAGGCTCTCTTTCTCTTATTAGGGACCTTCTTCAACCTCGTGAAGTGCAGTAGAAGGCTAATGTAAGGCCTAGTTACCTTGCACTATCCAAAACAATTTGTTTTCCTTTGGATTGCACCCCTCAATGGTACCATATTGTACTAATTGGATGGGGGTAATGGGGCTTCCGGACTTAATAATACGATGTTCTTAATTAGTGGTATTTTTGCTCAATGGATAGTATTATTAATAATTAGATCCGTCAAGTACATTTTATATTTTAAAAGAATTTAAATTCTCACTTGTTATAAGATCATTTTATTAGAGAAAGATAGACATAATTTTTTTATATATAGGATTTTATTATGATATATTATAAATTTACTAGTTATACCCTCATGTTATTTTAATAATAAAAAAGAATCCTAATTCATTTCAAAAATATTGTCACAATATCAACTCTAGTGTAATAATTAAAAATCTCAACTTTAAAATTTATTAATTAAAATACAAGAAAATTCTGAATGATAAATGTTAATTAAAATATTACTATAAAGATTATTTTTATTAAAAGTGTCATATATTATATAAATAAGTGCTATTTTTTATCGACCAAAATTTAATAATGACTCGGTTATCATTTATACGCTATATCCATACAACAGTATTACTTTTTCATTTTTTTATAACAAAAAATTTATTTGATTAAAATATATTTTTCTTAAACTTTGTCTTTACAATAGTCATTGTTTCCTTTTTATTATTGAAGCCTTAATTTTATTCTTCGTTTTTCAATTTTAACGGAATTTCATCGTTGATGAGAAACTCACTATAAATGATAAATTAAAGGAAAAAGATTGTTAAGAATAACATCAGAAAAATGCAATATTCTTTTGTATCTGGTTTAACTATTCTAAAAAATCATTTAAACAAAAACAAAATCGATGGTAAATTTTTAACATAAAACAGTGAGTTAGGAGGGAAAATTGATCTGCGAATGATATATTAAATAGCTATTGACTCAAAAACCAATTTCAATTGAATGGAGATTAGATGCAGGTGCGAGTAAGCAATTTTATTTAAGTCAATAAAATTACTTAAAAATAATAAACAAATAGAGGTAGTTAGTATATAAAAAAGCCAACAAACTTGCAGTTCAACCGTATCAGCTTCAATATTTAAAACTGGAGTGTGATGATGTTGAAGATTTAATCTATATTAAAGATTTAATCATTTATGAGACCACCTATCCTCCTCCATACTAAATGCTTATACCTCTTATGTAACTAAAAAAAAAAAAGAGTCAAGAGGTGTGAATATTTTTTATAAGGAAGGTCCAAATTCATGGTGAAAAGAAAAAAAAAAATGTGATTAAGGAGACTTTTTCGAAGTCAAGAAAATTAAGGGTCGTTAAGCTATAAGCTAAATGTGAGATCCAATATTAGTATTTTTTTAATTATTATAATTGTATGACATGTAGTAAGAGATATGTTAATTTTATATACTATATAATAATATAGATATAGACTAGCCAAGCTCAGCCTTGAAATAGACGAAAGAAAATAGACGGATTTTATGGTTTAACTTAGTGCCTATTTGTATTGAGGCAAAATGGCGTCTGCAACGCCTGTTCATCAAAAGCATCATTTTCTTACTTCTACAGAAAGTGTCTTCAAAAGTATACACTGAGCTTTTTTTCCAACACAAACTTTAAATCAAACAAGCCATTAGTTGTTAAGGAGGCATACTCCCTGTTTTAACAACTCGAGTTCGAATCTTGGGCTAACACCTAAAGAAATGATCTCTTCTAAAAACATCAAGCTAATATAAAGAGTCAAACTTTAAGATCATCTAGAAATGAATTTAATCTTGGTTAATGCAAAATTAACCGTAAAAACCAAAACAAAGCTTTGGTATAGGCGGTACTCGCCAAGTTATACAAGCCATGCTGCGATCCTCTCCTGCTAAATGAGGTTTGATACAGTTAAACTCAACAGGAATATTGTATTTCATGGTTTTGATTTTTGAATGTTATTGCCTTTCATAAACATACAAAACAACTATGACACCCTACATAGTTAACAAATAAATGCACACTACCAATGTAAACATGTGCACCCACAGTAGAAACGAACATTCGAGGTGAACCTAAAGGCAACTCAATTGTGGTAGCACTTTGTTTTTGTGGTCAAAACCATAGTTTTAAATTGCTATCCACATCAATTACATTTTTTTTATAATTATTTATAATTTTTACAATCACAATATAATAACAATAACAATCGCAATTTTAAACCATATTTAAAACTCAATTGTAGTAGTGCGAACCAGTATCATAGACACGGCCTCCAGGATATGGGCCTCGGGGCTCAAATCCTTGATCTCTTGCACCCCCAAGAAATCGAGCCCGCTCTCTGTAATGATCAAAATGATCATCAGAATAGCTTCCTTGCACTTCTCCAACGGCAGCTGAAGCTTTGACAGCACTGTAACTATGAGGGTTGCTGGGTGCCACCCCACCACTAGGGTAAGGACCCTTTATGGTTTGTTGGTACTTGTGTTGTCTTCCATGTGATTCCCTTCGAAGAAATTCAACTCTGCGACTGGCATGCCGAGCTCGGAGTGCTGCCAATTTTTCTTCATACTGAGCATTAATCGCATTTATTTTCTGAGAATGCAGAATACATGGAACTTTGTAAAAGCTCAATGGAACTGAGAAATATGGTTTAAGAGAACATCTAAAAATATCTATAGAATTCAACGTGAATAAGACCGTCCTAGTCACCCCCATTTTGCTGTCAATATCCAGTTGAAAACATGGTGGCATAGATTTCTTTTTAATGAGCAAAACATTATGAAGTTTGGCTTCGGTTTTGGAATATATAAATGCAACAAGCAGCAATCATCCTACAGTTAAGGTGCTGAAGTTCTTTAACAATACAAGGCAGGAAAGCTGTAGGAGGCAGCAAGCAGCCGAAGACCCAGCAGCACTTGACATTAGCACTGAATCTGCTGACAGATGAACCCTACCTCAAGATAAAAAAAGCACCACTTTTGCAAAGGTGATAGACTTCATGCACCCATTTCATATTTAAAATAAAAAGTATTCTATGATTGGGTCAGAGTCACAGAACTAATATTAGACATGGTATCAAGATCACACAATAGTTAAAAGCTAGTTTATACTTTAAAAGATGCCAAAAAAAAAAAACAATATAGAAATTTCTATGGCAGTATTTGCATAATCGCTTTAACTTTTTGTAAATATATAATGGAAACAGGCAGCCAAAGCCTATATAGCCAAAGCAAGTATAAGTTGAGCACAACACACAGTTCTCTTATTTATTTATCTACTAGAGTTTTGCAGAGATGCCAATGTCAAAATGCATAAAGTACAACTGATGAACACTTCCCTCCCAAAGGACACCAGATAAAATTTTTGAATAAGTGTATGCTTGTTCAATTTGAGGTTATTAAATTTCTACAGATATAACAACCAGACATATGAATGAAGAACAAATGATTCCTTTCTTCTGAAAGTTTGTTGATGGAAAAGTGGCCCTTAGCAATTCATTGCTAAGCTTGCATTCCTTGAATGCAGTTCAATCCATTCCATGCTAATGGATGATTCTGCAGGAGGATCTGTATCTCATACCTCTGAGCTTCTGTAACAGCATATATCCTCTTAATTAGCACAAACTCTATCTTCAAAACAAGCAACCCTTCCAACAAATCCCATAAAGTGTTATACCAACGCTGAACCCAATTCTTAAACAAGAAGCAAGTGCAGCTTTACTTTTACAGAGCAATCAAGCCCCAAAAGCACTCCATTCTGAAAAAGACTGCAAAATAATACATCACTATTCTACACCCCTATCTAGTGGGGTCTGGATTCAATCCATCAAGGGTGTTGCAGCCTTGCAGAATTATGGGTTCATTTATTGAGAAAAAGAAAAGAGACATGAAGGATGCAAAATGTCTAGAAGATTTTGAGCATTTAAAGAACACAACAATAAACTAATACTGTTAACACTTGCAGCAAACCAGAGAAGAAGATGGAGCCTGAAAATCTAAACTAACCTCTCTGTGCCTGGCATTTTCTGCATCTTCAGCACCATTCTGTTCTTTGGCTAGTTTAATAATGTCATCCACAAAATTCTGGTCAAGACCTTCAAAAGTTTGTGATAAATGATTTCCCTCATATCCAACATCCATATCTTCTTCATGGGCCTGAGATCTGGCATCATTGTTGCTCTGGTTCTGCAAAGGCAACTTGGGATCGGGCCTCTGACCTTGAAAATAGGACCTTGAAGCATCACGCCCTTGACCTACACTAGAACACACAATGGATTGGTGCCCCTAAGTTTAGGAGTTTGAAAACCATGAACAAACACCAAGAGTTTTTTCATCCTATATACATCAAGAACTGATTCTAATATGTAGGTGCATAAGCAAGCATGCAGTGGCAACAATTAGAACTTGCCTTCGTCAAATATATGAGATGTCATTGAATTTGACATATTTGATCCATCTATTTCCCATCTCCATGGACCTTCTGCCTTGGAATTTGCATATGGACTCTCTCTCTCTGGAGTGAAGGCCTCTAGCCGTCCTTCAAAATTACCAGACTTGATCTCCATCCTCTGACCAGCCATATGATGCATCTGAGGAGCAACATAAGTATTGGCAGATGGATCACCATATTGCACTTGCTGTCTCATTGTTAGACAACTCCTAGATGGACCTGTAAGACATGAAAGCCACCAAAATCCAAAACCAATGACTTAACCACATAATCCAATTTACAAGCGTGTGTGTGTGTGTGTATCTATAATACATATATATGTGTGTGTGGGGATTCATTTACTCCAGAGGTAAGTCTTGACACACTTCATTGAATGACCTTTTATAAATATTGAATTTCATCAATCCAATCATTAGAATGAAAGATCTCATGAGGTAGATCAAGCCAATAAAATTTTGACATCATATATATATATATATATATATATATATATATATATATTGGTATCATCTGAAACACTTCCAGGTAACGAAATCGAAATAGTCCAGTAATAAAATGAAACAGATATTGTAGAATAATGCATGCAAAATTTAGTTAGTGAAGCCAAAATGGATGCCATCATGTCATAGGATTTTATATAATAGAATCTTCAAAGAAATCAAACTGATATTTTTCTAATTGCGATCACCTTAAATATGTTCTCAAAACTTTCACAACCAGCCTTCACATATTAAAGCCCCAAACCAATGTGCACGAATTGGATGTCAAGTTAAAACCGACAACCAACAAGCAGCTAACATGTCTGGCATGCTACTAAATACTAATATTAGGATGGGTAGCAACTAGCTGCCTAGAAAGAAGAAGGAGCAAAAAATTAATGGAGGTATTTTCCCACGCAGCTCCCAAACGTCATAAACTGTAGTCAATCTAGCATACCAAACTTTACATTTCAAAATTAAATCTTTATTAGTGCAAAAAATAGGATAAGCAAATGTACAGGGCGTGCAATTTAATGGGAAGAGATAAACAGGTGGAAATTTGGCAATGAAAAATAAGAGCCCGCTATCATATCATCCTGGTTAGAAACAAGAAACAATGTGTTCCTTCCTACAGGATCATATCAACATGCTACAAACGCCTCAAGCGCTTTACACTTTTTTTTTTGCCGTTTTTGGTAAGCAAGAGAGCTATTAAGCACATATAGTGACCCCAGATACCCCGGTTGCGGACGAACCAAGTAACAGAATAAATTACCGAATCGCAAGATACTGTCGATATCACGATCAATTTCGAGGTCCGAAAAAGGAATTGCGATGTTCTGTTCAATTATCAGTTCAAAAAAGGCATAATTTCGAGGTCCTAAGCATGGCCGGTAGTGAGGGCGAAGAAATGAGAGAAAACTGCAAATTCTGCAAACCCTATCACGCCACGGCGGAGGAAGAAGACGTTACAGGAAGCGTGTAGTCCCTGCCGGCAAGTGCTTCTAACTGTTCTTCCCAGTTCTCTCTGTATTTTTTTTTGGGGGGGGGGGGTAAATTACTAAAATTTATAGAATTACTATAAATTCTTAATTTAAATTTAATAATTTTTTATTTTAAACGTTTATTAGATAAAATATTTATTTTTGTTTATCAAATACATATCCTATTAAATTTAGGGCTGAATATATTGTATAAATAATAAATAATATAATATAATTAATATTATTTATTTTTATATAATATATAAATAAAATATTAGATAGTATAATATTTGATAAAATAATTTTATTTAATTTTAATCTTATAATATATAAAATTAATCTTATAACATATATAAATTAATTATTATTCAGTATTTTATTTAAACATAAATAATATTAATTATATAATAATATCTATTTCTTATATAATATATTATATGAAAGTTTCTTCTTTCAACAAAATAAAAATGCTCTCAGCATTTCACGAGTGTTACTGTTTACAGAATTTCAAACTGCTTTTAATTTTCAAACCTTATTAATTTTTTTTTTCCATTTTATGTTGGCTCCGAAATATGTTTTCAAAACAGTAATTTCATGGAAAAAACTTTCAATTAAATGAAAATTTAGCTTTTAATACACATTTGATGACAATAAACATCAAATTCAAAGACGCTATCTTCGAATGCTATTATGATTGAGATATAAAACTGCTTTTCAGATTTGCAGAATGCTCCTGATTTTCATAAACACAATCCCTATTATTACAGCATGAAAACTAAACTAAATGCAAGATGCATTAAGTTTGAGACTCCTTCCTTTTTTCGGTACATAATGAGATTCCTTTTCTTGATTGCAGCACGAGCTGTCACCGCATGATTCTTATATATATACACACACAAAATAAATTTCATACGAGATTTTGAAATTCCATATCCATGCTTTGACCTCTAATTTCATATAGAACTACCATGTCTAAAAAGAGTTTTCATCTTACGATCAGTTTTGAGTGTCAATATTTTCATATCAGTTCCTATGAAATTATGTTATGAAAATGATACTTCTAATCTAAGTTTACAAAAAGAAGGATTTGCTGTCATTGACCTTGAGATTACAACATCATATGTTCATGTCATTGATATGACAGTTCATCTTTCAAAAAGAACATTAGACAATATTGGCCACACCGCTTGAATGTTTTTTTCCTTTTTTTGTAACCAAGATATGACCCTTGATAGTTAAGATACACATTACAGTAAAACACTAGACAACATTCCAACCAGAAAAAAACACTTGACAACAACGCAAAGTAGCACCCGAGAACAGTCGTGCAAAGGACACTTCAGATATCAGACGCAGAAGATCCAAGAACGATTTTAAAATTTAAGTTAATGCAAGTTAACTGCTCATTCTTCTCATTCTTCAGCGTCATCTTCAGAGTGTAGGGGCCCTGCAATAAGAAACATTAAAATGAAAACAAGGAAATGAACCCAGTAATATGATGTTTAACCAAAAAGGTTTACCTGCATAGTAAATTGTTATCAAAGACAAGAATGATTGAAACAAGAAAACACAGTGCAGGAAAAGTTTACATGACTATATGCCCTAAGTCTTCAGAATAATATGTGGTAATCAGCATGGATCGCCACCTTATCCATGTGCATTACCTTAAATGCCAAGATCAAGACCATGTAAACTACGACTTCTGCAGAATTATCAAACTTCCACAATGCACAGTCCCCACAGTGCCCATGTGTCTTATCAATAAAGAAAATCCAATACTATGAACAAGAGGGCAGAATGGGGCCAGTTCCTTGCTGTGTGCACCCATGGATCCTTGAGCACACACGCCCGGCAGTGGGTATCCATGTTCAAGCAAGACTTGGGGTACCCGCAAGGATGGCATTGGAAGCGTCATTCCTCTAATGCTATGCTTGGATTGAGGAGAATGGAGGGAAAGAGAGAGAAGGAGAAGATTTATTTTAAACATTTTAAACTTCAAATTTTAAAATAAACCTTTCCTTTTCTTCTCTTCTCCTCCATTTTCTTCAAATCCAAACATATCCTAAAAGTACAGGAAAATATACACTTAGCTGTGACTTGATAGGATTTAGATAGAGGACCACACTATGTGGAATGCACATTTCATCCCGTGGCCACTCAAGCAAGATAGGCACTGCAACGTGGAAGCCATTACCACATGTCCCATCACCTGCTCTGACTTTACCTGTCCTATCTCCCATATCCTTTTACGTTACTTTTGCAGGAAACTCCCTCCCCCATCTAGCACATTGATTCGTCCACATGCAAATGCGATTGTCAATGCTTGTACCTTTAGACCACTACATTATTATTTGTCCCAATCCCATTGATACACCATAAGTCATCTTACTTTCAGTTGCTATAAATATCCTCTTCCCCTACTTCATTTGAGATCATCACTGTTCACTAACCATCAGCTCAATTAGAGAACTCCAGATGATAGTTTATCATTCCCCAAAACTCAGTTTATCATTCCACAAAACTCATAACCACATCGTTTACCTCGTTCCTCCTGTCAAGGGTCAAGCACCAATAATTGGGTAGTAGCAACAGTTACCTCTGTGAGCCCCCCTATCAATATTGAGTGCCTCTCTCGTGAGGCTCATACAGCGCATAGCTTGCATTATCTTTCATCTTGCTTGAGATGCTCTGTCCTTTCTGCTTTCTACATGCACTATAGAAGTCCCGCTTTCAAACCCCAACCCAAAACAGTACTTAAGAAAATTGATATAAAGTCATGTCCAACACATAGAAGCTGATATCAAGCAAAGAGACAAACAATCAAGTCATTAATCAAATTGAAGGCTGCTGCAACTATGGCTAAGACAACTTAGACACAACCAATAAGCAACTGAAAATAAGTCCTGACGAGTTACTACAAGTTAGTAGCATTTAATAGAAAGGCATTAGATATTGCAAGCTTGACTGAGATATCAGATACAGACATAAAAGACAAAAGCATCTGCAATAAGTAGCATAGAAGAGATCTGATCTATAATGTTTCCACAATCTCAGAACTTGTAGTTGAATATTGAAAAAGCATCCCAGTCTTCCATAATTACTATAAATAACAAGGCCCTATACACCTAGGCTTAGCTCAAGTGGTTGGGTGGGAGGATATTTTGGATAGAAATTGATTCCTAAAAGCAAACAACAAGGGTTTAGGCATAAAAAAGACTAAATTCAAGGCACATTACACTTAGTATATATTGCAAGGATTGCTCTTACCTATCAGAGTTTAAATGCCTCTTGATAATCAACC
The DNA here is from genome assembly GCA_019955255.1 of Castanospermum australe. Taxonomy (NCBI): domain Eukaryota; kingdom Viridiplantae; phylum Streptophyta; class Magnoliopsida; order Fabales; family Fabaceae; genus Castanospermum; species Castanospermum australe. The sequence continues at coordinate 1,656,750 of NSJW01000018.1, forward strand.
ACAACAATTATCACAGCAATTGCCAATGGATACGGACTAATGATTATAATTCTAGACTAGCTTCGTAAAATTCCATCAATTCTAAATCAGGATTCGGAACCTTAAAAAGAACTCTAGATGGAAGCATCAATGCCTAACAACTTAATAAGGTAATCAAGTATAATCATAAGTATAAATATATCCCCCAAAAAAGGGGTGTTCAAGATTGAACATTGTTTAAAGATTTGAAAAGAAATTTGTAAAACTTAACATCAAAGAAAAAATGAGGTAAAATTGAATCAACAACAGCAACCAAGCTTTATCCCACTAGGCGGGGTTGGCTAAATGGATCAATCGACATCATTGGGCTCTATCAAAAACCTTAGAGCAAGGTCTTTTTAATGGTTTCTCCTATAGTTTTTTTTAGGTTTGCCTCTACCATCATTAATCGAATTATCTTCCATTTAATCCACTTTTCTCATTAAATCCTCTACTAGTCTTCTTCTCATATGACCAAACCATCATCTTTTCCTCAATAGGTACTATTTCTAACTTTCGCCCAAATACATTCATTCCTAATCTTTTCTTGTATGTGCACTCGTCCACCTCAGTATTTTCATATCTGCTACACTTATTTTTTTGCTCTTGTAGGCATTTCACTACCCAACATTCAATACCATAGAGCATCGGTGGTCTTATAGCCGTCCAATAGAATTTTCCCTTGAGTTTGATAAGTACTTGGTGATCACAAATTAAACACAAAGCATTTCTCCATTTTGTCTACCCAGCTTGAATCATACATGTGGCATTCCAATCACTTCATGAGATGGATCCAAGAGACCTAACTTGTGGTATAATGTGATCCTCAATTGAGGAAAAAGTGAATCAAGAATCAAAATTGCTTATAATGATGTAAAAACGCCCAAAAAAAAAAAAACAGATAGAGAGACAGAGCTAGGAAAAAAGGAGGAGGAGATAGAAACCACACTCAGCCATTTTGAGATGTCAATCTACAAACTTGAACACCAAGCATATTTTGCACTATTAATGAATTAGTGACGTATTTGGAAGAGATGGAGAGGCCAAGAACATGCTTCTAAAGAATACTGAACATTATCTCAAATATCATGCTCTAAAGAAAAACTGGATGTATCCTGCCACTGTTATTTGATATTTAGCATCAGGTAAACTCAGCATCACAGTAAAGTGATCAACCAAAGGCAAAAAACATAGTCAAAAGGAAAAAAGAAATAATATGAAAGATATGACTCAACTATCTAATTGACAAATTGATCAACTGAATCCGAACATAATACCACCCCCAAGGAAGGGGGTAGTGTGGAGAAGAAGCTACCATTCAAAAGGATTCAGCCAGTCAATACAATAGATGTAGTAGGAAGGATGCACCAACCATGTCTACAGCTCAAGAAAGGTACAAAAACTAACCATTATCAAATTGCTTTTGTTGACAACAGAGATTCCAAATTTAAACGAACATGTCGGCTAGTTGATTTAAAAGGCGAAAATTCCAATATATTACATTGGCTTAGTTACCTCTATTACAATGATGGATAAAAATAGCATTCCAACTTATCACCTGTTTGCATGTTCATGTGCCAGTAAAATGACTTTTGACTTTTGACTTTAGATTTAGGTGATACATGATGTTATAGATAAAAGCCAAGACAATTGTTTTAATTACATTTGCATAGAGGAAAACTGAGTTTATATGTGAAAGCAAGGTAAGTTTAGATATCCTTCTACGATAAATAAAGCAGCAATAAACTTACTTTTTAAAAGGCAAAGTTCATTTGTGTGAAAGAATGCAAGTATCAATCTCCTCAATGGTACACCACATTATGTTTGACATTCAACAGAGATTAATTTAATTACTCTCGATTAACATTTACATCACAATTGTTTTTGCAGTTACAAGCCCCAAAGGGAAGATGGTCCAGTATACCAACTGCAAATTTGCGAATGCCCAATAATGAAAAATTCAGCACCCAAATCAATGTCATATTAAGTAAGTTCATGATTGCCAGCATGCATTTAAGTGTCAAGGGGCTCCTTATAGATGGCAAAGGAAACTTTGTTTCATGATATGATGATATTTTTATATTTTAACAATGTCTTCAGCATCGCTAAGAGTGTGTATTTGGTAAAAATGAAACTAACCGGTGGTGTAACTGAAGGCAATGTTTGGGTGTGAGCAATCACAAAATTGCCAGGAGCAACAGGACAGGATACTTCCTCACAAAGATCATGGGTTTCAGTATGGACATGCACTCCAATGTATGAAACTGCAATTACCAACTTCCCACCAGAAATAGCTTCACCTGCAGGAAAGATAAACAGAAACTCCACTTATGATTCATTAAAGTAAATAAATGACACATTAAATTAACAAAGCAGCTCCCATACACATAATACTTCAGAAGAAACAAATGTAGTAATCAGAATAAATGATACATTGTATAAGTACGCAGAATAATTTTGTGAGTAACAGGTGTTTAGATTTATTACTATGTTCATGCGCACATAAAATCAACAATCAAATGTAATTATTTGTGGTCAACTTCATCTTGAATACTATTATTATGTATGTCCTGTAATCACCACATCAGATTACTACAATGCATAAAAGAGATTCTGGAATTTGGAAAAACACAAAAATCAGATAAAGAAAAAGAAAAGGAAAGAGGTTACCGCTTACCAGTGACAGCTGAGATCTTAAAGGTGGCAGGGTTCCCACTCTCCACAGGGTTTGGTGAGATTTCAATTCCAGACACCTTCACTGCATAGTTTCCCTTCTTATCTGCCAAAAATTTGAGCATAAAAATAAATAGAAAAAAAAAGCTACAATAATCTAAAATAAATATCAAGAAACATGATCATAGGAACTATTGCTGCCAGAGAAGCTCACACGTGACATCACACTTCACCAATATTTATCTACGAAACAGATTGCAACCAAAACTTATTCCCAACCAAAAAAGAAATAGCTTTTTAGAAATTCATTATAAAAGGGTCAAATCCGCTAAAATATCTGAGAATTGCAGGACCATGAAATTCCAAAGAAAACGAGAAAAAAGAAAAGATAAACCACTGAGCAGATAAATCCTTAGCTTGAATTGGTAAAGATTAACTCCCATACCCACAAAAAAAAAAAAAGTCTAATGAGGGGTGAACTACCGCAGTATTTGAAGGTGCTAGCTTGAGCGTGAAAAGATGAAAGGAAGAGGACGGATAAGCATAGAAGAAGGTAGGACTTGGGAGGAGATTGAAACTCCATGGGATCGCTGAAAGAGAGCGGAACGAACTACGAACTAAGAAGGAGAAAGAAACAGATCGAGGGAAAGGTACACGCACTGCACGCGACAACCTTTTGCTTGGTTGTGCCTATAATTGAATCCGAGGCTCCGAACCTCGACGGACGACCAGACAAGGCCTTAATGGGAAAGCGAATAAAAAACAACCGTGGAGTGCGTGGCAATTTTTTACTTATATATTTTTTAATTAAAATTTTTTTCTTTGTCCTTGTTCAAATTTGTTTACTATAAACTCAATCGCTTAAATAAACCGCAACCTGTTAATAATTTAAAAAATTAAACGAAGTTAATTTGAAAATATAATAAATTAAAAGAAAAAATATTCTTACACTTAATTTTTACACTAAATTCTTAGTGTAACGTTTGATACACAAAATAATAATTCTGTGAAATCAGAATGTAATAGGAATAAAATAAAATTGAATGTAACAGGAATAAAATAAAATTAAATGAAATAATCATTCCTACTCCACAGTTTAGTAACTTTTAAAATGTAATATCTTTTTAAGCCACTACATTATTTAGTACATAAAATTATTATAAAATAGAATTAAAATTAATATAAATGACATAAATATCTCTTATAAAAAAATCTTTTAAACATTAACAATAATGTTTAATTTTAATTTTTTAATAATTTAATTAGAATAAATATTATCTTAAATAATGTTATCACATCAAGTAAATATTTTATATTTATTTTTATATATAAATAAGTTTTTAAATCAAAAAAAAATTACATCAAAACTAAAAATTATAATGACAAACTACAGTAGCATCAAGATTAATAAATAATCAAATACATAAAATTTACCTATAAAAAAATTATATCATAAACTGAAAAATATCAAGAATAATAATATTTTATTATCTAAAAAAAAGAATAATAAGTGTAATTATATAAAATTTTTAATGATATATTAAGAATAAATAATTTTAATCCTATTTTATGGAACATGAAATCTCAATCTCACCTCTTTAAGAGGGAATAGATTCTACGCTTCATTCTTAATTTTATAGAATGGGACATAAAATGAAATCATCATTTCTATGTATCAAATGTCACATTATATTTTTTTTTATTAAGAAAGAAACACATTTTCTCATACTTAAACACATTTTTCAATGTTTACTCTCTCTTTTTCTCCTAATGAAAAAAGTAGAGGAAATTTAGTGTATAAATTAAGTGTAAGAATAACACCAAAAAATTAAAAATCTAAATCAGCGTGAGATTTGTTTTTGTGATTAATTAAAACTTTTAGTTACATAAAAAAATTACATTTCAAAAAAATTAAAAGTTTTATATTAACTGAGAGAATTCTATCTTTTATTTTCATTTGTGTTTTTCAATGCACATTATTCCTTAATTTTTTTATGAGTAAAATATAATTTATATTCTTAAAAATTATTGTAATATTAAATTATTTCTTTTAAAAAAAATTTATCTTACTAAACCTTCGAATTTTGGCCTGACTTGAAAATGTTAATTTTTTTATTAAATTAAACAAAAAATTAACATCTAGTTTTAAGTTACACTAAATTTTAAGGGTTTGGTGAGATAAAAAAAATTTAAAAAGATAATTTGACATAGCGATAAATTTCATATGTATAAATTATATTATACTGCATAAGACTTTCTAACAAAATAATCACGTAATGTGAATGTGAGTCATGTGATGTGCACATGGGTCACGTAATGTGTACATGAAAGTAATCTCAATTTTATTTAACAGTTTTCAAATCAAACTAAAATTCAGAAAGTTTAGTAAAATAAAAAAAATTTTAAAAAGGTAATTTGATATCAGGATAAATTTAAAAAGTACAAATTATATTTGACCTTTTTTATTAAATATATTAAAAATAAATACATTATATTTTTTTTTTATTTCTGTGTCTTAATTCAAAAATTTATGTATTTATTATTATTTTTTATCCATTTATAATGTTAATACATTTATGTTTAATATGCAACACAGCATACTTGTATAAATTAGATTATCCCAGTCGATGACCCAACTTTATGGCTGGTTCAGTTTAAAGAATATTGTAGTTTTTCTATTTTTTTCTCATAGAACAGGTCAAACTTCTGTTAAACCGACATGTATCTAAAAGAAGACCAGTAAAACCAACCCAGTCAAGTTTGACTGCAAAGGAGTATCGCCAATGAAGATGGTGCCTAGATGCCTTGGATTCAAGCTCTACTTCATAAGCTTGTCGATAACTTTGAGAATAAACATCAACCGAAAAATAGAGATGCGAGTAGAATAGCGAACGAAGGTATGTAAGTGGCAAAAGAAATTAAAAAAACAAAAAAGAAGAATTAGTCAGGACGAAGAAATAAGAACCAAAGTTTTTTTTTTTTTTGTAAAGAGTGGACATTTAAACATGATTTCTCACCTTTGATAAAAAATTAAATTATCACTTAAACTATTACTTAAGTGACATCGCCAACCAAACTAATGAATTGCATTGTGTCACTTTAATTTTGTTTTATGACTCTAACTTTGCCTTCTTTTTTTTTTGGGTAATTTTTTTCTTTTGCCACTTTTTTTTTGGGTAAATTTTCTTTTGCTACTTTAGAGGCTAGAGATTTTGAGATATTTATTTTGCTTTTTGATTTTTGACATGACGTTGACTAAAAATGAAATTGACTACTACATACGAAATAGAGATGGATTTTTTTCACTTTGATCCGCTCGGTCCACCAAGTCAACGATTGTGATCCAACTTATGACCGGTTCGACCTCCGTCCCACATTATACAATTATGCTGCTCACGAAGATTACACACTGTAGTCTGTAACGTATCACGGCTCTCGGATTTCGGCCTCTCTACTTCGGGTTGAAATTCCGTTATTGCCATATTCAGAATGTTACAAGTTGTAGGCTTCGAGGTGATAATAGAAGAAATGCCGAGATGATAAATTGAAAATCATGCATGATGAAAGTAAAGATCCTGAACATGTTGCCATTTTTTCTGCTTGAAATAAGTTGGATCATAGATGCAGAAAGATAATATCTGTCAGTTGTTGGAACCTTGAGGTGTAATTTGTGTAATTTTTCATGTTTCAACAGAAAAAGAGAATACAACTGACGCGTAGCCCTTCTTTTTTTTTTTTTTTGAGTCCGGGGGTGGAGTATTTTGTTGGGGGAGGTGGGGCGGGTGAAGGGGTGGGATTCGATCCAATGACGGGGTTTTATCAAAACTAACAGCCTTACCATATTAACTAGAGCCTGAACCCCAACTGAGACGTAGCTTACGAAGGTGGAAAGTTCGCAATATAGACAACGATTTTTTTGTTGCATAGCCTTCACAGGAATGAATACCTATCGAGCTAATACGATATCTTGCGGATTGACGCTTCTTTTTTATGCTTAGCCATGGAAGTTGTTCTCTTATCATTGCTTGTTGAGAATTCAGTTGCGAGTGAAGAAGTCCCATGTTGAAAGGAATAGGAATAGAATAAGTAGCAATCATATAAATCGAAAAACAAAAGACTAACGAGCCTAATGCATCAAAGTCCAAAAAAATAATTCCTCGCTTAGAGGTCGAGTGGCAAGTCCCGTGGTTGAACAATGAAAGCATGATAGTTCAGCTGAGACGAGTATTAAACCCATTGAGAAGCATAATTTTTCGGAATCATTGCTCAAACACCACTTATGTTTAATCTGCACTACGGTTAAAGAACATTATCAACTTCTGGCACAGAAGTCACTACTGCTGGGCGCACTGTACCCTCTGTGCACCACCAGGCATGTCATCATCCTCCTCATACGCCTCCTGCTGAGCTTGCTGTTGCTTCCTCCTTGACTCCTCCTCCATATTGACCTCATGAAGTGTAGTCTCCTCACACTCGTCCAACTCCATGTCTGTTAACTGTGATGAAGGCTTTGGTGGCAGAACAGCCTCCAAAGCCCTAACCTGATCAGGGCTCAGAGAATCAGGGAATTCCACAGCGAAGTGAATGTAAAGCTTCCCCTTCATGAATGGCCTCTGGTACATCGGCATACCCTCATCATTAATTGCCTTGTATGAATCTGCATACATACCACAGCAAAAACTCGAATTATTTAATAGCACATAAACAAAAATCGCCATTTTAATAAACCAGCAAAATTGAGAGACGGGCAAACCAGACGTGAATCATTTACATACCAGGCTTGACAACTTCCCCAGGGTTTGATTTGATAAGGAGTTGCCGGCCATCCAAGTGAGTCAGCACAAATTGGAAGCCACATAAAGCCTCAGTGAGGGACAAAGTGTGCTCTACAAAAAGGTCTTCACTCTTTCTTCTGAACTTGGGATGTTCCTTCTGCTGAAGGACAAAGACAATATCCCCAGTAATTGTATCCGGCTGCAAAACACAAACAGCTAGAAGTCAGTCTAAATTCTATAATCCATGCAGCTCAATGGCAGTGAAAATAAGATTCTCAACACACCGCTTCATCAGCTTCACCAGGGAATGTAATCTTCTGTCCATTCTGCATTCCTTTCTCCACAATAACTTCAAGTACTTTCTTCTCTTGGACAACCTTCTCTCCCTTGCACTGTGGGCAGCGGTCTTTGTCACTGATAGTTTCTCCAGTACCCTTACATTCATTGCAAGGATGCTGCATTTGCTGAATCATGGAGGGACCAAGGTGTCTGATAGAAACCTTCATACCAGTTCCTTGACAACCAGAACATTTCATAGAAGCCCCAGACTTTGACCCCTTTCTGTAATTAATTATAAACAACGACTAATGTAAGACATCCTGTTGTTGAAATGGGCAACAATTATGCAGATAATAAAATCTAATTGCATGATACCCACCCACTGCACTTTGAGCATATGACATTTCGAGAGAGGGAGAGTTTCTTAGATGTTCCGAGGTAAAGGTCCTCCAAAGAGACCTTCAGGGGGTGAACCACATCTTCTCCCCGTCTCTGTCTCCGTCCTCTACTACTACCACCTGTACACAGAAACCATAACTCCTTTAAGACAAACCATACAACTATGGGACGAACTCCAACCTGAAAAAAGCACTTTTTATAATTATACCTGATGAAAATGGATTCGGACCAAAGAAAGACTGGAAGATGTCAAATGGGTCATGGCCACCCCCACCGCCACCCAGTCCTTCCTTAAGTGCATCTTCACCATATTGATCATATATCTCACGTTTCTCAGGGTCACTGAGAACCTCATAAGCTTGGGCCAGCTCTTTGAACTAAAGCAAAAATAAACATGTCAGTCCTCGTTTCACTTGCTTTTGCAATTTCATTGTAGCTATCAATAGCATAGAATGAAACTAACAGCTCTATGTGAAAGAATCAAAAGGTTAACAACACGAATTAGCAAAGAGAGCACCCTATCCCCGAGGTAAAACGTAAAATTGATTAAGAGTTAAAAATTACCCATCAAACTCCACTGCAATTTCTTCCGAAATAAATACAATTCTAAGCTGACTATTTCCCAGATAAAAAACACGAAAAGTTAACCCATCAACAATACACAATCTCTATCTCCCTTTTCCTCTATTATCCTTAGTCGCCAAAGGATCATTTTCCCTAAATCAATCACGAAAACCCAGTAATGTGACATATCCTAAATTAATAACAATATTCAACTGAAATACAGCACGCCATTCAAAATTATCAAACTCCTAAGCAAAGAAACCTTCAGAGAAAATACAAAATTGTGAGCGTAATAAATCATAATTATCCCTATCACCGATCAATCAGAATATTTAAATCAAACCAAAATCCGGCCTAAGATAATGAAAATTTACCTTCTCAGGATCACCGCCCTTATCAGGGTGATTCTTAATGGCGGCTTTCTTGTAAGCCTTCTTCAAATCATCCTGAGAAGCGTTCTTGGAGACGCCCAGGATTTCATAGTACCTGGTGTTATCGCTTTTCTTCGGTGCCCTACCAAACATGTTTATACCTCCCTTCTACTCGCGGACCAACGAATCAAGGAAAGAACACCAGAAAAACCCCCTCAGATTGAACCCTAGAATTCACCGAGTTCGCGCGGTGAGACACCGAAGCGAAGAAGACTCTAGATCTGAACGGCAAGCCAAAGGACAGGTTCACGCCCAAGTGATTCTCCGCCGAGTGTATGTATATATAATGGCACGCGCTTTCTTTGTGTTGATTCTTAGGGTTTAATGGACGGCTAGGATGGAACCAAAATTTGTGGGGTCCCACAGAAGGGTCTAGAATTTTTTCGTTTTTCTCTCCTGCTAAGTTTTGGTCAAAAAGCGTGGACCGTTGGATGCGGACCTTGGGTCGATCTAGGATCCTTCGTGGCAAAGTCTAAAACGCCATGGAGTTGTTCCCCCTTTTTGTTTTCTTTATTTTTTTAAATATTTATTTTTCTTTTCTTTTGGCGCCAGCCAGAACCCAAACTTGACTTCGTGGTTGGTACATTCCCACTAATCATTCCAGTCCACGCTTCACGCGATCTGTTAGCCAGTTTATGGTTACCTAAAAAAAATAAATAGGTAAAAAATAATTTATTTTTAAAATTTTATTTTAATATCAAATTTCTTTTTATTTTTTTTGTTTTATTAACTTTTTATTTGGATTGAAAAAGAAAATAATAAAAAAAATAAAAAAATAAAGAGAAGAAAAAACAAAAAAAAATATATTTTTTCACTTATTAATTGGGCGAAGAGAAAAATAAAAGAAAGAAACTAAAAAAAACTTTTTCTTATTTGATTGCATAAAAAAGTGAAATAAAAAAAATATATTTACATGAAATAATAAATATATTCTTATGCCAATAGAATAAATATAAGTATAATGTTATTTTTTATATTACATATTTAACACATTCTTTTATAAATTATATTAAATAAATTTTAATACAAAAAGAATAAATTTCACACAAAAATTATTGCTCTACACCATATTTATTGGATAAAATAAGAGAGAAGCTGAGAATGGGTAAAATTGGAATTGTGTATGTTCTCTCCCTTCCCTCTTAAGAAAGCTTTTATGTGGGTCTCATTATGATTTTTTTCTCTCTTCTTACTTCTCTTGTTAACCAAGTTATGCAAAATTTTCTTTTCCTTTTCTTCTTTTTTTTATTTTCTATCTGTCTCCTATTTTGTTTATCCAAGCAGAGTGTAAATTTTTTTAAAATTTGATTTAACTTAAAAATATTAATTTTATCATTAAATAAAATGAAAGATACTTCACGTATATACAATTTATACTCATAAAATTTATTATTTTTTTGAAATTTTTTTAATCTTACTAAATCTCTTTGAAATTTGATTTAACTTAAAATTAAATGTTAATCTTTGTTTTATTTAATAAAAAAATTAAAATTTTTAAGTCAAACTAAAATTTATGATAATTTAATAAAAAAATTAAAAAAATAATTTAATATAAGAATAAATTTTAAGAAATATAAATTATATTTTATCTAAAATAAATTGAAGCAAATATCATTGGAGTTTGGTAGACGATGGAAGCTTACTACTTAAATCATAAGACTCTCTTTCTCAACATTGCAAATTAGCATTTTTATGGTTCTCAATGCATTTTGACAGAAAGTAAAAAAAATTTCTCCTCTCCAAGCATAACACTACTCTTTAAAAATTGTTAATGAATGCTTTTAAGACATTGATTAAGAAATTAAAAATATTAAATATTGAATAAAAAAGTTTGATAATAATGAAGGGGAATGATTTCTCCCGTTCTCTTCGTCTACATAATTGCAAAATATTCAAATAATGAAACAAGGATATAATTGTGATTAACCTCTACTCCTCAAGATTGAGTTTAATTCCTGTAATAAGGCTATAGAGATATAAAAATGAAACTGCGCTAAGGCCCCATTTAGTACATTTTATAAATTATAATTAATATTATTTATTTTTATATTATATTTTAGAAATATACTGAATAATAAAATATTTAGTCAAGATAAATTTACATAACATTAATTATATAACAGATATAAATTAAAATATTTTATCTCATACTATCTTATTTAGTTAAGATTGGATAAAATTATTTTAACTGAATAAATTGTTATATAATATATTATTTAAATATAGATAGTATTAATTATATTATACTTTCTATCTCTTATATAATGTATCAAATAAAGTTTAAGAGTGCAAAATCAAAATTTAAAAATATAAAGTATAAAAAAAATAAGAAATACTGTTTTTTAATTGTATGATAAAAATATTTAGAAATAATTTTTACATCAATAACGACACAATCATTAGTCACACTATTTTAGTGATGCATTTTTCACAATAGCTACCAGTTTAATGTATTTAAGAGATTTTTTTAAATATTTAAATTCAAATAATAAAAATAAAGAAAAATTTATTTTTCAGTATTTTATATTTTTTACAGCAACAGTCGAAAAAGCCTAAAACCAAAATGAAAGAGTTGAAATTGGAATGTTATGTGTTATATCCTAAGTGGCACTCAAACATTGTAGTGTATCCTTAATATTTTTTTTTTCAAATTAAAAGTTTCATTATTTCGTCCTCCTCTTTCTTTCTTTATGATTTATTGACAATCTAAAAAATGGTTAACCAAAGTCCATTATACAATATACATTGTTAATAAATTTAAAATTAATTTTAGACAATTTAATAATTGATTTATATTTATTTAAATGTATGAGACTAATTCTTACTTCACCACTTATGGGCTTTCTTTTTAAACAAAATTTACGAAGGGCATTTGAATGTCTGTGAGTATTGCCATATATGTGCTTCTTTAGGTTATTCTGTATTATTAGTTCGTGTGGATTACCTTTTAAAATTTTAAAATCATAGTTTGGACAAAAATAAAAAGAGATATATTTTTACTTAAATTATGGTTTGGAGACCTTCAAAAACCAAACCAAACCAAACATGCTAATATATATTGTCCATTGGGCCACCGTGCTTCAAGCTTTTCAGGGACCTTATTACCAAGGGTGCTTTCTATCTTGGTGATGCCTATAAAACTACACCATGTTTTACAAAATCGCTCCTTTGTTGCACATGTAAGTGTTGCAGTTGTTCCTAAGCAGTTGCAAAGCCATCTCTTTACATGATCTCTGTAAGATTTTTATGTTCTGCAATTGATCTGGCTCATTGACCTGCAACTGCTCATTTTAGCAGAAGCCACGAGTACAATTATATATTGTAAATAGTTTTTCTTTTGCTTTTTCCTTATTCATCTACTTTGTTAAAAAAAAAAAAGCAAGAGATTTTTACTTGGTTTGAAATAGATAATTCAATAGCTACTCAACTCGTGTATTCTGCTTTCGCTTGACATTGTATATTTAACTCTAATTCAAGAGATTTTTATGGTCTAAAAATATCTTTCACTTTTCTTTCCAGTAATGTTTTTATTTCCACTTAACGTTTTCATTTACAACTTCGTTTTAACTAGTCTCTTACTCTTAAGGAAAATGGTTCCTCTTCTTAGACATACTCAAGGCGGTAAGTTGGAGTAACACTATCATGTTAAGGTGGCTGACAGAGAACAATTAATTTAGTGTTAAGACAGCTACTAGAAAAATGGAAGATATAGAAATGGATAGTCAATTTCATACTTTGCAAAATATCAATGCAGAGGTGCATAACTTAGAATGAGAGCTCAATCATTTAGGTCAACAATCCGCAAAAAGTATGTTCTATTCTCAAATTTAACTGTAAAATTCAAACAATTGGAAAATCAAAAGCTGGAACTCTAAAATGGTAAAAATTTAGAAATAATTTAATAAGAAAATTTTTTTTATGCATTTTTAGAATATTAAACTTCATCAATAAAAATATAATACTTGTTATAATATAATAATAAATTAAATTTATAATTTTATATAATAAAATTTATGAAAATAAAATGCTTGTGTGTGTGGAAGTGTGCATACAGGTATTAGAGAGTGCGAGTTAAGTGCCAGCGAAAAGGTACCTTATATAGTGGATGGAATCATGGAATGAGTCTTCGTGGATTGCATGCATATCGAAACAGTCAAATTGCCCTTTAGAAAAGTGAACTGCCAAAGGAGAAAAATACTAAAATAGTGAAAAGAAGGTTGCATTCAGCGGCACCAGAGCTAAAATTGAGGGTGGTTAGTTCACATGGGATGTTTGTGTGCAAAATTTTGTTTTTTTCTGATATTAATTTTATTTAAAAGTCTATAGAAATATTTTAGTATAAAAGAGGTAAGCAAATTATAACTGAACGTGACTTTTTAAAGGGGATCTGAATGACAATTAACAAGGACCGGTGGGATATGCAAACTCCTCTTTCCTATTTACGATTGATAGGCAGGTACTGAAATGTTTGCATGAAGTATGTGCATAAAAAATGAACCTATAATTTTAATGTATATTTAAATTATTTTATTTTATATTTAAAATATTTTATAATTAACATTTTATTAACAAAGTTTAAAAAAATAATTATTTTTAAAAATAATAAATTACCGAACATGTATCCCAAGCTTCCGTTGCTCAACAAGGTTTGTATTTCTTCTACTTTGCTTTTTGTGGGTCTTTGATCAAGGATAATTATGGTACTAATCTTGATGTACATGAGTTAACTTAGATATATCTGGTTTTATAATGATACAGTTTTCTTGTCTTTTTTTTTTCTTTTTTTTACCATATTTTCCCATAAAGAAAAAGATCATAGTAATGATCAAATATTAATGATTTAATGATACAAGTTAGTCCGAATGTCGCTTGAGATACTTCGCATATTTATTTATATTAACATTTTAAATTAATTTTAAGTTGAAACATAAATAAATGAGGTGTGTCTCACAAGAAAGATATATAATTAATGTGCTTCTTCGTCCTTTTTGTTTCTTCGTGTAGTATATAATTTTCACCCTTTATCAAATCTAAAAAGCAGATTTTCTTTCGCTTTTTTTTTTTTATATAAATAACACATATATTTTTTTATCTATCATTTTATGTTTTTATAAAATTATACACTAAAATACGTTTAATTATGTAAAGTTAAAAAAATCACTATAGATGATTTGCATTTTTTTTTGTGACTTATAGTGACTTCTAACTAATTTTTGAAAATAAAGTCGTTACGAGTACAACTTCTTAACTGAATAAAAAAATAAAAATTTATATTGAAAAATTACGTCAGACCAAGGTAATATCTCAACAAGAATTAAAATTTTATCGTGAAATACTTTTTAAACGAAATAGAGAATTTAAAGAACAGTTTTGATTGTTAGATAAGGTTGATGCGAACATGCAGTGCAGGCAGCAGAGTAGAGAGAGAACCAAGCAAACCAGACCAAACCAAAGATTTGATAATGGCATGGCATATAAAATATAAGAGGGGTCCCCGTGATTGACTCCGCTTGGCCCGCATGGTTCATGCCTCCTGCTTATGGGTGACTGTGAGACAGCGACACGTCCTCCTTCCTCGACGATCCCGACACGACATCGTTTTCTCTGCTCCCACCTCGCCCGGCGCACGTTAGACCTCGTCCTGTCCTCTGCCGGCCTTGTTTTTTCCTTCGGCCTGTTCAAAAAATTAAAAAAGCACCCAAAAGGCAAAAGCAACGCTAAAATCAAATCCCACAGAGAGTGCAATGATAGAGAGAGAAGAGGGGAAGAGCTTTCTCACTTCTCACTCAGTAGTTCCTTGGAAATCATCCCAGTCTCAAAGCTGCTGAATTTGGATGAGAGGTTCTGGTATTTCACTCTTTTGACTCATGGATCAACGGCTAAAAGGTTTTCTCCTGCTTTTTCCTCGCTCTCTCTTCCCTTTAGTTTCAGGTGAATTTAGCTTCAACTTTGCGATCTCTGGATCTGCACTGATTTCCTGGCTAATTGGGTTCCTTTTTGCTGTTTAAAGTTTCTCTCTTTTTCGCAGCATTTGATAATTGAGATTGTCTGACTGGGTTGGGCCTGGGCATTCTTTGTTCTCTGCTGTTCTTTTCCGGGAACTTGGAAATTCTGGGTTTCAATGGTCATTCAATTGTTCTAAAGCAACCAAGTGTTTTTGGGGGCATTTGTGTCAAACACCGAGTTAATTTACAAGCAACCGAGTCAAACATTTATTATCCTAACATACTTGGTTAATAATAATTACCCATCTCGTATGTTACTTGCCATAATCTCAATTGTCGTAAGATCTGTCGCTTTTTATGGTGGTGTTTTTACCTGATGTTACAAGCTATAATTCATGTATATAATTACTAGCACATGGGTTGAAAAGACATTTTTTGCCATGCTTTATACAGTTCTATGCACGTTTTCTTGAATTTTCTTGAATTTGTTAGTGGTTAACAGTTTATGAGGCGCAGGGACTGCTGTTATCTTGTTCGTCTTTGGCCTTGGGTCTTTGCTTACTTCCCTGAGCAAACATTCGTGGTTGTTTTGTTTTGGTTCTTTGGGATCCTCTTGGATATCAATTGATTGTAGCCCACCAGTTTGTTAGATTATTCTAACATTGCGTAGTGGGGGTTTGTTTTTAACGCGGGGTTTGTAGTATTTCAGGCAAAATTAATGAATTAATGATTGCTTCAAAGCAGTCAAGGTCTTTGGTTTGGGGATTGATACACTGAGGAAGGTATATGAGGAACAACGACAGCTTTGCAATGCAGGCTTTCACATTGTGATGAGAAAATATAGTGTTGGACTGCTTTCATTTATTTCATTTTTCTGAATGTCAATCCTTGTTCCTCCACGTGAAAGATGCTATTATATCATTATGTAGTCTTATTTCATCTGGAATTGTTCATAGCGAAGAATTTGAATTGATCTCTGGGACATTTCGCTTGCTGAATTTTTGACACCAGTGCCAAATGGTGGGTGGGAGTTGGTTTGGTTTGGAAGAGGGAAGAAAAAGTTAATCCAGGCCTTGATATAGCGTTGAAAGAACCTTACTAGGCTGGCCTTGTGTGTTCTGATTTGCAATTGATGCCTGATCTCCTATAGCACCACATTTGGCTTCACAGTATTGGAGCTACATGATCACCCATTTTGACTAAGAAAGGTCTTTGTTTTTTATGCAATCAATGTCTTGATCAATTAGTATTAGAATTAAGGCCAACAAAAAAACCTACTAGATTCATTTAAAAAAGGTGGACTTTCACCTAATGTGTAGCAACTCTGTTTGCCCAAATCCTCATCCTACAATGAATGCAACTTGAGTGATTATGAGTTCCTGCATTAACTTTGTGCTTCCCTAATGTTTATGATGGCTAAAATCCCAAGTTCCTAAGACTAATCTAGTGAACTACTAGCATTTAGAAAACCAAGAAAGCAGACCAAGCATAAGACTATGAAGGTCACAAGAAGACCTTGTACTGTGACAAAATTGAATTAGTTGTAACTCGTAAATATTTTTTATCAGTTAAGCTTGTTGTCTTACTTGTTTGCTACCTTTCTGTAGCTCTTAGTTCAATACAGTTCACCTTTATGCTAATTAAGGTTGTGTAGAATAACCAACTGCTTTTGCACTGACTTACTTGGCCATAAAATTCCTTTGCCAGGTTTATGCTAGATTGAGATAAAGTGAATGATACTATGGGTGTCTCAGGGAAGTGGCTTAAATCATTGGTTGGTCTAAAGAAATCGGAAAAGCCAGAGTCTTCGGAGAAGGATAGAAATGTGAGTATAGCTCTCTCTCTCTCTCTCTCTGTGTAGCCTCTTCTTCGTTTTTTTTTTTTTTTTTTTATGCTTCTGTTCTTGACTTTTAATATTCTATTCATTTTCTGGTAGCAAGCATAATTATAACATGTGGTGCTTTTGGCTTAAGTTGTATGTTATCACTTAGTTATTTATCATGTCTTGCCTTCCCCACCCCACCTCAAGGCCCCAAAAGAAAAGCAAAGAAGTCTTGCTGGGATTTCATCTCAAGTGGGAACAAGTTATAGCTTCTTGCTGTGCTCCTATAATGCATTGCTTGAGGAAAATTTTCCTTCTGGCAACTAGAGAAAGTGGAGATAAGAAAATATAAAACACTACATGTTACATATAATAATCAAAAAAAAGTTCTGTAATTTTGAACTTTCAATGATCAGAAGGTTGGCAAGTTTCGGCATCGGAGAAAGCAGTCCATCGAAATTGACAATGGTAAACTTCAAAATGAGTTTGATGATGATGCTAATCCACCTGTTGGAGATGCGGATGCCAATTCAAACCTTGATGCCCATTATTCACCTTCTACTTCACAACAAGCACAGGATGCTGCACATGGTCATCAAATTATGAGGGAGGAATGGGCTGCAACATGCATTCAAACAGCATTTCGAGGATTTCTGGTAATTTTCCATATCAGTTTGGCTTAATTTATCGGAACTGAAATTGTTGGGTTAATTATTTTTCTTCTATTTCAATGCGACTGGAGGGCAGTATTGATTTGATAACATTTTCTCTTTTCGTTTCTTTTTAGACTTCAGGAGGATATCTTATTCTCTGTATTGTCCTCTTTCCTTTTCTTTCTACCAAAATTTTATTTTATTCTTAATCTTTTATCTAATATCACTGTGGAAAAGTATATATGTTTCAAGTATCATCTTTGTCAACATACTTCTCTGGAGATGTGTCTTGTTTAAATGTGTGCAATGCACTTTCATATATGCGGGTCTCCTTTCTTTTTGACTTATATCTTCATCTTTTTAATTGGATTTTGAATTTATTAACTTACTTTAAATCTCTTTATTTTGGTAGACTTTCTTTATCGTACTAAATTGGTCTGGGTGAAACTAGTCATCAAAGGCTAATCTTTATTTCACAAAATTGGCCATCTTAGCTTCTGCCTAATTGAGGGCTTTATGCTGATGAAGGCTTATTTTACATCAGTCTGGCCACATAAGCTCATTCTGCCTCACTGAGGGCTATATTACTGAAAAACTCAATCTTTTGCCCCTCAGTAATTAATGTTTGCTCCCAATTATTCATCTGTGGTCCCATGACCACTTGTCTTCTTATAGGAAGAGGATTTAAGCTTAAAAACCGTTAGAATCATTTCTTATCACATTGTAGACTTTTAACATCTTAATACCTACAAGGTTAGGATCAATAATGCAACCAATTGACTGGAGCTCTGTAGGTGGAGATAAACAATGTTGAGAAGTTCCTTTTTGTGGACAGTACCCCAAGGAGAAATCATTAGGGGCAAGTGCCTGATCATTAGTTCAAAAGACTTGTAAATAAGTTTATGTTAATCTCAGAAAAATTATCTCCACTCTGCCGGACAGGCACAGCCAGACATGTCTTGTGACAGTTGACATAGTCAACAGGATGAGTATAGGAGCAACTTTACATACTAAAGTGCTTTCAATCTGCCAGATATTTTCATTTAGTAAGAGAAAATGTTGTTTGGCAAAATAGACAGCCAAGCAATACCAAGAACACTAAGTCTGGAAACCATAATTTCCTAACATGGCAATGAAGGAGCAAGTCATTGCTCAACTCCTCTTATTCTTGTACATGTAGCATCAATTGGCAAGAAATAAGTTGCTCGTTCTCAATCTTCAATTGTAAGAATTTTTTGTTTGCATTTACCAATGTGATGATTTCGGGCTCCTGGAACCAGTCCATTCACGCAGTAAGAGAAGAAGCATTGCTGTTACTTGCACTACTGGAAAGAACTTATAAGTTATAATTGAAGATGTTACAACTGGAAAGATCATACTTGTAATGCTAGCTATCAGACCCGACTGTCATTACCTATTCAAAGTAGAATAACTTGGGAAAGATCTCCCATACAGCACTGCTGCACTAATGCCCTTGCACTATCCCTTGTCATGCAATCTCTCGTCCGATTTGGTAGCCCAATCTTTAGTGCAAGTTTTCCTCTGTTTCAGGTCTTTGGAGGGCTGCCCATTATGCTTCTTGTTTTCTGCCTTTGTCAACGAAGTTCAACTACATTTTATCATTTTGACTGTGTGGCAGCCCTAACTAGGTGACATTTTGTTTTTCTGTGAGAAAATAATGCTAGCAATAAAGTAGGACAGCTTTTTTTTTCTTTTTTTTTTTCCGGGTTGAATTAGGACAGCTTTTACAAGTTAAGCACTTCATTAAACTCATGTAGTAATTTAATATTCTTCAAAGAGTACCCTCCTCCGTTAGAACTGCCAATCTATTAATAATATATAAATTCTAAAGGGAGTGATATGGAGCGACCACGTCAGCTGGCATGAAGCGGCCATGTCAGCATATTTATAATATTTTAAGCTTTTCCTTGAATGTCTTCTCATATTTTCTTTTCAATAATTAATATTACTCATGCACCATTATTTCACATACTCTTCCCATTCCCTCATCAATTCACAACTCTTCCCATTTCCTTTATCAGCACTGAGCATTGGCTTAGTTCTCACATCTTTTTCAATTACTCACAAGTTTTGAAGCTTGAAAATAGAGAGGAATAATTGTTATTCGAAAAGTAACTATGCGACCAGTTATTGAGATGCCCGCGCAACATGTCTATAAACTAATAAACTATTGCTTTGCCGTTACTTCATACCTTTATTCTCTAATTATGCCATGACTTTATATCACTGAGAAATCACTTTTTACTTTGAAAACTCAGGTACAATAGTGGTTCACCAAAGGGATTTATATCTACATCTAGGATGTTATATTTCTGTAGTCACTGGCCAGAATTTAATTTAGTTTATCTTAAGGATGCAGTTCATCTATATGGTGCTTCTTTCTTTCTTTCATTTAATTTATTTACTTACTCATGTGTATATACTGAGACTTTAATAATTTTAAGAGCTTTATTGCCAACAACTTTGACCAAGCTGGAAACTTTTGTTATATGCGTCAGGCCAGAAGAGCACTACGAGCTTTAAAAGGATTGGTAAGGCTTCAGGCCCTTGTAAGAGGCCATGCAGTGAGAAAACAAGCTGCAATAACTCTCCGTTGTATGCAAGCTTTGGTGAGGGTTCAGGCTCGTGTTCGGGCAAGGCGTGTTCGCTTGGCATTGGAAAGTCAAACAGCACAACAGAAACTTCAGCAGCAGCTTGCAAACGAAGCTCATGTTCGAGAAACGGAAGTAAGGAGTACAATTCCCAAAGTGATCTTTGCTTTTGTTAATATGGAATATCTTCATCTCTTTCATTATCCTTGTCCTTGTTTTGTTATCCATTTGTCAGGTAGAAAAACTGAGCTTCATGAATCATGAATTTGAGATAGTTTTTTGATTGGTAAGATTAGGAAATAGGATCTACCATTTTCCTTCTTGCTTTTTACCAGTTGAGTGAAGTCGCAATAATGTGTAACTTTACATAATATAGAGGCTTTTAGATCCAATATTTGTTGGCATTCTGTGATCATTCTTTCATTCTGTATTTAGTTTTTTACTGTCAAAATTTGTTAATTTCTTGTGACTACTTGCTGTCCCAATTTCTTATTTGTCAATGAATCTGTTGATAATGATCAGAAACCTAGTTTTTACTAAAGCAAGATACTAAACTAATTTTGGAGTAAACTATAATCATAATCAATTGACAGCAGTGTGCCAGTTTGATCTCTGAGACATGTCTGGGAACATCTGGACGAGGAACCTAAAACCTTAGACCTTGGAAAAAAATGAAAAATGGCGGAAGATATGCAGTAGAGTTTGGAGAGGGTATATTAGAGACAGCTATCAAGAGAGAGGGGGAGATTTTGGGATCTTGTGAATCAGGGGACATAGCTGAGACAACTAATTGGAGATAAATCCAGTAAGAGCAGAAAGGAAAACAAGAAATTGCAGGACTTGAGAGAATTGCTCTTCAAATGAACAAGAAGAACGAGCTGTTAAAGAATGATACCCATCCCAAATCCCATTCTAGTGATACATGTGAAGTACCAGTGCATTTGAGGGGAGTTTTATAGTGTCCTGCTTTCCTTGAAGAAATTTTCTCGGCTATACCTAGACACAAAGAAAGAATGGAAGGAAGAAAAAAGGGAAGAAAAAAGGAAAAAAGAAAGTTATATTTCATCCAAAACTAACAAGCCAAAATAAAGTTCTATGCCATTGATTGGTTTTAGATACAACTAAACTCTTCTTTTGATCTAGTTGCATATGAATCCCATTTGTGCTCAGAATGTTTTTCATGAAGGTGGTAATTCTGTGAAGAACTTGTTCGATATAAAATCATTTATGAGCTTCTACCTAATAGCTTAAGCTTTTGAGATAGTTGGTTCTTGACATAACTATATCTTCAAAATGCCATATATTTGTTCTTGGTATGATATAATGTAATTAAATTGCAGTTTTCTTTTCAAATATCCTTTCAAGGCACCACTTAATAATAGTGAGTAGCAAATTAGATTGTGTTTTTCTTATACTTGTTTGATACAGGAAGGTTGGTGTGACAGTGTGGGATCTGTTGAAGAAATTCAAGCAAAAATATTGAAGAGACAGGAGGCTGCAGCCAAACGTGAGAGAGCCATGGCATATGCTCTAGCTCATCAGGTAAATTTACAATGGCCTCTTCTTGATCATGAGGGTGGGCATTATACCATAATAAATCTTTCTGTAACTTGCATGATAGGCATATCTGATATATGTAAAAGTATCATTAACTTGAAGGTGGGGTTCAAGTCCTTGATTCCTCCAAGCTATTCTCTACCATGAGACATTTGTAATTTCTTGTTATTCAAATAATGGAACTTCAATCTGAACGGTCAAAGCATCAAATAGGAGGTGCTTGGTTTAGATCTCTATGTTCTGTGTTTTGGTCCATCCTACAGACAAGTTTGTTTATAGAATTACAGAAGAGAATACTAAATACAGGACCATTTTTCCCAGCCAAATAAAACGCAAAAATATACGGGACCAATTTAAACACAATTAAATCATGCTAGGTAGTTTAATGACTTGTAATTAGTTATATTGATAAAATAAGATAATAAGGTTGCTTGATGATGCTATTGAGAGGTAAGAAAGTACTAGAAGTAAAATGAACACAGAAATTTTGTCCAAAAATTTCCTTGTCACTTGATGTTGAGCTTTGCGTTAATAGTAACCATTTTCACGATTCACTGAGATCTGTTTTAAAATCAGTATTATACAGTTGGATATCTTAGTTATTATCTGATTATGTAAATAGGATATGATGCAAGCTATGCTCACTATCATAGGAAGCTCCTGTTTTCCAGCCAAAGAATATAGAAACACGATGCTATAGAAGTGAGCTCTCATTTCATAATAGTAGTTATTCTCTGCTATATAAAGGAAACTATTGTACAACTATATTGCTCTCTTATGAAAATTCATGTCAATTACTTTAAAAATGAGCTTCACATGCATCTTTCACATGCAATAAATCTGGACATTTCTGGTGTAGTTGAGAATAACAGAATAGGATCCTATTTATAAGGAAAAGCATGAAATTTGTGCAGCATCTGGTGTAGAGATATATTGCTTATGACTTTTGATGGATGGGCATATATATTATTTTTCCAATTTGTTGTTGTACATGATAAATACGAAAGCCTTTTTTTAAAAACATTATTTTACTTTTGTAATAATGAATGAGGAGGGTTCTCACAGAGGAAATTGGATCTCATTTTGTCAAATTGAATCTTAATATTGTTGTCCCTGTGAGTTGTTATCTCCAATTTTCTTTGTGCTTTTTCTTTCCTTTGATATACCTTTGGGACCACAAGCTTTGGTGTAAGATTTTTTTCTCTTTTTACCCTTTGCAGTGGCAGGCAGGATCAAGGCAGCAGGCTGTTTCCTCTGGGTTCGAACCAGATAAAAGTAGCTGGGGTTGGAATTGGTTGCAAAGATGGATGGCTGTTCGTCCTTGGGAGAATCGCTTTCTTGACATTAATCTGAGGGATGGAGTAATGGTAGGCGAAAATGAAGCTATGGATGGTAAAAATGGAACTAGACCTCAGTTAAGATCTGCTAACACGAAACCAATTCCAGCAAATACTCATCCAAACCTTGCAAGTCAGAAAACTGGTCCCTCTCTTTCTGATGGCTGTGATTCTTCACCTAGTAAGTCGGCAGGTTTGCTAGAGTCATCAAACACACAGCCTGTTAAGCCAAAGTCTAATGCAGATGTTCTAAATCCTATTGAAGAAGCCAACTCAAGACCTGGAATTGGGTCAAGATCTCATAGTAATCCAAAGGAGAGAACTACACAGCCAGATAAACAGGCAAAAAAACGATTATCTCTGCCTAGCAATGGTGAGTTTGTTCTCTTTCTCTGCATTTTCTTTTTCCTGTACACTGGGAGCTGAATCTCCAAAAGAATCGGGTCAGACAGCCGCCTCAGGAGGCTGGTAAAATTATCAGGTAGACCATAGGTAGATTAACCCAATCATTGCTTGCCTCTTCAACCAGTTGTGAATTTGATCTTGAAGAAAGAAGTTTAAATGGAACCATGTATTGTATCTGGGTGTTAATTAGTCTTTTTTTTTTTGGGGGGGAAGGGGGGGGTGGGGGAGGGGGGCTGTTGAGCTCGGATTCAAACTACTTGAGGTGGTAATCATTCATTAGATTCTAAGAGGGGGATAGCTTAGATAGTTAGATGTGTACGTAAACAGGTAAGCCTTCAATCTGTTCCGTGCCTTTTTGGTGATGTGAAACATCTCTGCTTATGAATACCTGTCTCAACATTCTCTCCTCATTTACGAGTGTCGACCAACACTGTAGAAGACCCATTCTGTGTCAGGTCAAGGGGAGCTCAAAACGTCGGGGAAATCTCCCTTCATGGGCTTAGTAATGAACCATACTTCTTAGCTTGACAGTACATCTTGACCCAAAACCTTACAATAGGTCTATGGGTTATTCCACTTATATGGTCTTATTTAGTCAATTCCTTTCCAATTTGAGACTTGTTCACTCACATTTGAATTTTCAACAATCTCCCCCTTATGATGACAAAATTGTTGCTGGTTGATAAGTTGTCAATAGAAGTTGAAGCTTCCTTAGGGACCTATTGGCAAAAAAAGTGGAAGAGAGATTGAGATTAACAAAATATAAGCCAAGGTGGAGTATTGTTGAGTCTGCATTGATATTTGTGTGGAGAAAAGTTGAAGTAGAAAATAATGGGTAAAAGACAAAATAAAAAAGACAAAGGAAGCAAAATTCAGAAAAAAAAAAAGAAGACTTAAAAATATTAAATTTTTGCAATGTTTTAAAAACTAGACCAATCCTTGAATCGGTAAAGGGAAAGGTTCAAGGTTTTGATGTCCAACCAAGGTTTTGTTCATACATGTATATTATATAAATATATGACTATGTAAAAAATATATAGCATACATATGTTAAGTATATAAGTGATATCATGGAGAAAAATGTTGAAATATATTTCTAACATGATCAAATTGCTTCATGACATGAACAATAAGTCAACACATTACATGAGTACACAACATTACAACAATAAAATGATTAATCATCCAAAAATATTAAAAATCTTAGAGTCAAGAATCAAGACAACTAGTGTGTGTGTTTGGATTAGCTTATTTTGTTTTAGAAAAGCTTTTTCCCAAAATGCTTAAGAGTAGCTTTTGGCTAAAAAGTTTTGTTTTTAGTACAATATAAGCTAACTCAAACATGCACCAACGCTCATCAATTAGGGAAAAGAAAAAGCCAAAAAGGAGTCAAAACATGAAAAATTAAAATAAAAATACGCTAAATTGCTCCAACCATGAAAAATGTAACTGATTAGAACAGGTTGAGCAGTTCAACATTGGTTTGCCAAAGATAAATCATACTTAACAATTCTCTATCTTTGCTTGTATTTCACTGATCTCAATCCTTCTTTCATTGATTACTCCAACAGGCCCTTAAGGGAGCCTTAACTTTTACAAATATTGACCAAGTCAAGCAATGATTGAAATTAACTGGCAACAATTTTGTTATCATGTCATCTAAGTTCTCAGTTGTAGCTATCTTCTTATCAAATCAGAGCATGCTTAAGTGTCTAGTGCACTTGGGGTGTTCTTATACTAACGTGGTATCCGAGCATATTAGTTCATGATCAAATCTTGGATCCAATGTGTCACTGCTAAGATTTTATATGGAGGAATTCAATAGATTCAGCGACTTAGGTGTCTAGAAGTTGAAGTTGGTGGTGTTGCTAGACCAGCAGGGGTTGATAAAGGCGATTGGGGGAAGACAAACTGCCAACAACCAAGGCGCCTGCTAAAAGGGAGGAGATAATGACAAAAGCACACAAAATAATTCAATTGAACCTAACAAACATTGTGCTGTGAGAGGTTATGAGCGAGGAGACTGTAGGAGGACAATGGAAGGCTCTAGATGAAAAGTAATCTATTAAGACCCTATCAAATTAGCTTTACTAGAGAAAGCAACTATACACACCCAAACACTCAGGAGAGAAACCAATCAGAGACCATATTGAAGACTTCAATCGGATGAATATTGATGTGGAGGCGGCTGGGTACATTTGTAGAAACAGTTTGAAGAGGAATAGGAAATCAAGGAATACAAAAAGATGGCCAATGTGACAGCTGAGAGTTTTGAAGATGATGTTGAATTTGTCCCAACAGTTACCATTAGCTACTCAAACAATGAGTGGATCATGGATTTTGGTGCATCTCTTCACATGACTATCACTAAGAATTTTTTCTCTTCATATTAGAAGCGTGAAGGAAAGGTTAGACTGGGGGACAACAAGATAATTGCAATTGTAGGTGGAGGAGAGGTTTGAGTTAGATTGAATGATGGTATTACATGGGCATTTGATGCATGGCAGGTATCGAAACTAGGCAAGAACTTGATCTCTCTGAATACCTTTGACAGTCAAGGGTATAAGTTCTTTGGAGAGGGCAGTTTGGTAAAAGTGACTAAGGGTTTGATGATTCTGATGAAGGGAAAGTTGCAGGGCGGGATTTACATATTGCTAGGAAGCACAGTAAGTAGGACTGCTTCTATCTTATTATTATATTCTGAGAAATCATAAGATAATGCAAACAGTACTGTTGTTGCATATGCGGCTTGGTCACATAAATAAGAAGGGAATGTCAACACTTTTTTGCAGAGGACAGTTGAAGGGCATAGAGAACTGCAAACTTGGTTTATGTCAGAACTCTATTCTACAAGCAAAAGCAAGTCCAGTTTTGCAACACATACAAGCAAGGGCATTCTAGAGTATATCCACTCAAACGTTTTGGGTTCAGCTCCTGTCAACTTGCTTGGTGGATCTTGTTATTTTCTGGCATTGATAAATTATTATTTTATGAAGGTAGATACTTATTTACTGAAACACAAAGATGAGGTATTTATCAAGTAGTGGAAAGCCATGGTCGAAAAGCAAATTGGGCAGTCAGTCAAGAAACTGAGAACCAATAATGGCGACGAGTTCTGTAGTAATGAATTTGAGGCATTCTGCATGGAGGTAGGGATAGTGAGGCTCCATACTAGACCCAGAATACCACAACAAAATGAAGTAGTAAAACAAATGAATAAGATACTATTGGAGCATGCGCAATGCATGCTTGTATTAATCCTGAACTACAATGCATACTCCCCTTAACCTAACATTCCTCCGTACCTGCTAAACCTACTAAAGGTTGAGTTCATACCTAACTCTCAGCAATGAGATTATCTCCTCAGCAGGTGGCCTAACATAATTGAAAATTTACTTACCGTAGAACTTGATCACTGATGTTTTGTAAACCCTCTGTAGAATTAATTTGCAATTTGGATTAGAAACTTCATGTAAATATCTTTTGGTAAGAATGAATTCATAAACGACATATTTTCTTTATTTCTAAAATACTTTTGTCGATAAAGTAGCCTAATGAGCAATGTGATATTGCCAAATCCTGTTGAAAGATTGTGTTAGGATAGAACCAGCCATTTCTGAATTTAATTTCTCATCTATTTTAGCAGGTGGAGGTCCCGGGGCTCAGACAGCCAGACATCCTACTAGAACTAATGTGAAAGGGACACGCAGCACGCAAAAGCCTACGAGGGATAAACCTAAGCTCAATGGAAGAGGGGATGTGAGTCATACTAAATCTGTTCCACAGCCCACAGATATGTAGCTTCAAGAATCCTTAGTAAAAGAAACTACTCATTCTCCATTGAGGTTCTGACATGTGTCTGTCTGCACAGATAATGCCAAGCGTTTGAGGGCCTGCATCCACAATGTACAAGTTCCTGCATGAGGACGCTGATGTGGCTTGACAATTGAGGAGATTGGCTTGGGTTATCACGGGAATAAGATTTGCTGAGTTCGATACACATCTATTGTAAACTTGTAATTATGCATATTTGTTGTTGTCAGCTACTAGATAATGCGGTATATTTATATTCAAATGTACAACTTTCAGAGTGCCAGTGCCCTCCACTTTATTGCTAGTGCCAACTTGCCAGGTATTCTTCTCTTGCTGTCTGGTTCCTGGATATTGCGTTCCTCTAAAAACATGGAACACAAGAGCGTAGAAGGGTAATTAGTTAAGATAATGAAACTAAAGGTATTATTTTTCTTTAAACCGGACAGTCTTATCGAAAGATTTTTAGATATATTTAGTGTAATATAATATTTTTATTACATATCATTCATTATATGTCATATTAGTTACGTAAGTTATTCTTGTGGCTTATTATTTGTGAGAATGATTAGTATTAAAAAGAATTAAATTTAGTAGTTATGGTGGTAGATAATAGTTGTCAACATAATTGAGGTGGCATGTATTTAATGATAGATTAAATTATTATTTTAGTCATCTAAAATTTACTTGACATTAATATAATCTTTTAAAGATATGTGACATTAAATTAATTATTTAAAAATTTAAAGTGACATTAAAATAATTTTTTAAAGATATGTGATATTAATTTAGTCTTTCAAACATTAAAAATAGTATCAAAATTATTTTAATTTGATGTTATATATTTTTAAAAGATTAAATTATAAACTTAATTTTGACAAACCACTCTCTCAAAAAAAATTTTATACATGTAAAATTTGAAATCACAATATGATAAAGCTCGATTCAGTTTGTGTTAAGCGTAAGTGATGACTACCTAGAAGAATTTTTAATATTAAACTGTAGTTATTTTTTTTTATTAATGTCTATTAATTTTGTATTCCATTGTTAAAGGTTTATTTTGTATTTCACTGAATTTCTCTTTTGGCTTTCTGTAAAAGAATATATCATGAACACGGGGTTTTACTTTTGGATTTGATTGATTCTTTGCTTCTTTTATAAGGATGTATGCCAACTTCTCTGCAGTACAATTAAGTCAAGCAAGGTATACAACGCATATGGTGGCCACGATGCAATTCAGTTGAGTTATCGAAATCAAAATAAACCGGTTCTTTTGGTTCGGTTAATCAGTTTGGGCCAAAATTTTCATTGGACTACAACTAAAGAGTGTTCTACTTGGACTGTGATAGTTTAGAACGTATTTGGAATGATAAGTTTTAAAAATTTATTTGATTTATGAATAGAATTTTTATGTTTGAAAAGTTATAAAATTAAAATTGATTTAATTTAAAAATTTATTAAAATTAAGTTATGTGTAGAAATTCAATCAAATTTGATTGGATTTAATTTAATTTAATTTTAATTCAATTGATAATTTTATCTTTATGAATTTTAACTATATTTGAAGCATTTCAAAAACAAAATTTGATTTTTAAATTGAATCAAATCTTATTTTTTTTATAACGAGTTTTAAATATAAAAATTAATTTTTAAATCAAATTAAATTACATTCATTCAAATCAAATCAAATCAATTTTATTTTTAAAGATTTCAAACATAACTTTACTGATTAGGCTTGTGAGTGTTGGAGTTAGATTGTGTGTTAGACTTGATTATTTTCTTAAAAAAGTGTATTAAAGCAATTTAGTTCTGCTAATCACAATTAATCTACATATATATAACTCCTATCTAAATAAGTTCATTATATTTATGAAATATTTTGATTTTATTTGAATAAGTTTATTAAAATAGTTTTAAATTTTATATAAATTGTTGTGAGCTTATTTGCAATATTTCTTAAAGTGTCTATATAAATATTATTGAACATATTTTTTAATTGAATTAAATTGAAATAAAAAGGATTTTAAAATTTCAATGCTTTTTTTTTTTACTAGTAGTAACATTTGTATATGGAGAATTGGGAAGGAAAGTAAAAGATTGATTGATTTTTTATTTTTTAATTGAGAGAATTATATAATATTTATAAAATTTTAAAAATAAAAAAATATTTAATAATATTTTATTTTATTATTTTAATGTAAACAATTTTCAATTAAAAAAATTAATTAAAATTAAAAATTTATATTTTTTTCCTCCAAGCTCATCCACATCCAAAAGTATCTTTCATTCTCTAACGTTCTGATGCGAGTTGTTTTTAGAATCACAGCTGTTCTGATGAACAGCAGATCCACACGTTTGAAATTTTGATCAAATCGGATCCCAGGTTTCCCTCTACTTAGTCAGCGCAATGCCAACCACCATCAATTCTTCTTTAGTTTCTGATTTCTGTGAATTATGTTATTCATTCGTTTATTATTATTATTACTATTCTTGTATTTTTTGTTGATACTTTTCCAGTTTAATTTTATCTCATTTGAGCAAAAAGAATTTTACATATGTTGTTACTTGTTATGTTATATCATTAAAAAAATATAACTAATATAATAACTGTTTTATATATCAAATTCTTTTTAATAATATTATATAAAATTAAATGATAATATAAAAATGACTAAATTAAAAAAACTGAATTAAAATTTTTTTTTTGGCGACTGTTATTGCTAACAACGAACGACAAAATAGCAGGAAGCAGGTAAACAGTGCGTTTTGATCGTTTTTAATTTGCCAAAACGCGTAAACGGCGTTACTACTAGTGCTTGTGGGGAACCGCAACGTCGCTACATTGGGGGGTTACACCGTTAAAGGGAGAACAGCAAATAGAAAGTCCGAACTCACCCCCGTGATGTCTCATTGGGCGATCCTTCCTAGCCCCACCACAATTAGTTACCCAATTCATCTCCACCGCCACCAAAACCACTTCCCCCCGCCGCCCCCCCCTCTCTCTCTCTCTCTCTCTCAAGACTCTCTCAACTCAGCCACAAGTCTTCCCTGAGCCCTCTTTTTCCACTCCTTAGCCTACACCCAACAAAAACCTCTTCCCCTCCCTCTATCTCTCTCTGAATCCTAAGCCACCAAATTTGCTTCCAGTTTTCCTCTCATTTTTCTCCAAAAATCCATACTTTGGAAACCCCCTAGGCCCAGTTTTTCCGCCATTCCAGACCCCTTTTTCTGTTCCCGCAATTCCATTCACAATTCCAGACCATTCGTCGTCCCACACTCTCTCCCCACGAGGTTTCCCCGGGTTCTGGTCCATTCTCCCTCACCTGAGGATTGCTCCCACGTCAATGTTCTCAACCCCATTCGTCCTCTCCTTCTCTCTTCTCCTCTCGCTCCCAATCCTCTTCTTCTTGGCCCCCCGCATCCTCCCCCCTCGCCACTCCTCCGTTCCCATTTCCCCCGACGACGAGCTCGATGATCTCTCCCTCTTCAACCACGCCCTCTCCCAATCCTCCTCCGCCCCCAACGGCCCCTTCAGGTTCTTCCACCTCTCCTCCAACAAACCCAAGCTCAAGATCGCCTTCCTCTTCCTCACCAACTCCGACCTCCATTTGGCTCCCCTCTGGGATCGCTTCTTCGAAGGCAGCCCCACCAGTTTGTTCAACATTTATGTCCACGCCGATCCCGTAGTGAACGTCACGCGGCCCTCCTCCGGCGTTTTCCGGGGGCGATTCATCGCCGCCAAGCGCACCTACCGCGCCTTCCCCCACCCTCATCTCCGCCACGCGCCGCCTGCTCGCGACGGCCCTCCTCGACGACCCCGCCAATACCTACTTCGCCGTCCTCTCCCAGTACTGCATCCCTCTCCATTCTTTCAGATATGTGTACCATTCCCTTTTCGTTTCCCCGACCTTCGATTTGTCCTCTCCTGAATCTGATTTGCAGTTGTCTCGCTTGGTGGTTCGGGTGAGGTACAAGAGCTTCATTGAGATACTCTCCAATGCGCCCAAGCTCTGGAAACGATACGCTGCCAGGGGTCGATACGCGATGATGCCGGAGGTGTCATTTGAACAATTCCGCGTGGGATCTCAGTTTTTCATGCTCACTCGACGACACGCCTTGGTGGTGATCAAGGATCGAACCTTGTGGAGGAAATTCAAAATACCCTGTTACAGAGAGGACGAGTGCTACCCAGAAGAACACTATTTTCCCACCTTGCTGTCAATGGCGGATCCCGATGGTTGCACGAAGTACACGCTGACGCGAGTCAATTGGACGGGTACGGTGAACGGGCACCCTTACACGTATCGCCCTGCAGAAGTGTCGCCGGAGCTGATCCATCGGCTACGCCAATCAAATTACTCAGAGTCTTACTTGTTTGCGCGGAAATTCACCCCTGATTGCTTGGAACCGTTGATGCGCATGGCTAAATCAGTCATTTTCAGGGACTGAAATCTGAACACGGTACGTAAATTTACCATCTGTGCTTCCTCTTCTTGTTTAAATTTGGTTAGCTGTATTGTTCTTGCTGGTGCTTGGCCATTGTTGAGTTGCGAATTGTTGCTGAGTGAGTCACAATCACAGATGACAGGAAGTTCAAAAGTGGGAACTTTGCTCATGTCAGTCTGCACTTTTATAAAGGATCCGTCTTGGCTAGCTCTCTTTTTGTTTGCATTATCAAAATATATTCCTTGATCTCTAGGGGTTTGTTCATTAGTTGGAATGCAAACCAAAGTAAGGCTGAGGGGCCGTTGAAAGTTTTGGAGGGATTTCGTGCTTTTTAAGATATAAGTGCACTAGTGTTTTCTTGGGATCAGATTCTCTTTCTCGTGGAATGTTTGATTCCTGTTGGCATTTGTGCTATTCATGCTTTATGATGAGAAAAGGGTTTATGACATGATTGACATCTTATATTCCTGAATGTCAAAATGTGGTGCTTGTAGCTGCTTTTTCTTCTTAATTTCTACTTTGGTGAAAACTAGAGCTGATACTGAATACTTCGGCGAGCCTAATTTATTGAGAAATGTTATATACAAATAACTTAATACTCACATTCCCCACATAATTTCATGTGGAGCAATGATATTGGGGAAAAAAAGGGAGAGAGAGAGAGAGGGAGAGAAAGAGAAAGATGAAGATTGATTTGATTTGAGAAATGTGAGAAAATGGGCATGTTCATATAACATTACCCTTAAAATATTCTGCATGGCATTTCCTATCTTCCTGTTGGAAGCTCTTTTCTGGATTGTGTTTCTGTTGCTTTGCTCTATGTACTACAAACACCTCGCTGCACTTGCCAATCCTGGCATGGTTATTTTTTTTTAATTTCCTTGTCAGATTCTGCTGCTGAGATAACTAAGTTGAACCAAATTTTATTCTCAGTTGGAAAGGTCAGCGAAGAGGTATGTGGCGAAATTGATTTGCTTGCAGTTGCAGTAGCTATAGCCAGATGGGGATATATGGTTTGAAGAGGCATGTATAGCCCACAACCCACACAACCCGTATACCTAGAACTCTCTGAAGGAGAGACTCGATATACCATATGTATGAAGAATCAAAAAAGGAAACAGAAAAATAGGTAGGCACCTGCGTGAGTTGAAAAAGAAAAGGCGGGTGCTCTAGTCAAGTGTATTATTCCGTTGGGGTAAGAAAAACCAGTAATGCTTAAGTAGTTGCCATAGAAGATGATGCCATTCGTTTTGTCTTTTTGTTGATGATTTTGTACATGCTCGTGTAAAACATTGATGCAAAAGGTCCGCAAGGACGAAATATGTGCTGTTGCCTAAACGTGAGGGAACAGTGTCTGCAATGAAAAAGACAAAAAAAGAAAAAAGAAAAAAGCTTTGCCGACATTTGGCCAAATGCTTCTCCATTCTCCAATTGATCGCTTTGCAATCCGGCACTTTGCATCCCCTTCTGTTTCAAGATTCCTTTATCCCCCTCCCACTCCCAGGCCTCCCACCTTTTCCTTTTCTTGTGTTCTTTTTGAATCTTTCTATTATCTAAAAATCCCTTTTTCTCCGTGGAAAGTATCAGATAGATAGCGGTCTTTGATTTTTTTTGACATTAGAGAAATAGGAGAAAAAGAGATGTTGAGATTGAGACTATTATTCTTTAATATATAACTGGTTTGACTATATAATCACGTTGATTGGTGTTGAGCTGGAGAGCAGAACATGAGTCGCAGATTGTCTTGAAAACACCCAGGTTTCGTGGAAACAGGGATGACTCTGTACTCGAGTGCAATCCATCAACATAACATGAGGCATGAGCATAGACATGGCTGGCTGGCTGGCTGGCTGGCTGGCTAGTTGGCTAGCTTGTGAGTTGCGACAAAATTTGGGGGTGTCGGTGACGGTTCTTTCTCTTTCTCAATAATTAAAAAAAAAAAAAACAACACAACAGTAAGATCCGGGAATATGGTCAAGAAAGTCGCAGTCGCACCCTTTGTTTTTTTTAAACATAAGTGGGCCACGAACCCAGTTGGTTTGGATGTTTCTCTTATTTTGTTTCTTGTCTGCCACATGTGCATGCCAACAAGAACTCAACTTCGTAGTTTGTAACCTACCACCACCCAAATTAAGGAGAGGGGTTTCTTTCTTTCTTTTTTTTTTCTTGTTTTTTTTTTGGTAAGCTTTCTTTTTTTGTTCTTAATCTTACATTCTAAAACTGGACAAAAATATAGTAATGAATAATGAACACATGCTTATCTATTTTGGGTGTTAGGTGATGCTGTGATGAGATGATGATGTTTAATCTATCTCACTTTGGGTTTAAGGATCTTATTATAATCGACTGCTTTGATCAGCTGATGCTCGTGCTGATCCGTAGGAAGGGGAGGAATTAACAAAATAGACTACAGAAAGTTAGGTAAGTTGTTAACTGGCCACCATATTTTGACATCCCTCCCATCTTACACCTGAAAATGAAGTGAAAAATTAGAAGTAAAAAGTTTAATATTTTTTTATACATATTTTCATATAAAATTTTTGTTAAATTTTTATTTTTTTTGTTGTTAAATTTTTGTATTTAAATCCTTTCTTGTCACGTGACTATTTTTTCAAAAAGAAATAGACATAAGTTTTTTGTTATGCAGAGACTATCATAATAAGTTATGAATTTATTAATTATATTCAAATTTTTTTGTATCTTTTTTTTTTTCTTTATAAGAATACATTAGAGAGAATCCTGATCCCAAATTTTTCAAATACCAAACTAATTCTAAATTGTCATTCATATTTAAATATGACAACATCACAATCAAAAAGATAATGAACTATTAAGGTAAAAAAATTAAAATGCCATGACTCTCGGCCATCCTTTTGCTGGGTCTAGTAAAGCTTCCTTGGGCTGAGCCTGAAAGAAATATATGCCGCCATGGAGGTACATGTGTTCCACACCTTCCTGGAAACAGAAGCAAACAATCAGTTGAGACAATAATGCATTTAATCATTAGCCCTTTTCGGCTCAAAGAATCTAACCTAACCAACTAAAGGCATTTTAAACTTGCCCTAAAGAAACCTGGCCTTGATCCTTTTGACTTCTGGTGTGGCTTCCAAGTTTGACCGAGAAAGAAATAAAAATTTAAAAACGATGTTAAGATTTTCAATTCTAACTCAGAACAGAACATATCTGTTTGTATTTTAAAAAGCATGAAATCTAACAGTTCTTGGGAGTCCTAAGATTCCCATCACGGGTTGTTCAAATTTCAAAATTAAAAAAAAAAAACACAAAAAGTTGATGCCAATGCCATTGACAGTTGTTAGTAAAGCATTTATCTTATTTTATATATTAAAGTTTTTTGAAAATAACAATGGCCCATAAAGATTATATAACTATCATAAATGTCTAACTTTTTAAGCACTTAAGAAATTTTTTGTCTCACATTATTTTCCTCGCGAAACATATGCGGCATTGGCTCTGAGACATTGTTAGATGGCATTGAATGTCCTTGGTTCTTCTTTCTTAAACTTGATAAGCCATAATTTTGCTGTAAAACATGGGTAGAAAGTGGAAACAAATATTGCAGGTATTAATTTCTTCAACAGTAAGTTATGTATGCTTAACAAATATTTTATTTTGCCTTGGGATTATTTTTTTTGTCTTGGGATGGAGGTATTTTGGGAGGTGGGATTTGATCCCTGGTCAGGTTTTGTCAAGACTAAGTATTAAACTTATTAGTTTTCTTCTACGATCCTCACCCCACTTGGTGTCAAATAGATAGAGCGCCATAGTGGTAAAACTAGTCCAGGCCCATTAAACGATGGAGACATTGTGTGTACTGGAACCTCACGGGTTGAGATTTGAAGAACAAGCTCTTCTCTGTAGTAAAAAAAAAAAAAAATATCCTTTAAACAAAAAGTATTTAGATCACAACTAAGATTCAAAATAAACTCACAAGAAAATGATTTGCAAAGAATAAACTATTTCCCATGCAACTATCAATCGATTGCGGACTGCGGAGGGAAGGGGGCGACGGCTAGAAATGTCATTTCGGTTGCAATCGTCCATTTCTGGCCCTTTTTTTAATTTTTTAAATGATTTTTCTTATTTTTTTCACAGTATTTTAGAATAATTTTATTTTTGTATACACTATCTAACTAATTCTATTATTTTGCAACATAAATATTGTAATTAACAAATAAAAAGATTATAAAGTAACAATTATAATTGGTAACACCTTAAAGTAACTATCATATATTCATATATATAATTAAACATATTATTTTAAAAATCATAAATTAAAATATTAATTAACACTTTAAAATATCATCTTTATAAGAAAAAAAAGATTAATTTTGGATCATCGGGTTGGCCCGAACCAATAAGGGCCAACTTGCTATTACTCTAAAATTGAGTAAGTTGAAAATTATATAAAATGTATATTCTATTAGCTCAATTCTACTCAATTTTTGGGCCATTTAAGTTGGTTCATCCAATAAACATGTTATCGACATGCTAGCAAAAAAAATAATAACAATAGGACATGCTAACATCTTCACTAACAGGGTCAGGGGCTATTCGATTAAAGAATAATATTAAAAAGTGTTTAAATTAATAAATACTTAATTAAAAAAGTAATCTAACAAAGAATATATATTTTTTACTTTAAACATAAAAATTAATATTTAATTTTTAAAAATCGTATTTTATTAAATAAAATTATATTATTATTATTTTTAATTTAAATATATTAAATTTATAAAATAATTTAAATAAACTGAATTTTATAAAAATAAGGAGCAGAGTGCCTGTTTACTTTAGAGAGATCTACCAAAAGATAACAGAGTACGGTCTGTACTTACCAAGTAAAGCAACAATCCGATGGAAAATGGAGTAAGATAAGGTCGACAATAATTCCCAAACATACCCCCACCCGAGAAATGTATTGAGCTCCTCTGCTGTCCCTGCTCTAGAAAGTTTGAAACTTCGTATTGGTAAGGGTACAAGCCAGCCAGCCAGCCACTAACCAGTAGATTCAAAGTTGAAAGTTGAAACAATGAAAGAGATTGGCATCTTCCATTCCACCGCAGTATCATCATCAACTACAACAACAGCTACAATAATGGCACCAAAAATGGCGTTCTCGATGGTGCTAATGCTGCTGACGCTGTTGGCAGTGGCTCCGGATGCTGCCGGTGCCAACACCAACGGGGTCTACCAGCCTTGTGCCGACGCCAAGATTCAGAGATCCGACGGTTTCACTTTCGGCATTGCTTTCAGTTCCAAGGATTCATTCTTCTACAACCAATCCCACCAGCTCTCTCCCTGCGACCGCCGCCTCTCTCTCCCTTCCTCCAACTCCCAGCTCGCCCTCTTCCGTCCCAAAGTCGATGAGATCTCCCTCCTCACCATCAACACCTCTAATTTCTTCCCGGTAATTTATCTCTCTTTTTCAGCATTTTTAATTTTTTCTTTTCACCAATAGTTTCCTGTTTGCTTAGAAAAATGCCAAGACTTTGAGATCTTGCTTTATTGTGTTGATCCAGTGCCATTTTTCCTTATCATTGAGCTTCAAAAGCAAAGGCTTTCACTTGCAAGTACCCATTTTTACTGTTGTTTTATGCAGAATTCAGCGCAATCAGGGCAAATTTTGCTGTGTTAATGTTCATGTTTAACTTGATTAGTTTTAGTTTATTAAACATCTGGTCAATATGATTGGACTAATCTCAGGACATGGTCACTATGACTGAGATGCTTTAAACCAACTGCGTCACGATGTTTTGGTATACATTATTCTGCTTCAGAAAAAAAAGACACACATGTCCGCAAACTACTTGTGAATTAGAGCAACTTTAAGCAAAAACAAGAACCACAATAAGCTAAAAACAAAGTTGCATCTGAGGTATTTACCCAAAAATAAAAGTTGTTTCGTAATAAATAAATTATACTTTTCTTCTTCATCATGATAAATAGGATTCTTATGGTGGGTATATGGTGGCATTTGCGGGGCGGAAATATGCTGCAAGGTCTCCACCTGCGTTTATTGCAAACAACACATACATTGTGACGAGTTTTACACTGGTAAGAATTGCAAGTCATGGACCTGACAAGTTGAGTTTTTGGTTTGTTAATGAAATAGCTTGGATTTTTCATTTGATTAGGTGCTAGAGTTTAAGAAGGGTAGGCTGCAGAACTTATACTGGAAGAGAGACGGATGTGCTTCATGCAGAGGGAAATCTAATTTTGTTTGCCTCAACAAACAAGATTGCGCGATCAAAATATCATCTTGTAAAGGCCGAGGGGGTTCAGTGGATTGTAGTCTTGGGATACAGCTAGCCTTTTCTGGTACAGACAAGCATCTCTCAGTGCTTAATTCATGGTATGAGGTGGAAAATCTGCGGCAGTATGCCCTTTATGGCTTGTATTCAAATCTAATGGACTCTCTCACCAGCCAGTATAACAAATTCTTTTAACAAACAATTTTCAATCTTCCTCTGGATTTCGTTTGTTCGGCATGGTCTTGTAATTTTTGTGACTGCTGCTCTTTGCCTCATTTCATTGATACTTTTTGACATTTTTTTTGCCTTACAAATATTTGGTTTATAACCGTACATGAAGCATGTATAATTTTTAGTATGCTGAAAGTGCCTTTTCCCCACCATATGCACTGCGAGTGTTTCTTGACAGTAATTTCTTTCCCTAGCTTGATTACAAAGGTTACCACCAATTCACAGATTATTTATAGAAAGAGGAAGAAGAGTAGGAGCGGGGGCAGAGATCTTAGCAAGTTAAAATTCAGGGTTTAGTGACTACTTCCATTCATGTGTAAGAATACAATCCAATCTCCTTTGGGTTGAACGCAATTTACGAAAAAAATAATCAATCTGTGTGCACTCATTAGCAAAAAACCAAAAACAAAAAAAAAATGCCATGAAGAAAATTTTCAACTATTATGAATTGTGGGGAAAAGGAATGTACTAACAGTTTCTCTCTACACATACAAAATATACTGTGGGTTGAAAATATAGAGAATGCAGTTTGTAAAGTTGATGAGATGTCAATAAGTGACAGAAGAGTGCAGTTTCTGCGTCTTCAGCGTTCCATAGCACTTCATCGGCGGTTAATATGGGATGATATACTACAGAGAACTGGGAAAGAGGCAAGTAGACAAGAGGAATGCACTAGAGTTCTGAAGCCTCGTGTCTGGGGATCTCATGAAGCAAGGTTGCTGAGGCCAAAATAGACAGTTCTCTGCTGAAATGCATTAATAGCACAATCAACTTGAAAGTGACCAAACTGTGATTTAAATCGAAGTCCATATCCCAACCCAACACCAGATCCTGGTTTACCCTGCCTTAAGGCTGGATTTCCTGAATTTCCAAGAAATTAACACCATGAGATCACATTCAACATAGATCTGGGCTAAAGGCTAAAAAATAATGTGCGCTGAGAACAAACATGGTAAAGTAGATACATTTAAGATAAAAACAGAACAAAGCAAACCAGAAGCTATGACAATTAAGCACCCCCACGCCCAAAGAAAAACAAAAAATGAACCCGTGTTTGTAAAGTGAAACTGAAAAATAACAGTTGATGTTGGATCAATCCTTGCAATTAAGGACATGCTTTTATATGACCTCTATCTGGATGGACTTACAAGACATTAGAGGTTGTTTCAAAGCATGGGTACCCCTACTCATCACAAAATTCCCAAGACGAAACTCTAAATAATGAGGAACACTTATTGCTTGTGATTGTGGTCTAGCTCTTGCTTTCTTATAATTGTACATTATTGGCTTATTTTACTATACAAAATGGTACCCAGAAACAGGACTTCCTCCAACCAATGGAGTGACATGGGTTAAGAATAATTTCATTCACAATTCTGTGTTGGCCCACCCAAGCTACCTTTTCATTCCATCAAATACATAGAATGGAACTTTTATGTATGGACGTGCAGAATTCAGTACTTGACACAAAAACACAAACAGTACAATAATACGGTGAAGGCCTGGAGTACATGTCTCCGACCACAGAAAAGTTAAATTTAAACTTATGTAGAAGCGGAAGTTGTTGTGATGACACCAAGTTCAATTAAGGTCAAATTTTGGATGACTAAATTTATGCATGCAGTGTTTTTGTTAACATGATATTCCCAAGCACAAGAATCTCTCCACCCTAATCAAATTCTTTTTTTTTTTTTCTGAGTTCTTCAAATATCATGATAGCACTGGATCAGAGACGGCAGAGAAAAATAGCAAGAAAATGTGTTTATTCTTTCTTACCCACTCTGTAACTCACAGAGTAGAGGGACAGAACAGAATACAAGAAGTCTAGACTTCCGAGAGGTCCCAGCATCTCTCCCAAAACCCAATTCCTTTCTAATACTTTTCCTCACTCTATTCTGACTCCTCTCCTCCTATTTAAAGTCAATTACCTGTAACTGACAATTCCAGTCACTATTTCTGTTTTTAATTCTCTAATTCCCCTCTATTTCTTCTAATATACACTTAAAGGGTGTCTATCAATACTCTCCCCAAACTTTCAAGTTGTCCTCAAGGTGAAGGTGTCAACCAGGGTCCCATTGTTCGAGCATAAAGGCAAGTTATGCTTAATGCATTAGAACTTTCGCCAGGGTCCCATTGTCCTTCTCCAATTCTTCAACCCTTGCAATTATGGTCAAAGTGGCAACTGCAGCTACACCAAGGTGTGTCTGAAACAAATCTCTTTCAATTATATCCAAAGAAGCCTTATATTGAACAATTATCAAGACCCTATGCTACCTAATGTTAACAGCATCCTCAGAACCAAAAGCGATCACTCCAATTCAATAGTATTCAAGAATCTCCTGCAGGTATACTTCTTTTGGGGAGTAATGAAGTTTGTGATATTCTGAATTGATGTCTGAGGCATCTGGCAACAGTCCTGAGAGATTGATAGAGAGGAATCTGTAATCTTCTCACCGACAACAAGCGATGGATGTCTACACAGTTTTAGTAAGTATTGGAGTGCCTGGAAAACGTGTGAAGACATTTTAGGTGGATTGCTATTTTCCTCTGCTGCGGCTGACCCATTCAATATTATGGTGGATGACATTTCTTGTTTTTTCACTTGAACCAGAAAACAGTTCATGAAAGTTTAAGTAGTATAGGGCGCAAATCATAGTATCTGTCATGAAGCCCACCAATTGATAAATTCAGAGGATCATTACTCAGCAAAGGCTGACCTTGAAGCCTACCCGTAAACCCTCCATAGGAGCCTAGGCCAACAAGCGCTCCATATTGACTCGCAAAGGACCCAAGCACAGTAGACGTCGAAGCCAATCCCCCCAAGATCATGAGTCCCCTCCATGATCTTGTACACAAAACACGGAAATTCCTTCGACTTACCAGTCTGCTTATCAAACCCAAACAGCTCCTCCTCAATCTCCCCATCGATTGAGAAGTGAACCAAGAATTTATCCGCTGGATTGCTGTTCTGGGCCTTTGTTTCTTGAGCGCTGAACAGGGTGTGGTTGACATTGACCCCGCTTTGATGTTCTTCCACAACGCTCCTGCCATCAAATGTTCCTTGCACCACGTTTTGTGGGTGCTGTTTGGGAGAAGATTTTTGAAAGAATCTAAAATCTAAGATTCCGTTCTTGACCCCTGTTTTCGGATACCACGAATTCAGTATAGCAGGTGCATCTTCACTCCTATTATCAATCAAGGGCTTATATGATGCAGTAGTGACACCTGTAATTTCACATTGGGTTTCCTTGGAATTGGTCCTATTCCAGTGGTAAACTGAATCTACCTCCTCACCGCCCCAATCCTTTTTTTCCATGCTTAGAATTGTTCCTTCAACAACATTTCCAAATCTGTTCACATGGAAGTGAGAGAGAATATTTAGAGTAGGTGCTACTGTAGCACCTCTTACAGACTTACTCTTTAGTCCAAAGTCTTTAGCAACTTCTTTGGGCTGTGGCCCAAAGTTTAATAAGGTGGTTTGAGAAGCCTGACTCTCCCTTGTAGCATATCCTTCCTTTTGGAGCAGACCCATTCTCTTCTCCTTCACAGCCCATTTCAATTCTTTACCAGGTTGGGCCTGATCCTATTGACCCAGATTGGAGTCCTCCCCCATCCCCCACTTCATTTCCTCTTCTCTCCTAATTCTGGTGAGACCCTTGGTCCACCATGGGTGAACAAGCCACTGACCCTCAACCTTGCCACAACAACCAAAGCTACCTTGACTGCCCAAGCCTCCATCCATCAATCTTCATCACTGTCTCCTATCGGCGGTGCCGTTGCCAACATCACCGTGTTTCAAGCCATCACGCCCTTCAGCCTCGCAGTCGTAGAGATCAGCACCACTTCTTGAGCCACAACCTCTTCCTGAAAACTCATCCTAGCCGCCACCCACACAGCGTCCGTCATTGGCACTATTCGGACCACCACCTATCTCGCCGCTAAGACCGCCAGTCACACAGACCCCCTTCCTTTCTTCCATCGTCTACGAGATATCAATTTGCAAGTCTTTCGAATGGTACACCCCAAAAACGGGGGTGATTTCGCAACCTAGAGGATGGGCTTCCTCAGTCACCAACTCCTGCTAGATTTTCCATTTCTTCTCGGCTTCGGTTTCCTCCTTCTTTCTGCCACACCTACAAACCTCCATAGCCTTGAAAGACCACAATGGGTTTGATGGGTTTTCCTCCGTTTTTCTTGAAACAGGTCCTCCTCCTTTGTCACGATCTTGTCCGCAACCACCTCTTCCTCAGTCATCTTCTCCTCCTTCCTTGGGTCTGGTTTCTGGGTTTCTTCATCTTGGACCCAGACAGGTTGGTCCAGATGATATTCCGGTTGGAACTATTGAATCAAGGCCTTCATGAAGGCCATCCAGGTAGCATTGGGGTTGCACCGATTCCACCAGTACCACCAGTTCAGACCTCGTCCTTTCAATGCCTTCACCGCCTCCAGCAACTTCTCTCCTTTTGGTGTCCCCTTTTGGCTATAGTATGCTCAGTGCAGATCAACCACCAATAGGCATTCTCCCCTCCAAATTCTGGCACCATCGTTCCGTACCCACAGCTCCCGAATTGGGAGCTCTAATACCAGTTGATAGCACAAGATCAGAGACAGCAGAGAAAAATAGCAAAAAAATGTGTTTATTCTTCCTTACCCACTCTATAACTCACAGAGTAGAGGGACATAACAGAATACAAGAAGTCTGGACTTCCAAGAGGTCCAGCATCTCTCCCAAAACGCAATTCCTTTCTAATACTTTTCCTCACTCTATTCTGACTCCTCTCCTCCTATTTAAAGTCAATTACTTGTAACTGACAATTCCAGTCACCATTTCTGTTTTAATTTTTCTCTATTCCCCTCTATTTCTTCTAATATACACTTAAAGGGCGTCTATCATACCACTGTCATGTAATTTTAAACATTTTGACCTAGGAGAAATCATTGAAAAGATCTTGCTTTAAGCGGTTCTACTGAAATTTTGGCTTTTGATAGAACCCAATAGTGTCCTTCGATCTATGTAGCCAACCCCAGATAATGGGATAAGCTTGGTCATTGTTGTTAACCACTAGTCAATGTTTTTGACAGTAATAGATAGTCTTTCTTCAGTATCATATCAATCTAAGATAAAAAAAATTAATAGGTTACTATACATAGTGATATTCACTGTGATTTCATCTTTGGTGCTCAATTTCCACTTAGCAAGCAGGAAATAAGCAATCTGAAGAATATTTATGCCAGGAATTTGTATCAACTGAACAAATGGCTTTAACTAAAGGTGCCAGTAGGTTTAGATC
Source organism: Castanospermum australe (assembly GCA_019955255.1). Taxonomy (NCBI): domain Eukaryota; kingdom Viridiplantae; phylum Streptophyta; class Magnoliopsida; order Fabales; family Fabaceae; genus Castanospermum; species Castanospermum australe. The sequence continues at coordinate 1,700,270 of NSJW01000018.1, forward strand.
ATAAAGTTTACTTGAAGTCTTCCAAGAATCTATGACCAAATCCTCTTTCACAAAAAAAATAATGGTGACGAGGAAAGTAAAATGGACTACCAGCCTAGCGGGCAGTGGGAACCCCAAAGTAAAATTTTTTAATTATGTTAAAAAAGCTTTAATAAGAATATTAAAAAAAATCAAGAAAAATACAGTTAAAATTAATTTGGATGTAAATTTGCCAGTAATTTGAGTATCCTGAGCAGAAAGATATTACTCACCAGGTACAAGATGACCAGACCGCAAGTCTGTTCCACAATCCAAGAAAATGGCGCCTTCCAACATCTTATTCTATAGTAAGGAAGGCATCAAGTGGTTTAGTACATGGAATTTCAATTTACCAATAAATGTGATAAAATTAAAAAGATATATATGTAACATGCATGTGTTTAAGTCTGTTTCTGTGTGTGTGTGTGTGTGTGTGTGTAATGGAAAAAGCAAAAACATAAAAAATTTTAGTGAAACAGATGAAGCAAGTTCTTCATTGAAGAAAGAACAGTTTACCAGTACAAGAATATTTTAGGGAAAGAAAGTTATAAATCTTGTCCAATTTCGAATTATAGGGTTAGTGCTTATAAAGCCATTACTGACCAAAGGGAGTGTCAATTCACTATTAGCCACCAGACATGATCGCCCACATCCAACTGCTCCTTCACCATACCCTCGCACACTCCCAAGCCCTCCGATGGCAAATGCTTGGTAAGGAGCCATGTCCCCTACAATCGAACCACCTGTAAGCCTGTCAAGGGAAAAGGTAAAATTGATAGTGAAAAAAAGGATATAACCCCACATTTAACTGTTTACCATACAACGGGGAGAGGATATGGAAATGGGGGAATTGCATTTCAGGTTGAATTTAGGATTCATGAGGTAGTAAGGTTTGTGTCAATATGTCATATATATCTGAATCCAAGCATTAATGCATTATAAAATAATTCCCAGCTCCACATGGATATCAATATGTCATATATATCTGAATCCAAGTATTAATGCATTATAAAATAATTTCCAGCCCCACATGGATAGTTCTTAATTTCTCTAGCATGGCACCCTTTATGAAGTTATAACATTTTTTCTCCGTTAAATGATTAGCTCCTACTTAAAGTGTTATGATTTCCATTGATACCAATAATTTCACAATTTCATGATGAATCTATGTCTCACATGTCACTTATTCACCATTTCTAAGTCTAACATGACACTTCTTGTTTCTCTAATAGCAGTTAGCAATTCCCCTTACTTGTCTCTTAACTATATCAAAGAGAAAGATATTATCTACTTAAAATGCAAGAGAATGCCAACCTTGTCAAGAGAAATGCTGGTCCAAGTTTGATTCCTTTTGAAGCAACAAATTTAAATCGATTGAAGATTAGCCACTTGGACAGAACTGGAATACCTTGTTCTATTTGAAGACTAAACTGAAAAAGAGACGGGCTTTCAGTCAGTGTGGAACACATACACAACTAATTGATTCACAATCAGCTATAAATAGGCAGCAAACTGAAAATAAGAATTATTCTTATTACATGGAAAAAGCTATGATCATTTGCCTTCGCAAATCGAGACTCTTGCTTTAACACTACCATACTGTCATGTGGATTGCCACTGCAACAAACAATGTACATCATATGGTCAAAATCAGTCCCACAGTTTGAGAACTGGAATACTAGAAGCCTTGATTACCTGCAAGTCAAAGGAAACCCATCATAATCTCTACTTATAGAGTGACCATCATCATTCACTGGACGAACATGCTGCATGATGGTTTGCAATTATTAGTTTCCACTTTGCCCATCATCAAATCAAAGAGTTTTGATGAATGTAACTCAAGGAAACGCAAATTTTATGATAGATTCATGAAAAGTCCCACCAAACCTCAAATTTTATGCTGGTTAAGCTGCTCCATTTTGAACTAGCAGGTTCGTTCAGGTCTAGCCCCACTGATAATCGAGATAAATTTACACCTCCACTTCCTGAGCGGGAGAAATTGTCTACAGGGATACCATGGATTCCAATCTCAGGTGAAAGAGAATGCTGGGAGAGGGAAAAAAAATGAACAATTAATAAAATTTAGGAATATGCTATAATTTTTCACCCAAACTTGTAGATTTCACAGATTGAATAGCTTAACTAATTTAGCTCAAGATCCTCTGGTGGACAGCACAAATAACGTTCCATTAAAAAATGACCATTTTGTACAACATGGCCTTGCATAATCTCTCATACCATACAAGATACTAATAAAAAGCAAAGCCAATTTTACACCTGTAAAACAAAAGACTGCTGCGCAAGCCACTCTGGTCGTGGCCTTCTATAAGCCACCAAGATATTTGAATCATATAGACCCTTATCCCACGAAACATCGAGCTTCTCGCTTCCACCAAATACGTTTGGGTGTTTGATGCAAAGACTAAACAGAAGAAAGTTGAATTAGTCAGTAGTCATTACACTGTTTTGGGAGAACGAAGACAATAAAAGTACCAATATCCTCAACCTAATGTATGACACAACATTCACAGATGTTAAATTTTGCATACAGAAAGGGCTCCATTGGTAGTGCTACATGATAATTTGAACCCTGAAAACCTCAAACCAAGATTCCCACTTATATAATATAAAAGGGAATTATTCCAGTACCCATCTTTTTTTCTTGAGTACCGATACCTAAGCTGATTTGGCAAATATTTATCGGTTGTTGGTTTTACTTTTTAGACCTCAAACATCTATTGTAAAAAACAGCAACCAATAATTGTTTGATATATCATCTTGGTTATTGGTACCGTAGAAAAAACCCAGGTATTATAGCAACACCCAACATAATAATATGCAAGAAGCAAACTGAGATTCTTACCTCCCAATTATCAGAGAAAGCGGACTACCAGAACTCCTGCTAGGGGAAAATGTCAAACAATCACAGGTGAGGTATTTTAGGGTTCAAATAAATAAATAAAACGAAAAATAAAATCTTTTTTCAAAGATGGGGTTGGGATGTGTTAAAAGCATGAACCCAGCACACACCTGAGGGTAGGAAACATCAAAGAAGCGCAAAGCTTGTGAGTAAAATCAACATTAACGTCAATCTTTGCTGTTAAACACTCGAAAAAGAGAGAACGGTTATCAATAAAACTGGGTAAAATACCAATGCAAAAAATAATAATAATAATAAAATAAAACAAAGATAGAGCTCTTGCAATTCAATGAGCAAATTGAAAGATTTAACCATCACTAACCTTTGCCAGCATGGATGCTCTTCTGAGCTCCCATCCCAGTAGATATGATTCAACCATTAAACCAAGAGATATAACAAAGGAAATGACAAATTTTGAGCCAATAAAAGAGACCCCAATGTGTCAAGAAGAAGAAAGATACATAGCCTGCGTGGAGACAGTGCGGCGTTCTGTATTCTTGCCAACGGGGGTGTTTGTTTGTTCTGTAATGTCCCCCTCTCGCATACCAGTGTTACAAGTTATTCCTATCTTCCAACCTCTTTCAAGTTTTATCCCTTTGCTTCTCCACAGGTATTGCACTCTGCGCTTTGCTTTGCACACGTGAGATATATACCGCGGACTTCAACTATCATTTTATTGGCCCATTTAATCGCATATTGTTTTTCCTAATTTATTTAGCTGCGGGAGACTTGTATAATTTAACCCAAAATTCTATTTTTTTTAAGTTATAATTAATTTTTTAATATATCAGATAACATATCTGTGGTGTAAGAAATTTCATTTTAATTATTTGGTGATATAATAATTTGAAGATATTTCTTAAAGTAAAAAAAGTTGTAAATAATAGGTTTTTGTGATTAATTTAAATTATATGTAATTTAAATATGTAAAGCATAATAGTAAAATCTTCTTTTCATAATGGTAAAGCATATATGTAATTTAAAATCTTATGGAGTTCTTCCATAAAAATATGATTTTTAATTAAAATTAAGAGTAAATTATTTTAACTTATTTTTTATTTATTTTTTTATAAAATTTTATTTTTTTTAAAATTTATACAAATTTTTTTTAAAAAAAATTATGTGGGCGTATTTTTAAAAATATAAAAAAATTAAGTATTTAAAAATATATATATAAATTTTAAAAATATATAAAAAATTTGTTAAAAAAATAAAAGAGATATTGAAATAATTTATTTTAAAATTAAAGAATTTTAATTTTTTATTTTATAAAAAATTTTATCATAAAAATTCCTTGGCCCATGTGCCGTCTGTTCAGCCTGCTAACCTTCGAATGTCTAATTTGGACTTTTATGACTCAACAATATCGGCCCATTTTATGTCTGCTGGTTTAACAGTATTCTATTATTATATGATTCAAATAATTAACATTCTAGAACCCCCAAAAAACAAAAAAGTGAACATTCTCCCTTAAAATTTTATGGAACGTCAATGGTGAATAATTGAAAAACGAGAGCAAAAGAAAAAAGAAATCTTCTCCCAAATCAATATTCGGTAGATTCTAGGGTTTCAGAAAAGAGAGGCTCGTTTGGGGTTGTCGTTGATTCCGGGTGCAATGGGAAAGAACCAGAAGTCGGGGCTGGGTAGGGCCTTGGTGAAGCAGCACAACCAGATGATCCAGCAGAGTAAGGAAAAGGGCCACTTCTACAAGAACCAGCAGAAGAAGGTGCTGGAATCTTTCACAGAGATCAGCGACATTGATGCCATCATCGAACAAGCAGACGAGGCTGACCGTCTCTTGGTCGCCGATCACCCTGCCCCTAACCTGCTCATCAGCCTGTAAGTCAAGCATCTCCTCTCTCTCTCTCTCTCTGTCTCTCTCTTGAATGAAAAGGGGGCAATTTCTTTTTCCCAATTTTGTTTTGTTGATTCCAATTTATTTGGATAATCGTTACCAAATTCTCCACCTTTAAAAGCAAAAGGGTTGAAAGAAAAGGCGACGAATTGCACTTGACGTTGGCTTAAACATTTTACGCCACGTTAAAGAATTTCATTTTTTTCATAGACAACTAGCTCCAGATTTTTGGAAGTTGCTTGTATGCACCATGCTTTTAGTGAACATGTTACTAAAATGGAATTGTGAACAAGTGGAGGCGGCGATGGGTGAAACTTATTTTTGTTATTTTTTATTGAATGGTAACTGGTTTTTCCAAAACAAAGTGTTTAGGCATTATCCTTCAGCTTTGTGTGTGTATAGTGAAGATTTTGTAATGTTTGTTGGATGAGAGTAGGGATCCAGGCTCTGGGTCTGATGGCTTGACGCCTGAAGAAATGAGGAAGCAGCAGAAGAGAGAGGAGGCACTGCATGCTAGCAGTCTCCGAGTTCCACGCAGGTATGTTTTTCTTTCATTATCTGGATTATTGTTTCTCCTTTGATTGGTTGCGCCTAACTCCTTTGTTTCTCCTTTAGACCGCCATGGAGTGCAAACATGTCTGTGGAGGAGCTTGATGCCAATGAAAGACAAGCTTTCTTAATTTGGCGTCGCAGCCTAGCAAGGTTAGGTCCATATTATCTGCTTAGTTGTTTTCGTTAATCAGTTTACAATTGCATGCATCTAAATTAACTGAAAAGGGAAATGATGTGGCTATACTGCAAAGCTGGATAAAGCCATAGCATGATAGCAATTATAATGTTTCTGTAAGTGGCATATCAGAAGAATAAAATTTTTGTAGATTTTTTAATTTATATTTGTTGCATGATAATGTTTCAGACTTGAGGAAAATAAGAAGCTTTTCCTTACTCCATTTGAGAAAAATCTTGATATCTGGAGACAGCTTTGGCGGGTTGTTGAGCGCAGTGATTTGGTAAGTTGATATGATCTTTGAAGTTTCACCTAGAAATTTCTACTTTTTGGTTGATAAAGGCCAAAAGGTCTCAATATATTTTTTTTTTTTTTTTTTTGGTGGTTTAAGTTACCATGATACTTGTTGGAATGATGATACATCCATATTTAGGAGATTTTGATGAAAATATAATTATGTTACATTATAATATACATTTTGATTGATCCATGTAGCCGATAAGGCTTGATTACTGTTGTTACATTATATAATAATGACTTAGCTATCAGGAATGAGGATGGACATGGTTTCCCTTTTGATGAACAGAATGGGTGTTGTGAATAATTATGATTGCCAAATAACCACATCTTCTTATCGATGGATTATTGCTTAATGTAGAATACTCCTTCATTTTGTTGAAGCAAATAGGCTTTTATTCTTTCATGGTCTTGCTTTTCTGTTGGTGAGTTCATCCTTACTTTCATTATACCATTTGCTGGATGTAGTACTCGGCGATAGTGCGTTAGTAAATAAAAGTGCAGTATTTATAACAATCAAATAATATGTAGTTCCCCTCTTTAATTCCATATAAAATGGTTGTTATTAGCATTTTAATAGATATGGAAGAAATTAAACATATGTCAGAATTCTGTGCCATCTTTTGTTATTGTTTCCTGTTTAACTGTATTGTTCACATAGCTCAGATTCCTAGCTGTGCTTTTCTAATTTTGCTTATTGTTCAAGCAAAAAAGAAAGGAAAAAATCTTAAACAAGTTGGACCTGCTGCATCACGAGCTGGAATATGAAAAGATCCACTGGAGGACAATCCTAAAAACATTTCATTTTTCAACTTTCTTTTTTTTTTAAAAAAAAAAAAGAACTTTGGTTGGGACCTAGCCTACTTTCTATGATAATTTCTTGTCCCTCCTCAGATGTATGTTCATTTTTCTTCCCATTAATATATTATGTAATAAAGAAAAACCTAAGTTTTATGAAAGCATTATATGGATAATTGCTATTTCTGTTCTTATTAGTTATAGTTTATATTTACACAGAAACATAAATAGTGTAGTAAAAAAGTTTTATCCGGTATTTGCTCTGTTTTTTAAGGGGATGAAATCTTTAGATGATGATCTCATTCTCTCTCTCCCCCTCTCTTTTACCAGCTTGTTATGGTTGTTGATTCACGAGATCCACTGTTCTACCGCTGCCCTGATCTTGAGGTAAGATGTTTTCCTCTTCCTTAAGGAAATTTGGACTGTGAAATTAAAGTAACTTGACAAATCTAGTGATCTCTAAGGTCTGTGGCATATCTAAGCACTGATTGACAAGGATCAGATATAGGGGAAAACTTTTTGGAAAGTTGGCTTGTAACTGGAAGATGACATTCTTTTATAGTGATAGATACATAACATATCAAAGAAGTAACAGTTTCACATGGATACATATTGGTTTTGCATCATTAAAATTAAGATTTTAGCACCATCCCTTTGAAGTAATGCCCATTTAACGTACATCAAAGAACATGTAAGACAATGCAACACACAAATGAGGGTGTAGGAAAGTTTCAAAACTTTAGACATGACATTGCTACTATCAGAGACTATTTAAGTTTAGTTCATAATATTTTTACTAAATTACTATTCATATATGACTGCTAATCGAAATAAAGATTATAATAACCAATCGAAATGACTAAATTTGTGATTTAACTCATCTAAGCCTGTTAGATACAACATAGGTAGTTTCTGATGGTAAACTGTTTTTTGTACCTTATACTCGGTAAGATTCATTTGCTGGTTTGTATAAGATGAAGGTATATTGTATGGATGTAATGATTCGTGATGGTTGGATATGGCCAAAAAGAAGGGAAAAGAGTGTGTGTGTGTGTGGCTGTGCCTGTGACGCTGTGTATAACCTGCATATTTTTCAAAGCTGACTGCTGCTGAAGATTGTTAATTATACTTTTCATTTTCATCAGTGCATGAGCATATTGTAAATTAGCAGAGATTGTTTCTGGTGATGATTTCTCTAACTGGAATTGCTTACCTATTCTTGGAAATAACTATCACTATTTGTTTATATGCATGTTGAATAATTCGAAGGAATTAGGCTTGTTTGGGAATGTTGTTGCTATTAGTGCTGGTGCTCTACAATGTATAAAGCCATAAATTTGTGTTTGATTCTTTGCTTCTAGGTTCTTCAGCTGCTTTTTGAAGTCACAGATGCTTTTGAGAAGCCAGCTGGGGGATGCTTCTCAAAGATGTGATTATTAAAAATATTAAGTACTGAAAAGGGCTTTAAATATCTCAAATTATAACCATTATCTTTTACTAATTTAAAAATTATCCATTTAACCTTATAACTGTGTGTAATATACTCAAACACGTTATTAATCACTCTTTGATCAAACTCGTATCAAATAATAACAGCAGCTTTAGTGTAGTACATCATTCCGTAACAGAGCCTAAACTTATCTTTTTAAAACCTGGTAGCATACCTTAATCTCTGTAAGAAATGTAACAGTCAATGATGAGACAGATTTGACCAGATATGTCTACAATCTGTGGAGATGACTTTGGACCTTTCTTATATATTCTGCTTGAAGATTCATTCTACTATGAGTGCCAAGCATGATCTATTTTGCATTAATTTTACTCTATGACAGGCATATGCACGAGAGGTTGATGAGCATAAACGCACATTGCTCTTGGTTAATAAGGCAGATCTTTTACCTGCTTCTATCAGGTTTGAATGTCCCGCATAAGGTTTATACTGCATCAAATCATTGCTCTTGGTTTTCTATCTTGCTAAGATTGTTATTATTTGCTTTTTTTTTTTTCCTCCTCTTTTCCTGCAGAGAGAAATGGGCAGAATATTTTCGTGCCCATGATATTCTCTTCATCTTCTGGTCAGCTAAAGCTGCTTCTGCAGCTCTGGAAGGCAAAAAGCTTTGTTCATCATTGGAGACCGATAACTTGGGAAGGACCGATAACCCAGATACAAAGATATATGGCAGCGATGAGCTCCTAGCCCGCTTGCAAACAGAGGCAGAAGTGATAGTAGACATGAGGAGAAATTCAAGCTCCGCTGGCACAGGGACATCTAACATTCATTCTCCTGGTGAAAATGCTGCTGGTAGTTCATCTTCAAATAATGTAGTTGTGGGATTTGTTGGATATCCTAATGTGGGGAAAAGTTCAACTATTAATGCTCTGGTTGGTCAAAAACGGACTGGTGTCACCTCTACTCCAGGGAAGACAAAGCACTTTCAAACATTAATTATATCCGACAAAATGACCCTTTGTGACTGTCCTGGATTAGTTTTCCCATCTTTCTCAAGCTCAAGATATGAGATGATTGCTTGTGGGGTGTTGCCTATTGATAGGATGACTGAGCACAGGGAGTCTGTCCAAGTTGTAGCTGATAGAGTCCCAAGACATGTCATCGAGGAGATTTATAATATCAGTCTTCCAAAACCTAAGCCATATGAATCTCAGTTCCGTCCCCCTCTGGCATCTGAACTTTTGAGAGCATATTGTGCTTCTCGTGGGTATGTTGCCTCTAGTGGACTGCCTGATGAAACTAGGGCTGCCCGTCAGATACTGAAAGATTACATTGATGGGAAGCTTCCTCACTATGAAATGCCCCCTGAAATGTCAAATGAGAAACAAGCTGAGGAAGATCCCACAGGACATGACTCAGAGTCATCTGGTATTGAAGATTCTTCAGATGTTGAGGGTGAAGTTGCACCAGATCTTGAGCACGTCCTGGATGACCTCAATTCATTTGACATGGCTAATGGACTTACTGCGAAAAAAGTTAATATTAAGAAGTCCAATGCATCTCACAAGCACCATAAAAAGCCTCAGAGGAAAAAAGATCGATCATGGAGAGCAGGGAATGATGATGCAGATGGGATGCCGGTTGTAAGATTCTTTCAGAAACCAGCAAATACAGGTTCTGTGAAGGTCTGATAAGGTCCTCTGCCCTCTGGTGTTTGTACAACACCTCATCTGTTACTCAGACCCATTATGTACATTGTTAATCTGAGGTGGAGTAAGTTATAAATGATGTTTGTTTGTAAGGCATTGCAGAAATAGATAACGAAAGCAGTCCCACTGAATCTCGCCCCGTAACGGGAAAAAAGAAAAGGAAAGGAAAAACAATCGTCGAGAATAATATTTTGTATTTACAGCCATGAGTTATTTTTCATATTAATGGGATGAAACTGATGTTAAAGGGGTAGGAAAATATGATAATTGCTTTAGTCATTAAAGCACATTTGTGTGTTTTCTCTATCCTTAGCTGAATTCCACCCCACGAAAACAGCAGATATGGTTGATTGAACTCCGCGGGGGGTTTGAAGTACCTGCTGAATGTTGACTGTAGAATTTGAACCAGTTTGTGTTTGACAAGTGAGGGAGAATCCTTCAATGTGCTTCCTTCCTACCCTCTCCACGCCTGCCAATTATCTCCTGAAAATTTTTGCTCTATATTACGAAAATTGCCAGGAAGCCTGAACTTTTCTGCCTGAAAAGTTGTCCCGGTAAACGCAAGAGTGAGATTCACCATTAGGCCCCATTCAGTGGGAGATTTTACTTATGTGTCTATTCGGGCAACTCTTCTGTGAGGACAGTTTTAAAATTAAAAACTGTAGCAGCTTCAGTAGCGTTGAGGTGCATGGTTCTTCTCTTGATCATCAGTCCAACTCGGAGTTCTTCACATTTCTTGAAGTCCTCCTAGGGAAGGTTTCATCAAGATAAATACGGATGGTGCCCGTAAAAGAACTAGTAGCGTTTGTATTGCTGGTTGTGGGGGTTTATTGAGGGACAATCTTGGTCAGTGGCTGGGGGGTTTTTCTAAGAAGCTGGGGCATACTAATGCTTTGGTTGCTGAAAGTTGGGTTGTGTTGGAAGGTTTGCAGTTGGCTTGGAATGCAGGGTTTCCAAAGATTCAACTGGAGATTGATTCGAAGGTGCTGGTGTCCTTTATTAACGGTGAGGAGTGGGAGGGATTGATGCGGAGCATCATGCAATGGGATTGGAGTGTGGAGATTACCCATATTTATCGAGAAGGCAATTCTGCCGCTGATATGTTGGCAAATCTGAGCTTGCAACAGGACGATCGAATGACATTTTGGAGTTCTCCTCCTAGAGAGCTAGCCACCTTGCTTATTCATGATGTAATAGCGAGTTTCTACTCCCACTTTTATTTCTGTGCAATTTTCTTTTTCTTTTTTTTTTTGGGCTTTTGCCCTATTCTATTACCAATAAAAAAAATTTAAGTACATTTATAGTATAGTTGATTTAAAGTACGCTGAAATGTGTTTAATAATTATAAATTAATTTAAATATAATCAATTTGTAAATCAACAGAATTCATATAAAGCTAGTTCAATATAAAATAAGCTAGTTGAGTATAAACTTGGTTTTTACATAATTAATTATATAAATTTATTTAAATTTCATATTTCTCACTCACTTTAGAACAAAATATAATAGTATATAATATAAGTATTTATTTCTCTTGATTTGAATCCTAAATTATTTGTACCAAACATACAAAATGTGTGACCTAATACCACGATTCTTTCCAAGGACTATGATACCTTTTCGACAGTATGTATACACACACTTAAAAGCATTTCCACTATAATTATGTCAAAAGACCAAAGCTCAGCATAGGTTTATAAATGAGATTGTTCTGGTACATAAATATACCACTTCATTAAATAGCCATTGGTTTTGTGTGTGTGTGTGTATATATATATACGTATTATGCATCTTATTTGTTGCGCTTTGAAGCCAAGTATGTGTTAATTTTTTGCATCGGACGCATGCTTTGACCCAGTGAACTGTTATCGAGCTCCACAATAATGGATATGGGTCGTTAATTGAAGCTGGACTCCACCATTAAGAGATTGAGCCCATCTTCCCAGTTGTATGTGCTGCACTGCTACTGACTTGGATTGAATTTGGGTGAATAAAGAAAATTTGTTAGTTATCACTTAATTTGTTATTTTCTTATATAAAATGAAATCGATACAAATGGATGAAGCAGTGACAAGTCCTTAGCAGAGAGACGTCAATGTCTGTGTAAGATTAATAAATGACCAATCTTTATCGTGGCCAAGCCATGTAGATGATGGCATCGTACATATGGAATGATTGACTGATACTGGTACTAATGGTGCCAAGTTCAGTTTAACGACCCCTCGCTTCGAAATAGATTCATGAAGTAGTTTTATTAACGCCAGAGTTAATACAATTTGACTGATATTCCTTTAGTTCCCTTTTATTTTTATAAGAGTATCGATATTTTTAATAATAAATAACTAAATTTCAATTAACTTCCTAGTGTAAAACATGTTTGTTTTATCATTTAATTATATATTGTTATATTATAAAAGAAACTTAATCTCTCAAATTATTATCATCATAATAGAACTTTTTTAAGTCTTAAGGATATGACATCACTTTATTGAATAATATTATCAAAAAAAAGTTTTAACTTACAAAAAAAAATCAAATTTAAACTCATAATTATATGCATAATATATTACTTGAGCATGCATGTTAAATGAATTTAGTTTTGTCAGGGGAAATTGACATAACCACCGTATCCAAGGGAAAGCAAAATATTTTTCCACTTTGTGTTGATAAATAGGCACTACAAAATCTTCCACAATAAAATATCAATCACAATGATTAAGTTATCAAATGGCAAAAAATATATATATATAGAGACACTACAATTTTAACGTGAAAAACCCTTTAACATAAAAAAAAATAATAAGACCTAATCTAATAAAAATTACGACTAATAAATTAATAAGAATACAATTAGTCTTTCTAATATCACTGGGAATTGCTATAATTTACAATACATCATCCAATTGGTAGAAATCATCTTGATAACCAGATAAAAACCCCACAAAATAGGTATCATAGCTCAGTCAAATGAAAAGGTAAAACAACGATCAAGCCGTACCAAAACATAGCCCTCAACACTAGAAATAACATACTAAAATTTCATTAAAAAAATAGAGAGAGTTTATCTATCTAGTCATTTGCATGAAGAGGGTTTCTTTTTTTTTCTTTGTCAACACATGAAGAGGTTGAAAATTCCTTTTTCTTCTTTTTCTTGTGCTGATCTCTCAAGTCTTTTCAAAAGGTTTTATTCCTTCTTCTTTAAAATTGATATTAGAGGGCCTTATTTAAGAGATAACTTATTCAACTAATTTCCGTATGTTATCTATACTATTATAAAAGAAATTTTGGTCTCAAATTTTTAATTTCTCAAAAAAATTATTAATAATTAATTAAATACAGATAAAAAAAAGGACAAAAATGTAGACATAAATATTTTTTAAATAATTATATTCTATAATTATAATTACTTTCAAATAAAGAGATATATCTTTTTTTATATACATTATTATAATTAACTTTAATATATTTTATTTTTTATAAAAATATTTTTATTTAACTATTTGATCTATAATTATAACAAAATTATAATTAATTAATTTATAAAATATTTATATAAAAAAATATAAATTGAGAAGCACAACAATGCTCTCTCAATACACTAATCAATATAAAATGTGTTAACATTATCATTCAAATATATACTATCACATTATTAAAAAATTTCACATCTTAAATACTCGTTATCTTATTCAAATTCTTGTAATATTGTAAGGACATATGACAATCTAAGATAATATAAAAAAAGTTACATTTACATTCCATAAAAATTAAATCCACCTTTAGCCACATATAAGTTATCATAATCATTTCGTAATGTTCATTGATAGTTAACTAACATTTCATTTATATTTGAAAACCACGTAATAAATGGGATCTCGATTGGTATCGTTGAAATAACATTTTTTTTTATACGTTGAAAGTTGAAATAACAAGTTTGCGAAATACGTTGCATATTAAATTAGTATTAAGAGAACATGCATCATATATAAAATTGTTGAATTCGAAATTGAGAACCAGAAATATGTGAGAGAAAAAGAAATACTAATTTTTTTAAAAAAATAAATAATTAAAGAAAATGTTAAATTTATGATATTGCTGCCAATCACCGAAACCACTTTGAAGTTTATATGATATCTATAAGAATCAAACTTACTATATTTGCTGTTTGAAAATTTATACTTATTTATTTATTTATTTGTGTTTGATTACATTTACAGAATAATATTGAAAAAATTTAAGCAAAACAAAAATTAATTTGGGGAAATAATTGGTAACTTTTAAGTTGCATACATACATACATATATATATATATTTGGAGATATATCAAGTGAAAAGAATAAATCTTAGTTATCAAATCTTGTATGAATGATTAAGATTAAGATTTAAAGTCATATGAATTTTTAAGTAAAATATAATTCTAACCATTTATATATAGTTTAATAATTAAGATTTACTCTTCTCATGAGATTCTCATGATAAAAAATACTCACTTGATACATCACCTATATATATATAACTTTTTAAAGCATGTCTTACATCTGTTATGTTTTTTACGTGTTATAATTGAAATAATAAAATTTATTTGTTAAAAAATATATATTAATTTTATATGACTTTATAAAATATAATATAGAATCTACTTTCTTTGTGACTTTACAGAAAAAGAAAATAAAAAATTATTTATTCATTCATTTCCTTCCCTAATTCCTTTTATCTTTTCTTGTTGGTGTTACTTTTATCCAACAAAAACACATACCCTTTTGATTAGAATTTACGTTGCTGATAAAAAACATGACTATGAAATCGTGGAGAGACTTTAGTTATATTCTTATATATATGCTGCATTTAAATAATTAAAAACATTAAGCAGTGATTGAGTGAATTAAGTGATAAAAAAACAAAAAAGAGGATACAAGGCTGATCTGGCATACAATTGGTCCACGTGGCTTTATCTGTGAGATCCCACCTCGCTCGAAACTGGGAAAATGATGAGCTGATATAAAATTACCTCGTACTTAGTGCGCCAAGCACAAATTCCCTAACACAATTTAAATAATTAACTAAACACGTTGTTGGTTTTTTTTTTTAAAAAATAAAAGCACTTACACCATGTTAGATTCTAAAGCATAAAATTACTAGTGATACCTGATGTAATATCAAATAGTGTTGTTTTAACCTTAACTAATGAGTTTGTTTTCGACGTAATCTCTAAAAATTAAAATTTATCAATTTAATCTTCAAAATTCACAATTACTCCATGTTAGTTTCTCATTCAATATACTGTTCAGTAACTTAAACAAATTTTATAAAAGGTTTATATTATTATTATTTTTAATTTAAAAAAATTAAACTTAAGAAATAATTTAAATAGACTAAGTTTTATTAAAATATTTTTGATTTATTAAAAAATAACTTATACAAATCTATTCATATAAATTATTAAATATGACATCACATCCGTTATTAATTATATGAATAGTATGTTAAACAATAAATTTTTTTATAAACTTAATTTATACAATAAATGTAAAATAAGTTAATAAATTTAACGCATCATTATATAAAAATTATGTGTCATAAATTTATTTTGCATTTAAAATGATAATATATTAACTATTTATTAGCTTAGTTTGTTAACTTATAAATTAACTTAAACAATTTTTGTTATACAATCTTCTGATATAAAATAAATAATGTTTTAATCTCAGTGTATGTTTATATTAATTGTTTTATTTAAAATAATTTATAATTAAAGTATTATTTAAAAAAATTTTAAAAAATTATTTTTAAACGTGTAATAAAAATAAATTTAAATAAATTTATAGCCGCAATAGATTCTTCAACAGTAACAGGAGCATTATCTTCGCTCAATAAACAAGAGCATCTTTATCAACAAAATGTGGATTGGGCAAGAGCAAGCAGGATGGCTGCTGTGTGCGCTGCACTCTGCGAAGACAAATTCAATCACGTTCTCATCACGCGCGTATACATATAACTAATAATTTTTAAAAAATAGTGAAAATGAAATAATCTTCTTTTCTTTTTCTTAATTTTTTAGAAAAGTGTGAAATGTAAATTCCGTAGTGATTTAATTATATAATCACCTTTCATATTACACACATAGCAATAATAAATGATTACAAATTGATACTAAATCCTCCAAATTCCAACAACCAAAAAAATTTGATATTAAATCTTATTTATTACTAAGAAAAAAATTAACCAAACTTTTATATCAATAAAGCTGGCACGAACAGAATTTGTGTAAAAAGTTGATTTGACATTATAAATCAAGAATATAAATATAATGTTTTCGTTTGTTATTAATATGAAACTATTTTAATTCACCGAAAAAAATATAAAATTATTTTACGTTATTATTTTATATTTAATTATTATATCATTTAACGAGTTTAATTATAATAATTATTTAAAAATTTTAATTTGTAATAATATCTTAATATATGATTTAATAATATAAACAATGTTCACAATAATCATAAATAAAATTAAACTCTAAAACTGAATAAAAAGATTTCTCATTATAATGGACCCTGCTCAGGAGGTCACTTGGATTCAAAATGAAAAAGATTGTGAAGTAAAATGTTATGTTTAGAAAACTCGCATAGAATGAAGGAACTTCATTAAGAAGTTTCCTTAAATTTCTTTTAATAAAAAAAATCTATGGATAAAATTGTAATTTTACTCTCCAATTTTGTTTCTTACTTCATCACCTAAATTCCCTAATTTGCCAACAACATCTTCAGTAAGGTTCATACAGCATTACTGCCTTTGGGCATAAGATAACTTCCTACTTTTAGGGGAGAGTGTGAATAGCCTCCAATATCACATAAGCACGTAAATACTCCATTTGGCCACGGCATCCGAGGGGAGGCATCAGCATACGTAAATTGCCATTGCACTGCCACGCCGAGCTGAGCTTTTTTTTTTTTTTTTAAGAATATCTTTTTACTTATTAAATAAAAAATTAATTTTTCATAATACAGTTAAATGTTAAAATAAAAAATTTTTAAAATATTTATTTTATATAAAATTAAATCATTACTATATTAAAATTAATTTTTAAAAAAATTACAACTCCTTTTACTTAAACTAACGTCGTAAGTCATCGAGCCTATATGAGTTATCTTTCTTCATTATCTACTGTACCTTTTCTCGTACCTCATCATTATTTGTTTTTTTTTTCTTTAAGTTTTTGTCCTGATGCTGCCTTTAATTTTCAACATTTCCTTGCTCTTTGTGGTTCATCTCATACTTCGCATAACTATAATTAGAAATAGAAAGTACAACGGTAAGGCTCTTAAATCAATAAAGGTTTTTTTTTATGTAAATAGATATGAGTTTGTGTTTTGGATGTTATCATTATTTTTTTCAAGTAAACGTTTATTTTAATTATTAAAAAATATAATTAATATCACATTAATTCTTTATGTATAAGCATATGAAAATAGTCACTGAATATGACAATGTCATCCATTTAATTAGTTCAAATTACATTAGTCATTTATTTTTTGAATCATTTTAATAAATGAAATCGTTTTAAAAGGATTATCTTAATGTTGTTTATAAATACAAGACTAATATGATATCATTTATATATTTACTCCCTTTTTTTCCAATACAATCAAATTTTGCACTCAAATACTTATCGTCCTTTCAACCACTTGGCTTGTTAATATGCATAAGTATCAACTAATATGACTTTATTGAAAAAATTTACAATTAGTAATATTAATGCAATAAATAATTTAATATAAAAAATATATTACACTTGTGTGAAATATACTTTTTTTTAATTATGTTAGTGTCAAATATATTTCTAAATGACTTAAAAGTTAAAACACCATTTTAATTAAGTGACTTTAATAATTTAAAAAGAATGGTGGTTAAAAAGCCATGCTTCATGTCTTAATTAAATCAAAGGTGCATTGAGGGTACTCTTATGATATAATTTAAAAATATATATATATATTAAAGCAACTGTTGGTAGGGTTGGCTTATTTAATTAACTTTTTGTTCATAACAATTATATGACATAGAGTTAAACATTAGGGTTCTCAATTAGTAAACAATATATAATCTTACTATAAATTATCGTTAGTGATTTGCCCTAACCTTAAAATGAGGGTAGTTTTCTCTCCAATGTTGTTAAAACGAAACTAGACAGTAAATTGATAAGATTTCTTATTTAAGTTTAACTAGTTCAGTCATTTAAACTGTTTGGTTAATTTGAATAATGTCATAAAAATAATTTATATTTAATAATATAAAATTCATAAAAAAAGATCATAAACTATAAAAAAAATTAAAATTTTAAGATAAAAAATTGATAACCTATTGATTCAAGCAATTCAACTAGTCGGTTCAAACAATTTTGTTCAATTTTGACCAATCCAAATTGGTTTAACTGTAAATTTAGTTATGAAATTGAATTATAATTACTTAAGTGTCTAGTTCATGATCAAATTGTTTGGTCCAGTCTAATTTTGACAATAATACTCCTTTTACTCTAATTTTTTTTTAAAAAGAACAACTTAACTGAGATTCAATTTTGAAATCAAAAGGTTTCAAATAAATTATACACCACTTAAATTAAGGCTCTTTGATGATGCTACCTAAATGTTATTTATAAAACATGCTAAGATTGCAAAAGGTAATTCTTTTTTTTTTTAGTCTTTGATGGAGGTATCTTAATGATTGTTGTGAGACAAATCTTCGAGCACGATCACAATTAATATTTGATTAGAAAACTATCATAATAAATATTTATTTTAAAATTTAAACTTTAATATTCTTTCAAAGTGTATTCACTTATTATCAACCCCAACTTTTATCTTTTTTGGTAGAAAAGTTAACTTTTAAATTTGGGTCCTAAACATATTTTGATATTTCTGTACTCTATTTAGTTTATGTATGATTAGTTAGGGAGATATTTAGATAAATTAAATGTAAGAAAATATTCTCACACTATTTATTTTATTTTATTTTTTTTGGTTACAACTCTCACATTATTTATACATTAACAATAGTTAATTTATGTTAGATATAGATATATATATATATATATATATATATATATATATATATATATATATATATAAAAGCAATAATAGTCTTTCACTATTTATATTTTATACATTAACCGTGGGTAATATTACAAAAATCAAAAGTGAAAAATATAATAACCGCGACACATATATAATGAAGCCGGATAAATAATATGCCAAAATATAGCGCGTGATTCACCCTCGCTCTTACTCGCCGAGTTGTTAACCCCTCCTCTATAAGGTGGCAAAAAGGCAAACCTCCTTAGAATTAGGAACCGGTGAACACCGTTCATAGTTAAATCAAACCCCGGTTGTCCCGGTTACTCCTCCTCCGTTCTCCGCCCGCATGCCCTATCTGCCGCCGCCCGGTAACTTCTTCCGTACACGCCCTACCGGCTGATTCCGGTCACTAACTGTACAAGAGAATAAGCATGCACGCCCCGAATTTGATTTTTTCAAAAAAGAAAGATTGGAAAAGCAGGGAAAAAAAAACTAGAGAGAGAAAGATACAGCTTCTTGAGCTCAGAGAAAGAAAGTGATTGGATTTTGTTTTTGTTTTTTTATTTTTATTGTAATTTTTCCGCTTTGGGTTTGTGAGTGTATTGTTGGTGGAGGCTTGGCCTGGCCTTGAGATTGTCTCCTCCGTCCCGTTTCGTTTCGCTCCTTCGAACGCTTATTTTCTTTTCGTTCAGTTTCGCGCACAAGAGAGAAGATAAAACCTAAAGAATTTTCCCTCTGTTTCGGAAAATTTTGGTGTTTTCTCTTCCAATTGAAGAGTCGAGGTTCTGAGTTAGGGTTTTCAATTGTGGATATTGAGTTTGTTGGTTGCGTGGGTTATCGAAGGAAGCGGTTGGTTTGAGGCGTTTGGATTTCGGGGAACGAATCGAAATGTTGGTTCGGAATGCGATTTTGTGGGAATTCTAGCTCCGATCTTGACGGAATTGCTCGAATCTTAGGGTTAAAGCAATGGATGTTGATTCCTCGATGGTGCCGGAAGCCGATCAGGATCCGGCCGTGCAGAACCATACCGCTGCTCAGGCTCCGGCTGCAATGGAGAGAGAGCAGATAGGGGAGCCTCCGTCGTCGGGAGGCGGATCTCCGGCGCAGCCGCCTGTGCAGCAGCAGCCGCCGCCGCAGCAGGCTGCTGCTCAGGTGCAGCAGAGTCCGGTTGTTGGGCCGAGGCTAGCGCCAACGTACTCTGTGGTGAATGCGATATTAGAAAAGAAGGAGGACGGGCCGGGGCCAAGGTGTGGCCACACGTTGACGGCGGTGGCGGCTGTTGGAGAGGAGGGCACGCCTGGGTACATTGGTCCGAGGCTGGTCCGAGGCTGATTTTGTTCGGTGGTGCCACTGCGCTTGAAGGGAATTCTGCGGCTTCAGGGACTCCTTCATCCGCTGGAAATGCTGGCATACGTATGTATATATCTTCTTATAATTTTCTCCGCATATGTTGACATTACTTAGGCTCTTGGATGCTCTAAAAATAAATAACGTGGACACTATGGCTGAGTAATTGAATTTTGGTATTGCTAGTTTGATTTATTTTTGGATAAAATGGTGTTGGTAGTTTGATTAGAATCTGAAATCTACGCGCTTTGCATACTTGATGTATTTTAAAACTGAATTAAATTTAGCTGCACACATAGGTTGTTGTTTTTGTCTAGTTATTACAGCTGTTTAGATGCAAAGACTCTAATTGCATTGTTGATTTAGGTTATCAAAATGCATTTATGGTGACAGAGGGATAATTTTTCAGGCCGATTCAATTTTTGTGGCATGTTCTGGTCTTTGGTCCATATAAACTAAATGTTTCTGGTCACGGAAACTACGGTTTTCATGAAACTTTCTTTGTTGATTACAAAAGCTCCATAGCAGTTCATTTGGATAGGTGGTGCAGACATTTATGACCATTCCTTTGTTTGGATGCTTTATAATACACACACACACACATATATCCTAAGGAACATGATGCAGTGGAATAACTTGAGCATTTATAGAATACCAATTTCACTGTTTTATAACTTTGTTTCCTTTTCATGGTATGTGGATAAAACTGGAAGTTTATAGAATTTAATTTTAAAACATTTCCATTTGCATCGCATTCTACCGCCTTTTGTACGGAACAATAAGTCGAGAAAAAATGTGTCCTAGGGAACACTTCATTCCGTTGGTTGTCTTTCCTTCCTTCAATATAATGCATCCAAACAATGGATTCAGTGGTTCCTTCCGTTATTTTACACTCTGTTGTGTTCCATTCACCCAAATGAGCTGTTAATGATAATGATATTTGCTCCCTCTATGCCCATTTGAGTGCTAGAATCCTATTTCATTATCATTTATGGCATAACCCATAGCTAGCTTGGGCCACTGAACCCTAATCCAACTTGCTGTAGATTACGCATGATTGTTGTCACCCAAAAAAAAAAAAAAGATTACAAGTGACTGTGTTTGTCAAATTTTTTCTTCCCTTTTTCCCTATTGCTTCCCTTGGCTGTTGTATATGTCATATATATGTCGTTAAATTTTTGTTTGAGTTGCTGGCTGTGATATATTATGGAAACATTCCTTTTAGTTCATAAGAACTTTGGGATTCTAAAAAGAAACTATTATCTGTTGAGAAAGAGTTGTTGTGCATATTTGGCTCATTTGTTTAATTTTTGTGTACCTTAATGTTTGGTTTCTCATAATTAGCAACATGAAGTACTGAAGTAGTGGCAATAGTAAATTAACCCGAATTACTTGACATGGTTGGTTTCACACAATTGATGGTTGGTTTTTGCTGTTTGAGATGCAATGATTTTCACTTTTGAAAGTTTTTGTTGTTTGTATGGACCCACTTACTCTAGGTGAAAAACTTGACACTTTGATAGAGTCCCACATCGAAGGTGGGGAATCCCGAAAGGGGTTATAAGGCCATGGGCTCTCCACACTCATAAGCTGGCTTTTGTGGTGTGGCTTTCCCGTGGTCCTGCAGGCTTCTATCAATTGGTATCAGAGCCTTCCACCATGTCTCTCGGTTGCAAAACGAGCGGCGCGGGTGGTGACGCTGGCATTGCAGTGTTCACCCGGGACTAGTTAAAGGGCTAGTGCACAGCCAGCCCGCGTGGGCGCCAGGGCTGCGGAGCGTGGTGGAATGTTATGACCCAATTGCAAGGTATGGGACTTGAGTCCCACATTGGAAGTATGGGATTCTGATGTGGGGTTAATATGGCCTTGGGCTTTCCTACCTCAATAGCTAGCTTTTGGGGTGTGGTTCTTTCAAGGTTCGTATCAATTGGTATCAGAGCTAGTTGTCGGCCCTTCGGAGAGGGCTACCTACCGGGATGCTGAAGGGGGGTATTATATAAAATGGACTAGGGACCCACCCGGACCCGCCCGGAGAGTGCAGCCGCCGAGGACGTCGGCTGTCCAGGGGTGGTGCTATGATAGAGTCCCACATCGAAGGTGGGGATCCCGAAAGGGGGTTTATAAGGACATGGGCCCTCTACACTCATAAGCTGGCTTTTGTGGTGTGGCTCTCCCGTGGTCTTGCAGGCTTCTATCACACTCTAACACCATTGAATAGCTTTCTATAAACGTTAAATTTCATTAATCTAACTGTTGGATTGAAAGTTCTTATGAGGTAGATCAAGTTTATAAAATTTTGTAGAATTTAAAAATTAATTGCTACTTCATTGAATTACTTTATTTTAATGTATAATATACTTTCAAAATATTAGTAAATGTCAACTATTAGATTAAATATTTATGAATGTTTGTTTTATTTTAAATTTGGTATGCATGATTATAACGATAATATGACACGATTCAATGATTGGACTAGTAAAATTTGCATTCCCCATAAAATTATTCAATGGTGTAAGTGTATAAGTCTTACACCTAGAGTAAATGGATCCCTGCCCATCTATTTGTGTGTGTGTGTGTGTGATTTTTTAAAAGCAAATGTGACAATGGGGTCTACTTTTGTTGGACTGGTGCTTTCCCTTTTGCATTTAATTCTTTGATTACCATTTGTGATAATCCATATTAAGTGACATCTTTGGTTCAGTGGTATAGGAACCCCATTAACCCCATTTTTTTACTTTAGAATGGTTATATATCAGTTCATGTTCAAGTGATGTTGCAAATGAGCACTGTTTGTTGAATATGACAATGCATTCCTGTTTCCATATAGTTTACATGCCCTGTAGACGATCATACTTTTGTGAGTCATTTGAAGCTCCAAATGATTTTTCTTGTTCTAATTATTGAAGTCCAAGTCATCTAAGTAGGATGCTGTCCGTGCATACCAATGTCAGAAACTAAATGCTGAAAGCTTGATTAGGTGCAACTATTATTGATTTTATGGGTATTTGGCGACATCTGCTCATCTTGTGAGGGATGGTATCATGGTACAAGATGAACAATGATTTGTGTAGATTTAATATACTGAATAGATTGATTGATAAGTGTTTTTATGCTTGAAATCTATCATGACTGATTTAATTCATCTGCTCTGCAGGTTTAGCTGGTGCCACAGCTGATGTCCACTGTTATGATGTCTTGACTAATAAATGGTCTAGGTAAGCTTGGAACTAGGTTATTTTTTTCCAGCCTTCTTTAAGACTCAAAATAATGCTTGTATAGCCTTTGTACTTCGATTTAGTGCTTATAAGGGAAATATAATGCAGGATAACACCCTTTGGGGAACCTCCAACCCCAAGGGCTGCACATGTGGCGACTGCTGTAGGAACGATGGTAGTTATTCAGGTAGCATGGAGAGGGTATCTCTTTAGTTATCTTAGTATTGGTGAATTTATTTCCTTTCTTTGAATGATTATCTTATTCTTAGTGGAATATTGAATTGTAAAACAGGGTGGCATTGGTCCTGCTGGATTGTCAGCAGAGGACCTTCATGTTCTTGATCTCACTCAGCAACGGCCACGATGGCATAGGTTAGACTAGTAACCTATGTGTTTTCTTTTCTTGATGTTTCAAATGGAATTTATCTAATATAGTGGGTTCTGAATTTTATGTAGGGTTGGTGTTCCAGGCCCTGGACCAGGGCCACGTTATGGACATGTAATGGCTTTGGTTGGGCAGAGATATCTCATGGCAATTGGAGGCAATGATGGTAGCTACCCAAATGCTATCCCTTCTACATTGTGCCTTGGATGTTTGCTTTGTGTGTGTGTAAATTTATTGGACGTTTCACTTGTTTTGTCCTTGCTTTTCAGGAAAGAGACCTTTGGCTGATGTATGGGCCTTGGACACAGCTGCCAAGCCTTATGAATGGCGCAAGTTGGAGCCAGAAGGAGAGGGTCCACCTCCATGCATGTACTTTTCTGTGTCCATGAATTCTGCCTTGCTAGACTGATATTTTTGACATCTCTATGTACATTGTGGTTTAAATGCTTATGAACACAATATAGTCTTTGTTTATTTCATTTCATAGCCTTTGATGTCTTGAACTAGGTTTTGAAGGCTGTCATTTAAGTGATTGCATTAACCAAGCTATTGCATAATTAGATTTAAACCCTTCTTTCCAGCATGTGAATTTATGTAGATGTGTTAAATTTGTTGGATTGATATGTTTTTGTGGATTAAATTTATTTGTTAACATTTTTTCATTTGATATCATGTTATGTGATTTTGGATGTCACCAAGAGCGTTACTTCCAGTTCTATACTATTTTCATGTCTAAGGTCAAAGTCTTGGTTTTGTTTTTCATGTTCTTTTTCTTCCCTCTTTTTTTTTTTTTCAAATAAAATTTGACTGTGTTTCTACAAAATCAGTGCAAATCGAATTGTCTGTAATTTTCGTTAGTTTTGCCATGTCAAGAATTAATATCCATTGGTTTACTATTGATTTGAAAATTTGGACTGATATATAGGTTTATCATTGCTTTATTCTTTCTTCAGTTTGTGAGCTGTTTGATAATAGAGTAGGATGACCTTTATTTTCTGGTTACTTTTTTATGTGAAGATAGTGATAGCTTTGTATGAATTGAAGCTTAACTTATTATCTGGAATATTTTGGAAGCAGAGGATGGAATTTTTTTATTCTATATTATTCTGTGCTAGGTCCTGTACATAAGCACTGGGGATATGATAGGGAATATTAAGAATTGTCATGCCATTGGGCTGGATCATATACTGATGTGGCAGGTGGGAGAGGTGAGGAGAGAGAAATCAGTTGGAATAAAAAGGGGAGTGGGGAAGGAAAAGGCAGGCAGAAATCAAGAGGGTGTTTGGGATTGGGAGGTGCAGCCCCTCGAAGTGCTGCTCTATCTTTGTGTCTTCTATGTTGAGTGTTTATCACTGGTTTTCTGTTTTCTGTGAGTGTGGGAGTTTCTGTTACTGTTCTGTAATTGGGATTATTCCCATTTTTATGTAATCAAAGTATCAGGTTTCTATCATTCTGTAATTTACTTATTATTTGATTAATCATGACACAATTTGTTAAAGTCTCGATTAGCATTAATGTTCTGTTTTCTGGAGCTAAGTAAGCTCACTATTGCTCTCTGTGTTTTATCAATTTGTGAGCACAAGAGAGTATTTTAAGTATTTCACCTTTGAAGATCCCAACAGATAACTCTGTAAAAGTTTCCTTGTATTTATTAAGTTGAAATTTATATATGGGGTTGAGTTGTCATTTAGTGTTTGAAATTTATATATGGGGTTGAGTTCTCATTTTGCCTTCTTTTTTTGAGTAGGTATGCAACTGCAAGTGCACGCTCTGATGGTCTTCTTTTGCTTTGTGGAGGGAGGGATGCCAATAGTGTTGTGAGTTATCTAATCAGAATTTTACACTTTCTTGTTCTGTTGATTTGGTTCACCTAGGAAGCTTTTAATTTATGCCCAATACAATTACCTGAGTTTGTCGTTGATACCCCTTTCCCTGTATCCCCTTGCATATGGCTTGCCATGTAATGGCTTATGCAGAGTTAATAATCTTTGGTGAATCTTTAGAAAAGAAATATTATTAAAGAGTAGTGAAGTAAGTACACTAGGTGCAAGGATAAGGTATCCTCAAGAGTTGAAAACAACCATAACAAACCAAAAGAAACGGGGAAACTAGGAGTGCAGCAGGCCAGCCCATTCCCTAGCAAATCGGAGATGGCAACAACCTTAAAACATCCACTGGCCAAGCACCAAAGAGAAGCTAAGAACATAACCCTATCTCAAAGCAAATTTAGTGGCTGGGAGATGCTCTTAAAGATGCATGTGTTCTGCTCTAACCAAATGCACCAAAGAATGGTAAAGCTTGCTCATTTTCACTGCATTTTAGCCTCCTTGTTTTTGCCAAAACCTTTGAAACAAATCAGCAAGAATTGCTCCAAGGTAGTTATTGGTTTCTGTTTTTTCTAGACCCATTTTGAACTAACACTAATTAGTGGATTCATGTAATCCTGTTTAATTTCTGTTAGATTTTTTATCTATGGCTCTTGTGAATTGTTTAGTCCTAAGCTTTGATCAAATTCTTCCCCGTCCCCCCCCCTTGGGTCCCTCAATATTATATTGCAGCCATTGGCAAGTGCATATGGACTTGCAAAGCATAGAGATGGTCGTTGGGAGTGGGCAATTGCCCCTGGTGTCTCACCATCTCCAAGATATCAACATGCAGCGGTGGGATTCAGTTTTTTATTTTATTCTCTTTTTTTCTTAGTTGGGTATATATTCCAAGGATCATAATTTACTTGATTTAATGATTCTAGGTATTTGTTAATGCAAGGCTCCATGTGTCTGGTGGGGCTCTTGGTGGAGGACGGATGGTAGAAGACTCATCAAGTGTTGCAGGTACTTGATCATGGTGTTGCTTAAATTTTTTGTTTGTTGACTAGTGCTGCTGAGTTATTTTATTTTTAATCTGGATTGCATGTATTACAAACTAGTTATTGGTTTTTTAAGCCCAAGCTCTCTATCTTCTGCCTCCACTCTTGTATACATGTGTTTTCATTCTTGGACAGACAAACTACTTAATTGTTTTGGTGAATTAAAGGAAGAGAATATTCTTGTGGATGTCTGAGGATCTATTATAAGCAATAACAAATATTTTTTGGAGTTTCATTACTATTGTAGCTATTGTTGTAAGGGTAGCTTGCTGGTGCCTAGTTGGTGCCGTGTGTGGAAGCAAGATTTATTATTATTGATTTATTTTTGGAAATTTTTAATGTTTTTTCTGTTTGTAGTGTTGGACACTGCTGCTGGTGTTTGGTGTGATACAAAATCTGTTGTTACCAGTCCAAGGACGGGTAGATACAGTGCTGATGCAGCTGGTGGAGATGCCTCAGTTGAATTGACTCGGCGTTGTAGGCATGCAGCTGCTGCTGTTGGTGACCTAATTTTTATTTATGGTGGTTTACGTGGTGGTAAGTCATAAATCTAACTTTCGTGGATCATCTTGCTGGATTTTATTTCCTATTTGCATGATGTCATGTTAGCACAGATTGCACGTTGCCATAAAGATTTAGCCACTTTACTTCTACCAAAACCACTAAAACTAATCACTATAAAATGGTCCAAGGACCTAGGGCACATGCGGCATTCACCAAAAAGGCCAAATAAAGTATTCCATAAATAAACATCAGCTGAACAATGTAAGAAAAGGCAAGGGACCGATTCAGAACCAGCAGCTCCACACATAACACGCATATCAGGGGAAAGTGCCTTACAAGGCCTGTGAACCTGCAATATGTCATTAATATTTAATTCTATTAACCACCACAGTCCAAATAAAAGACTTGACCTTTGAGGGAGCTTTGGACTTCCAAAGGGGTTTATCAAGAAAAGAAAGTAGCTCTATTCAACAAATGAGTTAGAAATTGGAAAAAGGATTTGCATGAAAACACCGCATAAGGGTCAAGGGACCAAATCCTTTTATCCGAATTAGAAGACAAATGAAGAGAGTTAATGATACCCAAAAGAGACTCCAATTCAGACTTGAAATTGTTTTCAGTTGTCTGTTTTTTACATGTTCTTTTTTACTTAATAATTTGGTTGATTTTGTTTTTTGGATTTTTGGGTGGACTTGAAGCAATAGGGACATTTGAATCTTGGCTGTGTATTTAATTATTCAGACTTGTGTATACGGTAGAGGTAGAGAATGTTAATGTCTGCCATCAGAATATGAAAATTCCTAAACGGTGCTAGAAGAGTTGGGAGATGGAAACGTTTTATGGAATAGCTTAATTAGCATGATAGTGATGGTTTTCATGCTGTTGATCAGATGCATGTTTAGCTAGATGTTTCAAGGCACAATATTGAGAAGAGCGCAGCAAGACTGTTAAAAGAAACTTGGGGGGTATTACTATTCAACTAGGTTCACTATTGGCTCAGGCTATGACATTTGAGCAAACAATCATGAGAGGAAAATTCCAATGAACTGAGTTGCTGAATGCTTTCTCTCATTAAAATATTTTGTTCTTGATCTAAGATTGCAATATAATTTGAAGTTTTAACTGTTCATGAAAATGGCCAGTCAATCCCTGTTCATTTTGCAAGCTGAGATGTCTGCTCTCGTATTATTTTTTGGAAATATTCACTCTCGGATTTTATCTTATGTTGAGCTAACTAATTTTTCACTTGATGAGCTTGACTGAACATAATGTATTGTGTTTATGCTTCAGGAGTCTTGCTGGATGACCTACTTGTAGCTGAAGATCTTGCTGCTGCTGAAACAACAACTGCAGCTTCACATGCTGCTGCTGCTGCAGCAGCTGCATCTATTGTACAAGTGGGACGACTACCCGGACGATATGGATTTATTGATGATAGAGCAAGGGAAACAATGCCTGAAGCGGCTGCTGATGGTGCAGTTGTTTTGGGGAATCCAGTAGCCCCCCCCGTAAATGGTGACATATATACTGATATCAGCACTGAAAATGCCATGCTTCAGGGATCTCGGTAAGATAGTTGTTATCATCTGATTGAGTGAAGTATTTAATTGATACTTCTTTGGCTTCATCATTCATCTTAAGAACTTCAAACAGGCGAACTAGCAAAGGAGTTGAGTATCTGGTTGAAGCATCAGCTGCAGAAGCTGAAGCTATCAGTGCCACACTGGCTGCTGCCAAGGCACGACATGTGAATGGAGAAGTTGAATTGCCTGACAGAGACCGTGGGGCTGAGGCTACCCCTAGTGGTAAACAAATATCTTCCTTGATTAAGCCTGATTCTGCTGGGTCAAATAACATGGCTCCTGGTGGAGTTCGGCTGCATCACAGAGCTGTGAGTAATACATTTAGATTACCAAGGAAAATTTATGCCGTGTCAAAGTTTCCATGAAATATGTAGGGGCAATTTCTGATTCTATATGGAATTTTCTCCAGGTGGTTGTTGCTGCAGAGACTGGTGGAGCATTAGGTGGCATGGTTAGACAGCTTTCTATTGATCAGTTTGAAAATGAAGGCAGGCGGGTCAGTTATGGGACTCCAGAAAGTGCAACTGCTGCTAGAAAATTATTAGATCGGCAAATGTCTATCAATAGTGTCCCAAAAAACGGTACGGATTCATCTCTATAACTAGTTATCAAACATGCACATAATAAGAATTATTAATAATATTAGAAAGAGTTTTATGTTTGATCTACTGTTAGTGTAAATTTTTTTTATACTATCATTTAACCATGTGTTGTCACATCATTAAAAGAGTTTGACCTTATCATAGTCAAACTTTTTTAATGATGTGACAACGCATGGTTGAATGATAGTGTAAATGATATGACAATACATAATTGAATGATACGGTAAATAAGTTTGACATTGACAGTGACAATGTATCAAAATTAAACTCTATTAGAAAAATAATATGCATTTTATTTAATAATTCAGCAATTGTAACGGATCAGGTGCACCATATCTGATAGGTTTTAAATAACATGGACTATCAGATATTGTGGGCTTCACCTATCAAATGTTGAAACCAAGTAATGGGTGAGGTCCAGAACATCTGATAGGTCATGGTCATTGCCTACTCCATCACACCTCTTCTGTTGCATGGCAATGTTCTGAGTATTGTTTTGGTTGTGTGTTGTGTTGACTCTTGGTTTGCATTTATGTCCCTATGTTGGCTTTATCGTACTTCTTCTGTCGCATCACCAAGCATGTTGGCTTTATCTTATGTTCAGTTTGTTTCTTATGGAGTTTCCTCACCTTTATAGGTCATAGCACACCTCTTAAAGCCTCGTGGCTGGAAACCACCAGTTCGCCGGCAGTTTTTCTTAGATTGCAATGAAATTGCAGATCTTTGTGATAGTGCAGAGCGGATATTTTCAAGTGAACCAAGTGTCTTACAACTTAGGGCACCAATTAAAATATTTGGTGATTTACATGGGCAGTTTGGGGATCTCATGCGCCTCTTTGATGAGTATGGTGCACCATCAACTGCTGGTGACATAGCGTAAGTTCCTTATTCCCATGGATGGTTTTATATGTGAATAATGGATATTGTTACTGTGTGCCACTGATGGTGGGCATTATGGTGTCCTTTTTCAATGAGCTTAAGCTTCTGGAGTCTGGATCAATAGGTTATTTACCAGGGTGTCTAAACATGGTTGTTGATGTATAAGATGTCAAAACCACAACCTGCTTTCTATAATTATTTATGCCAATTGTTTTGGCAGTTTTGCTTTCATAATTTGGTTTGTACGTCTGTGGAATCCCATTTAAGAGTGAGTGTTTCGCTTTTATACAGTTGATGTGCATTGTTGAGATCTTATCTTTTAGAACAAGTTCTTGTGATTGATTATCCAACACATACATTTTATAGGTATCTCGCATTCTCACTTTCAAATTTTATTTTCATGGCACCATTTCTTGACCCAATTAGCCTAATCTGATCTACCTTAGGTTGAGTGGTTCTTGTCTTTGCATAGTAATCTATCAGGTATGACTAGCTAGCACCAAATTGTATGATACATATATTGCCTTCTTGGAATGATTTAAATGCATTTGTTTTTGTAGATTTGATTTTTATTTTTATATTTAAATTGTGCTTGGTGGGATTTTTGTCCTGGAAGTTTGTATTGGATAGCCTAGTTTACTAGATTGATTGTCAGAATTACTGCATATAAACAAATGAATTGTTATGTTGATCTGAGAGTTTATGGTTTCAAACAGAACAGAAAAGATGGATATAAGTTTAAAGATTAGTTTTAATTCTGAAAGGGTTCTTGTGATGGTTGATTGATTGTAAAGATGGTGCTGCACCATAATCGAATTAAATTTGGAGGAGGATGAGTTGAAGATTCGAAATTTACCACATGGCATTGTAGGCCTTTTTGCCTTGCTTCATGAGGAACTAATATGTGAATACAATAGGAGCTTTTATTTTTAGTTTCTTTTTGGATGATATAGAATTTTAGTGTAACTTATTAATGGAACCTTTTTTCACCCATTATGTTGAACAAGAGAAAATACCAAACATGATCTTGTTGATTAGATTGACAATCAAATCCATGAAGTTTCCCTGTGATTCTCAGCAAGGCATGTAATCTACGAGCCAGATGATCAAAGCAAATGCAAGCTTTAAAAAAATGGCTGATTGTTGGTCATAATCTCCTTCTCCCCGCAAATTTTTTTATTCTCCTTTATTATGCACAGCACAGCACAGTGAAACATTTTTAAAAAAGATTACATTGACTATGGAATGCATATAATAACATATTTTCCCCTAAATTTGCTTATAGTATTTGTGCTGTCCACGTTGGGCATCTAGCTAGCCTGTAAAACTCACATTAAAGTCATGAGGCGAGCCCCTATTGATATTAGAGCTCTCTAGATATTGTATTGTTCAGAAACAAAAAAGTCTTTCACTACATCTGGCTTTTTTTATTTAAACTTTATATCCCTGAAAGTCTCTTATTGGAAGATCCCATTATTTCTTGGGCTCTTGTGATTTATTAATTAAAAGCGTTTTTCAAAGCTAGCTTGTGCATAATATTTTGTTTGGACCATCATAACACTACTGATTTAGGCATTCAATTTTCTCTATTGCTAATTTTGTATAAATGACTATCAGATATATCGATTATCTATTCCTAGGAGATTATGTTGACAGGGGCCAACACAGCCTGGAAACTATAATCCTTCTACTTGCTATGAAGGTACTATGGATATTTAGGTTATCTTTCTGTATTCTTTATCAAGTTTGATGGCCTCAGATTTATGCATGTCTATGTGAATATTGCAGGTTGAGTATCCCAACAATGTACATTTAATACGTGGAAACCATGAAGCTGCAGATATTAATGCTCTTTTTGGTTTTCGAATTGAGTGCATTGAGAGGATGGTAAGGAATTTCATGTACCAGACAGTTTTTTTATTCTTATTGGGTACTCAACCAACCTCGTAACTTGCTGATCAGGGTGAGAGAGATGGAATTTGGGCATGGCATCGGATAAATCGTCTGTTTAATTGGCTTCCTCTGGCGGCTCTAATTGAGAAAAAAATTATTTGCATGCATGGCGGTATTGGTCGTTCAATAAATCATGTGGAACAGATTGAGAATATTCAGCGTCCAATTACAATGGAAGCAGGGTCGATTGTGCTTATGGATCTATTGTGGTTAGGGCATTTGTGTGCTATTACATGTTTGTGACAATTCATTTTGTGTCCTTTTGGGTAATGACAGCATCAAATGTTTATCTAGGTCTGATCCTACAGAGAATGATAGCGTGGAAGGACTGCGGCCAAAAATGCTAGAGGTCCAGGGTTAGTTACTTTTGGGGTGAGTGCTAATTACCTGTTACTTTGTCACGGTTAATTTTTAGGTTTTCTTAGTTGCCTGGATAATGGAATAAATAGTTACTAATTTGGTAGACATTAGTTTCAACATTTCTAGATGATAAAGCTTGTAATTTTGATTAATATGTTATATGGGTTTATGTGATTGAATTTGATATATTTTGAATGCTCATATGATTATTGTTTCATTATTCTAGAAATCCATATTGATGTATTGGTGCTGCTGGATTTAAAAGCATCTTTTGACACACTTAAAATGAATTGTAGGGTGTCTATGCTTTGAAACTTCTGCAATCATAACATGCATTTATAAGATATTTATCTTGAAAGCTAGGCTTTATCCATGGACTTAATATGAAAAGAGAACTTATTAGTTCCATTCATTAGCACTGTAGCTTCAAGTTATTGTAATCCAGGTACATTCTTATTTATCCCCTTACCCTTTACTGATGCTGTTGTGAATGCCAGCAGTTGATATTTCCACTAATTTGAACATTGCCTTATTTTGTGATGGGTGTTATTTTAATTGTAAATCATAGGCATTTACCTTTTAAGGATGCTGCCTGTACTTTCTTAATATTTATACCTGTGCTACTTTGCATATATGCTATTATGCTCATGTCAATGGGGTTTTCTGTTGCAGCCTGATCGTGTCATGGAATTTTGCAACAACAATGATCTTCAGCTGATTGTTCGTGCGCATGAATGTGTGATGGATGGCTTTGAGCGTTTTGCCCAGGGACATCTGATCACGCTTTTCTCAGCTACAAATTACTGTGGTATATGTTACTGGCTTCTGCGTTGCACTTTTCTCCTTAGATCATTTTCCCTTCTAAATTTTGGTACTTTCTTGTGCCAATAGGTACCGCAAATAATGCTGGGGGCGATATTAGTTCTGGGCAGAGATCTTGTTGTGGTTCCTAAACTGATTCATCCATTGCCACCTGCAATTTCTTCACCAGAAACGTCACCAGAACGTCATATTGAAGACACATGGATGCAGGTATTCCTTCAAATATTTTTCATTAAATGGTTGGCACCCACTTGATGCTGTGTAATATTGTGCCTATAAGGTATAAGCGAGCTCATCTATTGCACAATATTATGTGATTAAGCTTTTATTTTATTTTATTTTTGTTATTAATATGAACAGGATTTTTATTTTTTTTTTACAGGAGTTGAATGCTAACAGACCACCAACACCAACTAGAGGCCGTCCTCAAGTAACAAATGACCGAGGTTCGCTTGCTTGGATATAGTGATCATTAAGAATGCCCCTTATTATTATGCCTTGATGGCTCGTGCTATCGTCGGGTTTTCTGATGTTTTGTATATAGCATGACGCCATTCATGGGGTATCCGAACTTGTGATCTTAATCCCTGCAGAAAGCCAAGCCTGAAGGCTTAGTTTTGGTTCTCGCCACTCAATCAGCAGGCCTTGAGAAGATACAAGTTCGAGAAGCAAGGTTGGTAGCCACTGCTAGGTTTACTTTGACAAAGCTAGAAGTTGCAGTCTGGCTTCACCCACCCATTGTAAATGGAGCCATAGGTACGAAGTGAAGGTCATGGTTGTCTGTGTCATGGATTGTCAGTGCTGGCTATTTTTGTCATTAACTTTTACATATTTTTTACTCCTCGTCCTTAGGTTATTATTGGTTTTTTAAATCAAGAGGACAAGAGGGTTTTTTTCATGTGATGGTGAGATTTATAAATCACAAATCTTTCTTTGGGGTCCATATGTATCATAGGTGTTACTTTGTGTAATTCCCATCCTTGCTCTGTACAATTAATTTTTGTGTGAATCAACATTTTCTGACACAAA
Source organism: Castanospermum australe (assembly GCA_019955255.1). Classification (NCBI taxonomy): domain Eukaryota; kingdom Viridiplantae; phylum Streptophyta; class Magnoliopsida; order Fabales; family Fabaceae; genus Castanospermum; species Castanospermum australe. The sequence goes on from NSJW01000018.1 coordinate 1,734,657, forward strand.
TATGCGAATTTTGACCGTAGAATTTTGTATTTTGCCTTAAGCTTCAAGGAGCTTGGGGGGATTGAATTTGGTCCTGGATAACAAAATAGTAGCAATTGTTAAGATAATCTTACATGCTGCTGTTGACGCGTGCAAATCTGTTTAACTTCGTCGGATAGGGGCCCAATTGCCATTCCCTCCAATGTATGGCTGTCGCGGGGACTAATTTTCTTTTGTTGTGTGATTTTAGACGATTAATACTGCCCGACGTTTTGCTACCCATTATTATTGTGGTTGCTGTGCATCTGTGGCAGTTGAGTATTGCGGTGCATAGATAATGGCTAAAGCGAAACATATAGTTTCTACTTTTTTCAGGTCATGGCGAACCATACTGCAACTTTTTCAAATCGTTGTAAACCATCCCTATAATTCATTCGGCAAGAGAAGGAAAGGTAAAAGGTGTTCCCGAACCAAAAATCAAAAATTGAATAAAATTATTTAAAGTTAGTGTGTTTAGATTAGAGTTTGTAAAATTAATTTTGAATGAATTTGATTTTACAAATTTGATTTTGATCAAAAGTGATTTGATTGAAGTGATTTATGTTTGGTAAATAATTACGTTCAACTCAAAAATAAAAAATAGTTGTTTCAAATCAAATGAGATTTTAAAATCAGAATCATATTTAAGAAATGATACAAATGTCAAAACAAATAAGATAGAAAATGAGTAAAAGATACCAAAACAAACAAGATAAAAAATAAGTAAAAATTTATTTGAGCTTTTAAAATCTAGATTAGGTAGAGCAAACGTCCACCCAATCATATCCTTAGTTGTTTGGTTTTATTTCTATAAATATTGAACCCAAAGAATCCAAATTGAATTTACATAAATACATGTTTATTATTTATAATTTACATACAAATAATTATATTTTAATTTGTTGTTTCTAAGATTTTTAAGCCAATTTGTTATTTAAATCAATTTGATGAAATTTTTATCAAAATTTCTAAGCTAATTTCATGTTACTTGAGTCATGGACTCAGGAAAAAATAAATAAAAGTTAAATCTAATTTTTTTAAGTGATTTACAAAGATCAATTGAATCGAACCAAATTAATTAAGATTTTTTTAAGTGATTCACCAAAGATCAATTGAATCGAACCAAATTAATTAAGATTGTTTCAATTTGATTCGGTTGTCAAATTAAAATCATATTGATCAATTCTCATTTCTCAATTACAGGAAAATGGATTTAATTCGATTTGAATATTTTTTTTTTCTCAAAGTCAATCAATTCATTATCATGAACACCCTTATAAAAGGACTAAGTTTAAATTGCTGGGTAAGTTTTGAATGGCAAATGTCACAGTAATCAATTTTTTCTTTTTACTGTCTTCTTAGGGTGGACCTTGGGGGCTTAGTGCAGGTTAATGCAGTTGATGCTTCGTACTGGTGTATCATGCTCTATTTTGCTGATTAAGTGGAAACCGTGTCCATGGCAGTTGGCAGATCCGGGGGCTCCATCGAATGGGTTGAAGAAAATAAGGCCTCCACAGTTGCATCGGATGGAGGAGTTGAGGAACGAGATTTTGTTATAGATTTAAATCAAATATAATCACAATCAAATTCTCCATAACCTACGTGCAACCAAACTTTCTAATACCAGTAAATTATTATATTTTCTTTTTGGCCTTTTCCAGTAGATACAGGTTTCACAAAATGATTAATTTCCCAGAAATCACAAATAGTGGCGTATAACTTAAAATTCCTATGTACAACCCAAAATGGGATTTTCATTCGGTTGAGGAGGTCTAGATTCCATGCATGATGCCTCCCATGGCCACAATGATAAATATGCTTACAAGTATCAAATTCGTACAAAGGATAGCCTGCAAGAGTTATCTCGAACTCCTAGTTGGATTGGTTGCCTATGAAATCCTTCAACACAATGGCAGAATCTAACCTCTCTTTACAGGCCTCTGAACGTAGGATTTGTTGGGATCTTCTGTCTTAAGCTTAGGGGGACGAATTTCTCCTTTCTTAGTCTGCATATGGACGAAAAGGTAATAACATTAGTCAAGCAATTCATGATTTCTTTTGTTCAAGTATGTGCCAACGGAATAGTTGCTCGTATTGACAACCAGAAGCCTAATATCTCACCTTCTTTCCAGCCTTCATAAAATCTCTCCAACTAGATACCTGACAATGAAACTATTTGTGTTAATTTATCCTTCTTTTTTGCTGGTAAAAATTTTCCGAAAAAAATTACTGCATGCATACAAAGTTTTGATACAGGCTTTTTCTTTAGGAAGGCATGATACATAAAATAATGTCCCTAATCATCATTGATATTAACTGAACAGCTGGAGAAAATCATGAGACAAGTTAAACAGATAGAAAACAAAGATTCCCAACCACGGCTGGCAAATTAGTCCCATTTTTATTAAATTTTATTGGTACCTGGTTATATGAACAACTTGCAATTTTCTGCTAATGAAATCATTAGATAAAAACCATTCCTAGTCCTATACCTAACAACTTAAGCTTTTGGAATGATTTGGATCTTAACATGGTATCATAGCTTCTTTAACCAAATGGTCAAGAGAGTATGACCCATGTCCATTCTTCTAAATTAAAATTCAACACAAGGTAAAGTGGATTTATGTATTGTCAACACTTCAAGTCTACTAAAGAGTTTTTGTATGAGAGAGCATTAGAGATGAAAACCATTCCTAGACCTGCGCCTAATAGCTTAAGCTCTTAGGTTAATTTAGTTATTGACACATTATCGGAAAAAATGTTATTTTTTATGCCTCTACGTGCTAACTAGTGAATAGTGATATATGCTATTAATGTTAATAAATTTTAAAAAGTTTTGATCACTGATTGGAAATTATCAACGTATGTTACTAGGAAGCATAAAGAGGTGCAAGAAAAATGGTGTTCAAGAAGCTTTGTCGAATTATGAAGTTATGAACTGATCTCAGAATGTACAACCCTTGTGAAGGGAAAGGTTCGCAGCCTTACTGACATTCTAAAACATATAAAAGCAATACAAAATACCAAACTACAGTTTAAAAAACCTAACTAAACAGAACTGATGTAATACTAAGTGGTATAAATATAGATGCTAAGCAATTTTGAAGAATAAAAGCAACACAAAATATCAAACCTGAGTATAAAAAACTAGCTAAACAGAACTGATGTACTACTAAGTCATATAAATATACATGCTAAGCAAATTTAAATACCAGCGATAACTGGGTGATATTGAGGAGAACCCACTCCTAAAAGCCAGGCTAATAAGTGGAGAGCCTCCACTATAAATGAGAGTCCATATCTCACATGTAGTTGATATGGACTCACACTCCTGTGTCAACCTCGTTGGGTTGAAAGAGCAACCCATCCATAATGGGGGTTGTCAAACCGGGCTATAGTACCCCTTGATGTAGGGAAAGCCTCTAGCCCTCTACTATAAAGAGTTCTTAGACTCACAACAAAGCCAATATGGGATTCATGCTCTTTCATCACCGGGCTTTAGGGAGAATAGGTCAAAGACTGGATAGGCCTAACAGGCAATGCGAATTACTGATAAAATCATAAAAATATAAAATTTTAAGTCATTTAAGCCTTTTTTACTTTTGATAAAAAAACGGACAGTTAAAAATCATTTTTAAATGTGATGAACCCACAAAAATGGATCTTCAAAGTTATTATCTAAGATATGTAGGCCAAAAGCCCCAAGTACTAAAATGCCACCTTGATAAGCAGCCTTTGAAAATATCATAGAATTGAAGTCAGCTTCAGCAAACTATGAAGAGCAGATTAGTTTTCAAGGACTTTTCTGTGTCCATAAAGGCTGAAGTGGTGCATGCTCTGTTCAAATATCTTTCTTAATAACGTTTTTTTCCATTACCTTAGTATCTCCTGATATGCTGCCACACTGGCACCAAACTTTACTACTGACAGCCAGAAAGTACATATAGAAACTAAATAACATTTTGGCCATACTCTGGAACACTTTACAACTTCATTATAGATTACACAAGCACAAATTAGAAAAAAAAACATTGAAATTAAGATTCCCTATCAGGCAAAAATCAAGAAACACACTTTGCTGATTGATTTATAAAATGAATGTCAAAGATGAAATCATAGAAAACTAACCCTTTGTTCTCTTGTTCCTTCCCACTCCTCCTCATGTTCACGCTTTCTTTTCCACATCTCTTTCTGTTCCTCTTCTTCCCTTTTTAATCTGCCTTCCTCCTCTGATATCTACATGATAATGAATAAATTCAAGGTCACAAAACATGAATTGGTCATATGTATAAAATTTGTCCTCTCCAGCCAAATTTGCATAGGTGAGCTGTCTTCTAATTATCACACTTTCTCATCACTGGCACTTCCCACGTCACACCAAAAACATTTTTGGTTTAGGGGGAGGGGGAGCGGGAATTAGAGCATACCCTCATTTGCATCTTCCTTCTCCTCCATTCTTGTTCTGTTAATAGTTCACGAACCTTGATTTTCAGCTCCTGCTGGAACTCTGCTGATTGTTCATATTGTTGCTCATATTTTCCCTGAGATGCAGAAAAGAGAGAGACACAAACATTATAAGTTGTTTGGAAAATCAAAGGTATAGTGTCCATTCAATAATAGTAACATACTAATTTTACAATATTAAAATCTGGTAATTTCACCATTCAGTGTGTACTCAGATCACAATGGCACCATGAGACAGACACAGCCTGATAGGCACTGTCCTATAACTAAGGTGTACCATGGGGGAAAAGAAGGAAATGGCCACAGAGAATTGGGGACGTGTGTGGGCATGTGGGAAAGGTGGTGCATGTGTGGATTTGCATTGTAACAACCTGCTGATGTGGCAGGTGGGGCTAAGGGACAGAATGGGGTAGTGGGAAGGAAATAAGAGGAAAGGAGAGAAGAGAGAGGGGGGAATTTTGTCTGGAGTCGGTTTTGGCTAGGGAGAGACCAAGCCTCTCGAAAGCTTGGGCTGTCTTCTTTCTGTGTATTTTCTTTCAGTTTTTCCAGTTTTGCACTCCGTAAATTCTGGGCTCAAATTCCAGATTCTGAGACTTGAAGGAGGTTCCTAACACAGCCAAACAGAAAAACACACAGAGGGAGGGAGCATTCTAAAATTATAGGCTGTGCATTCTGAAGTGATTATGATCACAACCTTACATATGAATTCTAGTAAAACTACACAAACCTCTTCAACCAAAGATTTAATTTTTGAAGCTGTATCTTTCTTCAACTGCTTCTTCCTCTTTGCTCTAAGTTCTTCTGCAGTTCACATCAATTGGAAAAAAAAAATGAGTTCTTTTCTGTAATATGTCCCTACCCTTCCAATGAAGAAGGTATTTCTTCTACATAGAGATGGAGGCAAAAAACAGCAATAGATAAATAAATAAAAGAAAAAGAAAAAAGAACAAGAACAACAACACATGCACACAGAAAAAGAGAGCTTGATCAATTGATCCCATTCCACAAATTTGGGATTTTCAAGCTTCAAACACATTACATTAGCTCCCCAACCGAGTGAATGTAGACGACTGAATAAGCACACTGAACAGCTAGCCTACCAAAAATTTTTACCATGGACAAGCAAGACAGAGCACTCAGCAAACACAAGGTGAAGAATAACCTTTTAACAAAAAGCAAGAGTGCAAAAACATTAAAAAGCAAAAAGAAGGAAAGAAAAGATTTTTGCTCTGCCATGGAGTAATAAAGATAGTAAAACCAGGTTTCACAATTATTTAGAATTCCTTTTCTCAATGTCCAACATACTGACCCTTAGTGAAAAGAATTTTGCAACTTTAAGACATACTAGATGCCAAGTAGAAAAACATATTTACGCTAACCTTTTGCTGAATTAACTTGGCTAAGAAGGTAGTCTCTTTCATTTTGATCAAGTAATAATTGCTGGGCTTTTGCTAGCGCTGCACACAAGTAAATAACAAATCATATGTTTAAAAAACAAATACAAACTTTCATGTGAACCCTCTAGCTGCAGAACTTGTAATCATAATTGATATCCAGTAATCCAATTTTCAATATGCTCGAAAAATAACAATCTAGTTGACATCATAATATCAGACACTTTCATACAATAAGGTAATAAAAGGCCTCAATACAGAATCAATGTGAGCATGCAGAGACTCAAACAATTAGATCCTGCTTCCTGACTCTCTGAGATTGTAGTATAGTACCTAGCAAGGGGTACATATATAATAAGTTTTAAATAACTCTTGAATGACATATAAAATGCAGATGATAAATTCTTTGAAACAACAGTGTCACAGGATTAGTCAAGCTGAAGTTCTATAAAAATGATAGTAGAAAGTAAAAAAATTAAGAAAATAATAATGATAATGAATAGAAAGTAAAGACCAAAGTTATATACACAACCAGGAACATATATTTTCTGAACAAAGTTGATGACCTACATAGGTGCCAAGGGAAGAGGTTTTAGAAATAAAATGGAAGAAAACAACTAAAGAGACACATGATCTTGTATCCAACTATTTTTGATAACCACACTGATTGCCTGAAGAATGTAAAGATTTGAAAGTGTCCATGAAGTGGGGTTTACATTAGCATGGCATCGCAGTGGGAAAAAAGTAAATGAAAGAAAATTAAAAAAAAGAAGTCATTAGGAAATTGTCCAATTTCAAAATCACTAAATTGCCCAAACAACTTGGCTCAATTCCCCCAAAAATACAACAGAGTCTGTCAGAAACTGCATGTTATAACTCAAGTTATACACAGGAAACTAAAATTTGAAAGTTCCTAACCCTTCCTAAATCACGTTGACAACTACAAAAGTGTTGTCAATAATTTCTTTTGAACCAGGAAAGTCCATTCAATAATGCCTGAGAATGACCCGTATGAGGATATCTTATGGAAAAATATAAAAAGACTGCAGGAATAGTGTACATATTGTCTGCCTTATTTATTGTACTATAACTGTACTACATTGTACTGCAGGTTGTACATAGACCATCACTTATGATCCAGATGTAAGGTATATTACCCACTGAGGTACATCAAAACAGGGGCTTCCTCTCTTGACCTGTGTGTGTGTGCGTGTGTCTTGGTGTTTCCTTATTTTACAGATCCTTTTCTTGGTGCCTAATCTAAAATAGTGGGAATGAATACAATTCATAATATAGATGCGGGTCAATTGCAGATACTTACACCATCAAGGGATCATTTTATGTTTAATAAGTTTACAGAATACTTCATCCTATACCGGAATGTTGTACAAGCTAGTTGATCTAACCAACCAGGTGCCAGACAATAATTTAACTACCTATAATTCACAGAAACAAGAAACAAGCAATAATAAACAGCAATGTTTAATTCCATAGAAATAATAAAGCATGTACATATGTACCTCCAAAAGCTTCCTTCGCCTGTGGATGCTTACATTTGTCGGGGTGAACCATCAATGACAACTACAAAAAATTAGCAAAAGTATTTTATAAGAGGCCAACAGAACAGTCGAAACATCCCTCAGCTGGAGGAAGAAGTTACCTTGCGGTACTGCTTTTTCACATCATTGGGTGAAGCATCAAATGGTAGGTTTAGATACTCAAATGGATTTAACTTAAAACAAGAGAGGATCCTGTGGAGAAATCAAACCAAAGAAAATGTTGATCAGCAGATAGTATGTAGAACTTAATACAATACTAAAATTACTCATTTGGCAACTAAAATATTTAGTTATAAGAACCAAAGACATAACAGCGAAACTACAAATAGAGGAATATATACGCTTGCAATCAAAACCCACCCACTACACCAGCTGGTCCCTTTTGCTAGCTTTTAATTTGTTCACTAGGACCTTTCAGCCACTTTAATTGTTAATAAGCCATCAATTACTGATTTCCCCTCCATTCCTTCGGGTCTCATAATCACTGCCTTTCATTGTTGTTACATCTTCTCTCAAATGTCAACACATTCCAGCCAACGAACAGCACAATGTTGTTTGGTTTGTTGTTGATAATAAGATTCGCCTATTTTATGAAAAATCTCACTTAAGATCGCATTTATATATGAAGAACTCAAATGCAAGAATGAAAATCAAACTACAATGCCAATCGTATATCTCCTCTGTAGCCTATATAGAGGCAGCATTATCCACATACTAATGACTCCAACAACGCAATTTTCGGATTACACGTAAGATTGTAAAGATCACAGTTCAGGAAGCAATGAAAAGTAATGGATAAGCAAACACACGGACAACACAAAATCTCCATTAGATGAAAGAATTACACGGGAGCAACTGCCCAAAATAACCCTAATAGCCCGCTAACCATATCCATAGGTAACCTAGAGCAACAAAGAGCGCACATGCACCATAAAACACAGAGAGAAAGAGAGATGATAGCAAATTACAATCCGGAAGCACATAATCACGTAAAGAAACACGCACACACACATACACAGATATGGATACATACAGAGATAGCCATAGAGAGAGAAGGAGTATCGGGAAGAGAGAGAAACAGAGATACCTAACGACTTCGTTGTCTCTCTCAACTTCGCTGACTTCGGCGAAGAAATTTTTGAGAAGCAAATCCTTATCGGCGGTGGTAGTAGCCGCCGCCGCCGTCTTAGCGGTTGACTCTCCCATTTTGCCGCCTACGTTTCTGTTCCCGGTAACCAATTCCGTTTCGGATTCTCAACACACTAACATCATTATTGTTTGACAGTTTAATAACTTAATGTAATGTGCTTTCATTATTCTTTCGAAAATAGAATTAAAGTTTATATAAATAATATAAATATTTATTATAAAAATAATAATATTTAATTTTAATTATTTTAATAATTTGATTAAAATATATATTATTATTTTTTAAAATAATATTATTATTACATTAAATAAATATTTTATATTTATTTTTTTATATAAATAAATTTTTAAATTAAAAATAAAAAACTTACAATTAAAATTAAAAATTATAATGATAAATTAAAATATTATTAAAATTATTAAATAATTAAATATATAAAATTTAATAATAAAAAATTATATCATAAATTAAAAAATATCAAAAAAGATAATATTTTATTATTAAAAAAATTAAAAAAAATAATAAGTATAATTATATAAATTTTTTATAAATATATTAAAAATAAATAATTTTAATTCTATTTCATAAAATATGAAATTTTAATCTTATTTTTTTAAAATATATTTTATATTTTATTTTTAATTTTATAAAATAAAACATTGTTTTATAATTTTTTATAAATAAATATAAAAATATATTATTTTATAAAATAAATATAAAATAAAATTATTATTTTTACATATCAAATATCACGTAAGATCGTAAGCAAAAAAAAATTAATTTTCGGCAAAAAAAAAAAGTCACCGCGGAGTGCGTTCACCGATCGTTTCAGAACGACAACAGTACGACATTTTTGACGCCTTACAGTGCAGAATTATAGGTTCAAACGACAGTGTGTTTTCCCCTTTTATAGTTCGTCCTCTTCTCTATTGTCGTTTATGTCTTATTAAATAGCAGTGCCAATTACCCAATTATTTTAATGTGATAAAAAATAATATGAAAGAGTCACGTCGTCTTTAAATTTATAGTGGATTTTTTTTTCTTGTTTTTTTAGACGTATCATGATTTTATAATTTTGGATATAGATTGGCAAAACCATGGCTTACAAATCCACACTTGATGTTTATTTATTTATTTATTTTTTTGGTAGAGACTTGATGTTTAACTTATAGCTTATGACTAGAAGGGAGAAATTGACACCATGATTCAATTATTTATTGTCAATTATTGTTGGTATAAGCCTTATAGTGAGTTAAGAAGATTAATTTGTAATGGTTATAAGTAACTTAAGAAAGATGCATGTAACAATTGGTAGATTACCCAAATAATCATCAATTGATTTTGATAGATGATTTAGTATTACGTTTGAATTAAAAAATAATTGATGTTGGAAAAATTAATTGTAAAAAAATAATATAAAAATTCGAAATGATTACCCAAATAATTTCATAATTATTTTGACAGATAATCATCAAATGATTACTCAGATAATCATCAATTGATTTAAGTAAATGATTTAATATTATGTTATTGATGCTCGAAAAATTAATTGTAAAAAAATAATTTTAAAATTTTGAATTTATTTATATATGATAATATAAAATCACTTTTAAAATTTAAATTTTTAAAAAATTATGTTCTATTTATTAAAGTTGATTTTATGATATTAATTATAAGAACTTCTTTTTTTGAAAAAAAAGGTTAGTGAATCCACCTCCCAAATTTGATTCTCTGCCAAAGGCGACTTCTCTAAAAGGGACTTTAAATAAATTCTGATTTTAGCCAAAGATACTCAAACAAAAATTTTGCAGCGTCCATTTTCCTTGTATAAATGCCAAAATCTATCCCAAATATGTTTGGTTTAAAAAAGTTATTGGCGAGAAGCTTGAGAAATTTGCATAAAGTCATAAATTTAAACATTCATGTTACTATTGTATTAAAAAAAATTATGGAACTTTTCCAGTGGTTGAAGGTTGGCCAAACTGGGGAGAATTCTTCATCAAATGAATCAGCCAGCGCAAAGCAACTTTGCTTCTAGCAAAAGCACAAGTCATCAAAGACTCTCATAGTTAGCTTTGTTAAATTGTTCGTAAAAAATTTTACTTGGGTAATGTTAATGTGGCAAGGCATGATTGGCTCAGGTGAAAAAATGTATGCCATGATTTTTGTTATCAGCCAATAATGAATTCGAGCAAAATCATGACATTATAAAAGGAAAAGGTTTTTTGTGATTGGAAGTAATATGATTGAAGATTATGATAGCATCCAAGAGGGGAAAAAAAAGGTTTATCAGATAGTGGTTCCTTCTTATTGTGTTAGAGATATAAAACTATATTGAAGATAAGATTCAGCTGGTGAAGACATAAAGATGTTGCAGTGAAGATGCTGACGTTAAGATTCAAATTCAATTCCATAGGATAAGATAACTTTGCTATTTTATTTGTTAGTTATTCTTTTATCTGTTTGTTTAGTTTCTTTTATCTGTTAGTTGCATATTGCAAACGAACTGGTCTATAAACGGACACAGTCTTGTATCTGAATGTATCAGAAAACTTCTGCATCTATCAGAAATGGATTGATACCATTTTATTATGGTATCAGAGCCTCCACGACCAAGTAGTCAGGAGTTCGATCCTTACCGCACTCACTCTTCACAATTAAGTTGAATTTGAGCACAAGGTATAATAGGCCTGTGCATTGTCCACGCTTCAAGCCCAAATGGCTCTTTGCGTGAGGGGGCGTGCTAGAGATATAAAACCATTAATAGCTTAATTTTTTGGGATAGTTAGTTCATGACATGGTATCAGAGCAGACGATAGGGAACACTTCCGCTGAGAAACTCTGATCGTATCCATACGTGCGAAGCTGGCCAATACCTGTCAAAACACTAAGCAATGGCAAAAGAAAGCAGCAGCAAACTTAAGGTGACAGATCCAAGATCACCATTCTACATTGCTGCCTCTGATAACCCTGGAATCATGTTAACAAACGTGATGTTGAGAGGAGAAGGAAATTATGATAATTGGGCCAAAGCCATGAAAAACGCACTCAAGGCAAAGAACAAACTCGGGTTCGTCACTGGCTCGATCGAGAAGCCAAAAGATGATGGATTTGACGAGGGTTATGCGTGGGTGGTTTGCAACTCCATGATCAATGGATGGATTCACAACACGATTGACCCTCAACTGCAATCTTTCATCCAATATTTCGACAATGGAAAGGATCTCTGGGACGATCTCAAAGAGCGATATTGCGTGGAGAACGTTCCGCGACTGTATCAACTTAAGGCAAGTCTGATGAACATTAAGCAGCAGGGGTACCAGTGTTGCAGACTCAGAGCTGTTTGGGATGAGATCGAGGCAAGCAAAACTTTGCATGTTTGTCCCAGTGGAAACAATTGTCCAGCAACCAAGCATATCAGTGAGGAAGCAGAAAAGGATCGTGCATATCAGTTTCTTATGGGTTTGGACGATGCGGTGTATGGTAATCTACGCACTCAAATCCTTAACACAACACCGTTGCCCTCGATCAACAGAATGTATGCAATGGTGACACAAGAATAAACGCACCGATCCACCGCTCGCACTCAGAATGACAGAATAAAAGCTGTTGGATATGCAGCACAAATGGTTTCAAAGCAAAAACCTCATGCCAGCTGCACAAACGGTTCCTGAAAAATATGCAAATCACGTACCATGCACACATTGTGGAAGGACCAACCATGACTCATCAAAATGTTGGCATGTCCACGGCTATTCCAATCGAAGCAGTGGAAGGGGTCGTGGTAGAGGCAGATCGAAAGGGGGACGTTCCAATATCGCCACAGTAAACGCAGCCCAATCCAGTGAACCGCAGGGACACCCCTAAGCTTTCTCTGCACTCACGCCAGAAGTCATTGAACGATTGTTGTCCCTGATAGATCAGCCTCAAACGAAGGCCAAAGTATCTGGTAATACCATATTCTCTCCTCAATGGTTAGTTGACAGTGGTAAATCTCAACATATGACAGGAACTCTTGAATTGCTGAGCAATGTGGAAAACATCAAACCCTTGGCGGTTAAATTACCGTATGACAGTGTTACATATGCAGTTAAACGAGGAACAATTACCCTTGAACCAAATTTATGCATAACAGATGTGCTGTTTGTGCCTAACCTGCAATGCAACTTGATTTCGGTTGCACAACTTGTTCAGATAAACAACAACAGTGTGAAATTCACTAATAACAACTATATTTTGCAGGACCCAACGTTGAAGATGGAGACTGGATTGGGTGAGCAACACGAAGGTGTCTATGTGTACAGCCCGAAGCAAGGTCGAGTACATGCAGTACGTTCGAATGATTCTATGGAGCTATGGCATCAACGACTCGGGCATCCTTCACGTCAAGTCATCTCTCTACTCCCAGAACTTGCTGAATTTAGGGGTAGGGGTGTGAGTCTCGGTGCATGTGATGTATGTTACCGTGCCAAACAAACAAGAAACATGTTTTCAATAAGTGATCATCACAGTAAAGATTATTTCAAACTTGTGCATGGAGATATATGGGGACCTTATAGAACTTCATCCTTTTTTGGTACTCACTATTTTTTAACTATGGTTGATGATTTTAGTAGAGCCGTCTGGGTATTTTTGATGGCTGAGAAAAGTGAAACGATGGCTTGCATGAAGAAATTTGTTGCACTGGCACAAAATCAGTTCGGCAAATTAGTAAAAGTATTTAGAACTGATAACGGGACTGAATTTAAATCAGGAACTTTGATTAAGTTTTACAACGAGAATGGAATAATTCATCAGACATCATGTGTAGACACTCCACAGCAAAACGGAAGAGTGGAGAGAAAACATAGACATATTCTGAATGTTGCCCGTGCACTGCGTTTCCAAGCTCGTGTTCCAGTGAATTTTTGGGGCGAGTGCGTGACCACTGCAGCACATTTAATTAATCGAACCCCGTCTAGTTTGCTCACTGGAAAGACACCATATGAAGTTCTTTATGGTGTCCAGCCACAGTATAATCATTTACATGTCTTTGGGTGTTTGTGCTATGCACACCCAAGACCAAAGCCCACGGGATAAGTTTGCTGCTAGATCAAGGAGATGCATGTTCCTTGGATACCCTACAGCACAGAAGGGATGGAAGTTATATGATCTTGAATTACAAGAAATTTTTGTATCTAGAGATGTACAGTTCCATGAGGATGTATTCCCTTATCCTTGTCAAGAATCATCCGCGCAGTTCCACAGCAACATGCCATCTAGTATTTCCCTCGATGCTCACGACCCACTAGAACACGAAACAGACGAAGATGATGAATGCCCCAATGCACAAGACAATGCGGGGGAAGCTAGCTGTCACAATGATCATAACGAGCCCGAAGTCATCGCCACACACCCACAACAAACCGACCTGAGCACCATAGCAAACAGGGGGGTAACACTCTTGATCAAACAGTTGACACATCTTCAAGATGTAACCATCGTGAACGCAAGGCCCCAGCCTACCTTAAAGACTATCAGTGCAACGTGGCTAGCACACACACACCATCCGAAACTCTCACCCAAGCCGGTCCCATCACAAGTACACCCTACCCCATCTCGAAGCCGGTCCCATCACAGGTACACCCTATCCCATCTCGAAGACGGTCCCATCACAGGTACACCCTACCCCATCTCGAATTATGTTACTTATTCAAAATTCTCCATACTGCACAGTGCTTTCCTAGTGGCCATCACTGCAGAAACAGAACCAACCGGTCTCAAGCAAGCCATGACCGATGCAAGATGGGTAGAGGCCATGCAGAAAGAGCTTAATGCATTAGAAGAAAACGGTACATGGGAGATAACAGATTTGCCTCACGGAAAGCGAGCTTTACCATTCAAATGGGTGTACAAGATCAAATACAACTCAGATGGGTCAGTAGAACGGTATAAAGCACGCTTGGTCATCGCTGGTAACAACCAGGTGGAAGGTGAGGACTATACGGAGACGTTTGCACCCGTTGCAAAAATGGTGAGTATCCGAACACTACTTGCCGTGGCTGCTGCAAAACAGTGAGAACTTCATCAACTTGATGTTCATAACGCCTTTCTCCATGGAAATCTTCAAGAAGAAGTGTACATGCGGTTACCTCCGGGCTTCACCATCGAAGATGCTCACAAAGTGTGTCGCTTGCGCAAATCATTGTATGGCCTGCGCCAATCTTCTCAGAACTGGTTCGCCAAACTGAGTACTTCCTTGGAAACTTATGGCTTTGTTCAGTCACAGGCAGACCATACACTGTTTACTCTACAACGTGAGGGTATTTTCCTTGCTTTGCTCATCTATGTGGATGACATTGTCCTCGCCGGCAACAACACCAAAGCATGTCAGGAGGTGAAAGACTATCTCAATTCTTGCTTCAAAATCAAAGACCTAGGATCACTGAAATATTTTCTGGGCATAGAGATAGCTCGCGGGCCAAGTGGTCTATTGCTCTAGCAGCGAAAGTATGCGCTGGATATCCTATCTGAATCAGGTTTGCTAGGCTGTAAACCGGCATCTTCTCCCATAGAGCAGAATCATAAACTTGCACTTGCTAATGGCCCAGACTTTGAAGACCCTGCTCGGTATAGGCGTCTTATAGGACGCTTGGTTTATCTCACAATCACTCAGCCCGACCTGTGTTATGTTGTCCATGTCCTCTCCCCATTCATGCAATCTCCTAAACAACAGCACTTTGATGCTGTGATTCAAGTCCTTCGTTATGTAAAATCGAATCCGGGACAAGGAATCTTGTTGAAGAACGATTGTATTTTGCAGATATATGCTTATTGTGATGCCAACTGGGCCAGTTGTCCCTTTACGCACAGGTCTATTACGGGTTATTTTATAATGTTAGGAGATTCATTAGTTTCATGGAAGACCAAGAAACAAATTACTGTCTCTTGCTCATCTGCAGAAGCTGAGTACCGGTCAATGGTTACCACAACCTTTGAATTAATTTGGCTAAAATCCTTTTTGGGTTTTCTCGGTGTTGCTCACACTCGACCTATGTACTTGCTGTGTGACAACCAAGTAGCTCTGCATATTGCTGTCAACCCATTATTTTACGAACGTACAAAGCATATCGAAATAAATTGTCACTTTGTGCGACAACATCTGCTATCCAAAATAATCTGTATGTCATATGTCCGATCTCAATCTCAACTGGTCGATATCTTTACCAAAGCCCTTGGGAAGACATAATTCCATTCGATCCTAGGCAAGTTTGGCACTAGTTACCTACATGCTCCAACTTGAGAGGGAGTATTGGAGATAAGATTCAGCTGGTGAAGATGTGAAGATGTTGCAGTGAAGATGCTGACGTTAAGATTCAAATTCAATTCCATAGGATAAGATAACTTTGTTATTTTATCTGTTAGTTATTCTTTTATCTGTTTGTTTAGCTTCTTTTATCTGTTAGTTACATATTGCAAACGAACTGGTCTATAAAAGGATACAGTCTTGTATTTACATGTATCAGAAAACTTCTGCATCTATCAGAAATGGATTGATACCATTTTATTATATTGAAAAATAAAAAGTTGAGATTATAATAAAATATATATATACATATAACAAATTATGAATATGTTAAAAATCTTCTTTCTTAGTTTTCTTATTATTGATTATAATTTTTTTTTCTCAAAAATGAATTCCTTACTGGACAGAGTACCCTTGACAACGAGGGTATACAGAGTTATCTTGCAATTGTTTGTCATTGCAATGCAAGATGAATATGATAGCATCAAGCATTCATTCGGCAACCCACCTTCCACAAAATTGTCTCAAGGAAAAAGCATTATTCAATTCAAAACTGAAGCCCACTCAAAACTTTCTCGACAACTAAAAGCCCACTACGGTTACTACACATAGCATTACAGGTTATTGGGGTCATGAAGGTTCTCTCTCCTCGGGCCCAAAAGAAGAAAAAAGAAATGAAGGTTCCCTCTCTTTGCCGTCAGGCTCGTAAATAAAGTGGCAAGGTAGGTGTGCCTTGAAGTTCTGTACCTAGAATCCAATCTCAGTGTGAGCCGATCTAACCCCTCATACCTCCATGACCAAAAAAAAGAAAAAAAAACAAAGGTTATTACGAAAAGGACAGTGAGTGACATGTGAAACATGCAATACCATTAGCAACATATTGGAAACAAAAGCACACTCGTTGTTAATTGTTTATTGCGTGCTAAGTTTGTAGTGTTTTGTTTTATTTTCGTAAGTTGGCATCCCACCCACAGAAAATGCCAGCTAAAATATATCTCAGTTAAAGTTGATGATGATGTCATCGCCCTCTCGATCGTTGTTTATTTAATCACATCATAAAAGGTATTGATGATAGTGCAAGATCCACATGGCCATATTGTGTTGTGGCACTGGCCGGAGTTCTATCTTGTATTTTCTTTCTTTCTGAAGGCCAAAGGATTGTATGGCTCGGTTCACAAGTATTAACTGTAGTGTTCGATATGATAAAGTAGTCCATAATCAAAGAAATTATTATTAAGAATAAATATATATACATATATACATAACCAAGAAATAAATATATAGCAGTCACTGTCTCAAACTTAAACTCAAGAGAGGCCAAACATATCAGGGATGGATCATGGTGTTCCCAAAAAATAAGACCAATTAGGCAGGACAGGACCCAATTTGAAACCCCATTGGCTTGGATTACAAAAGCAAGAAAGTTGAAAGGTTAAGAACCCATGATAATTTAGAGCAGGACAAGACAGTCTACCAAGTCAAAGATGAGCTAAGATTACGTTGTGAATGTATTAGCTAATAGCAAAGACAGACAATATATGTATATATATATAGAGAGAGGACACTGTTCAAGTCATTTATCTGATCTTACAAATAAAGTATGCTCTCTCCATGACACCATCCCTCTCTTTCTCTCCCTTTTCCTTTATTTGACAGCAGCTCCCAGAAAGAGTGGAACTGGGTAGAGAGAAAAGGATGGAGTAATAAATAGCGTTTAAGTAATGGATTTTGGATTAACAGTGGGGCCGGATGAGGCTGGGAACTTGTGACTCAGGAGGTCGCAATGCAGTAGGGTTCCCAGAACAGAAAAGACCTTCGAGAGTCCTTGCAACTCTTCAAATTGTGAACCAGGTAATCACCGTTCTTCCCTCTCAGAACCAGCAATTGCTGCTGCTTGTTTGAGATGGGATTGATGTCCCCAGAGACAATGAGCTTGCTGCTGCTATTGTTCTTCAGGGGTGAGTTGTAATTTTGCTGCTGATGGGTGAGTGGGTTGGGAACTGGGGCACCTTTTGCTGTGGACTTGGTCCGCCAGTGGTATTCATAAGCATTGAAAGAAGCAGCCGCCGCCGCCGCTGATGCTACTGCCGGTGCTGAGGGAATCAACCGAGCCACCCTTGGCCTCGGCGGGAGTGATTGTGCCACTGAACTTGGTTCCACCACCTTAACATCCTCCAAATTGCCTACTTCGTTGAACTTCTCTGACCATTTTGGATTCCTATTAACTAAACCAATTGGCTTATTCATCACTAACGCTAACCTATGAACACTCGTAATCCCACTGGACAACAACGGTGCTTTCTCTATTACAGTCTCTACATCCCCAGCGTCAGTCTCGGTTTCCCCAACCTCATCTTCCTCTGTTTCATCATCTTCGTCCACTTCGTGTTCTTTCTCTTCTTGATCATCTTCCTCCAACCCTCCAAATTCTTCCTCCAGCTCCTCCACATGATCTCTCTCTTCTTTTTCAGCCACCTCGTCAGCATCCTCTTTGGATTCTTCGTAGTCGTGTGGTGATTGGCAAACGTGAGGACAAGGCGACCATCTTGGCGTCGAACACAGAAGTTGTTCTGTGAAGGAACCGACAAAGCTTCGAGGACCAACCTTCCGTTGTCGCGGTGGGTCCGCATGTGGAGTGAGGGCCCATCTTGACGAGAGAGTGAAGGGAGTGGCGGAGGGAATGAACGGGGCGGGGACTTCTTGGAAGCTGCAGCATAATTGTATTTTGGCACCTGCAACTCCTCCTCTGGCTCGTATGCAGGTTCTGTCACTTTCTCTGGCTGTTGCTGCTCTTGCTCTTCTTCCTTGTCCTCCTCTGCATCCTCTGTCTCAGATGGTGGGGAGGAGGAGAACCCATCGGAGCCAGTCTCGGATCCAAGACTCTCTGTACAGATTTCGAGGCTCTTTTCACTCAGGGTGCTTTTTGACCTTTGCACAATTGGGTGAATATAAGGTGGAAGGGATTTGGAGGTTTCCTCGTTGGCCTTCTGGGATATAATTGAGCTCCAGGTATCAAATTGTCCAGCTCTTTCTTGCTTCTCCTTTTTGTCTCGTTGAATTGAGCTCCAAATCTCCAATCGTTCTCGCTCTGCTTCAGCTTCAGCTTCCAGGTTCTTCCTTTCTTCGTAGTCATCTTCTCCTTCGGACGAGGACGATGAGTCAGCAATGATTTTGAAGTGTAAAAGTTGTTCAGAGGAAGCAGTCTTTTTCATGGGAGAGGACGCATTTTGAGAAAGCCATTTCTTGGAGGACATGTCTGCTGAAAGAGTTCGTCGCAGAGAAGGGGCAGGACCTCTGTTTCTCTCCCAGTCAGAGCTCAAAATGGTGATGATGCCCTGCTTCTGCACGAGCATAGTCTCTTCGTCCATCCTCAGAGACGCTGACAGGCCTTGGGCTTGGAATTTGTTGCTCATACAAGCTGACATCTCCAAGAATCCAAAGAAGGAAAAGCACTTAGCTGCATAGAAGTAATCAAAATTTAGAAAAAAAAGCCAAAAAAAAAAAAGAGAACCCCAAGAAGCAGGAGCAATAAGCTAGTGAAGTGTGTAAAATGATTTCAAGTTAGAAAGCAGAGTCAGGTACATGCATGTGGATTTTGAGAAAAAACAGAGAGAGCTAGGAAGAGTACAATACAAACAAAGTTTTGAAATTAAAAAAATTACCTGTAGCAACGCAACAGCATCCAACAGAGGTCTACTACTGGGAGTGCGAGTTGCAAGAGGAAGGAGGAAAAGTACTGAGGATGATGACGATGGCGACGCAGATGATGTTAGAGGAATGGCTGTGGTTGATGGCAATGCAGGAAGGGGGAACGAGGGTATTTGTAGGGGGCCAAAAGCTTTTAGAACCTTGTTCAGTGGACCCCGCCTACGCACCACGAAAAGACTGCTTTTTTTCAGTGAAAAAAATTCTTAGCCACCATTAGGGTACTATACTTAAAGGTTTAAAATTTATTTAAATTTTATAATATAATATTATAAGTTTAATTAGATTTTTTTTATATATTATGGCATGTATCGTATTTTTACTCAATACATAAAAATTTCTCTAATTATATTTTCTAGTTTTTTTCTTTATCAAAAAAGATGCGATGACATAAAAACAAGGTTTGGATATCAAGGGTGAGGATTTAGTTTGGTTCATATATGACATTAAATACATGTGTTAGTACAATAAAATTGAATTATGCTTTTAAAATTACAGTTCTATTATTAAAAGTTATAATTTAAGAGAAAAATTATACTATTATTACTACTGACTTAAAAAAATTAGGCCTATAATTCAGTTTAAATAAATTAAATTTTATAAAAATATTTTTAATTTACACAAAAAAAAATATGATATCAAATACCCTGTAATCATTGCCACAACATATTTATTATTTATACTATATATAAAGAGGATTGCCCTTCTTGGTCTCAAAAATTTGGTTTTCCTATTTTATCATTAAAAATTAATTTAAAACATAGTTATACATAGGGATAAAATTATAATATATTATTATGCATATATCTCATGTTCTTTACCTTTTCTCATCAATCATAACTATTATTTCTTCTTATAAATATATTTTTTTTGCAAATCACATTTAGAAGTTCTCTTTTTGTTAGTGTACTTTCGTCTAATACATGGCGTTTCAATCCACTAATTTATGAAAATAAAATATTATAAGAATGAATTTAAAAAATATATTATTTATTATGCAAAAATATTATTTTGATAAAATATAAGAAGATGAAAAATAATTTTAAAAGACCATTAAAAAAATTATGAATCAACAAAGACAAAATGAACATATTTTATTTATTTTCTTAAAATAAAATGAAAGTAATGATTTTAAAAAAATATTGATTCATCCAATATTATTGTATATAACTAAATATATATAAGTTAAAAGAAAGAAAAAAAATGTAAATTGACGGACACGTTAGTATCCGACAATGCTCTAATAATTATAATGCCATTCAATTACGATCCGAACTACAATACTAAATCAAAAGAATGAGGAGGAGGGATGATGGGCATTTGACAAGGTAAAAATGTTTTTTCATGCTTGAATACATGCTTGTTTTTTTTTTTTAAGTGACGTGTTCTTCTAATTCCAATTAAGCACATATCCATTGAGTTTAAAGTAATGTTATCGATTAAAATTGATTTTGATAATAAATTGATGATGTTTCTGATTCATATTCAATGTTAAAGTTGGTAAAAGGCAATGATGTTATAAAAATTATTTACATACAACAACATAAAATTTATAAATTTATAAAACAGAAAAAATATTAAGTTTTTTTTAAAATTAATAGCTAGCTAGTTCAACCAAATTTTAATGATTTAACTAGTCTAATCATTAATTTGATTATGGGATTTAACATTATTTAATTTCATTTAGACTCCCATCTCGTTAACTTAATATTAGTTTAACCCATGTTAAAAGATTTTGCAAATTCATCTATTTTCGGTTGTGCACTTATACACGCTTAAAGTTATTATCTCATACATGGGTAAGGATCTCTTATATTGATGTAAATCAAAATCAATTTTACACTAACAAATAATTTATAAGATCAATCTCTCATAAAAATAATGCATATTTTAAAATATAAAAAAATATGAACAATTCAATTACTTACTTACTATTATTTAACTTTTTATAGGTTTAACATGTAAAATTAATATGATAAATAATTAAATCAATGGTTGAATTGATAAATTACATTATGTAATTTCTTTATATTTTTTATTTGAATTCTTGTAATTTTTTATCTAAAAATTATGTAACTTTTGTTTTTTCATTATAATTTTTAAAATTATCTACAAAAGTTAAAATTTTTTGTACTTGAAAGACAATCAAAGTTATGCATTTTTTAAAAAATTACATGAATTCAAATTAAAATATAAAAAATTTAAAATTGTTCTATTGAATATTATAATTAAGTCACTACTGATAAATTATTTTATTAATGGCATACCACAAAAACAAAACCCGTAATATTAAGTTAAATTATATGTCAAAAGACAGTATCATGCGTGTTCCAAACCATATGGTTCAATAACCACAAGATAAACAACTAAATTGGAGACTTGATATGTTAAAATGAACTCTGTAATATCTAGCCCGAAAATAAGAAGAGACAGTGTATTGTCATTTAGTTTACAATAAATATTTTTTCTTATGTACCGAATTTATATTTTGAATACTTATTGTATATTTTAGCATGCTAAGCATGTAATAATTGCTAGTTGTCCATGCAAATGTCATCTGATATGTGATTAACATGCAAAGTCACTTTCATTAAGTTGTTCACTACTTACTTTGAGAAGGCAAAAATCTTAAAAGCATAGCTAATGATCTCCTGGTTTAGTGACACAAATTCCTTTTGAATTAGTAACAGGAGGGAAAAGCTGGTCTACTGTACATTAAAGTAAGAATAACCCATCATTCTCTTCCCCATACCCCCTTCCCACATCCAAAACAAGAAAAGAAAATTGAAAAAAACATCAAAGTGTCTGATTGGTAGAGGAAATACCAATGAGCCCATGACAAGGAAAGTGAGGTAATTTGTACCATAACCTTACTCAATGGAGAAAAAGCACAGCTACCATGCACATAAGTAATATGGGTTTTGCCAATTAG
This sequence comes from Castanospermum australe, assembly GCA_019955255.1. Lineage (NCBI taxonomy): Eukaryota > Viridiplantae > Streptophyta > Magnoliopsida > Fabales > Fabaceae > Castanospermum > Castanospermum australe. The sequence goes on from NSJW01000018.1 coordinate 1,757,164, forward strand.
GTAAGGCAGAAAGTGACATTTATCGCGTGAAAATGGCTTAAGAAGGAAGCAAAGGAATCAACTTTGAGAAGGCCAATATGATTGGCGGCTACAAATCCACAATCCCATAGCCATGAAAATTCTTAATTACTTTTAGAATATTATACTCAATGATTGAAATTTAATTTAAATTTTAATATATAATATTTTTAATTGATTAAACGGAATGTATTATTATGTTATTTAAATATTATAATTTTAATGAATTAAGTTAATATTTTAAGAATATATAAAAATTTCTTATTCTTAGATAGAGAGAATTCGACACTGTTATGTATATTAATTTTAAGTTAGAATAGTTTAATCACAAGGAATAATGTATGTGGAAACAAATGAACGCGCGTCACGTCTTGATTTTGGGGACCCCTTTTGGATACAAAGCCTCACTTCATTCGTCTCTCGCTCTCTTTTTCTCGCCCCGGTTTTTGTCACCGTGCACGATTTTGCATTTGTGCGTGTGGGAAAGTCATGTGGTTTTACAGAGACATATGGTGGTGAATACATCCACCACTCAAATACACACCAAAAGGTAATGATGTTGATCAATTCAAATCAAAGCACAAAAAGAGTATATAGAATATTACGCTGCGAAATACCACACAGCGTAAACAAATTATTAATATATAAAATGAATAGAGAGAGCAATTGAAAGCCAACTGGTATGAATTGCCACGAACTGAGGAACGCAAAGGAGGTAACCAGATGCGCCTTGTCTGCCTATAAACTATAAAGCAATGCCACTCAACCCACAAAGCTGGCTTATCTACTACGTTGAACACTATAGGCTCTTTTTTTTAAAAAAAAAAATTAACATTTCTTTTCAATTTTATCCAAATGGTCGACTTGCCAAATTCCAATTGCAGATGCTACTCCAAGATATTTCCATGGCAACTGGCAAGCACCACTAACTACTTAGCTTAATGCCATGGCTTATGTTGCTTTGGTCTAAGCCAAATCCAACGTTGTGGTGAGCAGCTTTAATTTATTCAAATTCTTTGTAGCTTGTATCAAATGCTGCAACTTTTTAGTGGTTTTCGATGTAATTTATGTCGAGTTCCTTATTACGCAATATGGATTAATGGATGGGGTGTTTTCGACTGATCAATTTGCGCTGCTCCTAATTATTATAGTGACCAAACTCTTAAGTTCCTTTTCTTCTCCTCCCGAAAAAGGAAGGGTGATCCTAAAAATTGATAGATAGAGATAGTTGGGTACCAAATTCGGACGAGCAAGGGCTAAGCACGTTTGGTGGAGTTTAAGCTTTGCACAATCTAAAAGCCCTTTTCAAATTCTGATCATAAAATCTATCCTTTCAAGAATCATAATAAAGAAAAATCACATTCCGATCATTTGGGGGTGTGAATAGGATAAAGATCTCTGAATTTATGCAGTTGGTTGGACTCTCATCAAGGTAATTGATAAGTGGATACATGCTTTTCACATCAACATTTTTATATGATAGTATATACTCGAAAGGAACATTAGTTAATGCTATTTACCTAATTTTTTTTCAATAAATTATACAAATTTTTTTTATATGACTACTTGTTTGCATTTGAGTTTGACAAAAGAAAATAAAAGTTGACCAACTTCAATTAAGTGGCAGCCATGCTAAGAATTAGCTCACAGTTCACCAACAGATATTAGTGCAAATTAAATGGTAAAGAAAGTTTGTTTTTCACATTATTTTCTCAAGTTTAAATTTGTTAAAAGGCCAAAGAAAGTTAAATTTTTACAAATTTATTGGACTCGATGTAAAAAGATATACTTAGACAAAATCAAAAGAACTCTTAGTGCTGGGAAAGAACCCAAAGTCGCAAACAAGCACGCAATGTATGAAAATAAATTGTGTAATATGAATGATTAAATGTTATAATGCCAAGGATGTTGGTTCATCTTAATAGGTGACCTTTAAGTATTATTATAAATTCTTACCAAGATTTGTGACATATATTGACATTAAAATGAAATAGTTTCCCTTACCGTTAACTTTAATATTATAAAAAAAAAGAAAAAGGATTGTAACCTAAAAAATTAGTTATGAGTAACATATATTAATAACCATTTAATTAATAATTAATGCTTATCACAATATTTATAGATGATAATTTTTCAGTTATATATCTACCTGCCAATTCATACCCGAGTTATTAATCAAGAAGGACGATTGTATATTTTTACACGTGGTCGAGTAGATTTAAACTCAAATTAATATTAATTAATATCTACTCTATAGAAATGTGCGATAAACTCCCACTGAACTAGAATCAGCACTGCACCTCATAAAGGTCATGACAAACGCGCCATTATACCATCTCTTTTTCATTAAACGCCCCTTATATTTAGTGGAAGAAAGCTGTGTTTGGCATATAATTTGAAAAGCTCTTGAGAGAATCTAGTGCTAAGCGAAGTGCCAGATTGGTGACTAATGAAGATTCATTAAGCTTTACATTATTTAACTAAATAAATTAAGGGGAAATAAGCAGTGGTGATTGTGGCTAAATATTCATTAATTTCCAAACTTCTTTACGTAAGGATGAACCGAGAATTAAGGAATTAATGAAAATACGTACGTTTAAATAAATACAATAAAAAAAAGTGACGTGACACTTCATGGAAGAATCGTTCCTGGATCGTTCCTGGAGTTTGGAACATCATTTAAGAAAAAGCAGGTAGTACAACTCAAATACTCTATCGTTTACCGTTGGTTGAGTTTAGTGCTTCATAGGGGATTTCTAGGTTTTTCCCATTAATAACTTAAGCCTTAGTTATTCGATTATGGAGTTTGAAAACTCCGTTATTCTTGAAAAAAGAGAGGCAACAATAAAAAAAAAAGGATGTTGTTAGCATATATTTGAAACATTTGGTTCACTTGCAGGAAGTAAATTTGTTACTTGTGTGCCTAGTTTAAATATTAAGAGATAGATAATTTCCACCGTAAAAGCATATTATATATGAATGTGCCGAGTTCTACTGCTCCTCCATCCCGTGATCTTTCCTTCTTCCCTACGTAGCTCAGTATACAAACCAGCAAAAGAAATAATGGATTCAGAGAGGCAAAAAGAAATAAAGATTATACAAATGCAGAAAATGAAAAAAAATAATAGCGCTATCAAATTATGAAAACATAGCTCGTTTGGTCTTATCTTTTCCTTAAACTGTCCCCAAATTTAATATTGACACAAAATAAGAAGACAATTGGATATGTGAATATAGATTCAAGAAGTGCATTTTGTTTGCAAGATTAGAAAAAAATTGCTACTTGCTTTGGTGTTCTACAACCTATACTGCAGAAGATGACCCAATAGATCATCTTGGAAAGAGGATCTTCTTTTCTAATAAGGTAATCTCTTGCATCAAGCACTATAGAAAATTGGGACATTATGATCTTTTTTAAATGCTAATTAATAACGAGGGCAACTAACATTGAAGAACTTGGTTTAGGGAGCGAATTGAGAAGCTAAGGGAAGGTTGCATTCTGTGTCCTTATTTGAAAAAAAAAAAAAACATATGCCCAGAAGAAAAATTAGAGTGCAGCCAATAATAATTTTCAAACAAGGTTGCAGGGGAAATTAGCCGCGAAACAAGAGTGCCCAGAAACAATGTCGAAAGAGAAAGCGAGAATGACCAGAGTTACCTTGTGGATGTCGTCACCAACGCCGCTGGCCATCTCAATGTCATCATCAACGCTGCTGCAACTCTGTGTGGTGGTCGCTGCAACTCTCTTAGATTGGTTGCCGATTCTGACCGCAGCAAGTCTCGGCATGAAAGGGAAAGCGGCGAAGGAGATCTGTTTTGGGGAGTTTCAGTGTTTCAGATCGAGACGTGTGAAAAGGGGCGTATGAAATCTGTTTCAAATCTATAGGTTTATTATTGGGGAGAAAAAAACGGTGGTTCCAAACTGCCATTTTTAGCAAGAAACTGCCGATTTAATCTTGCAAAATATGGCGGTCAACAAAGCGCCGTAATATACAGTAAATTACGGCAGTTTTTGTTAACCGCCGTAATTTTCCCGCCATAATAAACACGTTTATTTTATAGTGTTAGTGACTTAGATTAGCCAGTTTCAATAGTAAATATAAATATAAATCCGTCACGAAACCTATGTTACATATCCTATATATCTAGTACCAATTAAAAAACCAGCAGTTTTAACGAACAAGTCAACTGGCTCATCGCCTGAATGACATATATCGATCAAAATGTTGAAAATTGGAAGGAAGAGACAATGGATTATATATATTATTCTAAAAAGAGATGTAGATTTCTGCGAATGCGCAATAACTGAATCCCTAAATACAAAAGTAATGCAAGCTTAGGCATTTAATATTTGTTAGAATTTCATATCAATTGTATTGTCTGCAATGGAGCGATTCGTGGTTGACTCATCAGTTTATAAAATCTTACATTATGGGAATCCGAATTTTACTTTTTAATTTTTATTCAAGTTCTTTCTTATATTTTAATAATATCGAGGTAGACGTCTATTATACTTATCATGGAAATGAATTGGATAGCAACCTAGTTATCATTTAGCATAACTAGCTAGTACGCATTATTATATTGACAAGCATATATGAAAGTTTGTGGCAGTAATTAATCGATTATCTGATTAATCTGCCAGTAGCCGCATATTTAGTAATTAATAATCGTAATATTTGATTATTATTTTATGGATTCCGTCAACCTACGAGCTATATGTTCCTTAAGTCTCAAAGTTATTGGATTAGCACGCATCATTAGTGGACCTAAGCTAGAAATAAAGCTTAATTGACCATTGGAAACTGTTCACCAATTCTTTTAATCTGCAAAGGTTGGAAATATAGTATAGCTAGTGTTTGACCTATATATACATTTAGATTAACTATTCATTTAGGAAAGTAGCAAACTTACTGGCCCTTGGTATTTTATATATATATCGCATATAAATTATCGAAGACATTCCTTTGGGTCTTCTTTTTCTCTCTGTTATTTATTATTATACTGTTCTACATTGTCAGCAAACACTACCCTGTTAATTTATTAGTTCATTTCGCATTATAAAACAACCGAAAGAGAACTATTTGATCTGAGAAGACAGTGGAGGATTGCGTAAGAGTGCATTATTTGCGTCAAATTTTGAAGTATTAGATTGAGGATCGTTGACAATGACTTTGTGCTAATAAGGATATATATATATATTACCCACAAAAATTAAAACAAGAAGAATAAGAATTTTCCCCGTAGATGTTTAACAATTAGAGTATTCTAGACTTTCTGAGAGAACTTTTGCTCAGCATGCATGCGCTCAACCCTTTTTCATTCTTTAGTTATATCAAGTTGCATCTTCCTCAAAATAACACTTGTTCTTTGTTCCTGTTATACTCTCTGAGCTAATTACAACGGGATAAATGTAGCACTCTCAAGTACATGTGTTCATTATTATATGCATGTAGTGAAGGTCAGGAAACACAAAATTGATTTCCCCCTAGTTTTGGATTCATAATACGTATATAATTAGTTACACGTAGCTGTAGATGAAAAGAAAATCTCCATGCTATACATATATATAAATAATGTATAACTAAACTTAATCATGCCAATAATATAGAATTGGAATGAGTGCAGTGCTTTTGTTTTCTGTGGGAGCATGAGAAAACATAGTATATAGAATGTGTTTGGAATTGTAAAAATTAGAATTAAATTAAATTAATTTGAGTTACATTAAATTAAATAAAATTATAAATTAATTTTTATGTTTGGAACTTATTTTAAAAATTATGATTTAGATTGATTTAGAAATTAAATTTTATATTTGTAATAAAAGAAAAGAAGAATTAAATTGATTTTATTTTAAAATTTTACATTTTTATTCTTTTTTTTAATAAATCTTTTCTTTTATTTTTAAATAAATGATTAAGGGTAGAAAAATAAATTTAAATAAAATTTACTCAAATCTACTTAAATTCTCTCATTTTTAATAAAATTTTAAAAATAATTTAATTAAAGTTCATGAAAATTTAAAAAAAATTAAATCTTATTAATTTATATTTTATAATTTTTTAAATAAAATTTTTTATTAAAAATAAAATAAAATTTTAAAATTATCAATTTCAAATGCACCTGTAAAAAAACTTCAATTCTTTATAAATTAATTAGCCGTGTCTAAGTACCAATACTCGTAAAAAAGTCCATTATGTGCAGCAGCCGCAGCAAGACAAAAGTGGCGGTGGCACACTGAATATGAATTTTTCTTTTTCAACAAAGTGACACCCCTTTAATTTGTATTTATTTATTTTTTGTCTCCACGTACGGTTCGTGAAAAAATTAAATAATTTTTCAGCATATATTAATTTGAGTACGTAAGACGGCACTTGTGAGTGGCAAGACCATTGAGACAACAAGAACCAATAGGAAAGAGCCACGTAATTTGGAGCATGAAAACTTTTAGCAACAGAGGCCACTGCTTTGCCTTCCCTAATAAACAATTGTCATAAAATGGGAAACCAGTCGTTATGGAAAATTTGTGAAGGGAAAGCATACGGTTCTGTCGCTAATTCCCACTTGCTTTCACTTGCACACACGGACAAGGGAGAGTGGACAATATTGAATAATATATCTTTTTATCTATTTAAATTTATGTTAAATCTTTTCAAATAATTGTTTTAATAATTTATTAATTTTTAATAAAAAAATATTAAATAAAAGTATTTTATATCTTAAAAGGTTAAATGTATTCAATATTTCTAAGAATTATATTAAACTAATTTTTTTAAGAAAATATTAAATATTTAACTATATATACATATATACACACACACACACACACACACACTATTTTCTGTTAATTTCGTTTTCCTTTTTATGTGTGTGTTCTTCCATAAAAGGCAACCTATAATTCCTCTGCAAGCTCATCCATGATATGACATTTGTTCTATATTTGGGAATATGTCATGTTTGAACAGTTCTTCCGCTATCTTTTGCTGGATTCTTTCAAGTTTCAATACCCTACAGCCTTCAAGTCAAAAAAAAAAATAAAAATTCAGCCTTCGGGGGCTCCTTTTATTTGGAGTTTGTGCTAACTGCAGCTATTGCAATCTGTGCCCCAGCACTGCACTCCATTCATCCATGTGAATCATTCATTTTGAAAACAACGAACCATCCCGTTGTGGATGAGTTTATATAGTTTCAGGTTTTCTGAAGCTTCCTTGATTTCATCTTAACTTGTTTTCCTTTTCAACAAGAAATTCTATGATAGGTTTTGCAGTATGTACTAGCTAGATCTAACCAGTTAATGAGTTCTATCAACTAAGTATTCATTTGTCTTAATTTTTTTATATAATAAAGGTAATTAAGGAGGAGTTAGGAGAGGATAAGTAGTCTATTAAAAGATTAAACCCGTGATATACATCACATCTTAATTTTAATAATGAGGGTTGGTTCAATTAAACTACAATATATATTTCGTTACCCTTTAATTTTAGGTAGTGTATATAGCGCATTTATTCATTAATTAGAGTAACATTAGATAGGCAAACTTACAGTAACAATTGCATTTAATTGGTACATACAACATTTTCAATCGAAAAAAATTAAATAAAACTAATTTATTTAAATTATGTTGATTAATTGAATGTAAGTTATATTTTCTTTATTATAAAGATGTAATATCTAAACGAACAAAAATTAAGAAATAATGAAAAATACCAATCAAACTCATTTTTAAAAATCAGAAAATCATTAAATATGTGTTTTATGCAATCACAAATTTTTTGGTTATTTAATTATAAAAAGATTTTGGACATTAACTTTGTGAATTTTGAAAAATATAATATAGTAACCGTTTCAGTCATTTTCCGAAAATTTAATCTTGAATCAACTTGGAGTACTTTGATTTCTACCCCAAAATATGAGAGTCCTTTTTCTCAATGTTATCACTTTGTTGTACTGTTGTTTGTGTGTGTAGATATACATATATTCTTCGTATTATTACGTAGAATAAGACAGATTGTTCAAGAGTAAGTTGAGACTTGCGCGTAAATCATTTCAAATTACATGATTACATCATATGGACCCCAAATGGGAATCTCTCATTCTTGCGTTATTTTCTTCGTTCATTATTGTTCTATTGGGTCGGTGTTCCTTTTCTGGGTCTCTCCACACATTCCCAGCTATACCTTCTCCGCTAATCAATAATTCCTTGTCGCTGAGATTTTTATCATATATAACGAAATGACAAATAACCACATTCAATGGGCCATGCATGCATGCAAGAAATTTTCATTACCCTACCAAAGAAAAAGGAATTGAAAGAGCGTTAGTGTTGACCCATTACAAGAAAATCTTGGTGAATGCAAAGGCTAACAATCAATCATAATCATTTTCCTTCATTTATCTATCGTACAAAAAGTTATGAAAATCAGTAGTTCCTCATATAAAATTATTGACTCTAGAGATATAGTAATATGGAGAAGACAAAATTGTTTCAAGCACCGACAGAACCAGAAGCGCCCCTTGTTTCAAAGAGGGGAGGACGGGTTATTCACATTTCATTTGATGGTCAGAGGCGGATTGAAAGCCTGCTACGTGTAACAATTATGATCAAACTTTGAAAAGCACGAACGACCAAGGACAAGAATCATTGACGATCATACGCTAGTATACAACTTGAAGCTTGGAAATCAGAACCATATATTTCTGAAGAGTTAATGGATAACAAGTTGAAATCATTAAGGATCATATGGTCCACAGACTCTGTCATCTGATCAACCTCACAAATTATCGACATATAACTTAAATGGTTCTTCATTTCTTCGCATGCTTGATAATTTTGAGGGTGTACAGCTGTAAGATAGTGAACAGAGTTATTTTTATGATTTTTATGTTGGTAATTGTGCGCGATGTTTGGCCACGTAGTTTCATACGAGTTTCACATGAAAAAAAAAAGCCACTTATTTATTTTGTGATAATAATTTAAACTTGCAGCTTTTTTTTTTTATTATTAACTACACATCATATGCTTTCCGTCGTTAGCTAATTAAGTCAACTTATTTAAATGGTAGAGCGTGTGGTATGGAGGGGAGGGTTGAGCGATTCGTTGTCGAATAAACTTTTAATGAGGATGTTTTCTTTAATTAATAGATCGAATAACTCAAGCTAGCTAGCTATTACTGTAATTCATAAATAAACTCAGTATCCGTGGTCATTCAAGAACTTAAAATTCGTATTTATCAGAACTGTGGCTTTTAAACCAAAAGAGAGCTACACATACGTCAGCTGAAGCAGCACCTCTACTTTCCAATAACTTTCTGGGGAGCCAATCTTCGTTCAAAATTAATCAAACAAAAGAGGGAGAGAGAAGGGGGGATTAAAAGGTATATATGTGTGACTGAATGAGAGGAAAAAGCATAGGGAGAAAAGAAAAGGGGAGATATTCGCTGCCAACAAGTGTTGCTTTCTGTAATAAAGGGCTCTATAACACAATATTATTCTCATCAGAAGGGAAGATCATGTTCTTCCATTATTACACCAATTAGATGATACATTATGGTGGCACAGAAACAAAAGAAAGGGAAATTTTTTTTTTTTTAAAAAGCCAGAATATGTTTGGAAGTATTCCAATTCTTTCGCTCCTTTTGCATTACATATATCCACAGAATTGCCATGATATCGTTGAGATGGAGACCCAAATGGGAACGACCCAGTGTTGCCAACGAGGCAGGGCCACGTGGCGAACCGGGTGAATGGACGCGTTAGCTGGTATATGGTAAGAGCTTGAACTAGCGGCTTTGCTTTGGCGGGGTCCAAGCCATGATCGAACCCTTTAGCTAGCCCACCATGATGGCGAGACCAGCAGTGGCTGTGGGTTCTTTTCATTGAATGAATTGAACCACCACTACCACTGCCACTGGGTATTGGTAGCCAGCCTAGCAGAATTTTTGTATATTCCTAGGGTTAATTTTGTGCGTGTGACTTGGTGACAAGTGTGGGATTAGGCTCTTTTGTTTCTTTTTTCCCTCGTCAACTGTTTTTGGAGATAGAAGCACACCAAAAGGGTATGTCTGAGAAATTCTCGATCAGGTTTTGATTACGCGAACTGCATCACTCCACGCCACATACGATCGTACACCATTGGTCTTGCAATCTATAACCCTATCCTCCAGACTGTCTCTCAACAAAGATTGCTACTGCATGCGCTATTCTCAACCTTTATTCCCCGACCTGCTTTCTTGTGAATACTTCCTCCGCATTCATTCGTTCGTTTATCTTACTTTTCGTATCACTGTGATTTAGACAAGACCTAAAAAATGCACCCCCTGACAATGAATCGAGCATAAATCGCCTTGTACGATTAATGTATATTGTATGTTTAAAAGTTATCCAAATTGCAAATCACTAATTTACATCCACATCCACTTAAATTCAATTACTTCTCTTTTTTCTTATCATCTATTTTTTGGTTTAAAAAAATAGAGAAGTTTTTACTTCTTTAAATGAGGAGTACAATGATTAAAATCTTTCTCTAAATAACAACTTAGAATTCAAATTCTATCTGTACTTTAGGAATTGCAGTATACTAATTACTGCAACTAACCACTTGTGAGTTTTTTCTTTTTCATCTATGCCATTACTATATATATTGTACGTTTTTAAGTTATACTATATTAAATATTATGAATGTTAAATGTATATGTTACCTCTACTATGCTTATTTTCAAAGAGTACACTCCAGCTTTTTGTCAGTTAATGCAGTATATGATTAGCTGAGTTAGAAAGGCACATGAAAAGGGAGGGATAGATAAGTTAAAGTAGAGGAGAGCCAAACTGTGCTGAGAGAGAACATGCATATGGGTAAAAAGTGAAAAAGATAAAAGAATTCGAAGAGAGAAGAAGAGAATCAGCAAGGACTCTTGACTCCTGTGATCCCCCACCTATATTTGCCTATGTCTGAGCTATATATATATATATATATATATATATATATATATATATTATTCAATTCATTTTTCAATTTTAATTACTTTTTCGATATATACATGTGTGTGTGCGTGTGAACACTTGATGAACACAAGTACTGTGGAGTGTGGACCACTTCGTAAACCTAAAGCTAGTTGCAAGAATAGAGAATATATGTCAGTGAAAAGTTTAACATGCAAGGATATATACGTACGTCCACCCATTTACGTGAGACTCCATCCACTTTTGTTAACGACCTGACCATGTGTGAAACAAACAGTATTGAGTGCCAAGGATATCGGGATTGACTAATTTGGCTTACGTACGGCAATTTTGTGGTGATTTCTACAGCTTTATCCAAAAGGGTGGCCGACATTAAGAATGAATACTCTTACGAAGCCTTTTTATTTTTTTTTCTTTTTGTGGCAAAAACATATGCTTCATTTAGCCATCGTCGGAGCCTTGTATATGAAAATAAAAAGAAAAAGAAACAGAACAAAAATTTAGTGGCTCAAAACAAAATATTATCTATATATAAAAAGGATTTTATATTCATTAAACAATTTTTTTTACTTTTCATATTTTCTAATATTACTTAATCTTAATCTTTAATTAAATATAACCCCTTAATTACTAATTATAAAGGTACCGATAACCGAAGGAATCTTCATATATGTTATAGATAAATTTAGTATATGTTCTAGAACTTGTAATTAAAAAAAAATCCTTTATATTTTTGAATTAGTGATAGTGGAACTTTTTATTTTACTTTGTCACATTAAGATTTGAGGAAAATTTTTTTATGTTAAATTTGATATTTTGATTTTATGATATTATTTTCGTTATATTTACTGTTATTTAATTTATTTGATTACTTGCTAACTGATTCTCACTAACGAGGAAAATTATACCTATCTGCTACTTTTGTTACCGTTGTTTGTTTTGGTAACTACTAGTTCTTTCCGTCAATTCGGTGGCGAACGAGTCCCAAAACTGTTCTGAATTTGTGACGGATATTCGGTAGCAGATTTAAAAAAAAAACACTTTGTCTTTTAATATTAAAAAATCTTGGGGATGGACGGATCCGTTGCAAAGCCCAGCCCATATACCCTTGGTTAAATTTCATGGGTATTCCACAAGTTTTTGCAATAAATTTCTTTCAAGCGTAGATTCTGATTTGCACAAAGGCAGTTACATGTGTGAATATATAGGTATATATATCTTTCGAAAATTTCAATGAAAGAAGAGTTATTTTTAGCTGTTGGGTATTGGGCATTTTTCGCCAAACGGGACCGGGGCTTGGGCGGGTTCCGAATGAGTGGTTCGAAATGCTTCTGTATATAGGTTCTGGATTTTGGTTCTTTTTTTTTTTTTTTCTTTTTTGGGTATGAGACCAGGGTAATTTAGATTTTTTATATCAGGGTTGCAGTAGTGGGTGATGGATAGGCAGGGCCTTTTCTTGTCCTTGCAATAAAATAATTTGGGTTTTTATCTGCGTACTTTTTCTCTTCTTTATGACCATCTCGACTGAAAAAACTGATTTGGTCTTTGAAATTATGAAATATACAGTTAGTTTATCTATTTTTTCATTGAAGGACACTGCTAAATCTTGCTCATTAAACCCTCTGACTAAAAATTTCATTCTGACTAATAAATCCTACTGTGATCTATTCTCTATTGTTAGCTACTTGCACTATGTTTTTTTCCCCCTACACTTTATTGGTTTTTTCAAATGCTCCCTTAAATGCATACTTAGGTACATGTAGGAGTTGCAAGACAGCTTCGTTTGGCCCTTGATGGATATCATGGTGATTATAAAATCCAATAGTACTACATTATTGCCTACTACTAATTAAATCCTTTTTGCATCTTCTGCCATGTTAATTGTGGAATGGATAGCTAAGCCTTCTTCTTCTTCTTCTTCTTTTTTTTTTCCTAACAAAAACAGAATCAAATATCAATGTTACATTTATCTTCTGTTCTGTTTACTTGCTTTGTGCTGCCTCTTCTCCAGATCTGTACATAATTAACTTAGAGAGTTAGAGAAGGTGTTTAGCTTGTAACTTGCTGTTATGACAATTACAGCATCATTAGTAGCATATAAGGATGCTGGTATGTGCCTTGGTTCTTCGGTTATCTTCACCCACATTCGGGGATACTGGTATGTACCTTTCCTTTTCTTCGATTCATTAAATTCCAATTTCGAATTTCCATTCTTCATTCCCATTTGTTTAGACTTTTTATTTTATATAATTTGTTCTGTGCATGGTTCCCCGTATCCTTCTTGTGTTCACAATGATATGCAGCAAGTGATCATTGGAGTTGGTATTGATTTATGATTTTGTTTAGGTGGCTTTCATCTGCTTATTGTTCCATGTTTTGTTTGATTAATCGTCGGATGGTTTCATATTAATGCACTTTATTAGCTTGCTGATAGTTATCTGCGCCTTCTATGTTAATGAGTTGTAATAATAATGGGATGAAGAATAGAAAGATTTAAAGAGTTGGTTAGAAAATTCTGATACAGTCGGTAGACTCACTAGAACGGACTCCCCAGCTTATGGCTATTCCTCAAAAAAGTGTGGTTTTTATCTTTCATACTCCTTTCATATAGAATCTCAGTTCTTGTTTAATTTCTTGCCATAATTATGATCATGGTTCTAAATTACGGTCTGCAACTACAATTGCGTCCATAATGTTGCTATTGTAGGAACTTCTGCAATTGCAATGCGACTGTAATTACGGTTGCATCAGTTACATTTTCTGTAATTTTTTGTAATATTTACAATTACAACATAAATATATTCGCAACCGCAACCGTAATTTAAAATCATGATTATGATCCTTGAAATTCTTGTCATGCAATGTAAGTCCATGCTCAATAGCCATCATGGTGCTTTTTGGTTTGGTATTAAGCTTGACAAAGTGGAAAATAGAGATCGAGGGGACTTGGAGGAATAAGTGCAGCTACGTAGAAAGGAAATGACAGCAAAAATTTGCGAAAAAAAAAAAATACACAGCCATAACCATTAACATAAGTTTCCCTCTAGTCCTTTGCTCTTACCTGAGACTTTTACCCTCATATCGACCCATACATTCACGGATTCACCATCATTTGCTTCAATCATCCTCTTAATATAGAGTAAATTTTTCTGTAAGCAAATTGATAAATGGTAAGTTCACCCTCCATTTGCCTAAACCACACTGTTTTCACATGCAGTCTGCAGTTCTAGGATTAATCACTGCAGTACAAAGGGTGTATCACTGACACGAGTTTATAATGAAAGGGAGTGACTAAGTTGCAGGATTTCCGTGGAAACTCACAAAGATAAAATTATGTTAGGAAACTGTCTTGCTTGCTTTTTTTTAGCGATCATGTTGAGAATATTCAATTTCTAATGTCTATATTGCTTTTCACCTTATGGCTACTTCTCAGTGGTACAATAATCAGTGACTCTATCTTGTTTGATCATATTTAATTGCACACGCTAATTAGTTGTCCACATTGATTATCTGCACATATACCGCGATGCCATATAGAGCACACTACAAAAAATTGAGATTATTTGTGATGCATTCATTTTTTTGTTCAGTTTGTTTTGCTACCTTTCAAACTTAACTGAAGTTCAGAGATAGCAACTCACAATGAGGATTTCTAGAACATAAATCCCAAGGCTCCTTCATATACTAGGGTGGAGTTTATTTCCTGATCTCTCTAGTTGTTATGTTTTTTATGCTCCATGGGGCTTTTACTAAAATGACTACCCACTGTTTGACTGATTACTTGGGTAGTTGGGCCTGTAGATATTTTGTCATCTGAACTATCAGTGTTTTCTTCAACTACAGTTTCTCAATGGTTTCTTTCTTGCATTGAGCCACTTAATCAATGTATTTTACTATTTCTGTATTACCAGAAAGGGCAAACAATTGGGGCTCGTTGCTTGACTTGCCTCTCCCAGTTTTGGCAGGTTGTTTGTATGATCTCTCTCTCTCTCTCTCTCACAGACTCAGAAATATGTATCATGGCCTAGTTTTTAGCATTCAATTAAAGTAAACTGCACTTGGCAGATTAAATACTAATATTGTCTTTTCATTTGTCATTTTTGACCGCACATGCCAGGATACTGATATGGAAAGAATGAAAGAGCTTGCAACTTTTCAGAGAGGAACGAATGAGCTTGATCTTCACAAGAAAAATGTAAAGACTCTGCACTTGAACTTCTTGATTTTAGTAATATATGAATGCCATATTGAACCCCGTAAATGTAGTTTCTAGAGTTTTAAATGGGCATCAAGCTTAGCCAATTCATTGGGCAACCTTATAATTACAGTTTTTCCTCTGTAAATGTACATAAAATTGAACTCTCATCACTATTTGTTCAAATAATGGATTACAGACAATCTACTCAGTAGTTCAAAAGTGAATTATTGAAGTGAGATTATGTTGAAAGATAATATAGAAGAGGTAGAGATTAAACTTGTTGCTTGATTAAACACAAAGTGAAAATTTATAAAAATCCAATAGGTTAATTTCTGTGATATACATAGCAAAAAAAAAAAAAGAAAAGAGATTATCATACTCTTTTCCCTTGCCAATTGTGGAAGTTAAAATCACGCAACAAGTTATGGAAGTTTAAAATTATGTATATCACCTTGGGTTTGTAGCTTAGCCCATTTGTTTACGCTTTTGGGTTTATTATGAATGAAGATAGTTGCCGATTATCAAAACCATTGCAATAAATTATCATGTGTTGTTAAGATATAGTTCATAAATCTAAGTAGAATGAAAGACTTATATACAGTACGGGATTCAGAAACGATATAGTTTTTGTCTGCACCCGGTGTCCTATGAAAAAACCTTCTCAAGACTCAATGGTGGTAATTATATATTTTCTTATTCTTACAGATGCCATCGTCACAGGTACACCTTCAAGTGGAAGAGGGGTTTAAGTAAACATGATTACTGTTTCTTTTGTTGCTTTATTTGTGGAATCCTTCTAACCTGACTTCCATTTGTTTATTTATTTTTGCATTTTACAGGTCACAGCAGTGTTTTATGGAGTGCTACATTAGAACTGCGAGAACACTTCTGTGCTAGTATGATATGACATTCTTCTGTTCTTAATTGGACTTTTTCCTTCTCATCTAGATCTGTTCAATCTTCCATATGATTTTTATAGTGCATTCAAACTGTGCAAGCGTACTATAGGAATTTTTTAATTGTTGAATCTGAGAGATTAGCATGAATTTGCTCTGTACAAGCACAGAACTGAGCTGTCATGAATGACCCTGACCAGAGTCGTGGAAAGGTAGCATCAGAGTAAATTCGTACGAAACCATAGCATGCAACAAAAGGAAGCATTATTATTTTTCTGACAACCTTGCGGATGGGATACCCAAAAATACCATAAAGAAAAATTGGAAAAGTTTGATTGGAAGCCTAATTCTGCAAAGAAGCCCACAGGTTCAAGGCATTTAAGAGTCTTACCCGTTGAGCCAACAATGGGGTCAGCAGAAAACATTAGAAGGAGAGCTGCAAAGCTTCGTTGATGTTGATGGGTGTTGGAATTTTCTAGTATGACTGCACAAATTAAGGAGAGAACCTCAAAGATACAAAATGTAAGCCAAATAATAGAAAAAAGAAAAAAAGGGAGGGAGAGTTTGAGAGTGAGACATAAGCATAGATATTGAGAATGAAGGGGAAGGAGACCGTGAAAGTGGACAAGTAGATGGAGAGTAACCGTCTGTCTCTTGCTTTTACAAGAGAACAGTAAGCCAAAGAATCTTTGTTAATTTTTCATCTATTGTAATATTAAAATTTTTTATATTATTATTAGTACTAGTTAGATTTCTTTAATAACGTGATAATATATTAATAGATGAGAGTGTAACAAACTTTTAATAGATTAAACTTTTAAAAATAAAAAATTCTTGGGAGCCTGGATAAGGGAGTCCAGAAGCAGCTCGGGAGAGAGAGAGCAGTTGATGTGAGTTCCACCCACAGACTCACATCATCTATCTCATTTTTCTCTCTTTCGGTTTTGAATTTCAAGAGGGCTCTCAAATCAGGAGTTCAGGACTCCCTACCAAAACTCTTTAAGAATATAACAAAAATATATAATTGATTTGTTTCGATTTAATTCTTTAATTAAAACAAAATTAATTCGTTTCTAGTTGTGAATGATTTTTTTTTCTTAGAAACGAATCAATCCAAAAAGCGAACGTGCTTATCTTTGGACTCTATCGGAGCTCTCAAATCCGGACTCCATAGCAAAACTCATTTGGTAGATGACAATTAAATAATGATTGAATTACTATTTTCCAACTTATGAATTTTCGTCTTCCATGGAGCCTTGTGGTTTCCCGTGCATGGTCCCTGCACCTGCAGGTTGGGACACTCACTAATACAATCAATTAGTAACTCACATAAAATAATGAAACGATGAATCTGAAACTCTGGCCATTACCATCACGAGGCGCACAGCTCGCAGCAAATGGGCTTGTATCTAATAATTGCTTACTCATGCATTATCCTAAGCAAAGCTAAACCGCTGCTCTCTTTGACTGTTCATGGTTCCAGTTTCCACGCAATTCAACGTTCCTATCAAATAAAAGCACCTCAACTAAGTACAACGAACCAAACAAAAGTGGTTCTTTTAATTTTATATATATATATATGGAGGCACACTAGCTTAGCTGGTTCAATTGAGGTTTGTTTGGAAGAAAGAAAAATGAAGAAAATAAAGCGAAAAAAAATTTCTTCATTTTTAAATTAAATAAAATTTTAAAATTTATAAAAATGAATAAATTTTTATTTTTTAAAAAAATTATATGATAATTTCTTTTTTTTTCTTTATCTCTTTTTCTTTGTTTTTTCTCCATTCCGTTCCATCCAAATATATTCTTAAGAGTGAGGCAATTTTGCTTTCCTAGCTAGTAGTTGCATTTGTGATTTAATATTTAATTCAAGTTTCTTTTCCTGATTACTTATTATTTCGGTTGTAAATGGAGTTGTTTATTATAACTGTGTGAAACCAAGTAATCACCTTTGAAATATGGTACTAGTCCCCCATTAGTATCAAATTTCGAGTGCCATGTGAGTAAAGACTTAAATTCAATTTTGCAGCACATGGATATATATCTAGGTCAGATTGTTAGAAATTGACTTATATAGAATCTACCTGTACATATGGAAAAAAGGAACGAGCAATAACCCTTTTCTTTTCTTTTTTTTCCGGAAGAGAGGATTGAATTTGTAAGAAATTTCCGACGCTCTCAATTGTGCAAACAACAACTGTACATAAAAAATTCCCAGATCATAAGATCTCCAGCGTTTTAATTTTCATACAATCTTTTATTTATTTGTTTGACCATCGCTATACCAAGTATAAAATAATAATGTAGAGTTCCTAATTGTTTTTCTTCGAACATGTGTGGTTTTGGCGTGTTATGTATTCTTTATCATATAAAAGAACATGTTTTCTGATGTCTGCGTGTATGTTAGGTACATTATCACATCTCACTACGTTAGAAAAATCAGTGCCTAGATGCAAATCTTAGTTGGGCATGTTTTATATACAAAAGTCCAAAGTAGGAACATTTTTATATATCAATTTTCTGTTTTTAGTATAGATGCTTGCCTTTGACTCATGTTTGTCGCCATATAATGCCATTTCACATGATGAAACAACAAAATAGTGAGTACAGGGCCTTCAAAATAACACCAGATTAAAATCTACCTACAGTAGAATAAAAACGTTTTCTTGTTAATATGGTTATAATTCAATGTTATATACCCAAATTTAAGATTTGATGACGGATCATTCTAAATCTATTGTATGATGTGAAGTGTAGTGTATATAGTGTAAACTCATATTTCTCAAATGAGTATTTTAATTAATTAATATAATGCAAATAGTATTTTCTAGATAAAAATATATTTTTTACAAATTAAAGAGCGATTAAAGTCTTTTGTGCGCGTATTGATTATTCGAGTTTAAATATTGAGTCAACACTTTAATTCTTTTAATACACCATGTTAATATGAAAGGTGCATCTTTTTAAAAATGGTTCAAATAATGATTTAGTCTCAATTAATATGAAAATTCACTTGAAAATATCATCATGCCACGACTAAATAAAAAGGAGACCTTTGAGTTAGCTGCCATATCTTCCAAGTGATTGTTGAAATTTTTTTGTTATCAGAATCTCATGCATATGTGCACCAACTCATTATCTTTTATGGTACTTGCATCAATCTAATAGTGAAGAAAATTAGGACATGCATAAGTAAACGAATCAAATGGACAAGAAGAATAATCCCAACTAATTAGCAATTCCCAGCTCCCAACAACCACCGAAAGCATTAATGGGTGCAGCCGAGGAAAAGCGGGAGAAAGGCATCCAATCGTGGCACAATGCATGAGTCCCATTAGATGTTGTCGGCACCAGCCATGGCAAGCATCAAGGTCTAAGCAGAGATCGAAGAGAAAAGAATAGGCATCCCCAGATAAGTATATTTTTTTAATTGTAAAAATAGAAGTCAAAAGCCTCCACAGCAGGCTATAATTGCAATTTGCAACACCGCCGGCTGCTCATGAAGACCTTATAATTCATCATTTATTATTATATTATCCCCCACATGCCAGCGCTAAAGAAAGCCAATAACAACCCAAAATGTGTCATTCAGATGTAAAAAAGAGGGATCCTAAGTGTGACTAACTTTATCCATAATATTAAAAATATAATTTATTAAAAAATATTTTGTGAAAATAGATAACTTCAATATCTGAACAAGAATTAGTCCAAGTCTAAAAAAATATTCGCATATCTCATTAAAAAAAAAAAGTCACCAACATGAACTTTTTGTCCTTCCAAAACCTTGAAAGGGTCCTACCAAATTATTCACCCTCACCATCTCTATGTCTCAATTTCCGTGTGTTGACTTTATCCTTAATTAGAACAACTTGCATAAAAATTCGTATCTTCTCTTACCACTAATTTCATGGTCCTACACTAGCATGTTTCGCAATTCATAAATTTGAGTTCTCATCGATCACCATTCAACTGTGCACAATCTTCAGCTTTGCTGCTGATTCAAGTTTTTCATTTTCTCTCTGCTTCTCAGTCTTTCTGGGCGTGATTAGATCTTCAAACACCCAATCTTGACATTTTCTCTTTCAAGTCATTTCATTTTGGCTGGAACTCTTTTCACGGGGAATATATAATTAAGGAGAGATTTCAGCATTCCGAATATGGATGAAAAAGAAATCGAGGTTCCTGCCCTTTTCCTCTGCCCCATTTCCTTGCAACTTATGAGAGACCCTGTTACGGTGTGCACAGGAATCACTTACGACAGAGAAAACATAGCGAGATGGTTATTTTCATGCAAGAACAAAACTTGCCCTGTGACTAAGCAATCACTGTTAGACACAGATCTTACCCCAAACCACACTCTGCGTAGGTTGATCCAAGCTTGGTGCACCCATAATGCGTCACTTGGAATTGAACGCATTCCAAGTCCAAAGCCACCCGTTGACAAAACTCAGATCGTCGAACTCCTCTCCGAAGCAAAGGGATTCCCGGATAAGCAGCTCAAATGCCTTGGGAGGCTTCGGTCTATTGCTTTTGAAAGCGAAAGCAGCAAGAACTGTTTGGAGTCTGCAGGGGCGATAGATTTCTTGGCTTCAGCCATGAAGAACAGCCAAGAAGATTCAACTGTTATGAGTGAAGCTGCTATTGAAGTCTTGTTTCACCTAAATCCTTCCGAAACTCAGCTTAAAAATCTGATAAACAACGAGGGCATTCAGTTTATTGAGTCTTTGTTTCAAGTCTTGAGGCTTGGCAACCACCAGTCTCGAGCTTATGCAACTGTGCTATTGAAGTCAGCATTTGAGGTGGCTGATCCAACCCAATTGATCAGCGTCGGAACCCAAATGTTTGTGGAAATAATACGAATGGTTCGGGATCAGTTTTCACAGCAGGCTTCAAAGACTGCATTGAAGCTTCTTGTGGAGCTCTGTCCATGGGGCAGAAACCGAGTCAAAGCAGTTGAGGGTGGCGCAGTTTTAGTCCTCGTTGAGCTCCTTCTGGGTGCCCCTGAAAGAAGAGCATGTGAGCTCATGTTGATAGCTTTGGATCAACTTTGTCGTTGTGCAGAAGGGCGTGCAGAGTTGTTGAACCATGGGGCAGGAGTGGCCATTGTATCCAAGAAAATACTGAGGGTTTCTCATGTGGCGAGTGATAGAGGGGTTAGAATATTGACCTCCGTTTGTAGGTGTTCAGTCACTCCCAGAGTCCTTAACGAATTGTTGCAAGTGGGGGCCGTGTCCAAGTTATGTTTGGTGCTTCAAGTGGATGGCAGTTTCAAGGCCAAGGAGAGGGCTAAGGAGATACTCAAATTGCACTCCACGGTTTGGAAGAATTCCCCATGTATTCCTGTCCCTTTGCTATTATCCTATCCATGATCTAATTCGGTTGATCATGGGTTTTTCGTGAGGTGAAAGTATCTGGTGCCAGAGACAACATTATGAACAGTGATACTCTTACACTATTTTTTTTTGTACATTTTTATGTCATGTTTGTCTTATTAATAACTTAATATTCTGGGTTGATAATTTCTTAATTGTATTATTATAGTAAAGATATACAGGTGTAAATTAGTATCTACCATAAAGAGTTATAAAGTAGTGTAATAAAAAAAGTGAAAATATCATTGTACATATATAACATTTCCACAGAGTTTGTTTTTGGAATTATACAAATGAATCTCAAATGTTATGAAAGGTATGTTTTTGTAAACATCATTTAGTCTGAACTATACTGCTTAGCACTGCAATAAAGCGGTCATTGGTTTGTCACGTGTAATTGTCATATATTCCGTTTATTTGAGCATCAAAGGTAGAAAAAACCAAGGTTCTGAAAACCGAACCGGTCATTGAACCGGTCGAAGTACTGATTCAAGATTAAACCGTGGTCGAACCGAAATATAATTAAATATATATTTATATTTATATTTATATATGAATATAAGTATATATATATATATAATTATTTATATACTAATAAATATATAAAAATTATAAAAAAAATATAATATAAATTAATAATAAAAATTATTTGAAATATAAAAAAATAGTGTTATAAAGTAAAAAATATTACATTCATATAAGCAACACAATATTAATCTACATAGTAATATAACATATAAATTAACTAAAATAAACATAATTCATATAGTTCACAATTTATAATCTTACAATAACATAATATTAATCTACCATTATAGTCAATCATACTAACAATAACAATCTTAAACAAGTCAACAATATAAGTTCAATAATATTCCATCAAAAACTTATAAAAGTATGCAAATCAACTAAATCTCAATTTGTATATCATCAACAAAGTTTTAAAAATTCGAACTGGTCATTGAACCAGTGAATAAGCTGATTCATGATTTAATGGTTTTATTGTAGTAGAATTAATAATATAATTAAATACATATTTTATATTTATATATATTAAAATTTTAATATATATACTAATTAATTAATATATATATATATATATACACACACACACTCTTGCACATTTTATATATTTTATAAAATATATTACTCACGAAAGATCATATTAAGAAGTTATGTACCTTCTGCTGATGTTAAGGGTCAAGAAAAATAGAGTTTTGGTTGACAAAGGATGTTAAGTATTTTGATTATTTTCTCATAGTATATATAAAAAAAAAGAAACAATATAAATAACAGAGCACGTTGGCCTGGTGGTTAGCGCGTTGGACACGTAATCTCACGGTCCGTGTTCGAATTCCAGCGGCTCCATTTTTTCTAACATTTAACTTTCAACCGGAAACCAGCCAAACCGTTCCGGTTCTCAGAACCTTGGAAAAAACAGCCAGGGTTCAAGAGTGGGTGAATTCACAGAAAGACTGGGTTTGATTTTGGTTGGTACTGCTAGGTTTTGCTGAACAAGATGTTTTTGATGTTTCAGGTTTTAGCTTACCTTATAATGCTCTTGGTAGAGAAAAAGATATGACGTATGCTTATTAATTTCCAGGTTAATATAATATTGATTAATGCGTTGGCATACTATTGCAAAGGTAATATGCGAGGAAGCCTCGGGAAAAGGTCTGCGTTGAAGAGGGTATTTTGGCACAGAAATTGAAATACATTCTAATATTTTGTGAGTATCTTCCTTTAAACAAAGCAATTGACTCAATTTCTTTGTTCACATGCCAAGAGAGAGCAAGCATGATCCTGAACCCTGAAATTAGGATCTACAGCCCATTTGCTTCAGCAGCAAAAATGGCCTGCTTTGTGAAATTGAGGTGGATAACCCATTTGCTTTCGTAGCTTCAACACTGCAGTCCACTGCATGTTCAATTTAATTTATATAAGATCTATTTAGTTAAGTGGATTTAACGGTTTAATTTTATTTTGTATAATAAATTTTACATAAAATCTATTGGGTTTCATTGTACACAATAGATATGAATTACTTGATTTTCTTATAGTAAAATAAGATTTGGATCCCCTGCAAGACGCAGTTAGAGAGAGAAAGAAAGGATAGGTGGGAAGAAACTCGAGAAAGGATAGGTGGGACTTGCCGTGGGTCTCACATGTAAGTTTTACATGTTTTTTTTTTTTTTTCTTTTCTGTAACTGCATCCTGCAGTGTAAAGGGATTCAAATCTCGAAAAATGTATTTGGTACTCATAAATTTTACCTCTTAGGGTTAGTATACAAAATTTTGTATACCAAAATTTATTTTATCAAAATTTATTCTCACTTTTATTTTTATATTAAACATGTACTTATTAATGACATGTGAAACGGGAATCACTCTTTAAATTAATTATTTTGGTGATATATCATCTTCCTATTATTAAAATTCGCAATATGCCCTTCTTGACCAGAGAACTAGAGGCAAGAAACCACCCAATGAGTAAGATTAAGGACATTCCAAATAACAATGTCAAAAAAAAAAAAGGCATTCCAAATAATGACTATAATAAAATAATAGCATGTGAAGACGTAATGGGGTGGCCGCAAAACTGGCAATGGCAGTGCCTTTCCTATAAAATAATTAACTCGGTGATAATTTAACGGTATATATTTTTCAAAAGGATGTCTTAATTATATGTAATATTAAGAGTTTAAATTTTATTAAAAAATATTTTATAGGAAGAAACAGTTTTAATGAGAAAAATGTTTAGAGGAAAGAAGTACATTTAAATTTTAATATAAAAAATTATTTAATTATATGTGAATTTGTGTATAAAATTGATAATGTTACTATAAATAAATTTAAATATAAATCTAATACTAAAGAAAATTGTGCATTTTTATTTCCATAATCACAAGCCACGAAATAGATGAAATTTAATTCGTGAGTGTTGCGGTGCAGTTAATCCAAATCAAATATATAAACGGTGCTAGAGATATGAAATTTGATTTTGTTTTTGACATGTTAGTAAAGTCTATATGATTATGTGGTTAATGGATAATATTCTTGCTATCTTCATTCTCACATATATTAAATTTGTATAAATTACTCTTGATTCCTAAAGTATTGATAAAATTCAAAATTTTAATGCACCAAATTTATAAAAGCCTATATTTCATTCATGCAAAGCTCAATTTAGTAACTTCCAGTAAGTCAAACGCAATAACTATTGACATTTATTTCACTTAAAAATGATGATGACAGGCAATAGATAGTCATCTTCTCTTCACTCAAAACACACATATGCTCCCTTGTGTGTTCTATGGACAAACTGAAGAAAAAACATAAATGGGAGGAGAAAATGAGAGAAAAATACTATATGTTACTATTGGTTCTGGATCCACCAGCGTGCCTATAGACCACGTCTGACTCCGGCCTCATGTGTATGAAGTTGGTGCCATGTACTATTAATGATATATTTTTATGAAGTACATTGGAAAAAAAAAATGGAGGGCAGAATAAAGTTTTAATTTTAAGTAAATAATTTTTTAATTGAAAATTTTTTAAAATAAGAAAAAATAATGAGTGATTATGAGGTAATTAACCACCCAAAATTCTCTTATTTATTTTTATAATTATTTTAAAAATTTTAAATTTAAAAATGAAAAAACTTGCACTCTCTCTTCCTTTTTTGTTATTCTCCTTCGTCCAAACACGGTCGTCCGCTCTTTCGTTTCCATGCCATATTGGTATAGGCTAAGTGTTTCCTTTGATTTGTCTATGTTTCTCTCCCAGAAAAATTTTAGGTATGTGATTATATGAGTATTTTATTTAACAGTTAACAAGTGTAATAAATTTTTTAAAATGTATTATGTATTTATAATATGACTTATAAAATTTTAAGTATGTTAACTATCAAATGAAGTATCTAGGTAGGCATATACTTACCCAAAAATTCTCCTCTACCCATACTTGCATAATTAAATGTGTTTGATATATATGATACTCAAGTTCATTCATTTAATAAAGGAAGCATTAAGGTGAAAGTAAAATCAACATTTTGGATCCAAAGAAAGTTGTTCACTAATTTACTTCGATTCTAACACGTTGGTTTTGCTTAAATTTTAAAACATCATTCCTTTAAGGTATAAATTTTTTATTTTCATTTTACCAAAAAAATAATTTTTTATTTTCAACAAACTTTTTTCTTATTTTGCAGTTTTTTAAAGTGAAAGTAAATATTATCATTTAACTCTCCAATTATCTTTTATTTATTTTTATAAATATTTTATAATTTTTTGAATTTTGAAAAAAAAATCGCCTCTCTGTTCTTTCTCTTCCAAACTCCTCTATTCAAATATTTTAATAAATAAACTAAACTAGCCAGAACAACTTGCGAGTAGCTGGATTAATTCTAATCCCCTGTCTAGTCTGCGGTTTGATCTCCAAAATCCTTCTGTTATTGTTATTTTTAGCATTAGATACTAATATGGTCAGAAAGTTCATTTAATTTTTTTTAAAAGAAGTCACATCAACAAAAAATAATAGAAAAATTACACATAAACTCAGCTAATTTAATTTTGCTTATTTTACACATGTATAGTTATCGTTACATACATTTTTATCGAAATATAAAAGTGGGATAGTAATTTGCAGTGATGGACAAATTACAAGTGGACCAAGTGAATAACTTATAGATTTCAGTTGACTATCTATTTAATAATAAAAGCAAAAGACGATTATTTACAACAAAAAAAAGCAAAAGACGATTATGTTATGTACTTCTGTTACTCAACTTTAAAAATATTTTGGTATAGTTGTCCTTGTTATTGTTCTAATTTCTTCTTTTAGTGTAAAATTTTGTATAACTTTTTTCATAATATATTCGACTTTTGTATACTAATTTATAGACAATATTCAAGTCAAAATGTCTGAAAATAATAAACATATTTTGCTTGTTCACGGAAGCATACATATTACTCAAACCATACCAAATAATAAAAAAAAAAATTCCTATATCATATATAAATGTTGATCTCTATTGTTTCAATTTCTTGCTTTCGTGTGTGTGTGTGTGTGTTTCTATATATATAGTATGATATCATTGTACAAAAATCAATTAATATATTATATAAATTTGTCAATTTAAAAATCATTACGGTCATTGCTTTTTTTCCACCAGCGTTATAAAAATGAATTTATTCTTTAAAATATAAAGTCTACTTTAGGAATTATATTATCCCTGTGAGACCAAATGATCAGGATATAAATAAAACTACATAAACATATTTATACAAACAATATAAACATTGTATATTCTAGTTAAATGTTCTAAATTCAAATATGATAATTATATATATGATCGATATATGTTTTTATACCTATCAGCTAACTCTTGAGTAGTGGCATGCATCATTCTTATTTAAAAACGGCACACGCAAGAAGCAAACATTTACGATGTGACGGTTCATCATAATTAATAATATGCTTGAATCAAACTTTGACTCGTAAACAAACAAAAAAAGGTACAATAATTCCATTTATGGAGGCGAAGAGTAAAGAAAGGGATTGCAATAATATTCTACTTTCGCCATTGAAGAGGATCAACCGAGTGCAGGTAAGACTTTATTTTCCCCTTCTCTGCTTGATTAGATTGAGAATGAAGAATAACTCACCGCAACTGACTATGTAAACTTGATTGGTAATGAGAATAATTGATATGTGATGAGACATTTCCTTAGACTGAAAAATTACTTTTTGTATACAATTCTAATGGTCAAAGATATAACACCATTACACCAATAAAAAAGAATGCATTCGAACTGGTAATTAATTAACCCAAGAGTTTTTTTAAATTTTTAGAAAAAATCAAAATAATAGTATGAAGAAGAATAATCAAAGGAAGCTTTTTTTTCTTTTGGTTGCATGATTGTGCATAAAATAAAATATATGCATCTTTGACAAATGGGGAATTCTAGAGAGGTTTTTTATAATGCAACGTTACGGTAATCTATAGATGAAGTAGACATTACATATCTTAAACGCTCTATTTAATAATTGACATGTGTTATTAATATTTTAAAAAGTGATGTACATTTTAAAAAATTTCTTGAATGCTCTTGAAGTAGTAATTTTTCTTATTTCATGCAAATAAATGTAAAACAAATGTATAAAAATGATGTTAAACCTGATATCATGTACTTATTTATCTTGTATTCACTTATACAAAATAAAAAAATACTTACATAAAAATATATAATAATTTCTCATACATTTATAACACGATTTATCAAATTTTACACATAAATTTTTTTTTTAGAGATAAACAACGCACCACATATGAGAGATAAGACTTGCGCGAGTCAACTAAAGAAGGATTCAAATCGATGTGTTCCACGTTCATTTGGATTTGACCGTGAACCTGTGATAGTGAACCGTGAAAATGGCCTAGCACTAGTATAGGAGCCATTAGCATCCATCGAGACATCGATGTTTGCGTCGGGTTGTGGTGCATTATTCTCAAACGAATCTTCTTTCAACCATTTTTCTTATACCACAAGTTATTTGTAATGGTGTGCACTCACCAGCAGCAGTACTATTGAAGTCTTCAAATGTTTTACTTGGCTTCTTCGTCGTGAAAATTAGATGTGGGAATATTCTTCTTTAACCAATTTTAATTTTTGAGAAAGCAGTAGATCCATATATGACCAACAAGAATTACCATATTAATTAACTGATTAAACACATAATTAAACCAGAGTCAGGAATGTTTCAAAGCCCTAAAAATTTTCATTTGTAAAGAGTTACTTACCTAGCTATATATATGGCATCTCCCGCCACATGTGATTACAACTTACAAGTCATTAATCACCAAATTCGTTGCGTCATAAGATAAATTTTAATCCAACTAGCCTAGCATGATGTTATTTAATTTAGAATTATTATGTTGTCAATGCTTTAACTTAATTTTATTAGTAGTTTGCTGACTTTATCCTTTAGACAAAAAGTAAATAAATATATATGGAATGCTTTCAAGTGGCTAGAAGGGTTGAAAATCTTTATTAAAATTCTCGGCGGGTTTCATATTACTTTAAGCTTTTGGTCGGGATATAGAAAGATATCTGTGGGGGAAAATGAAGGAGATGAAAATTAGTAAATATATTAATACATGCGTCTTATCTATTCATTTTAAACTTTTACTTCTTCCTCCTTTCCTTGCTTTTAATTTCCCAAACAGACAATAAATTGTATAAAGTCTCAAATTGTTTACTTAATTTCAACGTATATGAAAGCTCCTTAATTAAAGGTATGAATATTAGCTTGATAAATCTACAACAATGAATTATTAGTATATTTTTCACTCATTCCGCCAAAAGAAATATATTATTCTCACAAATTTAATGATATTTTATAGTAATTTATGTGCATCTAGGTTTGTAAATTTTTTGTTTTAATGATCATGGCCTCCTATCTGTTAATGAGATTTGAGATTGGGAACTCCAAGAGGAGCACATGTACTAAACCATTGGGATATTACTAAGGGACTTAGTATTTTTTTTTTTTTTATAATGAAGGATATTTTTTAGTCCATATATTGGAACTAACACTACGTACTAGTGGTAACTAATATCCATGAAGTATAGACATGGACATGGGTGTGAAACACGGCTTGAAGACGAACAATTTATCAACATGTGTGAAACACGTACGGCAGGAGACAGACAAACCAACATAATAAAGTCTAGTTGTTAGAGCATGAATGTGACAAACACTGAAGTTTGGGGTTTTTTTTTCTTTTTTCGTTTGTAAGAGTAATATATAGAAATCTGCAAGAGTTGTGGTTTAAGTGATAGCAAATGTTTTTGAAGAGGAAATAACTATGTGATTGACGAATATTAATATATATAATATAAGGTTTTTTTTTTTCGTCAGGGCGAGGGTGGGAATTCATCCCACAGCAGGAATCAATGTCAGAGAGAGACTGTTTTAAGGCTTTCTTTCTTGTTATTAAACCACTAGCCTGAACCTCATTACATAAGACAGTTATCCCAAAATCTTATTCGCAGATTTATTTGGAATGCAAAATGTGCTTACATTCCATTGCACAACACTTTTTTTACAACAAACAAAAAAAGAAAAGAAAAACTAGTCTCATGTCGATCTGGTGATGTAATTTCAGAAAACCAAAATCACGTGGGCATTTGGCTACATTGACGATTATTACTCGCGAATATGCATAGGTATGAGAAGATGCACAGGGAATTAAAGCACGTGTAAAATGCATGCAAGCATATTCATTGATCCGTTGTAAAGATTTCACTTTCCGCTTTCAAACAGTTCACACGATCGACGAGCTTCATCTCTTCAGTCGCCTTTTCCCTTTTAATTTGTAGTAGCTGTCGGTTCCCAACTGCCCGGAAGATTCTCAATCAACCCTCTGAGAATTGAAGTGCCGCTGTTAATTTGCAGCAGACTACGTAGCAGGTCTATCGAACTTATACCTCCAGGTATGAATTTTGGACAGTATATAATTACTACTGTACACAATACAGATGAGTTGGGTAATCCATGGACCATTGACAGTGGCCTAGAAAAAAGTTTCTTCCTTCAAAATTATACACTTGAATTTATCAACAACACCGTGATCAAGGAAAAATTATTAAATGTTCTTAAAGTATAATAAATACATATTTTAAAAAATATCTTTACCGTTAATTTTAAGTAATTGAAATTATATAAGTTTTTTTAAAATTAAGGGTGAAGATGTTCCAAAAGCATAAGCATGCAATAATTTCCAGTGACCAAGGTAGATATTGGGGGGTTGGTGCTAGTCTTAATCACCTTTGGTGCCTGGTTAGCAAATATACTTGGATACAAGGAGAATTGTTCCAAGCTTCGGAGTGTAACCTAAGGATGCCTCTTGCTTTCTCTTTCAGATACGAAGCACAATCCGCTTGCATCACCATGCAAAGCTTTGACACCGCTCCAACCCTCAGCATCTCTAGAACCACCTCATTCGATGCTGAAAACATAGCAATCAAGGAAAGCACATGAAGGGCTCGATCATCGGTTGCAGGGGAAACCCTCAGAATCCTTTTGGAAACCACCGCGATGCCCGCTGCGTGCCGTAGAAACTGTTCTCTCCCCTCAGCACAGGAACACAGGTGCGCCAGAAGGTTAAACGCGAGCTCCGTTAGGTTCTTTCCCGGTTTGTCGAGTTCAAGCTCGATGAGTTCTGTGACTGCACCTGCTTCCACAATCCTCGTCCTGTTTCTACCCAAAGGGCACGTTTCTATAAGCACATGCAAAGCAGATTTGATAGCCTGTTGAGAGACTGCCCTGTTTCTCAGCACTCTTACGATTTCTCTGAAGAATTCAAGGTTTAAACTGCCTAACAGGGTTGAATTGGTGAATTCAATTGCCGAGTTCAATACGGGCATTGCTTCGTTTACCATCTTGACGTTGTTTTCCGCGCGAAGTTGCAAAATCCAAGTCAACGACTTGATGAGTTCCAAGTTTTCACCAACCAGAGGCTTCATGTTGTTGGCCATGGCTGGAGCACTCCAGAGTAGGCGAAGAATTCTCAGAGCTTCTTCTAGGCACGTAGTGTTGCCTTCCTTGAAACTCCTCGTAATGACCAGAACCATGGCCTTGGCTACTCCTGCCTCTGCCATGCACGTTCTGTTCCTCTCGCTCTCTGTAGCCAGAGCATGCATTTTCTCCAATGCCGTTTGATAGCAACGAGGAACCCCGAGATCCCTGACAAGTTTCTGAACGTGGATCTTGTCGAGAGGGGATTTCGGGGTCGGGATCCGATCAACGCCGTTGGCGGCGTTTGCCGAGCACCATGCCTGGATCAACCTGCGTAGCGTGTGGTTGGGTGTCAAGGAATCTGAGCTTCTCGGCAATGGCTGCTTGGTAACAGGGCAAGCGCAATCTTTCGCCGTCCGCAACCACTGCTCGATGCTTTCTCTGTCATAGGTTATGCCCGTCACGGCCGTCACAGGGTCCTTCATGATCTGAAGCGAAATGGGACAAAGAAAATACTGAGGAATTTCAATTTCGGCCATTGTATCAAAGGACATGAAACAATGATACTCTTTTTTCAGAGATGGTGATGTTTGAAGAACAGGAAGAAGAAGGAAGAAAAGGTATTGCTTTCTTGGGTAAGATAAAACGGCTCTATGAGAAGATTATATATATATACAATACATGTATGTGTTGGTGACAGAGCAGAAGATATTGCTAGACGAAAGGTTAGAAACTCGTTGCATTTTCCTTGTTTTTACCCGTCAGAGATGCTTCAATTTGTCAATGCTGCCTTGGGTGGTCAAACCCAGCAGCAATCGTTTGAAATACATCATCGTGGCTTTTGAATTTTAGATACATGAATTTCCTAGGTGTGCATCATGCTCTGCCACATGGCCCAACTTTACTGGCCATTAGCTTACGTTGATGTTGATGGCTAACACTGTAGAAACTTTTATTTACTTTGACAGTAATATTCTTAAAAGAATCTCAGTAATTTAGATTTAGATTTAATTTTAATTTTAATTTTATTATTTAAGATTATAAATTTAATCTAACAGTTAAATGATTACATTATGTCATATATTATGTATTTATTGAATAAGTGTATTATTTTGAAAATATTCAAAAATTTCTTTTAATTCTGTGGAGGGCTGTTTTGGATTGTGGTTCAAACTACAAAAAGACAATAACTTCTTCTGGGGGTGGGGGCGGATTATACAGAGGAGGCCAATGACAAATTAAGTTTCAAACTTGTATGATTGTTCATGTACATTCAATGAACAGTAAGTTTTACTGCTTTTTTCTCATCGATGAGAAGTTTCCATTGCTTTTTTTTTTTGTTCGTTCTGTGTATTTTTGACCCACCTCTGAGTGTGCGCAACAATGTATGGTGGGCCACTTGGAGTTTAAACTTTGTGTGTAAGATTCAAAGAAGAGAGGTGAGGTTGAGTTTGAATTCAAACCTCATATGTTTGAGCATGGCTCTGAGGACCACAAGGCCGATTTGGGAAACGAAATTACCAATGTTCATCATCAATATCATCGATGAAATACTGACATATAATAATTATATAATTTATATTATATGCCAGTTTGAGCCACGCATAACGCGATTAATTAGTCAGACATGACATGATGTCGCATGTGAAGGTTAAATAAAGAGAAAATATTACTGATTAATCAGTTACTGATCTCCACGAACTAAAAGTGATGCATAATTAATCACCAAAAAAGTAGATAAAAGTGATCCATAATTTTCAATTCATAGCTTTTTCTGCATGACGAAGTAGACAGATGATAGTAGCACAGTTCGGTGTGAACGCCGTTTTCTCTACTATTGTCCACAAGGTATTGCGTGCCAAACTACCATCAAAGTTGGTTCAACAAATAGAAACGGGATTGGTGTGGAGATATTCGAACAAGAACCAAAAAAAATAATAGGACCGATATGCGTATTCTCAAAAAGTCTTAGTTTTGATTCTTGTTAAGTTTTTCATTGATAGGCTATTTGTCAGTGTCACCCTAAATTTTCGTTAAAGCTAATTGTATGTCCTGACAATGGAATGAAGTAGCATTTTCTTTCCTTATACTTTTCTGTACTAAAAATAATATGATAATAAACCAAATCTGAGTAGAATTCTTCTAAACATTGGAAGAGATTGGAATCAATAAAGCTTTTGATCAATTCCCATAGATGATGGCAGTGAGGAGTCCTTGTTCTCCGTCCAAGAAAGAGGATCACAGACGCCAGATATGGCACTTGGATGATCAAGTCAAACCATGAAGGAGAGAATATTTGAGAAAAAGAGAATTAATGCAAAAGTTGCCACAATAGAATTAGTCTGAAAGAGATATATACCTCCTTTATGTGCTCTCACCCAATTCGGATGGTGGTTAGATGGGGAAAAGGGTTTATTATGGCTGGGGATGGTAATATAGACATGTCCCTCGCGTACTAACCTTACCCCGTATGTGGTGGGCTTTTGACTTGTTCCATGTGATTGATTTAGGGAGAGCTAGAGTTGTATGTTCTTTTAATATTTTTTTTAATTTATATAAAATAATAGTTGATTTTTAAGATTATAATTAATTATTATATAAATTTATGTAAAATATTTATAAGTGTAAGACAGGACAACTAAGACATAGGTTTTAAATATTTTCATAAAATGAGTTTGAGTTTTAGGAATAAGAAACAGATAAGGATAGGTTATGTTGTATTATAAAAGATGCAGGGCGAATTCAAATTGTACAAAAGCCTAGCCTATCCGCCCAACTATCATTCCTAATTATAACGGTGTCATTTTGATGCTAGTCTAAAAATACAATGAAGGTTTACATTATTGGTTGCATTTTGAGTTTTTTATTCGAAAATGATAACTAAGTAGACGTCGTAAGTATCATGGGAAGTTACAACTAAAGTTACGTAACAGAATTTTGTTTAATTAATTCCATTAATAGGGAATTGGGTGGAAGTTACTCCTTGTTTTTGTTACCTTCATCTTTTCTGTCACTCTAGGTTGACGCTATACACCGTGCCCAAAAAGTCAAAAAAAAGTATAATTTCTATTACGCTTAGATTTCATCTTTTGTAGTTTCGGATAGACGGTGCTTTTTATACCTTTTTTTTTATAAAAAAAATTATACAAACAATTGCTCATATAATTTTAGATAAAAATAATATAATTTTTTGACATACAATTAAGATAAATGTTTTGTAGAAAGACATTTTAGGTTTTGTCTTTAAAATTTTTAACGAGATTTAGTGTGTATTTAAATTAGAGTTTGTATCTTTAATTTTAAATAAACTTAATTTTAGTCAGAAATAAACTTGTAATGAAGTTATTTATGTTTAGAAACATCTATCTAAAAATTAATTTTGTCAAAATTAATATTATTTGAATAATATTAATAAAAATCATATTTAAATAAAAAATTACTAAAAAAGATATGAATTTATATTATCCATTTATTTCATTTCATTATCTTTTATATTCATAAATATTAGTATAATAATTTTTTATTTCTAATTTCATTATTAAATTAAAAATAAAAAAAAATGCATGACATTTTAACTTTTAAAACAATGCCCTTAAAAAAAAATCAATTTTTAAATAACTTTTATTTGCAAACAAATTATTGCATGTAGCAAATTTGTTAAGCTTAATTATGAGTGCTTTTTCAAATAATAAATAATAGAATAATATCCCATCAAAGAACTAATAATATATCTACATTTAAATTTTAAAATTAAGAGTTATCCTATTCCTACCAACCTTCCTATCTTCCATTCTCAACTCTTCATAACCTCCCAAATATCCTGCCACCTCACCTATGCTTTTGGTAGCTTATGGAGTTGGCCTCTTTCCCTTGTGCTTTCTACCCATTCCAGTAACTCCCACTATTACTGTCAGGGGAGTGGATAAATCACACTGGAACAAGAATAAGGGAGGGCAAATCACACTCCCCAACAAAACGCTAGCCCTTCATTCTGATGGTAATACTCAATTTTTTGTTGTTACCATTTGTAATTTGGAGTCCATTTTGCACCAATTTTTTAATTGCAGAGAAGGATAAAGTGGGAAGGTTGATGTAAATAATTGTTGAGAGAGTTAGATTTTTGGGATGAATCTCTCTCTGTCCAAGGCACCTAATGGAAAAGCAACTATATTTTGTTTCTAAACAAACGAGCCTTTAGCCCCAAAGTCTCATTTTTCTGTGATTCTAAAATGCAAATCAAATATCATATAAAAAAGGCAAATGTGATTTTGGATGACTCAAGTGCACGTTTGGCTTAGCATACGCCGAACCAAATATAATTTTGGATCTATACATATACTAAAAATAATTATCTATACTTTCATTTTTTAATGTTTTTCTTTTTTTTCTTTTGATAAATTAACGTCTTTCTTTTGGCCGGGTATAATATATATAAAAAAAAATTGGTCATATATAAATAAATTTTCATTTTTTCTGGACATTATATATCAATAAATTTTCCAGTCGCATAAACTTTTAAACTTAGTTGCAATTTTGATACTTCTATTTTAATAAAATAAACGATTTTGTCCCTTTATTTTGAAAATAAACTATTTCGTCATTTTTGATCCATATGTTAGTATGCTGTTAAAAACTTAATGAAAAATACTAATATAGCATTTAAAAATATGATTAATTACAATTTTAGTTTTAATATTTTAATAAAATGAACTATTTAGTCCTTTAATTTTAAATATATAATATTCTATCATATTATATAATATAATCTTATGTGTTAATTTTAAGAAAAAAATATTTATTAAATCTACTTAACAATAAATAAAAAAGCATACATATACATAATTTTTTTTGTAACAATAAATATATTTTATTTGTTCATGGATATATATAATTTTATTTTTTTATATTTTTTTATTAAATAAAAATTTAAACAACAAAAAATGAGAACTATTTATTAACTTAAATCACTAAGGTAAAAGTTATTACTAAAGTGATCAAAACGTAGTTGATTTATAAGCAATTACATTTTAATTATGTGAATAAAATTGTTTACTGAACTTAAGTAGTTTAAATTAATCAATTGTTATCATATTTTGTAGTTTATATATAAAAAGAAAAATAATTAAATGAAATATGAATATTTAAAATTTATTTATATTTAATAATTGTTTGTAAAATTGATTTTAGATATTTTTTTGAATTAAAATAATTCACTTGATATTATAGTATGTAAAATAGAATTTTATTTATTTAAGTATTAAATATTTTTAAAATTAGGAAACTAAATTATCCATTTTGTTAAAATAAATAGATCAAAACTGTAATTAAGTTGATGTTTTAATGTTAAGTTAGCATATTTCGTTAAGTTTTTTAACTGTCCACTAACAAAGAAATTGAAAGTGTTCATTTTATAAAAATAAAAAAATTAAATAATTTATTTTTAAAATTAAAGGATCAAATCATTCATTTCTCTAACATAAAAGTACTAAAACTATAATTAAGTCAAATATTTAACGTTTTACGGAAAGACTTGCTGTGGGTTTCTTAACCCAAACCCACTTGACCAAACCGAACCCCTAATCTGCATTTCAAACGGGTTGTCCAATTTGTTTGAGCCTACCCTAAGCCCAAAACATGCTAGTTCGATGATAAAGATCAAACATCGTAAGCATCTATGTAGTTCGCTCGTGGAAACAAGAACAACACAACTTCTAACATAATTTATATTAATACTCTTTTGTTCATTATTTTCTAATAAAATTAAAGATTCATAACACATCATATACGTCCCAATTTATAAGCAGGCCAGCTTTGGAAAGAAATTTCAGATACCTGATCCATGCACAGGCGGCTTCATTAGAAAACTTCATCATCTATGACCCAAAAAAAAAAAAAACAGAAAACTTCATCATCGTTCATTTGCTACTAATTTAATTATTTCCTCGGTTAACTTTTTCCATTCAAAATAATACATCTGGGAAGTCTTGGATGTTCAGCAAATATTTTCACACCATGATTATTAATACGAATTTGGATCCCTTAATGTAAATTATTTAAACGACAACGTCATATGAAAAAGAAAAATAGATATAAAATTCTGTATGAGATAAAGATCATAGATTTCGGTGCCGGGATTTGAATCTCCCAGCACGGGCTTGAGTCTGATTGCTATATATGCCTCAAGCCCATCGTATGTTTTGAATACTTTGTCCAGAGAACCAGGTTGTCTAAGGTGATGAGCCTTGACCAGAACCAATGCTTCACGGCTTCATGCAGTTTTGGAGCTCTCTTGTTTGAACACGACAGAAATTCTATTAATAATAATTTTTTGTTTGAAAAATGAAAAAAAATTCTTAAGTACTCTCAATTAACATTTGCTATCTAAATCTGATACTCCAGGTTTGGTAGAAAATCAAGTTACCACCCGAATAATTTGCTCAAGTGTAACAGAGAACTACACTAAATTAGTGAAAACATGACACATGGCAATAAGTATGAATGTATGCAGTTAGATTAAATTTTATAATATTATATAATAAAATTTAGAAAAGATGTAAACAGTTCTAAGAATGTCTCGGAAAAATGGGGTTACAAGTTACAACATTTAAAGCAGTACCATGAGGATATTAATTTAATTGACATCGTCTCCCCAAGCGTCGTCTCTCAATTTTTGCCTGGTGACAATACGTTTCCTCCTAGCATCTTCTTGCTTTCTATATTCTTGGGACCCAAAACTCGTGGATGACAGTTTTAACCCCATCCCGTGAGCAATCAGCCTCTGCGCTGCTTGGGCCGAGGTCTGTGGCCTTTGCCGAGGCGGTTCCAGGTCTGAATGATCAATGAAACAGGAAAGACATGTAAGACGAGACTAATTGGTCTTAACGTTAATTCACTGACAAGTGCAATAAACGAAGGGATTTAATTTTGGCACACTTCCAGTGTAAAAAGTTTCTGTTTTACACAAATATTGAACTACATAATGCGGCCTGTTTAGTAACAGTTAAAAAAGTTTTACTGGAAGTTAAAAACCATAGTTGCTACAATTATGTGACACTTCCTTGTTTATTGTTAGTTTAACTCTAAACAAAGATGGGCAAGTTGCAAAATATATCAGATCTTGGGGAACTACATTTTAATTAACTGTTAACTCTCACGGGTAGTGAAACCAAGTTTGAGTGACCAAACCAGGCTGTTTAGTTAGTTCCAAAATACTTCCATAAATATAGAAAGTGACCCCACACAGACGAAGCAGGAACTGCCTTGTTATCAAAACTCCAAACACCAACTTACCCAAAAAAAAAAAAAAAACTCCAAACACCAACTAGTAGTGAAACCAAGTTTGAATTAGAGAACCAGGCTGTTTAGAAAGCCCCAAATACTTCCATATGGAAATAGACCACACACACATGCACAAAGCACACTATAATTACGTTTCCCTAAAAGCTGATCCTAACTGAGTTGACAGATACTCTAATCGAGCCGAGCTTTTCATCACGGCTATCCTCAGATTCCCACTATTTCAATTTCAAAAGAAAATGCATAACAACGAGACATTTATATAACGGTAAACAAACTTACATAGATAACCAAAAATAAAAAATAACAAACATATATTGCCCTCATGCAGCAGAAAGAGAAAGCAGTTAGTAAATTACCTCTTGCTGTAATTGAACTAAGAAGTGTATCATCTTCGGCAAGTATCCTCACAGTGAATGGACAACGAATACTGTTTCGGGCCTCAAGTGCTGCATTAAAAACTTATGGAATTGAATTGCCAAGTAGCCGAAGTACCAAACAAAGACTAGACATTAAAAACAATGCATTCCACCCAAATTGATGCAATATAAAGATACAAAATAGTGATTGATAATGCGAAGCATCTGAGATCAAGGAATCCATTATATTAAAATCAATCCATCCCCCCCTCCCCCAAAAAAAAAACAATATGTCACGCTTCTCACAAAAAAAGAAGAAGTCATGCTTTAGCTTCTATATGTTAGTCGTATATCAAGTGATCAATGATGGGAAAGAAGTTGTTCAAGAGAGACTCTTTCTCGAATAAGATAATTGTAACAAAGATAGCTTTGTGCATACTTAAGTTACACCAAACCAGCTACCCATGCCACACTGCATATATTGTCTGATATAAATTTGTTTTTGTTTATGAGAAGAAAGAGCAAGGTTGTCTCCAGGTCATCTTATTCTTTGACTGTTACGTGCCCCATCACCAATAACAAAACTGAACAACTTAGATAACTAATATAACTATCTTATATATTTCTAGTCTAATAAAACAACCTCTCCTTAACACAAAAAACTTAGATGTACTTGTGAAAATATTAACGCTAAAGGCCATTTCATATTCTCTATACAAGTGCTGCTCTATATGCATAAACCAGACAGTAATTGAATTAGAAATGTATATATGCATAGACTAAACAGTAGTTGAAATAATTTTTTGTTAATTTCACCCCTCTTGCTAAAGACATTATTTTACGCAGGTTTATATAGATCCTCCAGTCCACTAATATCATGCACAAGCCAAAGAACCAAAGATAAACAGCAATAGGAAACACAGTTTCTTGGATACAACCATAGCACCCTGTTAATCATTTTGAAGCAATTGTGCAACATCTGCTTTATTACAGATTTCTCAGGTAACTTGTTCTAAAAAGATGTCAACTGTCATCCTTGAGAACTGCAA
This sequence comes from Castanospermum australe, assembly GCA_019955255.1. Taxonomy (NCBI): domain Eukaryota; kingdom Viridiplantae; phylum Streptophyta; class Magnoliopsida; order Fabales; family Fabaceae; genus Castanospermum; species Castanospermum australe. The sequence continues at coordinate 1,796,833 of NSJW01000018.1, forward strand.
AGCCATTTGATGAATCACTTTGAGATGCACTTCTTTTTGGTTGTACTATCTCCTATATACCACTCTACCACCATGAAATTGGGTAAAGGTGTCATTATCACATTTATTATATATGACTTTAGAGAGGAAAACAGCCAATCATCCTCTCTTGTCCAATAAGCAAAGGCAGGAGAAACTCCTTTGTTTCAAATGATGATAGTGTCAGTCAAACAATACCAATCTTTGACTCTCACATCACAGTCAGATCTATGCAAATAGCAGTTATCATCAGTTACAACTTACAACAAATTTTCAAAGTGATTCACACTACTTGATTTATAATTACTGGACGATGTTGTCCAAGAGAGGACCGAAGTGGAGGATCCATATAGAAGAGCTCAAATACTAGTTTTCATAAGGATGCATGTAGCAATCTTCCAATATTAGTGGTCATCACATCTTAAAGTCTCAACTATTGCAACATGCAACCATAATTCAGCATCATAATACCAACAATAAACCTTATGCATGTAAAAATTACGATAATATTACATTAAAAAAAGTGAAAAACAACAATAAAGCAGGTAACTTAGTAATTACCAATGGAAGGTGATCGGAATACTGCAATTGCAGCTGTATCATTGACCCAGCGAATCACAAATCCACGATCTTTGAAGCCCTCAAAAAGCTTCTCAAGCTCTATTGTCCTAGTACTTGGTGGAAAGTCAGCCAGAACAAGAACATGACAGGTCCCATATTTTGCTGAATTGAATAAACAATAATTAGAATCTAAATGTTTTCAACACAATACCTTATGCGTGCAAAATCCAAGTAGCAGAAAAGATGCATTATCTTTTGAAAGCATATGAACTGAACACTAGGGAAAACGAAAATTATGATATGGTGTATTAGAAGCAATCATAACCAACTAGCAATGCCAGAAACCATTGCATAATGTAACATAAAAATCTCCATGAAAAGTAACTTGTGTGGCACAAAAATAAAAGATGTGGGCATACAAAATAAGCACATAACTAATTTTTACTGGATGATTGAAATGTCAGACATCACTTACAGTTTCTTATATCTCTTTTGTCTTCTGAACTACAGTCAGTCTCTTCATCCTCAACATCAATGACTGAGTTATCAAGTAGCTGATCACTATAAAGTTCATGTTTTTCATAAGAGAATGTTCCTCTTCCACGCCGCTTTGGGGTTTGACTTTTGGTGTTCTCCAGTTTAAGATTTGATACTCCAGATAAACAATCTGAGGATACCGTGGGGAGTAAGTCATCAGGTTCACGATCTGCGATTGCTTCCCAATCTGTAATATTTCACAATATCAGTCACATTGCAATAATAAACATCATTAAAATTGATATAATATGATTAATTGTATGATAATAGATGTCAAAGACAAAAAGGCAAATATCTAAATTCTAAAATCAGTATACTATTTCCCCTTCACAGAATGGGGGAAAATGAATCCAAAGCAACACTGCTGCTTAGAGTGAAAAATTAAATTCCATAAAAAGCCATGAGAAATATATTACTGTGAAGATGAAAATTTTTTTGATGTTCTTTCATGTTTTTATCGAAGTTTGGGATTTTCTACAATTTTCTTTTTGAAAGATTATTCCATATATGGAGAATCATATAGCAGTTACGAACAAACCGATGCCTTGACATATAGCAAAGAAGAAAATGTACTTGACTTTAAAGGACTGTAGCTATATTTTTAGATAATTTTGGTCTAAAGGTCATCTAAAGGAAGCATGAAGTAAAAAGAGTTAATATACTAAATTACAATATTTTCTTTCAACTGTCTGTTAATAAATAAATGCAAGTATAAGATTGGGAAAAAAATTTATCTGCATAGTATTCATAGTGTCACAATAATTATGACTAGGATTGAGACAAAAAAAAAAAAAGTGATGAAAACCAAGAATTAAGGATGATGTATCTGGCCCTAAAGTCTAAACAATACCCAGAGAATGGAGGGATCAATGGACTTTGGAGTTGGAGACTCACCCAGATTTTCAAGATTAATAATAGAAGTTTGCACGAGTCTTATGATTCAAATAAAATAAGACAGAGTTCCTACCATTTTTATTAATCAAAAGGTCTCGTGTTCTCACTGTCTTACATGGAACAAATTGGTTAATAAACTGTTTACTGTTATCAAGAACCCATAAAACTTTCTTGTCAGGGTCTGTCCATCACCATATAGCCAGCGGTACATAACACCCAGTCATTTGATAAAAAAGATATGGACATCAGAAGAGAAAAGACTTAATTGATTCTGACAAACACCAGGAAGTAACTACAATAACCAAAACTAAATCAAGCAACAGAAGGGGGAGAAAAAGCGGTATTTTATACAATATATAGAAAACATACCATCATCTGAAGAACCATTGTCAGGGGAAGCCTCAGCAGGTAAGTCTGTAGGCTTTCCAAGATGCCCTTCAGAAAGAAGCCAATTCCCATCACAAGAGATGAACAGTTGCCATTGCGATTAGGGAGACTAAGGGCGAATAGAGATGTACCATGATTCGAAGCTCCACGAGGGAGAGAATCTTTTGAAGACGAAGCAACATTGGTTGGTGTAATTCGATCCTCCTTGGAGTCTTTCACAGCTTCTGCGTCACTGAAAATGGAAAAAACCAAAACGGAAATTAAAAACGACAAACTCAGAAAAATTTCTTGACTTAAATAAACAGCTTCTAATTCCTCAAATCGACAAACTCAATTTCACCGATTATTCGCATCGGGTCTCGTCGAAAGACCATAGCCTTCCGTTTCGACCAAATTAAATTATCGTCAAACAAAGCGAAAGAAAAAAGAAGAGAGAGAGAGATACGCAGAAGGGCGAATTTGGGCAGTCCTTTGTCTGATGAGGGAAGCACGAGAGTGAAGCTCATCGGCTTTGAGAGAGAAGCCCTTGGAGGAGTAAAGCTTGGCCAAGTCGGTGAGAACAGAGGCCAATTGGAGCTGTGAAGCAGAATCTGGGTTTAGGGTTTCGAGATTGGAGAGCACCGATTGAAGGAGGGAGATGGCGCTCTCGATGTCCCCTGCGGCTACGAGGTCTTCCACAGCTTCGCTCCAATTTTCTTGTACTCGCTCTTCCTCCATTGTCCAACAATGGTGCTCCAATTCTGATCGGAATTTTCTTCTGCTCGTTCTCTGCAACTTCAGATATCAACGCGGTCGCAGCTCCGCAGTGCGCGCTTTCAACTTTTGCTGCCGCGGATCGGAGAGGTTCCTCCTCGAGAAAAGATAAAGGTTATGATCAAATTGCCTCTACCTTGTTCTTGTTAGTTATAGCTAGAGCCTATGGGGTATGCTTCAAAGTTCAAACACATTAAACTCATTAAAATTGAATCAAAACTTTATTCATAAAAAGAAATTAAAATTGATTGGTTTCTTTTGGGGTTTTGAATAATTCTATTGCCACGATAAGCTGAAACAACCTGATTAATTAGTAGTCCTATTTTTTTTTAAACATTCAATCATTCATGATGGTTAATTTATTGGTCATTATATATACATGTTAATTAATTTGTAATATATTAAAAATTATACTTCCAAAGTTTATGTCAATTACTTTTCTTTATTAAATTATTATCACTCCGTATCAACTATTTAATTAGTATGAAACTATTAATTTATGTCTTTGTTTATATCTACATTTTTATTTTGTTGATGAATTGACAGATCTTTCTTTTTTTTTTTTGGGTGAATCTTTCTTAATGTTAAAATGTACATGTTATCATTTTATAAATTTTTGTATTCGTGTATCTTGGAAATATATACCTTTTCAAGAAATTAAGCACCAAATGTAAGTATGGAACCAACTGTTTTAGTCCTGTCTGCTTTAGTTTAGTCAGAACTTTCAATTTTGTTAATGTGGTTTGATTCCAATATTTTTAAAACCAGCTAACCAGATCTTTATCTTGGTACAGAATGAGCCAAAGCCCAAACTAAAGCCAACAAGTAAGGGAAATTAACTAGCACCAGAAAAAAAAAAAAAAACTGGCACCAGAAGTGTCAGCCATCACGAAGCTAGCAGCATCTTGGGGAGGGCAAAAGCAAGTCATAAAGCCCAACTGGTGAGTCAGCCCTAATAGCAAAACTATTTGTAACAAGGATTTGGATTTTATTTTAATAGGAAAATTTGAGGAGTTGTAATCATGGATAAAAAAAAATTAAAAAAATAAATTTTAATAGTTTTATAATTTACTATTATAATATATTTTATCATATATTAATTACTAAATTTTTGATTAATGATTATAACTCTTTATTAAAAAAAAGTATCACACTTTAAAGGCATTAAATTCTTATAACAAAATTAACTTTTTATTATAGTTTTTAAATTTAAGAAAAATTAAAAAAAGGAAAAGAAAGAAACAAAAAAGGAGGAAGAAAGGAAAATGAGAAAATGTATGAAGACTTACTTTTTTTATTTTCTATACTTACCTTTGAGACCTTGAGGAGAAAAGTTAAGGAATTTATCTCTTTCTTCTGTCTCTATTCCCCTCCTTAAAAATCTTTCAAATATGGGTTTTAGTTGTTTTTTTTGTTTTTTACCCTTCTTTCCTTTCCTTACCTCTCATCTAATTAAATATAACATTAGCATGTGACAAGTTGAACAAACTAGTTATGCCTCTAACATCTATTGAATGCTACTAACTAATATAAACTTGGACTAGTTTGAGCTTGCATTTGAAACTAATATAACTCACACGCACCTTAACCCATTGATTTTTTTAAGTGTAAAAAAAATAAAGGAGAAAAAAGACACCAAAATTATCATATTTGAATAATTTAAAGTGCAAAATGTGTTTCACCGAATAAAGTGCAAATAAATAATCATTGATAAAAAAAATCAAAGAATTTTTTTTAATAAATCATAATTTATTATTCATGTACTTATATTTTATCAAATCATTCTTTTAATTTCAATAACTATCCTATCTCTGCTAGGTAATCAGGACATTATTATTAGTTTCCTTTTTTGAAGAGTGTAAACTAAATTAACCAGCTAACGTACCAGCAATGGATTCAAAAATTTTGGATAGTGAGACAAGGACAACATGATTAATAAACTTTAATTTAAGTGTTTAATTATATTTATACATAAAAATATAATAATATAAAGTAATAAATAGTAATTTTACATTTTTTACACAATTTCATATTTAAAATTGCTGAATTAATGATTTTCTCATTATCAATACAATTAATGTTAGGTGTATGGATCAATCATACATAGCATCACGTAACATGTTACCAATTTGCCTTGTCTTAACCAAATGAGTTGGCCCGTTTGTTAAATGGTTTTAGAATCAATAATGTTATTTATATACCATTTTTATTATACTATTTTTTTAGAACAATAAAATAAGAAAAACACACATTCTAACACATTTTCTCTATCTTTCTTTTCTTAAATAAGGTGGTGTAAAGAATAGTGTAAAAATAATGGTGTGTAAGAATAATTTTCTTTTTAGAATCTAGAAATCCCAATCCAACCCTTTAAAGGTGAGAAATTCTTTCACCTTGAGTACCACTAAAATTATGTTCTATCTAATTATATCTTGATATTTTAATATTAAATAATTAAAAATATATTAAAAAACACATATTTAAAAATAAAAATAACTAATGTTATATTTATAAATGTATTTTTTAATTATTTACTGCTAAAGTATTAAGATATAATTAGATGAAAACATAATCCTAATAACGTTGTATCAACATGCAAGAATTCTTACATTTCTCGAGTTGAGTTAGGAGTTAAACGGGTCAATCCATTAAAAGAATTAAAACAAACTTTTGAAAAAAAAAAATAGAAGACAGAAGAAAATGGAGTGCAAAGGATCACTCGAGATGCTCCAACGGAGAGGAATCCTAGGTGATCCCAAGGCCTCAACACACGAAGAGAGAAAACTGATCCGAAACAGAATGGAAACTCAAATTTAGTTGAGTCTAGTGACATCACATTCATCCAAATCCAACAAACTAGAAGTTAGTCATCAGCTTCGCATCAAGATTATCACATATCAAGATGGGCTCGCGAGATCACGCACCTCCTCACCTCAGCCTCACAGCCCGCGCTCGTAGTGAAGGAAGAAAGAAAATATTCCCAAGAGAACTCTAACCTACGTACTTCACATACCGAACCAGAAGCCTCAAGAAATGAAAATTTTATACAAAGATCATTCATTAAATTTTCATTTTTATCCCGTACCAAAATGACTGGAAGAAAAGTTGAGAAAAGAAAAAGGAGGAGAGAGGAGAAGCCCTACGTCACGATGTGAATGTTTCTTTCCAATTTGCGTTTCAAAACATAGCCTTCTGATGAAATCTCCAAAACAAAGGACATATCGTTCTGTAGCTTTAATATTGATTTGGACATATCTGTAAGTACCCATTTGGACCATTCTTTTGTACCCTGACCATGGTAAGTCATAACTTACCTCTAAAAACAATAACATGGTGGTCGTTTAAACTTTTAGCAATTTCTAAATGTCATATATATGTTACTGCTTTCGTTAGCACGCACAACACATACACACACATATAGATTCGTGTGGGTGTGTCGTTATATAAGAACTGTATATCTGTCATTTGGAATTGTCTTTTTTTGTTGTGAAAGAGTAGACTTTTACTTTTGCATGCATGCAGTAGTAGGGTATCAGAAGTTAGTACTAAATAATTCATTCAAATCCCCATACACTATTTTATGAAAGCATCGTAAAATTACGTAAATCCGTGTCCTCTTCATGTATTCCACACCCACCCACGTTTTAACCCCAAATGCAAATGAACAATAAACAAAACTTGCATGCAGGAATAATAATTTTACAAAGTAATGCTTCTTTCAATGCCCAAATAACTCTCCAAAATGTATATATATTCCCCATCTAGAGAAATCATTCAATTCCTTCTACGTACCTGGCTACATCCAATACCACATACAATATACCCTCCCCAACTTTATGAATCCTATAATTAAGTTAACTCAACGTAGAACTGGGTTTTTACAAGTATAAAATCCTATACTGTTTTCCATCTTAATTTACATGGAGCAAGCTTCCCCTCCCATGCCAGGAATATCAGTATACCAGAAAGCCGACACATAAGTAGTGACTGGGTATGTAAAAGCAACATGCCACACTGTTTCTTCTTAGGCTGCTAGCTAAGTCTTCTGATAAGTTAGTGTGTTGAGAGAAACACTCTGAACCGAATTGCCTTTTGTGGACGCAGATAAGGAAGGTTTTCCTCATTGGGTATCCAGTATCCTAGCTAGCTAGTTACCAGTTCTTAGGTCACGAAATCCGGCAATAATTGGGCAGCAAATCTCTTTCTACTTTGGATGTCAATACTCTCATAGTTGGTACTTGAATGGGAAGATGGTGGAGTGTTGATGGCACAAAACTCGTTTCCATTGGTTCCCATCTCAAGCCTCCTTCCCAAATGCACATTCTGTGAGAGAAATCCAAGCTGGGTTCCTGATAGAGAAAGGTTCTCACTGTGGGGAAGTCCCAGAGTGAGAGAAACACTATTTCCATGGAACCTGGGAGCCAATTGCTCAGTGACGTTAAATCTTCCAATGTCTTCCATGGAGAATGCTCCGTAACCCCCATCATGGTTTTCGTTGCCAGTCATTAAAGGGTAGCCATCTTTGCGGTGCCTTTCAATGCCAAACTTTGTGTTGCCTTCTCCATTTGTCTCAACATGCTTCATTTCCATGTCCACCGAAAGGATATTACTTGGAGATTTCTTCATTTCAGAATTTCTTGGCTTGTTTGGACTCTTTTGCATGTCAGACGACCCTGCAAGATGGAAACCAGATTGGGATTGAAGGGATCCTCCCATGGGAGATGTTGACATTGAAGAATTCGAGATCTCAGTTGGAGAAGTGTTTTGGTTCTTGAAGCTTTCTGCTTTTGATTGGAGAACTTTCACCTGATCAAGTCTAATGGCACCTGATTCCTGTGCAGCATTTGCTGTAGACCACAACTCCTTGCTCGATTCTTTTGATTTATTTGTGTTATCCTGGGAACCATTATTCTGCCCTTGCTCCTTGATTTCTTCCAAGTACATTTCTTCAACCATTGGTTTCCATAGTCGAACTCGGGCATTTATAAACCAGTTAGACACCTGCTTTAAAAACTTGAAAATATCACAAACCTCTCATAGCCATATATAATTAACTACCATTTCTAAATGGTACCAAATCATCTAATCTAATGCATGTAAATCAAGAGGCAAATTAAAGTAATTGTATGGTCCTATACAATTTACAGGGAGTATATTAATTTAAGGGCTTTTATCATCGAAACTTGAGATATGAAACCCAAATATATCATCCTTCTTATGAACTACTAATCTCACCAAATCCTTTCTCAATGAGATTCGAATGTGGGACTTCCAAATTGAAGTACATATACAATGAGTGCTCAACTATAAATATTGGTGTCTCCCTTAAAGGCACACATATATATATGGATTGGAATATACGTACCTGGCCCCGAGTAAGTCCAGTTTGTTTTGCAAGCATAACCTTATCTGAGTCCTTAGGATATCTGCAGGCCACAATTAGAAACTCAAGTTGAAGGCAAGCATGCAATTTGTCACCTCAAAATAATTAACTAAGGCAGAGAGGGTAATTGTCTTTAGACATGACTATTAGTTACTGGATAATAATTAATTACTAACGGGTGAAGGAAATGCTCAAAAAGCCAAGCACGAAGAACGGAAACAGCTCGTTCTGGCAAGCCTCTTTGGGGCCTCCAAGCATTGTGCTGGATCATTCCCAGCTGCTGTAGTGCCCGTTGTTGCCGGAGATGGTGGTCCACATACCTAAGCCTCGAACCTTCTACCTTGGCTCCTAAGCAATCATCTTCACCCAAGATTTTGCTTGTTGCCCTGATTTGCGAAGAGATTGCATCTTTAAGACATCGGAATTGCCTTGAGATAGTCTTTAATGCAAGGGCTGTGTAAGATTTTGCGGCCCCAAAACTCGCTGCCTGCTCAAATGACGATATCACAATTTGCATTTGGTGGTGATACTGTCGGTACCTTTGCTCTACCTGCAAAGTTCAAAACAAAAACGAGAATCGCCTGTGATATATATGTAGACAGCACTTAATTAAGTGACTGATACTGTGCTGAATAAAAAATGCTTTTTGTGATGAATAATGAAATGACATAATTAAGAAGGAAAATTGGACCCATATGTATATATGGAAGAAGGGCTTACTTTTTAAGTTTTAACCCTTCTCCAATCTCAATCAAGAATATGGGTCAGTGCACTAGTTCATATAATCCTGAAACTGACCCAAATGGGCCCAAACCCAAATTATCCTCTGACATTCACTAGACCAGATGACTTTTCTAATCAGTTTTCTTTCCCCTACATGTATTTTCAGGAAATGAATGAGAAATAATAACGAGACACAGTATTCCTGTCAACTTCACAGACCCTCTTGCAGAGTCACATTCTTTATTATTTCTTCAGTCTCCCTCACAAGCTGAAACATACACAATTCTTCTAATTACTAAATCAATTGCCCTGGCTGCAAAACCCAACCCAACAACAATTAAGTGATTCTGAACTATTTCACAAGATCAAACAAATATATATTTGTAGCCTAATCATTAGTTCTTTGATATAAAATCCCACAGCTTTAAGTGGGAAGTTAACCAGAACGTGCATGTATGACGTACCTCATCGAGCATGCTGACAAGCTTGGACTTCTTCATTTGAAGCTCTTGTCTCTGGGCCGTACTGAGTTCAGCTCCTTGCTTGCCTGCACCATTTTCTCCTCCACCACTTGAACCGTCGCCAATCCCAGATGTTGATTCTCTATTCGCTTTCATCTTCTCTTTATTAGCCCCCTCTATGGATTCGCCTTTGTAGATTTCCTTACCCACATTAACAACTTCATCTAGAAGCTCCTGCGCAGCTTTCAAGTACTTGGACCCCAAAATAACGCTGTGCATACTTGAAACTCCATTGGACGCCGACGACGAAGAATTGCCGACAATCCGCATTTCACCGCCGCCGCCACGTGGAACTTGAGCATGTCTTGGAACGTTAAGCTCGCCGGAAAGCGACCTAAAAGCTGTTTGCTGCGAGGAAAGGCTCAGGGACAAGCCTTGCTGACTAGGCCTCTGGAAACCCAGCTGCGGCGAGACATCTGCTGTGGCGGTGGCGGCACCGCCCGAACTGTTAGTTGGGGTTGTCGCCGCCGACGACGTTTGATCGATCACTGAACCCCACAAGTTATAGTGGACACGAGGGGCTCCCGCCGCGGCGGCGGCGGCGGCTGTGGTGAAGCCATGGAAGCCGGGGATTTCATGTTGTCCGAGCAAGGACGGTCGAGTGGGATCATCCGGGTTGCTGGATCCGAGGATGTTTGACGCAGGAATGGTGACCCCAATCAGGTGTTGTTGGTCGGGGGATGGAGGCGGCGCGTGGGAGAGAGTGGCGAGGTTGAGAACGTTGCCGGGAGTGGTAGTGTTGGGATTGACGAGGAGCATGTTGGGCGCTGGGTGGTGCGCCGCATCAGAGTAGGGCACGTAGCTGGGGTTCATGAGATAAAGTGTCGGCAAACCATCCGCAGAGGATTGGATTTCTGAAGTGCTGCCATGAAAGTACGTCGCCATGTCTGTCCAATTCTCTGTGTGTCCGTACGAGAACAAGAACCGCCTATAATTGGTCTGCCTTTCTTTCTCAAACGTCTATGCAAATGGGTCACAGGACAAATCCACTTCCTTTTCTGCTGCGGTGTCTGATCTGTACACCTCGATTAGCCCATAACTTGAAGCTCCATTTCGATATGCGCCCACTGATTGGGTTTTCTTTGCTAGTCACAGATCCTGAAAAGCAAGAAAAGAACCCGGTTGCTGTTGATGAATCCCAACAAATACCTTAAATTTTGCAAATCAATTTGGAATTTTGGACAAATAATTCACGACCCAAAAAAAAGAAAAACTTGAAACTCACACGGCATGAAAGAAAGAGTGAGTGAGTGAGAGAGAAGAGAACCTTCGTAATTTATGGAAATTTGATGGAGGAATTGTTGAAGAGAGACACAGAACCCACAAAGGATCTTAGAGGGGAAGAAATAAAAAGTGCGAAAAAATAGAAACGAAAGGATAAAGCCACACGAGGAGAGGAGGGAAGGAAGGAGGAGGGTGGAAAGCTGCTGTCTAGCTAGACAAACTGTCTATCATCGCGGGGCAGGGGGAGCAAAAGCTAGCCACCCTTTTTATTTCAATTCAGAGGGATTGGGTTATGACTTGGGAGAGTTTCGAGTTTGCTTGTTTTTGTTAGCTCCTTTCAGAGTATCCTCTTTTCTCCATCTGCAATTCTCTCCTCCAAGTGAAAATTTTATATAAATTTATAATATTTTAAGAAGAAAGACAGATTGGAGATGACTGGTGAGATTTAAAAGTGTGGTCCGCTTTATGTTTCGTAACTATTAATTATAATTAGAATTAGTATAAATATCCAATTACTTATATTTATGAACTATAATAGACAGCTAGCTCGTGAGTAATTTTCTTGTTTTGTTGTACACTCTCACGTTATATATGCATCTTATATCCTCCACACTTTTTTTTTCTTTTTTTTTTTTATGTTTGGTAATTGGTATGCATAAGAATTAAAAAAAAAAAAAGCCCTTTTATGTATATATAGACTTAAAACCACTCCCTACCCTTGTTCAATTAATAAACCAATCACCCTCCACCTCCAAATACGCTCTTGAACAAAAAAGAAATTCAATAAAGTTGACACAATCACTTACGTCTTCTTGAAATTCTATAAATAGAGAAGAGAAACCAGAGAAAGAGAGAAAAAAAATTTCAAAAAAAAAAAAAGGAAAGTGGGGTAGGAGATGGGGAAGACTTGAGAAAGCAAGATAAGGGGTTGGTGATGAAAATTGGCCCTCTATTCGAACCTCACGATAACTCCTTCTCTTTTTTTTTTCTTTTGGTTTTTTTGGTATGGGATAACTCCTTCTCTTTGGTCTCTACTACTTTTTCTTTTCTCATTAACTCTTGTTCCAAAATTCGTAGTTTTTAGTCCAGGTTCTTTTTCCCTTTTTCTTTGTTCTGTGGCTGGAAGCAAGAGCTAGAAGATAAAAACAATAGAAGACTAAGACAAAGAAAATAACCATGATATAACCGTACATGATATTTCATTTTTAACCATGTAATAAAATAATCTAAACAACCGTGTGTATATAATAATAATAATAATAATAATAATAATAATAATGCAATATATATATATCTGAAAGTGTGTAATTTTTATGCGAAAATTAGTTTATTTTCTCATATATATGTTCGATGCATATAAATGACTTAAATGAAGTTTATAGCTGGAGGCGTATACAACCACTACAGAAGCTCATGTTATGCACTGTTTATACAGACACCACTAAGGTACTAAACATGTGCCACACAAATTTGTATGTGAAAAATAATGTTGTAGGAACATATGAACTACAAAACTGTCCCCACAAAATGTCTGTGTCACTCCATGAATGGTCACACCCAACAAAGAATTCTTATCTTTGCTTGGAAAGGTAAAATTAAAAGTTGGTTTCAATTAATTACGATGTGTTTAGGGCCACATCTATTTAATTGCGTTGTCGGTCTCTAAAATATCCTGCAGCTATATAAGTTGGTAATTATGTGGATTTCAGCATGTGTAACAATTTTGAGTATTTGCATGCACTGAATGGCACAGCTCAGTAATAAAATGTAGAGGTCTAAATAATTTTTTTTTTATGAGATGTAGTCTTTTTTAAGATATTAAAATTATTTCTTTTCCTAACATACTCTTTATCAAAATTCAAAAATTCGATATTATAAATAAAGTTACTTATAACTTAAGCACATCCTTTATAGTTGAGGTCCAAATATTAATGCATCATAGTTTCTTTTTATTAAATGCAAAAAAAAAAAAAACACAGCTTTTAAGAAAAATTAAGTAAACAAAGGAAATGAAAATCCTGACTGTATGTTAATTTTTTTAAAAAAAAAATTGCATATCTAATAATGAGGATATTGAGTGGGATTACCGACTAGAAACATAAACGATATTAATCACTATCCAGGTGACACCCATGGAGCTAACTCACTATTTGCGTAAAAACTTTATCAACCTTATTCAATACCTTTTCACCAGAAAGTGACATCTGTAAACTCAACAGTGAATAATACATTGAGCTCACATTCATTCTAAGGGATCATTTGCCATAGCTAACCCAACACGAGAAGCGAAAAAGCACTCTTAAATTAAGGAATTTTTTTTTCCATGTGATGTATAAGAGAAATGCATTGTCAATTCAAGGATGAATTTTGCAAAATATTCATCTAATGAAAAATTATTTATTAGTGTTAGAGTATATTATAGTGTGTTAACATTTATATAAGAATTATCATACTTATACTATTTAATAACTCTTTATAAAAAATAATTTAAAACAATTATACCATTAAATTATTGATCTTACATATCAAATTTTAAAAAAATAATTATAAGCATGAGATCAAGTGATAAATTTTTAGCTGTTTATAAATCATATTTTACGTTAATAATATAATTCAATAGAATAAAAAAAATAATCTTATATTGACATGAATGAGTTTTTTATAATTTAATGGTAAATTTTGTAACATATTCATCTTACAGAAAGTTATTTATTAATGTAGAATTAATTTTAATGAATTTATATCGTTATCGAAAAAGCATTTTGTTTGTATATCTAATATATTCTATATATCTTTCTTCTCATTTGATTGGGAAAAAAAATAATTATAAAATGTTGAAATGCTAATTGCTATCAGTCTATTTCGGAGAGCAGCCAGCTTCTCTGCCTTGTATGAAATTTAGACATCGTCTATATATTCTTCCAAAGTTTGACAAATTCTGATTCTCACAAAATATAGGTTGAAGTTTAAAATAAAAGGTAAAAGTAACAGCATGTTAAGAAATTGAAGTTTTCAGTTTTGACTGTTTATTGCGGTGTCCAATACAATTTATATCCCATAGTGCTCTCAACCTTCAATTCGTTGTGGAATATTTCTGGTTTCTAACCTTGTTATAATTAATATCCCTATATTTCATCCCTCTAAACACTCTGCAACTTGATTTCCACAAATGGGATAAGAAAAAATCCACAGAACACGAACGACATGATTGAAAGGTTGAATTGTTTCAAAAAAATAAAATGATAATAAAACACAAGTTGATGTCTTGAAGTCGAATTGGTTGACAGGTGTGATTTCACTTTACAACTATCAACATGGTTAACATCGCTTTTGATAGAAAATATCTAATCAAGAAGCTAATTAAGAAAAGGAATCTATTAGCTAGTCATTATTTAAAAGTGGATTAGGGAAAGAAGATGATTGAAACGAGAGAGACACTTAGAGGTATCTGCCCTCGAATAATTTAATCTTATAACTTTCAATTTTGGATGCCCATGATGGGCACAAGGTACCTTTGCCATTTTGCCCTCGTTAAATATAATTTACCCATCACCTTCGACGACGCTAATTTTGCACCATCCACCAGCATAAATAATACATTTCTGATTCCTGCTTAACGTCATTACTTATTATTAGGCACTGTGATTATTTGTAACAATGATTTCTCATGTTGCCTCCTTGCGGAAGTTGATTATGTTTCATAGTACTTTTCTTCCATGACTTCTGCTTTCTTATCTCATTTATTTTCTACATTCAATTTTATCCCTTTTTTCTTACCTGCCATGTTATAATAATTTACAAGCCACCAGTCTTCCACGTTACATTGTTTCATATATGGAGAAACATCATCTTAGGAGTTTATACCTCAACGGTACTAATAATTGATATGAGTGGTATTTTTGTAAATTTATGTACCTAAACAGCTAATTACATGCTCACTTATTACTACTCAATCCGTTTGGAATTAAAGTTCTTTATGTTAATCATTGAGATGTACCTTGCAACAATGTTGATATACATAATTTCTATTATTTGTGAATTACAGTAAGATTTTACCAAAATGAATTAGAGTAAAATAATTAACTAAATTTTTCAGAAGGAATTAGGAAATCAACTATATGAAAACCAGTGCTTATACATGATAAATGTATATCAAATAAATTTTTTTGGTAAATCAAATAAGTCGTTTTTATCTTAAGAAAATAAGATAAAAATTACTTGGAAGTTAAGTTTACCAACCAAACTCACAAAATTTTTAAATACATACTTAAGCCAAATAATTGATGCATCATAAGCTTTACTTCAACCAAAAAAGTGTTTTTTTTTTTTTGCAAGAAAAAGGTGAAACTTTAAATACTTTAGCTATTGAAAAAAAATACTAAAAAATTTCTTTTTAACAATTTATAAAAGATCAGTTTTAACTTAAAATATAACTTTCCTTATACCAAAATATGTTTTGAGCTTTTGAAAAAATGAAAACCTCAAATTAAGTGGAGGCAACAAATTTGAGCTGTACTCAACTTGTTTATGCAAATTAATTGTCTAATACCTTAAATTCAACCAGCCCAAAAACAGCTATTAAGCCGACTTATGTATGGTCTAAAATGTTAGTTCGAATTATCTACATATTCAGAGGCGAGACTAGAAATTTATTGCGGATACAAAAGTCATATCGAAGGGGAATTATTTTAAAAAACTAAAAACTAATGGTAATTTTTGAAATCTTGAATATTTTGGGAGGCATGACCCCTCTAGCAGGTATGTAGTTCCGCCCTTGTAAGCATTCAGGGTTTTGTGTTTATACTATATTGAAATATCGCAATTGAGTCGTTTGGTTCAAGTTTTAAAAAAATATTCCTAAAATTAATATTTTTAATGAAATGATTATTACGTTTGGTTGACTTAAACATTATCGGGAATAACTTCAACCACTATCTGCCTATGATGGTGGACAGTGGCCAGTGATTGTTGTTAACGACTTTGGCAACTGGCAGTGGTCAATAGTTGATGGTGGTGAATTCTAGAAACTGGGGGTGATCATCGATGATGAAAAACGGTGGCTGAATTCTGCCAACTGGTGGTGATTGATGGTGGGTGGCAACCGAGTTTCGGCGATTGGCAATGGTCGCTAACGATGGTGAATAGTGGCCGAAGTCTGATTTCTGGCAACCGACAGTGGTGGATAGTGGTCATCAAGATAAGGTGGTGGTGGTTGGGTAAAAATCATTACTGATAGTCTTTTTTTATATGAGAACGTTTTTTAAAATCTTATACCAAACATAAGAGTACAATATTCTAATGTAAACCTCATAAATAAAAAAATATTAACCAAACGATCCGACTATACTCTTTATCTCAAGCTCCTAAGGTAACCTAGTAATGATCTTGAACCAATTATACTTAAGGCGTTACAAGCTGGTAAGCTCAGCATCTTCCTTGCCCTATTTAAACATACAAACAAAACTTTTAGGTTAAATTGCCTTATACAGACCAAAAGGCTTATGTTTGGACCAACAAAACATATTATAAACATTTTTTATATAGTAATAAATATATAATACGTGTACAGATATACTTGCCGACTTGGTAGAATAATTAAGAAGCGAGTAATAGCTATTTCGTGGCCTAATATAATTTGTAGACAAGTTAAGGAAACGACTGGCAATATGGCACGTACAAGACGGATAACTTATTAAAAATATAAAATTATTTATATGTTTTTATTTAATAATTTAAGTTTTTGATATATATAATTGGATCCTGCCTCATTCTCAAACGTGCATGCATAAATATACTTTATTTCTCATTTTGTTCTGTATATACCGTCTTCACTACATGGATATTAGACCCTCTTGCATGAAAAATAATGCTTACTTACTGAGTTTCGTTTCCTGATTTACCAAAACTAAAAGAAAAAACCGGAAATAATGCTAACGAGCTTATTGAATTGCAATTGGCGGCACGGCAGCTATATAACATCCAAGGACGCAACAGACATATCTTTAATTTGTTGGCATTGAGAAAAAAGTGCGATCGCCATTAATTGGCCAGTACTAGTGTAGGGATAGCTCCATTGCAATTGCTAGCCGCAGTAACCTGCACTATATGTTTTACCCTGTGCTGATTACTGGTTAGGGATAGCTCCACATAGAAGAGTGCTTATCCAACCAACCCATAGTGACGTTTGCATGGTGGCGAAAACAATCATTGAATTATTGGTCCACAAAAGGTGTCCCTCCCAAGTCAATTACTCGAAAACATCTGGAGGCTCGCAAAAGTTACATTATCTATCTTTTCCATCCCTTGCTTTTTTCTTTTTCTTTTCTTTTTGCAGGTCCATTAATTACTATTAGTCCCGCGGAGAGAAGGCGACCCATCACAGGCATGCTTACCCCTACCCCTCCCACACTCTCTGCTGCTTTCATTAACGCGTCTCAAATTTTTACCATTAGCC
The DNA here is from genome assembly GCA_019955255.1 of Castanospermum australe. NCBI lineage: Eukaryota > Viridiplantae > Streptophyta > Magnoliopsida > Fabales > Fabaceae > Castanospermum > Castanospermum australe. The sequence continues at coordinate 1,814,288 of NSJW01000018.1, forward strand.
AGCATTTTCTTGTTAATTGATCCCTCTTTGTTACCTATGTTTGTAAAAGAAAGAACTGCATGCCTTCGATCGTATTTGATGGTTAACCAAGACGTAAGTTAAAAAGCTGAATTGCGAGGCCTCGAAATGAGCAGTTGTGCCATTGGACCACAAGTGGTAGTTGTTCGCTTGGCTCATTCATTAGCTACGATTTGTAGCCGGATACGTCAATATCATACGATATTCGTCAGTAAGAAAAGTTATTAAATAATTTTAATTATAAATAAATATAATTTAAATTATTTAAATTATTTTTTTACTTACTTTATTAATATTTTTTTTATTTTACTTATTTTATTAATTTTCTTTTTATTAAAAGATAATGATAAAGTTAAAAAAATTAATTAATATTTTATTAATATTTTCAAATGACAGATATTTTAAGATAAAAAAAATTCTCTTATACGATAGATAAAAATGAATAGAAGGAGTACAAGAAATTCTTAGACAGGCATGTGTCTACTCAAACACTAAAATCAACATTTGATATGTATAAAGTTTGTGAGTCATGTTATAAATAAACCTTTCTAAAGATCATAAATACAAATATGTTAAATATTTATTTGGCATTCTTACCTAAAAATTTCTCTCTATAGTATATTGTTTCGTTTGGTTCTTTTACAAGAAAATGTGTCCCCCCAAAATGCATGCCCGCCAACAAAATTAAAGCCCTTGCGGGTGTGGCCACCCTCCTAATACAACAACTAGCACAAGTAAAGCATGCTCCTTATCCCATTGCACTTTCTTTAAAAGCCCATATTAATGACCATATATAGCCTAATTACTGTCGATACCACCACCACACACTCACCTTGTCTTCAAGTCATTGTATTAATGAACTACCATGGCATGAGAATCCACTAAGTTTTGTCCATATATATACCAAATGAGGTTGATCGCACCGAGTAACGCGGCTGCGGTCGCGTGCTGCGGGCCATGCATGGCACTTTCATTATTGAGCTGAGAATGTTCATAAAACACAAGATACACCCAATAATGCAGAGAAAATGCCTTCCATAGGTATCCAAGAGCCTTCATCAAATAGTTATCGGAAAGAACACGCATATATACTTATGAAGAAAAATTCGTGAAAGAAAGAATAAAAGAAACTGCTTAAGTAGTCCTGGAATTGAACTAGCCACAGTAAAATGCATGTGGCAGATAAAGATGTCCTTGCTGGGTGTATATATTTACAAGACTATACTCTCCTGATCATTGTACTGAGATTGTACATAGCTTTTCATGTAACAATCAGATATGATCAAATGGATAAAAAAGTGTAAAGAAAGTGTAGCCAGGAATATTTCTGTAAGGTAATTTCGTACCTTTTGTGGGAAGTCACGAAAATGTACCCATTGGTTCCTAAACAGTGAAATATGAGAGAGGAGCGAAAGCAGAAGATGTCATGCATGCCACTTCACTTTTCTTCGACGCCGTTCATTCTTCAAAGTCAAATTGTCTTTGTCAGTAAGTGTTTGTTATAATCAAGTCTAAAGTTGGAAAGCAACACTACTGTACTATATAATTATTAATAACTTGATGTTGAAATGTGACTGATGGTAACCATGATCGTGGTCGTCATGGTTTTTTGGTTTCAAAAACAAAACCCCTTTTGCAGCTGGCTTACATATCCCATGAGTTTAGCAGTAGAAGCTTTGCGAGGGTTTGATGGCATGAATTCAGCAGTTCCACCTTCAAAACTTGATCCTGGCATTGACCTCGGTGTTGCCGGGTAAATTGGGATGGATGAAGAACTGAATATATATAGATGATAGGCTCAAAACAGGGTAATGAGTAATGACCATTAATTAACAAAACTAAATCCTTGCATCTTGTAGAGAAAAATGGGATCGATGTGAAAGATCAACTAGCACGAATTTGCATGACTATGAACCAATGGAAATGAGTGTGGTCTTTCCTGCATTATTCGTTGGATTGAAATATTTAATTTATACCTTCCTAGACGTGTAAATCAACGCTGTGCCTTCTAAATTATGATATTTTCTTGTAATACATATACTAAAACTAATCCACTTGTTTGTAAAACAATGTACAAAATATTTGTACAAATAGCATTACATCTCTCTGCATCTATGATTCTGTCTAATTAAGGATTGTCCTATTTAAAGGGGATCGATATCATTGGTTGCTTCACTTGTGGGTCATTAGGCATGCATGTACATGTGGTCAATCGAAAATCAAATCAAGGGGAAACACAAATAGAAAATACGAAGATCGCATCACTTTTCATAGCAATTCGTATGAATTATTAATTAATAATAACAGAAAGAAAGACCACAAACTTTCGTTTTTTAAAAAACATTTTGATTCTTCTGTGAATTAATTAACATGCCTTTGTTCTTGTACCGTGTACGTTCCTTCAAATGCATATCAAGACGCCCTCTCTCTCTCTCTCTCTCTCTCATGAGCAACATGATGCATGTCTTAGCTTTCGAAGATTTTGAGGTTGCACAACTAAGCAGTCGCTACTTATGTTGTATTTTGTTAAGGCATTTCTTAACAAGTTAAGAGTACACTTTTTAATGAATTAAAATATAAAGTACTAAATAAAATATAAAAAAATTTAATATTTTTTGAAATTTCAAAATAATATTTTTTATTTTTTATTTAAATACTTATTCAATAAAATAAAAAAAAAGCCCGTCTCTTTAAGTTGACATTTTCTTTTCTAACAAGACAGTGAGAGTTTCCACTTGATATTTAAAAAACTGAGGCACATAAATTATATATATATATATATATATATATATATATATATATAATAAATACAAAATAGTTAAATATTTTATTGAGTCGCTTCATTAATCCTAGTAACAGTCCTAATAGATAGACAGTTATACACATACATATGGCTTCTATGTCTTTAAGAAAAAAATTGTTCTCTGAAATTCTGAATAGCTGAAACTTTGGCTATGAGAGAGATGCTCCCCAAAGAAATGTCAAATCTAAGAATTTATCTTTATTTCTCCTTTCATGATTTTTTTTTGTTTTAGATTTACGTAATATTATTTTATTTTATTTTATTGAGAACTCGTTATTCTACTTTAAATCCAAATTTTGTAAACCAATATTTAAAATTAAAAAAATCTCCTGATTCCCATTATATGTGTACATGTAGGGCTGTCAAATGAGCTAATTAACTCGACTAGTTTAAGCCTAACTTGTAATAGGTAAATTAAAAATACATGCATTTAGATAGGTTGCTGAAAAATTAACCTAGCTCACCTTGTATAAATTCACAAGCCTAATAAGCGTGGTAGCTCATTTTGATGATTTTTTTTTATTAATTCAACTATTTTTTCATTTGATTACGTTATATGTGTCTAATACCAAGACTTAGACTTACCTAGGACAGGGATAGTCAAATAGGTGACTCTGATGAGAAATGCCGAGTAGGTGATGGTGCAGGATATAAGAACGGCCAGGGTAATTTGCGAGACATCCAAGACTAAAGAAGATGGGATCAGAGGCTTAGGGCTAAATAGTGAATAAGAAAAGGGGGAATTTCAAATTAAACTACAAACGAAGAGGCAGTATTGGGGGGAATAATTGAAAGAAAAACAATGTCTATTGCACCTTTAAAGAAAAAAAAGGTTAGTAGCTTGTAGCGTTTAATATGCAGGTTAAACAAGACAAACACTAAACATCTATATTTATACGGACAATTAATATGACTGTCTTATTCATATTATTTATGCAGTTAAATGGATTGACCTGACAATTTTAACTTCTTATGTATGTGCATGCGTGTGTGTGTGTTTTTTTTTTTCATTTTGTTTGGATGCAAGAGAGAAAATAAAAAAGAAATTAAAAAAAAATTGAAGATAAAATAAATAAAAAATATTCTTTTTTTTATTACTTGGATGAAAAAAAAGAAAAAGAAAATAAAAAATATTTCTCTTATTTAATTTTGTAAAAAAATAAGAAAAAAAATATATTTACTTAAAATAATAAATATATCCTTACAAGTTATACTAATATCTTAAATAAAAAATAAAAAAAATATTTTTGAGTCTCATATCCATCTTCTCTCTCATCCGGTAGTTTTTGGAAAGAAAAGTTTTTTTGGCCCCACGTATTAATTTCTCTCTCTTTCCTACTTTTCACTCCTACCAAGTAAGAGAAAACTCTCTCCGTCTCTTTTTCTCCTCCCCTCTTTCTTTCCTTGACCTTTTCTATCCATCCAAGCAAAGCGAAATGTATATGTCTTTTATTATAATTGACTTTTCTATGCATCATTATTGAGGTTAAGATTGATAAAATGAAAATTTTTTAGGTATATTTAATATAAAATAATATTTTTAAATTATATTATTTATCATATTTTATATTAATTATGTTATTATTTTTATTTTTTATAATAAGAGAAATAATGACTTATGATATTGTTAATATGACATATATTTAATAGTATATTATAAAAAAATTATTTTACATTAAATATATTTAAAATTTTTTTGATAAAATTGGCAAGATTAGATGTGTGTTTGGGATAATATTTACTATTTTAAAAGTTCATTTGAGGGTAAAAAGTTTGCCTTAAAAGTGATGTCATCGTATTTGACAATCACGAGACAGAATTATTTTTTATTTAAAATTAAAATTTTAATTGAAATAAAATTTTATTAATAAAATTACTTCTTATTTAAAATTAAAATTTTAATTAAAATAATATTTTATTATTTTTGTGTTGAAGCAAGAATTAGTTCATAAATTTTTAATATTTTTAATTTTGATATTTTTTTTATAATTTTTTTTATTTTTTTTTTATATTTTAATTTATATTTTTTTAATTATATATTTAAAAGTAATTTTAATTAATTATATCTAAATAATATTTCTTTTATTAATTAATTTTTAAATAAATTTTTTTAAATATATATCACTTTTTTTTAAATTTATTTTTAATTAAAATTAAATTTATAAAATTATATTAATTTAAAATTAAATTTATAAAATTTAATCTAAACAGATGCTAAATTTGATCGAACGACTCCAAGAAGGAATGTCGATAGACACGCACGCAGCTGGACATGTTCCTTATCTTCCTTTTACCAAATGCAAAGAGCGGTTTAGATAAAGCCACGCTTTAAAACGCACTAATGAAAGAGGTTAGGCTTGAGCAAGTGAAGTGGGTCCCGCGCTGTCCCCACGTGCGCGACTTTGCCAAAGTTGTTGGACTTTGCACAAAACATCATGGCCCCCCACATCGTACCAACATACACGTGTCTCTCATGGAGCAATCCTCACCCTGGCGGGTCCCGCCGTCGGCACTCGTTAATCAAACACGCGTCCACTTGTGAATGTAAGGCGCGTTGGCGCAACCGGGGGATTCGTGCTACTCGCGCTCGTCGCGCGTGCGGGCCCAGCGGGACTTGTTTTTTGGCTGCATGGCGTGCGAATCCACGAACCCGATGGGACCATGGCGCTGATTGGTCAATGCTGCAGCCAATTGAGTAATTGTGGGGCTCTCTCAAGCACATAATTATTGATGGGCGATGTTACCCGACTTAAATTTTTTATTCCATTTCAATGATTTATTAAATATTTAATTATTATTAAATTTTATAATAAATATTAAATAATTATTTTAATACTTACATTTTTCATTATTTTTGGTTATATTTAATAGATTTTAAAATATTTATTTTAAAATTAATAACTAAAAAAATATTTGAAAGCTTATAAAAAATATCACGTATACTTAATGACTTATGTTTAAAAATTAATATAACCAACAATTAATATATACTTGTCAATTTGTTAATGAAAATTACTCTATTATCTATGTTTTCATTAGGGCATTGATATTCTTATAAATTATTAAATATTTATTAATTATATATTATATTTTATAAATTTTAAATATTTGATATGAGAACTAACAACTTATTAAGAGTGTAAATGCCCTAAAAAGACCAAGTTATTGTATAAACTTCATTCATTAATATACTGATAAAATAATTCATTAAACATGTGTCACATTAATTTTAACTATTTTGTATATTACTGTTATCTTCACTAGAACAAGTCTATATTTTTATTATTAAAAGGATTATTTAAAAAATATAATATTATTCCTTCTACTATCTATATATATTAACAATTATTAGCATTAAAAAATAATTGATGCATCACACTTCATGATATTATAAATTATAAGGAGAGTTTATCCCAAAAGTGATATTAGAAGAGAGAAAATGTCTCAAAACTTAAATATTACAATGAATTTCTTTCTTTATGCTTATTCTTTTTGCTTTAGTTGACTTTAGATAAAAATACTAATTGTTAGAATTCAAATCATAAAGAATCATCTCTAAAAACTAACTTATTAAAAAGAAAATTCTTATGATTTTAGTGCTAAATTGAGTCTTTATTTGCTCAATGTAAAGCATAACATAAGAAAATTGTTTGAACGCTCAATATATTTAAGAATTTTTCCATTATTACTTTTGTTGTTTTTTTCTGGATATTTGTCTTCCTGCAATCGGCTGACATGTCATGGTAAAAGAGACGCTCTCGTTCAATGGGGGCTCCTCTTCCTCGTATTACTGCGCTGACACGTTAGTTAAGTACATCATTTTCAGAAAATGATGGTTTAGAGCACCCCTTGCACTTGTTGGCTTGTTGCTACCGTTTCTTTTAAGCCCTTGCAAGAAAATCAAGTAAATCAAAGGGACTATCACTCATTCAACCATAGTTATGGAGTACTATATTGATTATTGATTATAATAAAGTTTCACTTGGATCAAGATATAATATAGTTTGTATATATATCATCCCTGACCAAACCCATTTTGTAAATGATTTTGACGCCGTGGAGTGATATGGGTAAAATTTATTGCACTGTTATACCTTATCATATAGATATACTCTTTTCCCCTAATGGAAAAAGCATATACAATGACGAGGAGTTGACAAAAGTTCACTGTCAATCACGTAAAAAGGAGAAAGGGGAGGAAAGAGAACTTTTCTTCAATCCGAGCTGTCAAATACATCTCCTCTCGGAAGTTCACGAAGAACAGGAGTTGGTGGAGTGCTTAAAGGTGCTCCGAAAACTTGAATTTTAGGTTAGTCGATGCAGGTAGGTATGGAAATATGGTATTCTCGTTGAAATTTTGACAATAAGTGTATATTTAGTATATAAAATTCATTATTTTATATATAAAATAAATTTATAAAATTTTTACTCTTATTTTTACTTTCATACCGAATCCATACTAAACTCATAATAAGAGATAAACTTATGAAAACTTGTTGTAGATGTGCAAATGTTGGTCATCTAGTGTTGGAGATTTTCAAACTAGAATCACCGTCAATAATGTTATTCTTATACTGTTTTTACACTTATTCTTTATATTCTTCTTTTATGCAAAAAAAAAGAGAGCAAAAAATCTACTTTTTTACTTTTCTCTCTTCTCTTTTTCTCATTAAAAAAATAAGTATATAGCAAAAGTGTCAACAAAGAGGTGTGAGAGTATCATTTTCTAATCACCATTTATAAGTAGTGATTTAGGTACGTATATCAAAGGTAAGAACTAAGCACACACCTATGCAACTTTTTTCTTGAATATCTTCGATCAGTTATGTACTTTGGAAATTATATATGCATGGCCACCACCAGAAGACTATAGTCTAGAATGCTTTGTAGAGATTAGAGTAGGCCATATCTGCTACGACATCTTTTTCTTTATCATCAAATTTAAGAAACAACCCTCCATTAGCTAGCTGGCCCTACACCTCAACCATTTCAATTATGCAGATTCTTCGAAAATAGATCAAATTTGTCAGTCATCAGATATGCTATTCCAGTTTCAAAATTATCTAGCTATCATATTGTTTCTCTGCCTAGTAGCATTTCCCTAACTATACACAAATGTTTTAAAAAGAAAATAATAAAATATATGAATCGATCCCGTTAACCTAGTCTATGGCTTTCTATCATTTTTGCTTTTTTCTTTTGTCATATTATAATCTATATAATGTAGAATTTTGTGTAAATTGATAATGAAAGTCGAAGTGACTAGATCAAAAATTCAATAAGGAAAATGAATTAGTGTTAATTTTTTTTAAACTTTATATAACTACTCGTTTAACATAGTTTGGATACACAGACCTCCCCATTTTGACCCCTTTTTATTGTATAGCTGCTCTGCTAGAAGTACTGTAAAAATGTTAATTGCTGTGAAAGTCGTTGTTAAGATGTGATAAAAGATATTCTGAGTTATGCATTAATTAAAAAATCGTTTGATAGAAATTATTCTTTTTTTATAGAAATTATTCTAAATCTATTATTGTAAGTATAAAGTTAAAATTTAATAAGTATTCATGTGGGTTAGCCATCTTAGCATACATATAGTGTGGATGGGTGAAAATCTAAATAAAATAACCATAGTTGATGTCAAAACAAAGGGGGCAGGGGGAAGCTCTTCATGTGCACCTGTATGATAATATACATGCATACATGTGTATATATATATATATATATATATATATATATACACACACACACATGTATGTATGCACAGCACGAGTGGGGCTTTACACCACAATCTAATCAAATTAATCAAATCAAAACATTTGAATGAAATTCTCTCATTCATAGTTTAATATATCACTGGGTCATATTTCAGAAATTTTACGCAAAGCCAGTTTCTCGTGCTAGACATATCATAATGTTATTTGTCCCCTGAAGGGAAGCAATGCACCTGCATGCTTTGTTCAACTCCAAAGTCATAAGCCTGCTGCAATGAGAGAATTGCATCCTGAATTTTGAAATGTTACAAGCTTATAGCGCACACAGTTTACCAGTTAGCAGTTAAATTTACTCAAGGGCACAAAATCTTTCTTTTAATTAGTAGTAGAAAATTCTATGTCATGAGGAAAAAACTGATTAATCTTTTTCCCCCTTCCTTTCGAGGCTTCAAATTCTCTGTGATACAGGTTTTTCTCATAGACCCAGTAAGAGAGTCGATATGGCAGATACTGTTATAAGGATAAGCATCCAAGGCCAGCCCAGTGCCACAAACAAATAGAGGCGCTTCCTTTTCTTTTATAATTTTCTTTTTTTGCCCCTTAATTTTTTCCTGATTATCATAGTAACTGTAAACATGCAAGTGAAAAACGAAAGGGAGGGATCGGAGTTGGTGTTACTAATGGGTGTCAACAGTCTAAAGATAAAATTGCAGACAAGGACACAGAGAAAGAGAAAAAAGAGAAGAAGATAAATATATAAATATACAAAATAGGTAGAGAGCTCTTCCTTCAAGGGTCGCTAGCTTTTATTTTGTTCTGTAGCAGACAAGAGGTTGTTGGGCAATGTTGGTGCATGAACCTTATAGAGTATTATTTGTATCCGCTCGGGAAGTCTCACAACTTTCGCTTTTCATTGAAAATAACTTGGCTTGGATTGTTTTGCACTCGTTCTCTCTCATTCTTTCATGTCATGTATTTAGAATCAGTGCCTCACGTCAATCTGAGCTAAGCAACACGCATGGCGGAGGCGTCATGCATCTTAGTATTTTCAACTGAACATACACCATTTTTGTCTGTATCTTAACAATAGACTAATCTATGTTCAGCTGCCCTGTCATTTCATCAGTGCCTGGTACAAGTCCATTTCCTTTCAGAGTCCTTGGTGCTCATGGAGTTGGCACGGTAATTCTTAGCAGCTTATCAGATTGCAAGGGCATCTAAAATAGCCCATCTTTTTGTTTCTCGTAAGGGGAATTCAATTTTACGAGTCTAGAAGTGCCTATTGCCACCTGATTTAGTTTATGGTCCTTCCTGTGTATTGATGAAATTGAGAGAATGATTAATTCTTATTTCATGTTGACAGCGGGTAACACTGTGGATGAGACTAAATGTCAATTTGGCACGTCAAATACGTTAGGGATGACATTTTCAACCAAGTTGCTCCAAAGATATCTTAATCTGAAGCCTCTCCTTTTACAACTTTGTCATTTTAGAAAGAGTTTTGCACACACACCTGGCCAAGTCCAGTTGGAAAGATCAAAGTTCAGTGACACAGTTAATTATTATATTATAGTTTTTGAGTCGTTATGGATATTAAACGCGGAAGGATGCATTCATAAACATTTTCTATAATTTACACATGTCATGAAGATTCCTTCTTCAACGACTTTAAAAAGAGGAGGGGAGGGGGTATTTGATTTATTATTCAGTGATCATGTTTAGGGCGGGATATAATCATCATGATTATTTTCTTAGGTTGGATAACCGAACAATTATATAGATCATGATCATGGAATAGGATATCCTAACTGGGGGTTAATTATTATGTGCATGTTTGCAAAAGGAAAAGGATGTGACCCCTATGATAACATGAAAGTTGTGATATTATATATATATATATATATATATATATATATATATATAGACCTATCTGTGACCTAGATGTGTGTTTCAATTCTGTGATCTGATGCCACATCAAGTGCAGATCTTGTCACGTGTACTTATGCAACAAGGTGTTCTTGACAAAGTGTGGACATATCATAGCTAGATTGGGATGCCCCAACAAACATAGACCTATTACTATTACTGTCGTGTTCCTGGTCACAATTACACATATGTTTAGATTTAATTTGTGTGCATGCATCAAACATTATTCTTATTGCTGGACTGAAATCTTCCGGTGCATGTTTGAGAATAGTGTTTTTCTTAGAAAAAAAGTCATTTTATTTTAAAAAAAATTCTAATAAATTTTTTTATTATAAATTATTTTAACCACAAATTAAACTAATTCAAATACACACTTTAAATCTTAATAATATTTTCTCTCTTCCTCTCCATTCTTGATTGTCTTCTAAGTCTATTAGAATATTACTATTAACAATACTTAAAAAATAGATAAAGGGACAAGAAATGTATAGAGGTCATCAAATTACATATAAATTTATATAAAAGAAATTTAATGCAACAACGTGTAATTGTTCTATTCCATCAAAATTTCTCTGTATGTAAGTCTCTTCTAATATTTTTGGGTCGTGTGATGGGGGATTGAGTTATATATTATTGTTGGATCAGATTAGATGCCTGTCTAATGGACACTTGGGCTAAAAGATACCCATTGATTTGAAGTGTTGCCTTCATTCTAGTAGATTGTGGAGTCCTATTGGGCCCAAATGGTCAATAATGGGCTTCATGGGCTCTGAATGTAAAATCAATGCAAGTCTAGTATTTCTTACGGGTATGACTAAATTCTGAATAATGTTGACCATCCCAACCCCAAAACAAGCATTTGTGAGAAGCAGCCCAATATCAATTTAAGGAAAAACTAAATTAATTAAATTTTGGCTGTAAGCTTTTCAAATGCGCCAAACAAAGAAGGATATTTTTTTTTAATTTTAATAATTCTCATTTAGAAATATCTTAATCTAACTTGAATGTTGGTAGAAACTAGAAAGAATAAAACAAGACCTGAATTTTTTTTTTTTAGCCAAAACAAGACCCATGTTTAAATATATATATATATATATATATATATATATATATATATATATATATATATACATGAGCATCCAGGAAGCTCAAGTCCCCTTTGGGAAAACCACGTGTAAATATACAAATGATGTCGACATGGGTCTTGTTTTGGCTAAAAAAAAAATAAAATACAGGTCTTGTTTTATTCTTTCTAGTTTCTACCAACATTCAAGTTAGATTAAGATATTTCTAAATGAGAATTGTTAAAATTAAAAAAAAAAAATCTCCTTCTTCGTTTGGCGCATTTGAAAAGTTTACAGCCAAAATTTAATTAATTTATTTTTCCTTAAGAAATACTAGACTTGAATTTAGTCAGAATTTAGTCATACCCGTAAGAAATACTAGACTTGAAATGATTTTACATTCGAGCCCACGAAGCCCATTTTGACCATTTGGGCCCAATAAGACTCCACAATCTACGAGAATGTAGGCTACACTTCAAATATGGGAATCTTTTAGCCCAAGTGTCCATTAGGCAGGCATCTAATCTGATCCAACAATAATATATAACTCAATCCCCCCATCACACGACCCAAAAATATTAGAAGAGACTTAGATACAGAGAAATTTTGATGCGTGAGTTAATGAAGTGGGTTAAACATATTTTCATAAACACTTTAAGCAGACCAAGAAAAAAAAACTTCAAATAATTTTAAAAAATCTAAAATTTTGGCTCATCAGAAAATATAAAAGTTAATTATATGTCTTAATAATTATTTATAAATGTGAATTTAACACATCCAACCATCAAATTATGTAATATTATCTTGATAAATATGCATGCTAAATTTTAGATAAATTAGACATTTATATGTATGTAATGTAAGAGCTGATATTTACTTAAATTTAAAAAATATATTATACATTAAAATAAAATAATATAATGAAATGTCAATTAATTTTTAAATTACATAAAATGTTATAAACTTAATTTATTTTATAAATTTTTTTGGTTAATAAAGTATTTCATAAAAATTTTTAATTTAATGATTAAATTAATAAATTTCAATATCATTAAGCTTTTCAAAAAAAAAAAAAGGTAATGCCCCATCAAGCCTATGAATCCGTGACTGTGACAGTTTTGAATGGTTTTGATGGCCCACGCCATTGACCATGGCTTAGTGCCACTCTCACCCCCAACCACAATCCTTCGAACTTGGGCTGGGGGCTTACATTTGTGGTGGTCCTTCTAAAATCATCTGCGCCGGATCGGATCCTTTCCTTGGTTGCCTCATTGTCGCACACGAGCCACAACTCCAACCTAAGACCAAAGAAAATTATGCCTCTTACCTAATATGTTGGTAGTTCTCCATAACATCCCCACATTTTGATGTTGGCTTTTCTTTTTTTTGTTTTCTAATAAAATAATTTTTATGCATTAAAGAAAAGACAATTGAGGCAGTAGAAAAATCAAATTGCTCCAAGAATTATAGCACTAGTTACACCAAGTTTATTTGGACTCTGTTTGATTCCGAGATCTAATATCTCCTCACTCACCATACTACTTTAATTGCAATTTAACTTGCATATTCTCTTACCCTCACCAAGTCTTTGGGCTTTCTATGTAACTTAAAAAAATCAACTCAACGAAGAATGAAGACAATATGAATTTCAATTGAGTAACATATTAGATTGTCATTTTTAAAACTATTAGTTTTATTACTAAATGATTTTTTTTTAAAGTTTGAAGTACCTCAATTATAACTAACATGTGTATTACAAAGCAGAATAAATTCAAAATGAGTAGGAGTCAGGGCAGAGCTCAACAAATTTTCTTGAAGTGAAAATTAGACACTTTGAAAAAACTATATTTAACTTTAGCCAATGGATAAAAAAATTTACTCAATAATTATACATAATGTAGAAATTAAAATGGATATAGAGAAAAGACTTACAATTAATTTTTAAGATAAAATACAATAGTTTTTTTTTTTAACTTTTCTCCCTAAAGTTTCGTCCTTTTTCAATTCACCTATCTAGAGTTTATTTTGTATTTTTGTGGTTAAATAAAATAAAGATACATTTAAAATCAAACTTTAAAAGAATTACATGATAAAAATTTAAATTTCATAAGATTTACGTGATAAAAATACACATTCTAAGAGAGTTATATGATAAAAAAACTTTTCGTAATATGAAGGTAAAATCATGTGATTTTCACATATTATATATTTTGTCGGAATTAATAGTTAAAGTAATATTTTTAATTTAATATAAATATTAAAAGAATTAATTGATACATAATTAACTTTGGAGATAACTTGAGAACCCCTGTACTTAGAAAAGTAATGTGTATTTTACCTTATTTTTTCAGAGGCACTGCAAACACTTACAAGGCTCTGCCCTGGACGTACCGGTTTTAACTATTAAATATGGCTAATGGCTCTCATATGCACATGGCCTGTGAAGTTACCTTTGACGTTGATAGTATGGGTGTGTCTTACATTGACTTGTAATGAAAGTTATTTTGAACTCTCATTGTAATATTTCAGGTTAATTTTAATTTATCTTTAAATATAAATTTTTTTATACTATTACCTAAAAATATGTTAAAATATTATTATAAAAAATTTAATTTTATAGATAATTATTATTATAATTAAATTTTTTTAATAATATATCAAAATTTAAAATATAATTAAATTATAATATAAATTTTTTTTATAAAAATAATAAATTAAAATTAAATCTATAATATTTTAATGTATGCTAATTAGACATGCTTATCTAAGCGTTTATACTATTACATTTTTTAAAAAAATAGTAATAAAGTACACAATCAATCAATCACAAGTATGAACTCATTGGTGTGAACATAGCCGGCTTCGTATGTTATATGCTTTAATTTATGTCAGTTGCCACGAAGACGTATCTCACTCCAACACGTCTATGAGCAATGTCACAAGTCACGACCAATCAAAAAGATTCAAACGAGGAATTCCACAACAGACTGTGTGTGCAAGTGCAATGTACATGGGCATGGGTCGATGATGGATGCGTTTGCCACATCAACATTTCTACAGTGCCTGGTCTCTTGGGGATTAATGGTGTCTCCTTGACTTTGTTATGTGGGTCGGTGGGGCATGATGAACAGCGCAAAGTGTGTAAGTTGCGAACTAATGATCCATATACAACAATGAATATCCAGGGTAAAAGTCAAACGAGAAAAGGGCAAATGGTAAATTAAAGGAGAAAAGGAAAAGCTGGGTTTGCAATTCTAACTTCTTAAGCAGATGCATACTTTTGCAAACACAATGATAGACCATCATGTTTGTGTTCATTTTGAGCGTAGAGGGATGCCAGCACTGCCCTAAAACTAATCATACACATTTACCTTGTTGTTAGAGTCTGTGTGTAATAGTGATATATATTCAGCTATCGTGTTGTTTTTCTTTCTTTCTTTACTGTTCGCAAGTGGTCCATGAAATTGTCAACGATGATGAGGTATACTTGATTCGCGAGCAGAAAACTAGATCACGTTTTCAGGTACGATCCAAAGAGCTTGGACTAATATTAGGTTGATCTATGATGAAGCCGAAAGAAGGGAGACAAACAATATAATATAAACGCATACTTAATTCCTTTACACACACATGCATATTTTATATTCAGGTTATGTTCACACTTTGCTTTAGGGATTCTATATTAATTTACAAAAGAAAAATCATTATCAGATGAGCCAATTGCAATGTAATTTATGTGATAAGGATGAAAATGCGTCTCTATATATATGATGTATGATGTATAATTGCCTATGAATAGATCAATTTCCTTATTTAATTAAGCTCCCGTATCATTCCAAAGATTTTGCTTGGAAATTATCTAACTCTTGTCATCTTTATTTGTGGATAACAAAAGTACCAGGATCTTTAACATGATAAACAAAGCAAGCCATCAGCGTCCTTTAGTTCTTAACCCAAGACTCAGAACCTCAAGGGTTACATAAAACAATTTCCTGTATGTATGTTGCTTGTCTTTTGACTTGGACTATTCTTCATTCCTAATAGTAACGTCATGTCGCAGTCGTTTCAGACTTTCAAGACAACAATTACAGTTGAACATTCATAGCCAAAAAGAAGCAAATTATTATTAAAATTACCACATAAAACCGTTTTAGTATATATCCCATGATGTTCATATATGCGAGACTGTTTCAACTCTAGCTGTTTTCTATTCTCTTCACTCTTCATACGACTCAACCACGAAAGGGTTAATCGCTGTACGTAAGAATTTGTGTCTAATCATTCTTGAATTGGCCTTTATCTTGTCTTAATTTGGTCTCCTGTCTCATTTACATTTTACAATCCCATGAACCATATCAATAAGATCTGGATAGTTTTATTATAAAATATATAAAACTATTCACATATTTTTACTTAACAACTTAAATTTTTAAAATATTTAATTTATAATATATAAAATTATTTATATATCTTCACTTAACGACTTAATTATTTTAAAATAATTAATTAATAGTATTGAATGAACTTTAAATCAATTTTGAAGTTAGGTTAATTTAGAGCCGGAGACGAGGTAACGTTTACTGGGATTTATTCAGATTCATAATTCCAAGTCTACAACTATAATTTCTCTTCTTTTTATTTTTCAAACCATGGTTTCTTGTATCACCAAGGTCTTTCCATAGATAGCATATATCCAAACGGGTGTTGATCAAAAAAAATATATCCAAACGGGTGAAGCCTTGCAAGAACAAACACTTTGTGGTGCATAATGCAGGTGTGTAGGACTACTTGTAGTTGTACAACAAGTAGCAACATCGTGCTCCCACTCTATTGGTGCATAAAAAACAGAGAGATCTTGCACATATATATAAAAGAGGAATACTTACCACACACGGAACAAAGTGGCAAAGTCAGTTGTCCTGTCAGAGCAAAAGAATGCATTTATCTCCCCCATCAAGGTACCATATGAATAATGCATGTGCTCTGCCCTTATCCATTTCTTTTGGCCTCAGTGCCTGATCAGACTTATGATGTAAAAGATGTCTGCGTATATAATTGCAGTTGTAACATCAAATTCATGCTTATCGCTATTGCTGATATTCCAAATTGGTTCAAAATGTCCGCTTAAAATTACATGTAGAAGGGCTTCACAAATTTCTACTAGTCTCGATATTATTATTACAGAAACAAACTCATATTATTTTTGAATGAAGAATACACAATTGGTATCAGTAGAAGACATCCATTCTATTGAAAAAGCAAATGAAAAATGTGAATATGCTAATAACACTATTACGCGAATAAGGGTAACAAAGAATATTGTAGAATTTCTCGTAGAGAACAAGTGAAAACAAAATAAGTAGCTGTTAATACATCCGTTCACAGAGAAAACTACTGCCACAACACAACTAAAATATTTTTTTACTGCATTGCAAAAAAAGAAAAGAAAAGAAAAGAAGGGCTTGTGGGTCAACCATTTTAATTAAGATTAGACTCTAATTTAATTTAACCAAAATTATGGTCTTTTGAATAAATAGGTTAAACTTAAATAGGTCAAAAGATTTTTTCTGATCAGAAAGTTTAAATTAATAATCTGTTATCTTTCAAAAGTGCATCAATATTTTCTACACCACAGTCTAAAGATAATCAGGGTGAGTAAGGTGACAAAAATGACACTGTATATGGATATATATTTGCTTGTTAAGAATCCAAACATCACCGATTGTTGCACTTCCTTCTATCGTCATTTATGGTTGAAGTCATATAAGACAATAAACTTACAATCATATGACATATTCTATATTGTTGATTATGCAAAAGATAAACCGATCATTGAAACAATATAGTAATACGCACATCGAAATCACAATATCAAAAGCATTCACATTAATTTCCGGTTTCAAGATCCATGGATTGATGTCTTGAGCTTCAAGCCATTTATGTTGGATTAATTTAAAGAAGTTCATGGGCTATCTTGGTTTAATGGTTAATATCTTTTTGTTTGGATTTTATCCCACATTTGTATTGTTTTCTCTTGTCCACATTAGCACTCTCGGCCATTCTCCAATGATATTTCTGATCTCTTTCTTTCTTTTTTTATTTTTTTGTCACAGCCTTTAATCCTTCATCTATAAAAATGAAAAGCAAACTTTTGCATGATGCATATCATGAAGATTGTCCTTGCCAAGGGCATGCAGTTTCTTGATTATGTTAATAGAAAGGAAAACATTGTTCATAATCAATTCCCCTTTAAATTCTCTTCCTTTCATCTTCTCTCTCTGCACTATAATTTTGTTGGTAGTTGCATGGAAACAGGTTATGGAACTCGGAGAGAACCCAATCATTGCTCTCTATAAGGATATGTTTCTGACAATTGATGAATGTCGACTGAAGCTTCAAATTTGACTCTTGAAACTTCATTTCATAGGTTAATTAATTAAAATAGGAGGAAATTTGAATAAAGAAAATTAATGGGAAGAATTGAGGATGATATAATAATATATTTTCGCGAGTTAATTTCAGTGAACTAATGATTAGAAGGAAATGATGGTTATCTTATCTGTTCTGTGCTTGTGCATATGTCGTCATTCAGCACAAGGATAGCTAATGAGCAAAGCTTGTAAACAATAGTCAACAGTGAATTCACTATGGTATGGACTCTTTTTTGGTTCCACTTTTAACTACTAAAAGTTATAAACAACTTCTTTCAACAATGGTGTAGATTCGCATGCTGCTATATATGCCCTTTTTTTTCTCCCTCTTTTTAAAAAACGCATGGTAGCCTCTTTCTAGTCAATTTGTGTTGTCAGTAATGTTCCTTTAACGTAGGTTTAGTATGAGACAAAAATAGATATAAGTTTTTATGGATAAATTTTGTATATAAATTTATCTCTTATATTTATCTCTATCCAAAACATGCACGTACTTATTTGTGAAATTTGTTAAAATATTTGAAATTAAGCATATTTAGACAAATAGGACTACTAAAAACTTCGCAAGTTGTTAAAAGAATACTCAGTCTAGTATTTTAATGTTCATATTCTTTACTTTGTTTTAATCAATTCACAAAATTTAATTATTACTTTTCCTTTTTAAACTATTAAGTCTTTATATAAATAAAATAAATAAATGAATAAATACAAAATATAATTATGTAAAATATTTTTGAGTAATATACAGAGGAAAATATTGCATGTGATATCAGGAGTCTTTCATGTTTGCACACCACTAAGATTATTGCAGCTAGTTAGTAGTTAAGAGTTTAAGTGTGATTGGAATATGAGGGTGTGAGTGAAGAAGTACTATATTATAAAAGAATAGATAAGGTGAAAACTATACATAGTGAAAAGACTTATAATCTAATACTTTAAGATTTTAAATTGAAATATGATGTTGAGACTATTAGCGTGGTTCTTGGATAATATTCACACTTAAAAAAAGATTGTTCAAAATTCAAGTGTGAGTACACACTTAAAAAAAGATTGTTCAAAATTCAAGTGTGAGTACAACGTGAAATGCGTGTGAAAAAATTTAGTGATTAGAAGAATGCATGAATCTAATGTTTTAAAATTTTGGATTAAGACATTGTGTACTAATATTTTCTAATGGCCCAGCAAGTGACACGTATGATACCAAGACACAAACTTTTGTCCAGCCTATGGTTTGAAAATTTTCAAAAATTAAAACAAACATACATGCACCATGTGTCTAATAAATGCCATAAACCTGTCAAATGACATGTCCTAGAACACGTGGCATTTAGTATGCTTTAACAATACACACATTCTCAACATCTTATAGAACATGTGGGATCAAAAAGTCACAATAAAATCTTTTTCATTTTAAACAGAATAAAATTTGAATAATATTCATTACGTATACTCTATTTTTTTTTATAGTCCAGCTTTTGAATTTCTTCTATGAGTTAAACTGAATAACAAATTAATTTTATTTATTTTGTTAATTTTAATCAATTCAACAGTTGGATAATATTAATCATATAGTGTCCTACTGGGGGGGTAGAAGGGGGAAATCCAAAAGGGGTAATATATATTGGGAAAAATTGATTTTCATTTGCAAGGTTGTAATTGGCTGTTGGCATTATTATTTAAGGCATAGTCAAGATTCTCATGCTTATACGACCCATTTTAATTTTGTGTTTATCCCTTCCCTTTGCCACAGCGACCTTTCTTGTGCCCTTTCCGTGGTATCATCATTCATTCTCGTTAAAATCATTTGAGAGGGCTTTTGCAATTTTGGATGGTGGTGGAGTGGATCACACAGCCCACCCACAGCACACAATAAAGCCTCCCTCGTGTCCCCATTTTTCCACACCCTTCACCAAATAATCCTTGCAAAATCCTACCCAAAGATCCTTGCAAAATCCTACCCAAAGATCCTTTTTGTTTCTTTTTGTCCTTCTTTCCCTTCCCCTTCCTTCTCAACGCGTATATAGAAGATTTGACTTCTGGTTAACCTCGTAGGGACACTGCCCCCATTTGCTCTGCTTTGGACCCCCCCCCTCCCCTTTTTCGCCTGCCTTTTCTAAGTTTCTTTGGCCATTACCTCAGATTCTTCATGATTTTGGGTCAATTTTAGGTACTTACATACAATCATATCTAGAGTGGATGGACAAGACTCACTTGAGTTTGGAGTTTGTGAAGCAAAAAAGTATAGAAAATTTGCTAGTATATACATGTAACCTAAAATATTTAACATGTATAAATTGATTAAATTCAACTACTCTAACTTCCCATTTTTACATGTCCCTCTCTCGTTCTTGGCTAAGAGTTGTAAATGCCTCTTGTTTGAATGAAACCACTAGCCCTCGAATTTTGCTTTAACTGAAATACGGGAGAAAGAGCCTGTGCTCTCCTTTTCTGCTTTTTCAATCTGTGAAAACAAAGAAAATTACCAAACATTATTAAAAGTTTAGATTAATGTGTATAGTCACATATGCTTTTGGAGGGGGTTGCAGACTCTAATTTGTTTATTGAGGAGCTGGGTGCCCTATCCCAGCATGAAAGGGCATTGTATTTGACATACTCTTACTCCCTCCCCTCTGATATTTTTCTAACAAACCAGGCGCCAAAACAAGTCAAATTAAGCCTCTCTTCTCTCGGCATTGCTAACTGATTGCTACAGCTTTGCCAAATTCAACACGACCAAGTATATTTATTCCCACCTGTTGCCTGTTAATGTGTGCACACTTATATGGGTAAAACCAATTGCACTGCAATTTAATAGGGATGCTTGTCCCCTCAAGACCATATAATAATTATGCATTATGAGGTTAATGGATACAAAGATTCATTCAAATCCTCAAACTCCCCTTTTTCATTCTCCTCTGCTTCTATACTTCTTTGCTTCTCTGTACCATTTACATTCATGCTACTCGATAATTAATTTGCTCATTTTCAAGTGTTTCTGTTTTTTATCTACGCAAGTTTGAGATCTTTTTTCCCTCAAGAACTTTCTTCCCCTATAGTGCTACTAAATAGGCATTATAAAAAAAAACAAAAACATAATAACCAATCACAAGAGTATTTTGTAGACTAACTAGACTTTAATGGCATTTTTTATAAGATCATTATTTCCTGATAAATTACATGGAGATATGGACTTGTTGATCCTTAACTATCGCACTGTCCAAAGTTTTGGCAGAGGATAAAACTTTGGGAAAATGTACTTTCTCTTTTTTTTTTTTTCCTTTTCTTTATCTTTTCCATCTTTTGCTTGACACTTCATCCACATTCAAACTATGCAGATGCACCCATTAAATGGATTACACATGCTTATAGATTACTGGCTGTAGAAGAAGTTGCTTGATTATTGCTTCCCCCCCTCGTCCTCTTTCTTTGTATATTCTTTCTGAGATGATCATTATTTTGTTCAGATGAAATTATTAGTTTATGCTTTGTTTGAGTAAATCTTACTCCTCTTATTTAAAAAAAAAAAAAAAGAACTCATCGTAGAGAGATAGCATCAGAGTAGAAGCCCAGTCAAAAAAATAAAAAAGAAAGAAAAGATTGAATACTATTATTATCCAACTTCAGAGGCCGGACACATTTCATGAGAGCCTCTGAATAGGAATCTTTTTTACCCGTTTCCCCCACTAGAATTACTATGCCCTACAACAGTTAGGTGGTGAAATAATAAAAGTAACAAGGAACCACATAAAGAAAAGCACACTCGTGTCTGAGTGTCTCCAACCAGTGCTCCATCTTTTTATGCCCTTTCCCTGTTTGTTTATTTGTCAAACCCAAAATGAAAGACAGAGCAGTGACCAACCAGTCATCTACAATCCCATTTTCTTTGGTATCTGGTTGTTGCTCTACACATGGCCCATCTTGGATTAAAGAGAGGGCTTAATCAACATTTTTGAATCCATCATGAGAACCTCTCCTCCCCTACATGACCTCATCACCGTAGGTTGGCATTTCTATATATCCATATTAGTTATTTAAGCTTCATAATTAGTGATTATTTTAAATGATAAAAAAGGGCATTGAACAGAAGCATGACAAGGTTCACAACCACCCAGGTAAGTTAATTAAGCGTCTTAATTAACAAAAAGATACTTTATGTATTAATTTAATGAAAAAGGTAGGGACAATGACTGGAATGTCAGCCAACCAGAGTCATATGGCACCAAGTAAAAATTTGCACAAGGCCCGGAAAAAGAATAGAACACAGAAGCTAGCAGAATTATAAAACAATAAAAAAACTTAAGGGCCATTTTAATTTTGATTATCTTGGATTTGGTAAAAAAAAAGGAAAAAAAAAAAGAAGTGTTTTTGTTCTGTTCTATAAAGACTTCAAAAACCGAGAAGAGAAAATAAATTAAGAGAGCAAAAAGTAGTCCATTAACATATAAAATGTATTATTTTAGTTTCAACTTTCAAATGCTATCCTAAGCTGTGAATCTTTCATTCCCAGGTTAGGTCTATAGGTGCATCATGCACATACTTGACTGCGGCCTGATCGATGCACACAATTTAACATATGGAGTGGCATTTTGTTCTTTAAAAAGAAGCAAGACCACAAACTACCCACCTATAGATATAAGAAAAATGCATAGCAACATTATGGATATCGCAAAAAAGATATATATTAGAATCCATTGTTGGTGAAAGAATACATTTAATACAAAACATTATCGATAAGCATGAAATTATTTCCATTAAAAAGAAAAGAGAGAAAGAATCTCCAATATTTTACATATATTGAGATATGTTTACGAATTACAAAAAACAATTATAGTTGTAAGGTTTAAAGTATAAATATACTTCATCGCAAAAAAAAAAGAAGTATAAATATGCTAAAACAAAGAAGATATCAAAGATAGTAGTCATTAAAAAACCAATAGATCAATATTTAACACCGAAAGATAGTGATGCTCTTAATTCTACTGTTAGAAAGGTAATATGGTATCTAAACATTCTCATAATGTATTGGAATAAGTTTCATAATCATAGCCGAAAAGCATTTAAAATTTTCTGTTAAAGTTTTAGAAAAACTATAGAGATAGAAGGGAAAGAGAATCAAGGATGACATACACAGTCATAAGTTTAAAATACAGGATGAAATAAGATTCAAATCTATAACATCAAGTATATTTTAATTTTTAATTAAGATTCAAAAACATTCAATAACTTATTATCAGAAATTCTTCTAAAGTTGAGGACTCTAATCTCACCCAAACCCATCTTGCCAATCTATGACACAACACAGAAGAATGTGTTCACATATTTTATTTTCTATTGCTTTCATTTCGTCCTGGACCAAAATCAAAAAATTAAAATAAAATAAAAAGAAAAGAGAAAACTAAAAATAAGGAAAAAAAAAAGAAATGATTGAACATAATTGTCACATTTGGGTATATTTCTAATTAAATGGACCTATTTATTTATGCATATAAGGTGTCTTCCTTTCGATTTTTAATAGCAGGCAACATGTTTTTAGAGGGGGAAAGTTGCAGGTATCTTGTGGAGCTTGGACCTTTTCAAGATTCAAGTGTCCAATATGATTCCTCAAACCTATTTGGTACCAGACTTTGCTGCTTCGTCTTTCTTTTTCTTTTTCTTTTTCTTTTTCTTTTTCTTTTTTGGTTCTTGCTTCCTGCTCCTGAAGTGGTCCTCGATGGTTACACTTCAAGATGATGATGGTTGACCCTTCTTGATCTATGCAAACACACAGCCTACTAAAATTTCAAGTTGACCTAAGAATCATTTCTAAGAAGATGATTTCATTTTCGGTTAAACTGTACAGCATCCAAAGGATGTGGACTTAATATGGTTTTGATTGAAAAGACATCAGTGTCAAGCTGGCCAAGTTTGCATTATTTTTCCCCCCTTGTTTTCTACTTTTATGATAAGATTTTGTGATAAAAGTTCTTTCTTGATAGGTTAATAATATAGCCAAACAAATAGCACATACCTATTATGACTCGGTAAAAAAGGGAAGTGCAGACTGGAGGGGAAAAAAATCCAAATATGTCTATTCTTCTGCCATCCTCATATTCTTTTCTCTAATCTAACATCTTTAGTCGCTCAGGATGATGATTTTGCCAAATAATATTTCTGATCGCAACTGCATAATTAAATGAAACTTTATGATTGTTATACTAAAATCTTCATTTATTAACAGATCTCTATGCTTGTTACAACGTGATCAAATATTAAATTTTAATTAAATGTGAGGATCGTAACAATCAATGGAAAAGAAAGAGACGAATATGTGATGAATATATTATACGATAATATTTATTAGTAAATTTTGATAACATAATAATAGTAACAATAAATATGGTATGGTTATTTAATAACACTAATATATCAATAATTAGAAAATATTGATGACGTTTTTATATCGTTTATCAACATTATTTTTAGTAATTTTATAAATTAATGAGTAACTGACTCGAAGATAATATATTATTAATATCATTTAGAAACGATATCTTGAATGTTTGGCATCAAATACATGAAAAAGAGTATATAAGAATTGCAAACTAATGTACTCGGCCACATAAAAAGAAAAAAAAACTTGTAAGTACATTTTATACCGTACAGAATAAAGTATGAAGTAAAGTACAGTTGATGAAAACAAAAATTAAATATCATAAAAAATAATAATTTAAAGAATTGTAAAAACTATTTTTTATAAATAATTACGAATTATATATTTTTTTAAAAGCGTGCTCTAAACTTTCTTTAGAGCTTTGTCAATAAAGACAAATGAAATGGTGCTATGTTTCCGAAACTGAACGTGTTTATCCATACCATAGCTAATTCAATTATCATCACTAAAATTTTACCTAATTTGCACAAATCCACGTCATTACAATCATTGATGCAAACATTATTACAAACAACGAACCATCATCATAATCATTATCGAAATTTTAATGTAATAATAATAAATTTAAAGTGTCCAAAATTCTGCCAACACGCATAATAATTCCGAGGTTAAGCAAAGCATTTATGTTTTGAAAATTGAACGAAGCATCTTGCAACCTCAAACCCTCAAACGGGCAGTGTCTCATGATTTTCCCACCTCATTCATCCATCATGAGACTGTCTCATTCTCATGAGTGATGCAGCTTCGATGTCATATAAACATGGAAACAGGGTGGGTTTGTTGCTTGCTCTCTCTGCTCTCCTCCAATGAACCCAGAGACAGGGTCGCTGCTGGGTCTGTGACTGTGCCATTCTGGTAATTCCACGGAAAAGGAAGGGGCAATCATGGTGTGACGTCAGCAAGACAGCAACCCGCACTAGCTCATGGCCACCACTCCCGAGTCCCAACCCAACCCCACTGCCTCCCGTTCAGACCCTTCTCACACCCTCTCGGACTCAGACTCTCTCCGTTTTCACAACCCGACAAACTCAACCTGTGCCTTCTTCCCCTTCTTCCCCTTCTTCCCTCAGTGGCTCTCCTCGTAATATTACCCCAAAACCGCCCCTGTTTCTGAAGCCCCACTTTGCGTCTCTCTCTCTCTTTCTTGGCACTTCCATTTATTTTCTCACAAAGGGAAAGACAGACATAGAAGAGAGAATATCACAGTTCCACAGAGCGCAGCCTGAAGTTGAAGACGACCTCACCAACCTGCCCTTTAACCTTTTCCCCTTTACCCCCTTACCTTCCAAGCGACACCTAGTGCCACCCACAACCTCTTTTACACACACACACACACGCACACACTCTTTCTTTCTTTCTGGCCTTACACAACCCACCAGTTTTCTCTTATCTTGCCCTGATTTTCATTTCCATTTCTTCGCCTCAAATGGAGAAAATCATAGCTCTCTACAAGCTTGAACCTCGTGGGTTAGTGTAGCTCTCTGGAAAGGCCTTGCCTTTTCTCACTCTCGCTCTTGGCTTTCGCCTTTCTTTCTCTCTCTTCTCTCTCTACAACATCCTCTGCCGGAGGATGGCCTGCCGGACACTGATCGTCGGGAACTTGGATCCACAGAGAAAAAGAAGCGGGGGTTTGAGGACTAAACAGGCGGGAAGAGGATCGTGCCGTGGTAGTTAGGTTTGGGAACTCAAACTGACCAGAAAATGCATGGTCTACTGCTTTGACCCTTACCCTTTTTTCTTTTCTGTTCGTGAGCGCTAGTGTTATTCCATTAATTCGGAAAAAGAACAAGAAATTCTCTCTCGGTGGTTTTGAAATCCCGTCGTTGGAAACGATGGGCTTTTTGTTGAAAGAAGCCTTGAAGACTCTGTGCGGTCGGAATCAATGGTCCTATGCTGTCTTCTGGAAGATCGGCTGCCACAATTCCAAGTGAGTATCAAAAGTAAAATGCTTTTCTTTGCGCTCTTTGTTTGGTTTCTGAGAAATTCCAAGGAAAGCAAGTAGAACGTGTGCCGTGCCCTTTGCTTTGTTGATAATTTTGTTGGCTTCGTTCAACAGAGCTGAGAATTTTGAGAAAATTAAAAGTAAGGCAGCCTGTGAGTGGATTATTTGGCTCGATTCCGTGAAAATTCTGTTGTTCCAAATTCCCGAATCACCTTTGATTAAATATTTATCGGTATTACACATGCTTTTGCTACTTGTACTTTCTCGGGAACCAAACGCGGGATCTCATACGAAATTCGTATTAGATTCTATTTTTGGTTCGCGAGAACTGGGGTTTTTACTTATTGGTCATTTTTTCCTTTTATTTGATTCGTACTCTGCTGTATCCTCGTTCCTATTTTGGAACTTTATGCCTTCGTTGCTTCTGTTTTGTCTTCGAGAATCTTGTGTTTTTTTTTTTTGTTTAAAAAAAAATTATTTACATTGTTTTGCCAGGCGCACTACCTATTGGATTGATTGTCTGTGAACGAATCTACTGATTCAGTATTTGTCTTTCTCGTTTGGTTCTATTTGGTCTTATCTTCTTGTTCCTTTAATAAAAAGCTGACCCGTTTTTTCTTCAGCTAATGGGAGGTTAATCTGCTGATCTATCTTTGTCATGCTAACAACTTATGATTCAGTGATAATTCAGTTCAGACTGAATTGAACTATTTAGTTCTTAATTGTAATGAACATATTAATAAGTTCCCTAAATGTAATTTGCCTTCAAAACGAACAGGAGAAGAAAACCAGAATTCGTTTAGAACTTTAGATCAGAATCTTAAATTTTATGTTTGTATTGCACAAGGAATTATCAAATGGAATTATAATTTTGTTGTGTTACCGCTTATGGCCAGAATTTAAAAACAAAAAAAAAAGTTGAGTTCTATTTTCTTGCTTTGTTCCTGTCAACCTTTTTCCTTTTTTTATTTTTTTACTTGATATATGAGTATTCTACAAAGTCTTATATTTGCTTTCACGCTATGTACTCCAAAAGCCAAAATGGAGATTGAAATACCATGCCTTTGACTTTTATGTCCTGATTGCTGTCTAATAGAATGTCTTTATTTGAGTTACTTAAGTGTGGTTTGACTTGGCAGGTTACTAATCTGGGAAGATTGCTATTATGAACCCGTGCCATATCCTTTACCTCCACCTGTTGTTGGGACATCTAATTTGCCTTACCAAGATGCGGAAGGATGCTGGTTTTCTTCTGAGCCTCAGTTGCCTCAGCTAGGGATTCAAGAGGAGGACAGAGTCTGTTCTTTGATTAACAAAATGATAGTGAATAATTCAGTCAATGTTGCTGGTGAAGGGTAGGTGCTTTCTGTTTTCATGTTTTCCATGTTTATCAGGATCCTAAGTTTAAGTGCTTTTCGTGTCATTCCCATGTTTTGCTGTTTCTCAGGATAATTGGACGGGCTGCATTTACAGGAAACCATCAGTGGATTCTTTTGAACAATTTCACTAGAGATGCATATCCACCGGAGGTATGAAGTTGATGACCTGCTTCCAGTGGTGCTATAACAAAGTTCTATTTCTGACTCCTGTGAAGAATGCACGAACAGTTTCTAATAGTGTTGTGGTTTCTTCTTAAAGTTTGGTGGAATGGAATATAAAATTTTGTAAACTCTTACAGCTGTTCATGTTAAAATAATTTAATTGATGTTTTGTTTGTTGGTCTCATTGAGTGTATATTAATCTTTTATGAAACTAAATGACAAAAACCTCTTTTTAAGGGAAAGATATATATATATATATATATATATATATATATATATATATATATATGTAGAAAAGTTTTCTTCTAATGGTTAAAGGCTTGGAGTAGATATACTTACAAACTTCATTTTGATTTTTTTGTATTGGTGTTTTCTTCTAGGTATATACTGATATATATATATATATATATATATATATATATATATGTAGAAAAGTTTTCTTCTAATGGTTAAAGGCTTGGAGTAGATATCCTTACAAACTTCATTTTGATTTTTTGTATTGGTGTTTTCTTCTAGGTATATACTGAGGTGCATCACCAATTTTCAGCTGGAATGCAGGTTTGTGATTTTCATTATGCTTCACATATGCTGTAAAATTTTTATTGCTATATCTTGATATCATATTGTATTGTTTTTGCAGACAGTGGTAGTTATTCCTGTGCTTCCCCATGGGGTTGTTCAACTGGGTTCTTTCTTGTTAGTAAGTCTTTTTCTTTTGTTCTGTAATTCTGACAAGATGCAATACCATATCTACAATGGTTTCATGCTAGAGCATGGGATTATGGTAAAAGTAAAGTTAGAGAATCTCTCCTTATAATCTTTGGATCAAGAATGAATGCTCCAGGTTAACTTAAAAAGTCACATATAACTTAAAATGTAGGCACTTTGAAGCCTACTCTAGTTTTGCTGTGTTTTGTCAGTGAGTTGCATAGATCTCTAGATTGTCTGTTATCATATGGAGTGTTACCAGTTCATATCAGCTATTCTCTAGTTTCGAGCTTTCTGTGAATACTTCAGATACATGAAGCCAAATAAGCTAGTTTCTGTATGCTGCTTCATTGTTCCTCGACTGATGCAGCAATACTTACTGCTACAGATAATGGAGAATATGGGATTTGTTAATGATGTAAAGAGCTTGATCTTGCGATTGGGACGTGTTCCTGGTGCCCTTCTATCTGATGACTATTCAGCAAAACTTTCTACCGAAAGACTTGTTGAACCTGTGACTGTTGGTGTACCTGTGTCTGTTGATCCACCAGTCATTACCTCAAATTGCACTCCCTCAGTAGCTAATGGTTCCAGCCAGCAAAGTAATTCATCTCATGCTTCAAGGCCTGTTGTTCAACCACACCATCCTCTAAGGGGAGAAATAAATAATTACCAGGGTTCTGCATTGACACCTCATATCCATAACCTGAATCAGATATCATCCAAGTACCATGATAACCTTCGCCAACCAAAGGCTGATCCAATGATTAAAACAAGTGTTGCTGGCCAACGAGAGAATAGAGTTGTGGAGGCTGAAGCTGATGTGATACCCTCAAATTTTGATTCATGTCTGCAACGGCATTCTGATTCATATAATGCAAAATCTGCATTCAATGAATTAGCTGGTTCCAGCCAATCAGGTCTGAGTGACTGCAGCCTAAAATATATGGAACAACAAATGTTATCAGGCAATGGGAGACGAAGTCATGTTAATCCTAATATGAATGCATCAAGTACCTTAAACATGTCTCAACTGAAAACAGATGGAGGCCATATACTTGACCACAGTCAGAGTTCTGTTAGTGCCTCACTACTTGGAGGAATCCCAATACATGGTGGGGTGAGTAGTCTTTTGAGGACAAATCTGATTAATAGCTCTTTTTCAAACCCTCCCAAAGTATCAACTGCTGATTTTTCTGGTACACAAAAAGTTGGGATTGGACTTCAAAATAATGATTCAACTAAATCTGGAGTTTATTCTCTCCCCAATTTGACTAGTCAATCAGTTACCAGTTACATGCCTCTAGAAGGCTCTGATCAGAAGAATCTTCCTGTGGATTTAAAGCGTGCTTATGATGCTTTGTCTTCAACAGATCAAAGGATAGATGATAATTTGCTTCAGGCCCTTAAGATCCCATCTCTTCATCTTGAGGAGCATGTGTCTATGAGCGATCACATCCCTGGCTTTGTTCATGATTGCCTTAATAAAGATGGTACTAGTCAATCTATGATGGAAATGAATGCTAAACATGGAGACGCTTGTGCTCAACCTCCATCAGGCGATGACCTCTTTGATGTTTTAGGTGTGGATTTTAAAAAGAAACTACTGAATGGAAACTGGAATAAGTTGCTTTTTGATGAATCAGATACTAGTGGAGAAAATCTGGATAAAAAGGCAACATGTATGACTATGCAGGGTATAGGTTGTGATTGTTATTCAGTTAATGAAGCAATATCAGAAAGTGGCATCTTCTCTGGGATGGACACTGACCACCTCTTGGATGCTGTGGTCTCAAGGGCTCAATCTACTGTGAAACAGAATTCTGACAATATGTCTTGCAGGACAACATTGACAAGGATTAGTACCACCTCTGTTCCCTCGCCTGCCTATGGGAAG
Organism: Castanospermum australe; assembly: GCA_019955255.1. NCBI lineage: Eukaryota > Viridiplantae > Streptophyta > Magnoliopsida > Fabales > Fabaceae > Castanospermum > Castanospermum australe. Next base: position 1,844,762 of record NSJW01000018.1, read on the forward strand.
GTTATGTCTGATCATGTCCAGGGGGGTTTGTTTGATTTTCCCAAGACTGGGGAATAAAACAGGTGCTGCAGAAACTAGTTCTCTTAGGTCTGGATGTGGCAAGGATGATGCTGGAAACTGTTCTCAAACTACTTCCATATATGGGTCTCAACTTAGTTCATGGGTTGAGAATGGTAGCAATGTCAAGCGTGAAAATAGTGTTTCAACTGGATATTCTAAGCGGCCAGATGAAGTTTGCAAGTCAAATCGTAAAAGGCTTAAACCAGGAGAGAACCCCAGGCCTCGGCCTAAAGATCGCCAAATGATTCAAGATCGCGTGAAAGAGTTACGGGAAATTGTGCCTAATGGGGCAAAAGTATAGTCTCTTTTGTGCTCTGCCTCTTATATCTTAATCCAGAATTTCTTAATTAAATATCGTATTCAAGTACTGAATTTTTTCTTTAATCTCTTATAATGATTCAACAGTGTAGCATAGATGCACTCCTGGAACGGACTATCAAGCATATGCTTTTCTTGCAAAGTGTAACAAAGCATGCTGACAAGCTGAAACAAACAGGGGAGTCTAAGGTATGGACATTATCCCTTTGCCTTGTATATCAGACAACTGATCTAGTTATGATATGGGAAATGCTTTTATTTTCAAGGGCATTTATCGTTATGTTGATAAAAAGAGTAAGAATATATTTGATAGTGTTTTGAGAAGTACTCTTATCCATGTATTTGGTGGCTTACATCAAATATCAACCAAAACCCTTTATACAAATAAAAATTTGGTTTGCATCTTTTCTGAGCAGCAGGATTATAAATAAGAATGGATAGTTGATAATGTTTTACTTTGAGGAATTATTAATAATGGGAAAAAGTACTGATTGTTCTTTCCTCCTAAATATGCAGATTATTAGTAAGGAAGGTGGACTGCTTCTAAAAGATAACTTTGAGGGAGGGGCTACCTGGGCATATGAGGTTGGTTCACAATCAATGGTTTGCCCTATCATAGTCGAGGATCTGAATCCTCCTCGTCAGATGCTTGTGGAGGTAGTGACTGATGCTTTATAAAATTACAAAATTCTTTTGGCCCTAATATATTTCTGTATTACCTCTGTCATCTGTTTGCTTGGTTATTCTTACAGATGCTTTGTGAGGAACGGGGTTTCTTTCTGGAGATAGCTGATTTAATCAGAGGATTAGGTTTAACCATTTTGAAGGGGGTAATGGAAGCTCGCAATGACAAGATTTGGGCACGCTTTGCTGTTGAGGTAATACTCTGGAAAGGGAAATAACTGATCATAAGTAGATAATGAAACGTGCATCCGTATTTCAGGTCTCAATATTTGTAGCGGCCTTTAATGCTTAAGCATTTTCAGCTATAGAGGGAAAAAGTGACTGTAGGAGTCCCAAGTCCTGTAATTATCTATGCATTGATAAGATAACAATACATGTTTCTTCTAGAAAGTTTGTATGGATTCAAATGCTTTGCTGAAAGATGATACTTATTGAATGCAGTAACTTCATTTATATAATAACATTCATAGTGAATTTGCATTAAGTATTTTAAGATTTAACTGGATAATTTATGTCTGAAAAGTAATACTGGCTTAAGATTTAATCAGTTTGCCAATGTAGAAAGGTCATGCCAATATTGGCGGAGATTGCTAATTATCAGAATCACAGTGCTTCATCCTCATCTTGTCACACCATTTTAAAGTATTATTTTTTTGCTGTGGATGTCTGTTCTCTCTCTTTTTTTCTGTATGTTGATTTTGAGTTATCTACACATCCAAAGGAAAGCTCATGATAAGAAATCCAATACTATTAGTTTGTATATTGTGCTAATTACTTACTTTCAAATTTTGCAGGCAAACAGAGATGTAACGAGGATGGAAATATTTATGTCACTGGTTCGTCTTTTGGAGCAAACGGTGAAGGGAAGTGCATCTTCATCCCATGCAATTGATAACAACATGATGGTTTATCATTCTTTCCCACAAGCCACCCAGATACCAGCAACTGGTAGGCCTAGTGGTTTGCAATGAATCACCTGCTATATAGTTTCTTGGTCTGGATGTGTTGAGAGCAAGTCTGGTATATGCTTGCCATGACTGACATCAATCCAGTCTAAGACTTCTGGTGATCTTAACATCGTTTAACTGTTTCACCTCTCATATATATCTGACCACATTTTGGAGGGGGCTGTGTTTAGTTAGTGAAGAGCATCGCAAGATTAGTATGCATTCCCACGATGTATCTGAAAATTTCCTCCAGTGCCTGCCAAGATAATTTATCCTGTGTTGGCAGTCTCTACTGATGCTTCTAGTGCAACTCTTAGATGACTTGCATCCACTTTTTTTGTTTTTGCGTGGGTAATTCCATTGGTGGGTGCGTATTGCTCGGCAGTTGGTGTTGTGATTCAGATGTATAGATATTGTAGGATTTGGAAAGGAGGGTCATGTGTTTATTATCAAGCTATGCACTTATTCTTCCGTTTTTACCTTGTACTCCTTGTTTTTCTTGGGGTGGTGATCTTGGTTGTGTTATGATACCAGTGTTATAAATATCAGCTGTGTGTGTGGTTTGCATATGTAGAGTCTGCTAAACAACAGTAGTATTCCTTTGGTTTATCAGTTCCTGATGGTCTGTTGCTATAGACCTGTCTATAAACTACTTTTACGTACTGTTTCTTCTGCAAATAATTTGGAATCAATAACTTAAAGCCATGCATCGTTTGAGCGTCTAAGAAATGGGTCTAAAGCAGATCCAGGCATTAGCAATTAGCTGCTGTATCAGCGCAAGACTTAAGTGCTCCAAGTAATATTTTCGTTTCTTGCAAAAGGCTGAGAGTCTCAGACAATGCTTCAACATCCAATAAATCCCTTCTTATCAATGAAGGGTGCTCATAGTTACTACTTAGGTTGCCATTGGTGGTTGTACATACAAATGATTGGTTCATTGCAAATTTAAAACCGTTTTTTCGCTATAGGCCATTGAGGATATACCCATTTGGTACTTCCATTTGGTCCATGCGGGTTTGTTATAAATGTGCCCTAAATTGGAACAGTTTCTTCTCACTCTTGTGCATCCAAACAAAGATAAGAGTATCATCCTATTCTAGTGCTCTCCTTGGATTATGAAGATGGTTACGGGGACATCCAAGCGTGCTTCACTGAAATATTGAATAATTTACTGTTTCTTTGTTTTCTGAAAAAAAAAAAAAAACTTAACTACATGGCTCTTGTGAACCTAAAGAACCCTGCAAATTATTCAAGTTGTTCATTCCTGCACTGTCACTTACAATTAAGTGTTACTAAAACTACCTACACTTAACTTCAGTCACAGCAAAATAATAAACATTATTCTGAAAAGGAAATGGTATATATTAAAGATTATTGTGGTGAATCAGCCATTTTCTTATTAAATTTAACTCTCAACACCTATCTATGCTACTTTCTTTTTTATTTTTTTATTGCATGTGGTACACGGAATAGTATGAAATAAAAATTTTTATGTTTACTAGAAAAAAAAAGCATAAAATAATAATTTTATTTCAGATCTCATTTTATAGAATCCAGAATTGTCTTTTCGTCCTAAAGAGGTGCGACTGGTGATTTTATGTTTTGCATAATGATATTTAACTTTTTATTTCTACTCTCATTAATTTTTTAAAAAATTATTATCATCATTATTTTATAAAATTGGATACTGATTTCTGTAGTTTTTATATTTTCTTTTAATTAACATATTGATTTTAATATCAGATACCTGGAAAATAAAATTATATTTCGGCAATTGTTGTCCTAATATATTTATATCACAAATATAATATATAGTACATGAAACCAAATTAAACTTACTTACTTTTCTGTCAAAAGGTATTTGTGTCATTTAAATTAATTTTAATTTTATTCTATATTAATTTTATGTACTAGATAATGAAATATTTAAAAAATAATTTTATTTATAAAATTATTAAATTGTGAATTTAGAATGACTATTCTATATGTGTGTTTATAATAAATTTTCTTCTCATTCAGTTTATCAAACGTCTCATTTCTTTTAGAGTGCTGCTATTGGTTATTGTTGCTCAAGAATTAGCGACGCAGACTTGGCAGTTGTTCTAATATGCCACTTACTGGTTGCCCACGCATGGCATTCGCAACTAAATGCGATGGCTTATTGTATGAGGACCTTGCCAATATATCATCAAAGTTTCGTAAATTGCTTTAAGTTCATTTCCTTTAATATGTAAAGTACAACTGTGTCACATAAGAAGCAAGAAGTTAAAGGTGCAGTTGCAAGTGGATGTCTTAATCAAACCTATATATCAAGCTCAAAGTAAAGAATTTTTTGGTTTATTGGCAAAAAGTGAGAGCTCGCATGGCATATTAGTGCGTGTCATTATCAAGTTTAGACCACAAAGTCGATACACTTATCAAGCACAAGCCATTACTGTGCAATATTTTTTTGTTTAGAAAGTGATGGTGCCTGACCCTATTGCCCGAGCCACTAATTAAACCCACTGATAACGCTGAAAGCCTCTTAGTTGAGTGTAATCATCCACCACAAGAAGATTGTAGCTATGCAGGACCAAGCTAGCAACCCATGCTTTGTTTATAATGCTGAGGTTACTACAAATTGATGGTGCTTTATGATGTTTCCACTAAGAATTTGATTTCTTTAAAGTGAAAAATTCACTTTGAACAAAAAAAAGTAAAGAATTATATTTATTGATAAGAAAATTAAGAAGATAAATTTTAAAAATATCATAATTTATTATATATGTGTACGTAATTTATCATATTCTTCGTAATTGATTTTTTTTTATCAAGAATTATAACTTTTTTTTAAAAAGTGAGTCCCTTGTTTTTAGAGTAGTCAAATGCTTCTAGTAAATCCAGGTACCAAAGAATCGCCAAAGAATCAGCACGCTTTCCATTTAAATGTGGTAACTGGTAATTGATCCTCCTTCCTAACATGGCAATTGTCGTTCGTGCATTGTTTATTATTGTGTCGCAATATTTTTGCAACCACATGATGTAATGCCCCATTGATGAGACGTGCTGCCCATGAAACTTTACCTACCTTACCTTGAAGGACTTACTGAATATTAGAAAAATACTCATATATACCAAACAAGTACAACATAGAAAACGATAAAGAAAACAAGCAAAATCTTATGGCAAGTGATGGTAGGTTCACATGTTCACCCTCTTATTACCATTCCTTGTATGCCCTCCAAAATGTCACCAAATGTGTAGAATTTTTCTCTACGGCATATTGGTTACGTCAAGTTTATACGGAGGGCAAGTACAGAAACAGAGGATGTGCTCGAATCTTATACCTAATTAATGGCCAAAGTTTGCTTTCAGTAAAGAACTAAATGAAAGGGACGGACATGCTGCTTTAGATTGCATTTTTTATTGAGGGGACTCAAAAGAATGAAATGTTACCTGTCCTAACACACAAGAATATATTCAATCCATCTATATATGACATAACTTTCCAAATGTCGAGACTCGAGACTCTTAGTGGTTGTGTTCATAACTCCAGCTGCATATCGATCAAAAGTCCTTATCTTTCCCCAAACTGGTTAACTTGGAACGTCCATTTTCGACCACAGGCTTGCATTTACCTTACGATGGAAGGAATAAAGAGTTACTGAAAAGCATCCCATGGAAGGTATAGGAACGGGAAGAAAATACGGAAAACGAGGCTCTATATATATATATATATATATTTGACTTCTGTTGTTGGGATTGTTTCCTTGCTTGAATTTGGTTTTGGTCCATTGATTTATCCATGTGTTTAACAAGGCCAATATTTGTGGACATACACAATTTGATGCCAGTTATGGCATGGCGGTGTTCTTTCTGCAAGGCATCGTTTATTCTCTGTTTTGCAGAGTCGTTGTGAATGCTGAATTATGATATCTGGAACTTACAGATCAGTTGTGTTCAAGATACTCTTTTTGGGGTATCAACCCAGGACTTTAAAGCTGGAGGCACAAGTTAGCATCCTGTGGGAATGAACCCTATAGCTAGTGGACTGAACTACTTATCCTGGATAGTGAATTAATTACTATAGCTGTATCTGTACTCTGTAGTGACATGCTAAAGAGCCTCAATAAAAATGTTCAACCAAAACCAGAACCTCAAAGAAAGTGGAAATATGAACAAAAAGAGGGAAAAGGGTTGGAAGAACGAAAATGAAAGTGTAAGTAAGACAAACAGGGGATTAGATGATTGATCCTGATTAAGAAATGTTATTTTGGAAGAGTGTGTGACGCTATATCTGTATGTATTTTATTGATATTTTTGAAATCTTAGCAATCACAGGGGAAGACGAATTTCATTTTCAATGAATTTTGCAACCCTCCCTGTCAAGAACGAATGATGAATGAAACTGAATGCCATCGCTTACAGGTTGCTTTCACCATGTATCCGTTTTCATATACTTCAATAAAAGCCCAAGCAAAGCACTAAAGAATGTGTAAGAATGATGAATCTTTAATTAGGAGGGAGAAAAGGGTATCAATGGACGTGCAGATAAGTGCCTCTCATGTCAACTGTTGCATTTGCATGCTTCAATCTTGGATTAGGGTCAAGCTATGGTTCAAGTCGTGGATAGACTAATTGGGGCATTGGGAGCTGCGTTACTCAGACGAAATCGTTATTAACCATCTTGATTTATCATCCGAAGTGCTTTGTTTTTTTACTCAAAGTTACTGATTTTGGCATATTCTATTCTAATCTATCGTCTATTCTCAAAAACCCTTTTGTCATTCGAATAGACGAAGGAGGGAGCAGTGGTCATGTGACTTCACGTGACTCTTTTGAAAGGAAATACTATTGAATTTATTAATTTACCCTTAACCATGACAGATAACACTCTTCTTGCCATCATGATTTTTTTTCCTCCTGATTTTTTAAAAATGACACGTAACATGGATATTAAAATTCTTCAAAGTGCATGATACACTTTAGGTACTGTGCAAGGCTTACAACCGGGACTTAAAAAACTAATGGTTTAAGATTTAAAAAAATATTATGAATTTGTTTAGATCCTATCACTTAATTTTATTGTTAATAGTTATTCAATTATTCTTTATTCTCTAAAATAAATATGTATTTTATAAAGTCGAAATCCTTACATTTATCTATTAATATCATGACAATTTCCATCAAATCTGTCCAAATTACTATCACATTTAACGGCAGCACATGATAATCATATTATGTTTAGATGGTGTGTTAGGTTATACCTCCAACTTGTACCCTTATTTTTAAATAAAAAGTATATAATTTTAAAGTAAAAATAATATACAAAAATATTTAAAAAATAATATAAAATTTTAAATAAATAATTTTTTGTTACAAAAAATGTCTAGGACATGGTGCGGGAAGGGAAAGGATAAATGTAAAGGATAAACAGCTTTAATGAAATTTGAATTCAAAAATCAAGCAGTTGTCAAGAAAACTTAGTGATACTTGAATTAAAGCTCTACTTAAATTAAGGCTCTTAAGCAAATAATTTTTTTAATATAAAATTTATGTTGGGATAGAGATATACAAGGTAGCGATAACTTAAATCTCCTTTAAATATGAACACACATGCTAATCAAGCTAATCAAGTGAATAGACGCGATCATAGAGTTAGTCACACAAGGCAGTTATATATGCTTACTTTCAATAACCAATCTGTTCAATCGCTACTAAAACACATATTTTGGCCCAAAACTCACATGAAATATTTTATGCAATCATTAGACGCTAACTATAATAGCTAAATTTTATCCAAAAAAAAAAAACTACAATAGATAATTTTGATAGGTTGAGTGAAAGTTGCTACAATATTCATATTGTAATGTGTCATTATTGAAATATAAAGAAAATGTGTAATTGGACCCAAAATCAATCTGATAAAGTGTAATTCAATGACCTTTTCCTCCAAAAGAGTTATGTAAAATCAAGAAGTAATCTTCCTGTTATAATTAATTTACAATCTTAATATGTGACTGCTAGTATAATGGAATAGTAGATTAAGGTGGAATGTTCCCAAATTTAAAGACAATATAAATGAAGTAATAAACCGAAATGAGCAAGTGCAATTTCTCCCAACATCATCCTTCTAAGCTCTTCATTGAAAGATTTTATCAAAGCTCCGTTTGGATTGCTATTGGGCTGTTTTTGAATATTGATTGATAAAACTTGGCCTTAATTCATTGTAATCCTTCTCTCTCTAGCTTTATTGCCAAGGGATGACATTTTCTTTTGGTCCCTATGATTGCCTAACACACATTCTTTGAACCAATTGAAGAACACTTTCATTGAGGGGTGACTTCGTTTTGGGGTTAATGAATCTCTGTTCAAGAAGGGAGGGGCAAAAAAAGGAAAGATTTCATGGCAGTTATCATCCATCCACTATTTCTATGGAAGATTGCATGGTTTGTTTGCAATTGCAAACTATTGCCATTCTGTAGGGTTTAAAGAGAGGGACCTACACGCCGGCTTCACCGAACAATTGTAAACAGGATACAGATGAGCCAGAGAACTCTCGGTGCCATGAATCCAATTGATCAATCAAATTCTGACTGGTCCTTTTCATAAAAAGCTTCACTTATCGCTGATGTTGTATGAGATGAAGCTGAATAATATTGAAAATGATAGTTAAGCCCCAAATTATTATATATGGTTGGTGATGTGTTTTAATTACAAGATGTGAACTTGCTGGGCACCCTGTGAACTGACCCTTTGACGTGACTGGTTCCTCTAAAAGAGTGAACACCATGAATTGCAGTTTTAAGTTTTAGCCTGTTCTACCCTGATCTTTATTTTTCTTACTTCTTCAAACAACTTTTATACATATGATCAAAGAGTAATGCTAAATGGATTTGCACCAGATTTTATGTCCAAAATAATGTAATATATAATCCAAGGCAGCATTGTCAACTTATTAATCATTTTAAAAAGAGTAAAACATAATTAGTCACAAATATATATATATATATATATATTATATATATATATATATATAAATATAATCCAGGCAGCATTGTCAACTTATTAATCATTTTAAAAAGAGTAAAACATAATTAGTCACAAATATATATATATATATATATATATATATATATATATATATATATATATATATATATATACAGACACACACACACACATACATATTAATTTCTCTTCTTCTTGGTGTCAATTATATATTTTTAAATTTGATTAACGATGTAATAATGCTGACTTAAATTATCACCTCATTTAAGACCAAAAAAAATTAATATAAATTTTACAATGTATAACATGACTGCATTTTAAAAAGTACATGTAAAAAAGAAAAAAAAGAAAAACTTTAAACCCCTTTCCTACTTCATCCCCTTCTTAGTAGTTTCTCTTATATATATTTTTTATAACAGCATGCATATTACAGCTAGCTCGAATTGTTATTCAAACTTTACTGCATCTGGGCACCACTAAAGCTATTCTCAAATGACATGTTCAGTTTTTACCACTTGAATAAACTCAAGTGGCTGCACTCTCTGATTTTTGCCTTACTTGTCACTTGTTACACCCAAGCTAAGTGGCTCCAGCCTTTAATTTCTGCCCTTCAAAACGTGTGGGCCAGATAGTGGCAATGCGTAACAATATCCACACGCATCTAAAATGCACCGTTATTGTCATTTTTTGTCGCAGAGCATCAAGTTATTTATTATCTTTATTAATGGTCTATGTCAACATTCTTAGCTTTGTCGCTTTATAAAGTTCAAACCCACTTTGTTAAACAGAAATCGCCTTGTACTATCACCGTACAAATTATACACTAACGCATGTTTATAGAATTAAAATACTATTATCCTTGCAATCTTCAGCTAGGTTCTTTCCCTTGCCTCGCTCTCTCTCTCTCTCTCTCTCTCTCTCTCTCTATATCTATATATACACATTGAAGGTGCCCAAGACAAGGCCATATCAACCATAACTATCATCTCCCAGCATCTTTGTTCGTTACTATTCATTTCCTTCACCGGATGCAATATCAGTTCAAGGAGATGGAGTCTGCTAATGCAAACCAGGAGAAAGCAGGAGTACTATGGGGAAGGGTAAAGGCCTTGCCAAAAGGTTTGAGGGAGAAGGTGTTGGACATTTGTAGGATGACAAAAAAGACAGCGCAAGATGACCCAAGAAGAGTCATTCATTCGCTAAAAGTGGGACTTGCAATCTCGCTGGTGTCTCTATTCTACTACTATCAGCCACTATATGAGAACTTTGGTATCTCTGCAATGTGGGCTGTGATGACTGTAGTGGTAGTTTTTGAGTACACTGCGGGTAAGTTTGAGCTTATTTTAATTGATCACATGCAGTAACTCATATTTGGTCATGCTGATGCAATATGCATATTTGTTCCCTTGTTGAACTAACTATATATGAAACTTGCAGGAGCCACTCTAGGAAAAGGTTTGAATAGGGCATTGGCAACGCTACTAGCTGGTGCTCTAGGTCTTGGAGCTCATTACTTGGCTAGCCTATCTGGAGAGACAGGGGAACCCATATTGCTTGGCTTGTTTGTGTTCCTGCAAGGTAAACAAACGTTTACCAAAAAAAAGTAGAGTAGAAATGACAGAGAAGGAAAAGAAAAGGCCAAATAGTAAACTCTAGCTATTTTTTTCCAATCAATCATCGTTTTTTTATCCTTTTTTGCAGCTGCAATAGCAACATTTATAAGGTTTTTCCCCAAAGTCAAGGCAAGATATGATTATGGGCTGCTGATCTTTATTTTGACATTCTCCTTGATATCTGTATCTGGTTTTCGTGATGATGAAGTGTTGGACATGGCACACAAGAGGCTATCAACCATTTTCATAGGGGGTTCGGCCTGCGTGATGGTTTCCATTTTCGTTTGTCCTGTGTGGGCCGGTGAAGAACTCCACTGTTCAATTGCCCACAACTTGGAAATTCTTGGCAACTTCTTAGAAGGTTAGATTCAGTAAAAATAAAAATATGGATAAATTGCTATATTAAATAAAAAACAATAATAAACTGAACCTTAGGCCAAATAACCTTCTTTATATATATTTTGCAGCATTTGTATGTGAGTACTTCAAAACATCAAAGGAAGGAGATTCTAAAGATAACAAATCTTTTCTGGAAGGGTATAAAAGCGTCCTCAATTCTAAAAGTACTGAAGAGTCTCTGGTGGGTAAAAGGCGCGACCCTGATCTATCCCCTCAGTACTTCTTCAATATCCAAATGACAAATTTTTATGGAGCATGTCTGATATAATTTTCTTTACTGGGCAGGCCAATTTTGCAAAATGGGAACCAGGTCATGGCAAGTTCCGATTTCGCCACCCGTGGGACCAATACCTCAAAATTGGTACCCTTGGTCGCCAATGTGCATATCGAATGGAAGCTCTACATGGACTCCTCAATTATGACATCCAAGTATACATATATTATGAATCTATTGTCTCTCACATTTTGCCTCCGAGTACAATATCATTCACTAGTATTGGTACCTGCGAACAAATAAAATATTCTAAGTTTGACCAAATATATATTTGTAATTAACTTCGACTCCTGTCATCTTCACATTCTTATAATCAAATTAAATGTTTTCACAAAATAGTATTTGGTCGACGCTGTAAACACAAAGGATTTTGTGAGGCCATATATTAGAGATCTAAATAAAAAATTATGTTTGGATGTTTCACTCATTACGTTGGTAATTATATGCAAACAACACTGATAACCTAGCTGGGAGTGGGAATGAGTTTCCATGTACTGGAATATAAAATATTTATTATGTGTCATGATACTGCTAGCTACCACATGCTATATTGACACCCTTTACCTACTGCAACCTTTGCAGGCATCGCCAGAAATTCGGTGTATGATCCAAGAAGTGTGCTCAGAAATGAGTTTGGAATCTGGAAAAGCTTTGAAGGAACTAGGCTTGGCCGTCAGAACAATGACCAGGCCTTCTTCTGCAGATACCCATATTGCAAACTCAAAAGCTGCAATAAAGAGCCTTAAGTCTTTGCTCCAATCAAACCAATGGGAAGAAATAGACCTCTTGTCAGTGATGCCAGCTGGGACAGTGGCTTCACTACTAATTGATATTGTTGATTGCACAGAGAAAATCGCAGATTCTGTGAATGATCTTGCCTCCCTCACACATTTTGAGATTGTAGATACAAATAAATCCCCTAAAACATCACAATATACCCAGCGTGAATGTGTTCAACCGGGTCCCAAGATTGATAGCTCCCATGTCGTCATTCTAGTTGAGGAGTCAACTCTAGCTTTGACAGACTGTGGAAAGTCATTATCCGATCAACATAACACAGTTTGATACACATGTATGTGACTGACATATGACCATGACTTCAACATCAGATCAGAATTGATCATAAACAAAAATTAATGGCCTAGTCAGCTGAATTACTATATTGATTATTGGGTATTTGGAAGGCGTACCCTTGTACAAGTAACGAGCTCCTTTTTTGCTCAAAATTAGGTTGCTCCTTAGACCATGTGGTGTTTCTTAACTCCAATAATGTTAATTTCGTTTCTTAACTCCAATAATGTTAATTTCGTATTTCAAGTATGAAATGATTAGTCAGGGATCGTTCTCACTTTAACTAGCTACCTTGTTCCTTGTCACTTTCTGTTTAGAACAGACAATATTAACAAGAAGCATACGAAGAATCCAAGTGTGAGAAGTTTAGATTTAAGTTTCTTAACTAGACATAAAATCAAACTCTTTAGCAATATTCTGACGCGTGATCCCGGAGGCCAAAACATATAAAACCTGGCAACTAATTGATGATATTTATTGCACACATGAACGTGTAGTTTTAGCTCAGGGATTCTGTAACACAGATCAACACGTATATTAGAAGAAAAACTTCATCATAACTAGTGATGCTAATATAATAATTCTTGTATTTTGAGCGGAAAACTTGTGTTAGTTTATTTCTCCATTTTAAGTCCACACAAGTGCAATAGTACAGAACATGATAACCATTCAAAAACCTTTCGGTCAAGTTATCATAATTAGAAACTCGGCTGCACAAATCACTTATCATGATTTCCTCTAAAACCTGATGCGGATTAATTTAACTCTGCCTATACGAAACATAGGCATGGCAATGAGTATGGCACATGTTCTGTTGCTTTAGGGTGTCATCCGTAATATATTTGCTTATTATTTTTAATGGCTGGACTGGAAAGAAAAGTGAAGGCATCTAAGGAGGCTGATGCCTTTTCGCCAGCCCATTAATTGCCTGAAAATGTGATTTGTTGCGTTTAGCTGTACGAACCACTAGAGTCATAAGCATTATACTATTGTGATGACACTGTTAAATTTCCCTACTATGAACCCTATGAACCCTCCTATATTTACTCTTCGTGTGAGTGTAAACTCCCTTATACCCCTAGCATCTAACCAATCTGTTTTGGACTTATCGTGGTGATGAATTTTTCATTACCCATATTCACTGTTCAATAAAAAAATTATCCAAGCTTCTAGAGAGTGACGCACCAAAAGAGAGGGAATAAATCTCTCTAGCCTTAAAAAATAGCTGTAGGCTAAAAAAATATAAAAGACAATAATACTCTAAGCATTATCATAACTTTTTAAAACAGTTCAAACTAAGTTTTTTTTATTAAAGTATATTTTTATTGATAAATATTGTTATAAAATTAATTTTTAAATAAAATTATAAAAAATAAATATTTATTTTAAAATTTAAATTTTGATCGCCCTCAAAAAATATGACTTATTTATTGCCACGTTCAAACTTTGTTAGTATTCAGATTATGCTCATACTTCACATAATATATAATATGAAACTATAATTTTCATGAAAGAAAAAAAAAATCTGACACCACGAGCATTGCTATGTATGTAGACACATTTCCAGAGATCACTGATAGTGTTTCTCGCCATCTGACCATCACCATAGAATGTGACATCCAAAATTAATGCATTATTCATATACCATACACGTGTAGCTTCCTAAATGAAATCGTAATGAACTTTTTTCTTTCTTCAATAAACCTATCATCGTTTTCATAAATAAAAAAATTAGCTAGTCACTTTATTCGTCAATGGGGGCAGTTGCTCTGTAATGAGGATCAGTGAGATTCCATGTTCTAATTAATAATTCCAAAAGGCATCTTAAAATCAAAGTGGGTTCGGAGTTTACTGTTACCACAAGTTGAACATGCGTAAGCGCAAGTGGGGCAAAAGCAGAAGCAGGGCAAGACAAAAAGTGGGATTTGAGTTGTTTTCCACTGGGGTTCTCCTGCTAGCTAGTATTGGATTAAAAAAAAAGAGAGAGAGAGAGAAACACATAAACTTCCTCGTTTGCAACCAAGAGTGAAGAATTATGAGCTTCTTTGATTTGTTAGAGCATATATCACTTTTGTTGATAAATAATCTACTACACTTATCATGTATAAAATATAATCATTTTACCTACTCATGCAACATGTAGAGTAATAATAGATTTACACTTTTTTTCATGCAAAACTTCACACCTATCTTTATAGGTGATTCATTTCATAAATATATAATCTATGTCTCGCTAATTTTTGACTAATAAATATATAGTAAAAAATAATAGTTGTTGACTTGAAGAAGAAGAATTTTCACTGTGAATTCCTAACACTAATCTAAACTTTTAGTTTAACTACCAAGTCACAAGAAAAGTTTACTGTGTATATGGAAACTGGACTTTTATCAACCAAGCGCGTATTATAAGACCCAAAACGGTCATGAACACAAAAAAAAAAAAAGAGAACAATCACAAAAACATGACGAGGATCTAGAATATGATTATTTCAGGATTCAAAAGCAATGAAAAACAAACTGAAATAGCAACGCAAATAAAGGACTTTAAGACGAGCTGAAACGAGAATAATAACGCGAAGAACTAGCAATACTGCTTGGCCAATGGCAAAATTGCTTTGTGCTTGCTAGCTTGTTTATGTGTGTTTTAGAGATTTCTAAATGTCAGCCAAAAGAAAATCTCACATTGAAAAGGAATAAATTAAGTAAAAGTTGTATAAATAAAAAGACTCATAAATATAATGTTTTAAAATTTTATATTTAAATATAATGTTAAACTTACAAGTATGTCTTAAGATTTTATGTCTAAATGTAATGTCAAACTTATAAATGTGATTCTTTCATATAAGTGTATGAAAAAAAAAATCCACTTATTGACATGTTTTAGATTCATATAACAAAACTCAATTCTTAAAAAATTTAGAAAATGTCGTTAAATTTATTTATCAATTAATGTAAAATTATTATTATTATTATTATCTTTTAACTTTTTCTACAAAAATATGTGCAAGAATGTTCACCTCAATGTATAAGCTTTGACTTTTGCTTAATGAGGAAGTTGGACAACCAAACACAAAAGCACAACCTTTCTGATGCTGTATCGCATTCGAGGCAAAGTACAAAATGAACTCAAATGCATTTCAGAGTGAAAATGGTTTATCACGTCATCTGGCTTGACTTTTATTATTATAATATATATTTTTTCTTTTAGTCTGATTTGAGTTACACTTCATGATGGAAATTAATAAGATGTTATATAAGATTTGAAAAACCAAATAGTTGAAGCCACTAATGTCCACTTGTTGCATACTATATTAATTTGTGAATGTGTGCAATTATGTATATGTGACATATTATATTATTGGTTTGGACATGATGGGCATTAATGACAATTTTTTTTCTTGTAAAATATTTTCATACCCTTTACGGGTGAGGGATATTAATCATCACTCACAATATATTGATGTTATCTTTTTTTACAATATATTTTTAAATAAAATTAAATTTTTAATATTATAAATAAAATTTATTTAACTAAATTTATAATTTATTTATGTATACTTTTATGAAAGTTTCATTAATTAACATCTTATAAGATTATGTTATGAATTTGTAAAGAAAAAATGAAAATGATAAAGAGCCAGGGGGAGATTTAGATAGACAAAGAAGCTAAAGAAAAACTAATAAATTCAGTTCATGCACTGGCATTGCTTTTATATACACTAGCGTCAATTATACAAATTGCTTTCAAATATATGACTTCAAATATTTTGTAAATTTTACTTATTTTTTAGTATATGTTTAATATAGAGGTAAATTTTTATAGAATAAATTTTATATACAAAATTATATATAAAATTCATCCATAAAATTTATTCTCATATTTACTCTCACACTAAATTAATTCCTATAATTAAAGTATACCTATGTACAATTTCTTGCATAGAAATAAAAAAGTTAAAAAAAAGACTCATTTCAATTCAAGATTAAGATATATATCCTCAGACATTAAATCTTTATAAAAATACTTATAAATAATATATTAATAAAAAAATCTAAAAATTAAACTTAAATTATGATAAATACGAAGAAAGATTGATCAAATAAATAAATCCTCGTTTGCAGTATAAAACAAAGTTGAAGTTAGGTTATCGAACGTGAGAAACTTTGAAATAAAGAATATATAATGCTAAACAGAAGATAGGACAGCATGATTAGCCCCAAAAAGAAAGGAGTGGCGTTGGGTGCATGCGGGCCAAGAGACGAGTGATATAAAACGAACATGATTAGAAAAATGAAAATATTTTGAATAATTATATATTATTTATTTTATTGTTAAAAATAAGTGAATAATTACTCTATTAAAAAAAATTTAAAATAAAATTTGTATTATGAGAAAACACAAATAATCAAAGTCGAGTTTTACTATTAAATATTTACATAAAAGTATGTATTACTGCGATTAGTGTTTTTAAAATACAAAATTTTATCCTAAAAAAAAAAAAGAAATTTCGGTTAACATGTAGTTGTTTATAACTTTAAAACTCTTATTCTGTTTTCAAATGAAAACAAAAAAAAAATGTATATTAACACGCATGCTCGTGGATACTAAGATACGAATAGTTTTTAGGTGTAATTAAGCTAATTTGGTTGGCATATTAAGGAACCCTTAGAGCGAATTTGGCTAACATCTTTTGGAAACCTTAATGCTATATATCTGTATTGACGTACTGTACTACTTTATGGAGAAAAGAATGATAATGGTGATACTTTAGAGTGCTTATATAGGTGAAGTGTAAGCATTAAATAGCCACTAATATACTGCACAAATTATATATTATAAAGTGAAATTAATTTAAAATGAGGGATTATTATTTGCTAAACTCGAGTGCCTAATTAACTCCTTAGCATGACCAATTGAGTGATTGTTAGCTTGTGATATTAGACAACTAAATACAAATGAATCAATTATTTAAAGAGTAAATAACATTAACATTTTCTAAAATTTGTTGAAATTATATTACTTTTTTTAATTTTAAAATTAGATTAATCTTTATTATATACTTTGGATTTTCATTAAACAAATCACTCCCTATTCAAGTTTAATGGGTTTTGTTGAAGGATACACATGTAAAAACTAGGTATTATAATCCCCTCCTCTTCTTAAAATCTTTCTTCTTTATTGTGAATGCCTTGCGCTCATTGCAAAGGACTTTACCAGTTGTGTCAATTGATAATTTCTCAATTTTGTACAAAAAAAAATTGATAATTTCTCAATTTGAATTTTGTTTTAGTATTTTAGTTGGGCGGTATCTGAATTTGCTTAAATTCACCTCTGACTATTCCATATCTTCATAACGTCAAAGGTAAATAATCAATGTCACGACTAGAGAACTCAAAAACATTAATTGCGGCATGATGCCAAAAAAAAAAAAAGAACAAAACTATAATATATTGGATATAAATGAAAAGTATGGAGAAAAGTATTCTAGCAGCAATTCAAGTTAATTTAGTGTAATAACCAATTAAGAACTTTGACTTTAAATTTTATTAATTAAGGAATTAAATTCAATAAAAAAAATTAACAATAGATATGAATTAAAAAAAGAATGCAAGTCAAATATAATTATGTATTTTACTCATGTCTCAAATTATTTCTTTATGGAAGTTGAATATTTTTTTTTCTTTTCAGCATTTTTTGATTAAATTTTTTTTTGAATAAGTTGAATTCTTTAATTAGTAATAACAAAAGTTCAATTCCTTTATTAGTTTATCATAAAAACTTTTGGTTCTCAAATGAGACTTCATTCGAAAAGAAAAATCACGGAATCAAAATTGTTTGAGAAACAAGGGCATAAGGGGTACATTCATTATAGATATCATTTTCTAAAAGCTTTTCAGTACATTCTCTTGAACTAATTTATTTGATGGTCATAGACAGATTGACCTCATTAATGCAATCATAGGTAACACATACGAGGTTATATATTCATTATGGAACTAATATGTTACTTTTATTGTCCCGTGATTCAAATTGATGCAAACAGAAACAGAAGGTTGAGAGCAGAAAACAAAGGAGAATATGTCCCTGGCCCTTATCTGCATTACTTTGAAATCTCTTGCTTTTCCCCTGATAATGACTTTTGGGTGAGTCCTTTCGCTGTTCTTCCAGTGTAGTTTGGACTCTAAGCCCATACAGTATTAATTTATTTTATTTTTATTATTATTGTTATTATTATTATGTAATGCAGACATGGAACCATACAATCATGCATAGACAAATTTAAAAAAAAAAAGACATTTTTAGCCCTCTGCATTTGGGTTTTTTTTTGGGACCTTATCTTCATTTGGACTTGAGAATCCCTATATGCGAGGTCTATACCTCCCAAAAGAAAAGGCCCAAATACAGAACCCAATAAGGCTTAACAACGTTTCCATTGAGACTGTGGGCTTCAATTCCCTTGGTAATATAAGTCCGGCCCACGCCTCCTCTACCCCACAATAAAATAAAATTCAATTTCAAAGAAATGCTAAAAGTTAAAAATGTCAAAACGATAATCATAATCGCTAAACACTTTTTTATTTCATGAGAAAATTGTTAATAGATTACTTTGTACAATACATGACTTCATATATATATATTGAAATGTGTGTGTGAGAGAGGCAGAGTTTTTTTCTTTCACTTTTAAAACATCAATATTATTTGTAAATCATTCTTATTACATCATTTTTAATAATAAAATAAAAAATACACATTTTAATATATTTTTTCTATATTTTTTTTCAATAAAAAAGTATAAAAAAAAGGTGAAAAAAATGAGGTACATGGATCATTTTCGATTTTAAAATGTGTGTCTAAACTTCTTTCTGGGTGGGCGTTTATCAGTGCTGATTCAGCAGGGCTTCCATATATGGTATATACGCCATGTCGTGCACTCGTGCTTCGCTTTCTATAATTTGGGTCACTTTCGCATTCTGCAGCACCTACTACCCCAAAAAAAATCTCATCAGTAACAAATCAAATAAAAATTTCCACTCACTTTTAGGAAGGCACAAGGGTGACGCAAAGAACAACTTGATGTTATACCCAAAAATTAAAAAAAAAAAAAAAGAACAGCTTGATGTGTAAGTGTATCACCTTCGTTAATATGGGACTGGCTCTTTCAATATATATATATATATCTTGTACGTCATTGTTGACTTCATTTTTGTCTTTTATATATATATTTTGAGTTTAATAATGCTTTTAGTGTATATTTTGAAAAAAGATTATTTTTTAATAACATTTTAATTATACATTATTTTAATTATAAAATAAATTAATATAAATAAATACTAATTTTTAAATTAGTGATTACTGAATGTTAGATCCTTATTTATAAGACTTAGATGTCAGAATCTAAATTATGTATGCACTCGTGAGAACCTTGGAAATGGAGCTATGGCATATGGAAACTCAGTAATAAGTAGTTTATATAAAATCTCGAAATGAAAAGATGAAGATTTGAAGAGGAAAATGCAATCATGAGTCAGTGAGAGAAAATAAGGCGCACGTTCTTCATTAGGGTTTTGTTGGTAAAGTTAGTCAATTGTGACTTCAGATGGTGGTCAGTGCCTGAGGTGAGTGTTGTGGGGGACTCTGGGTTTCTTCTTGTAGTAGCACAGCGTGCCTATGGAAGAATTGTGTGCTAGCATTGCGTGTTTTCTCCCAGTACAATTTTTTCTTAAAAAAAAAAAAGCTCTCCTTCCAATTTTAAATAGGATCATTGGTCATTATATACTAAAAAAAATACTTATTTTATTATAAAATTTGAAATGATAATATATAATATCAACATAATGTACCCCCATTCTATGTAATGCAATGACAATATTTTTTTAAAGTGATTATTTTGTTATTATAAATACCATATTTTGTCCAGTTTTTTATTTTATTTTAATAAAATATTAAAAAATAAATATTTTTATTTTTTCAATTAATTTAATAAAAAAGATAAAAAAATAAAAATATTATTATAATTTCTTTAAAATAATAACAATAAAAATAATAAGAATAGATAAAGTTCAATTCAAATCAAAGATCATATATATCAAGATGAGAATTAATTAAGAAGAGATTATTTTTAAATAGAAGAATTTGAGTTTTAGATAATATTTGATTAGTTAGAAACTATATCTATCTCATTAATTAAAGAGGGGAGATTAAGAGGCTAGAGGAAGGAGGACAATCATAAGGGAGATGAGAGAAAGTACGTAACATTTCTTAGAGCAAGAGTAGGAGGTTTTTATCTTTTTTTCCATACATCCATAGTCAATATTTTTTAAGTCCATATATCTAAAATCAATATTATTCATGAAAAATATGAAACCGCTAGTACTCTTTATCTATCATAATTGTCACCTTAATTCAAGATTAAGAACTCTGTCTATGAAACCGCTAGAATTCCATCTATGGAGGTGGGATTTTTATTTCTCACAAGTATAAAGAGAGTGCTTGACAAATTTAAAATGAAGAATTGCAAACCTATCAACATCTTCAAAAGAATATAGCTTGGTTTTGATACCACTTTGGAGGAGATAGTAAAAAAGGAAATATTTAAACACTCTAATAAAATTTACTTGATTTCATTTCTTGGCTTACATAAATCGCACAAACACATGATTATATATAGATACACATTATACTTCTTCACAACCTGTCACAATAAACTTAACTTTAAAATATTCAATGCACTTATTATTTAAACACATGCATAGATATATAATACATAGATGGTATTAAGTAGAGATAAATGTATTATAATTAAGTGATTAACTGTGTGTTTGGTTAACTTATTTTATAGTTAAGATAACTTATAATCAAAATCTTTCTTAAAGAACTTTTAAAAAAAAATGATTTTTTCCTTAAATTAAACTATTTACAAATATGCTACAAGTAAATCAAATTTAATTAATTTTCAAGATCTCATACCTTGTTGGACTAATGTGTTAGGCGACCCTTAATGTAAACCTAACCCCGTAGTCCTGCAATGGAAAAGCATTACTAAATTTTAACATCACAACTATACATATATGGGTTATGTATCTTCTGCATCAAAACATGGAGTACGCGAGTAAGGCGTTCTAAATTCATGCATGGAATTTAGTTTTCGCTTACAAACCCCACGCAGCAAAATTTCTAGAATTTTGATTGAGATTGTACAGTTTTCACTGTCGGTGCCGGAAATGACATCTGAAGCAGATGGAAATAGTGAAGGCGCCGCTGCTGCCATTTACTGCTAAGGTAATCGATGTGATGTTGAAGCTAAAGAAACTGGGAAAAGAAGATCCCAGAAGGGTCATTCACTCTTTGAAAGTAGGGCTTGCCATCACCATAATTTCCACCTTTTACTATTTTGAGCCTCTTTACGATCGTTCGACTGTGATGTGGGTAGTTTTCACCGTCATCGTCGTCTCAGAATTCTCCGTAGGCAAGTTTTTTTTTTTTTTTTTCAGAAACTGACCATTGAACAAGTTTATAGAACATGCACTTGATTTCTACAATTGATTGTGTGACACATGCAGGAGCAACACTTGGGAAAGGTTTAAATAGAGGTTTAGCGACACTTTTGGCTGGTACACTAGGGCTTGGATCTTATTACCTGTTTAATTCAACAGGAGATATAGCGCAACCCTTAATTATTGGGACCATGGTTTTCCAACTAGGTAATATTTTATTGTACCCAGTTGAATTTCAATAGTATATATTACAGTAGGAAGTAAGAGGGAAAAATTGTGCCTGTAATAAGACTATTATTGCTTTAGGTTAAAACTTTATTTTAGTCTTTAAAGTTTAATCAAAGTTTCAATTTAGTTCTAAATTTTTAATTTGTACTAAATATTATGTTAAAGTGATCACTTTCATTAACCAGGTTCATTTTACTAATGTTATTTTAGGTTTATTTTACTAGTTAGTTCTATCACAAAAACAAGTCTAAAAGGATCACATATAAAAATGAACCTAATTTCGTAAAATGGATCTCAAATCACATTAGTAAAATGGATATCCTTAGTGAAAAGAATCACATTGACATAATTTTGTAACGTTTGGGACGAAATTGATACAAATTAAATATTTGAGACTAAATTGAAACTTCAGTTAAGGAGGCAAAATAGGATTTTAGCCATTGCTTTATATTCCCCAATTTTGCTTGCTTACTGAGACGAAGCAACTAAAAAGATTAAAATGCAAAGATTTGAATGATTGCAGCGACAGGAGTCAAATATTCGATTTTTCCCTCAAATGAACGCCAGATATGACTACGGGTTGTTGGTGTTCGTCTTGACATTCTGTTTGGTATCTGCATCCAGCTACAGAGAGGACAAGATATTAGACATTGCACACAAAAGGGTAACGACAATCTTAATAGGTGCTTTAATCTCTATATCGGTATGCATTTTTGTGTACCCGATATGGGCCGGTGATGATCTTCACAATCTAGTATCAAAAAATATTGAAAAACTTGGGAACTTCTTGGAAGGTACATACCAGCCAATTTGGTTGAATTGAATTCGTGGAAGTTGGGAGTATATCTTGTTGGATGCAGTAGCTCCTATTTTGTATCATTAAATGTTGCAAATGACAATGGAAAGCAAATTGCAGGCTTTGGAGATGGATATTTCAGAACATCAGAGGGTGGAGAATCTAACAAATCATTTGTGCATGGGTATAAAAGTGTTCTTAATTCAAAACAGACCGAAGAAAACTTGGTGAGTAAGAAGAAACCAAAAATTAGGATCCCTGCACTCCCCAAATCAACAACATTCCAGCTTATTAATTCAATCATTTATATGTTTTGCAGGGTAGTTTTGCAAGGTTGGAGCCCTGCCATGGTCGTTTTAGATTTCGTCATCCTTGGCAACAATAAGATTGGAAACCTATCTAGGCAGTGTGCCTATCGTATTGATGCCCTCAATGGCTTCCTTAACTCTAATAAGGTCCTAGTTGACCTCTCATTTGATTGTGTGCGTAAGTGTATATACTTTGTCATCTGAGTTAATTCTCTGATACTTTCGTAACAGACTCCATCGGAAATCAGAAGCAAAATCCAAGAGCCATGCATCAAGATGAGCACAGAAACAGGAAAGGCCTTAAAGAAATTAGCAGTGGCAATCAACAAAATGGTTCCACCATCCGCTGCCGACCCTCACATTACCAAGTCTAAGATTGCTGCCATGAACCTCAGGTCCATGCTCAAAACTGGGTTGTGGGAAGGCACCAATCTCTTTGAGGCCATACCTGCTGTGACTGTGGCTTCCTTGCTGGTTGATGTGGTTTCTTGCACCGACGAACTCGCAGAGTCAACACATGAGCTATCCTCACTGGCAAAATTTGAGAACAAGGACAGTGAAGTTGCACTTGCACCGGTGCACTCAACTAGCCCTCAGCAGCAGGAAGCTCCGCAACCATATGATTGTAACAACGGTGGACCTCATCATGTCATAAGAATCAACCAGCCTGCTACAAACTAATTACAAAATGGGAATTCGTAATCCCTTACATTTTACTGACTAATTAATTGATTAATTAATCAGTTAAATGTAAGTAAATAAAAATATATACTGAAAACAGGGCACTCGTGTAGAAATTTGTTACAAGAATTGCACCAAAATCTGTTATTTTCTTGTCTTATTCAGTGGTTCTTATATAGGACTTCTCACAATTTAGAGGACGATTAAGGGTAGCAGTTAAAACAACTTAATTTTAATCAGCTTATATATATATATATATATATATATATATATATATATATATCATATGTTCCTTATTCTAATAAGGTGGGAGATTCTCAACAACTAAATTACAGTTTTTTATGTCTAAAAAAGTAATTTACTTTTGTTATATGAATATAATATTTATAATAGTTTTTTTTTAATCAGGAAGTTTAAGAGAAGGGAAAAGATCCATCTCAGGCACATTTACCATTAGGCCACAGGATTGACCACAACCGTTGGCATTTATAAGTTAATTTGGTTTAACATCTCACTAGTGAAAAATAAAAGAAAAAAAAAATTCACTATTCGTGCATTTTTTTTTAAAAAAAAAATTAAGAACTTCAACCCAAATGTGTGCGTACAGATTTGGGCCGTTCCTTCAGTGTATACTACCGGCACATAATAAGTTTTCTTTATGCATATACATGTATACACACATGCAATTTTTATGCGTTGCACGTGCATTAATATTATGAATTTAATTTTAATTTATATTATCATTTAAATATGTATAATCATATCATAAAGATTTTAACTTAATTTATCTTATTAGATAATTATTATCATAATTAAATTCTTATAATAATATATCAAAATATG
Organism: Castanospermum australe; assembly: GCA_019955255.1. NCBI lineage: Eukaryota > Viridiplantae > Streptophyta > Magnoliopsida > Fabales > Fabaceae > Castanospermum > Castanospermum australe. The sequence goes on from NSJW01000018.1 coordinate 1,869,469, forward strand.
ATTAAATAATAGTGTATAATTTTTTTACACTGAGTGAATTAAAATTAAATTCTAACATTATTATTAAATTTTCTTATAGTATTATTGAGATATAAAAATAAAGAGAAATGAGTCAATAAGATTCAAAATTGAGTGTAATTTATATTATATTGTTGAAAAATCTAAGATGATTATCCTTTAGGACACTCAGAGCACTAAATATTATATTAATAATTTAATAAACTACAACAACATTCGTTAAAGATTTAAATATAAAATTCGACAACGAAAACATGCTAAGATATATCGACAAATTGTTATCTTTTTGAAAATTTTAATCTACAAGCACTTTTGTGTTTTTTTTTTTTTATTGGGTACAATTCTTTTTTAACGATAAGAGTATTTTCAGACTTCACGTTAACCAAAACCAAGTTTACAATTTTAAGGATACACCTAACCAAGGGAAGGTCTCTTTAACTATTAGGCCAATCTTTTAAAGCTTATTTTATTTTTTTGTCTGTATAACTATGTTACGTGAAAAACTCATCCAAATCCTTGCATGTTAAAATATGTTAGCTAACCTCTTTTTTTTTTGGTGTAGCTCGTTTTCTATGATCAGAGTATTTTTAGACTTTACATTAACTAAGATTAAGTTTACAATTTTAAGGATACACCTAATTAAGGAAAGGCCTCTTTAATTATGAGTAATATTATATAGTCAAAAAAATTAAATTTTTTTATCAAATTTAGTTAGAATTAAAAATGTATGTTATATGAAATGAAGTAGTGAAAATTAATAACTTATCTAAGAATTAATAAATATATCAAATTATTATGTCAAATATTTTAATAAAAAATTCTAACTATATACCAATTTTCCTTTAACTATCCTTAAATTTTATTTTATTTTATTTTATTTTATTTTATTTTATTTTCTGTATAACTCTGTTACGTGAAAAACTCGTCAAAATCCTTGCAGACAAATTGATATAGAAATGAAACCAAAATAAACCTAGTGTGGCTCGCATATTCAATGAACCCAAAGAGAGGTCATAGTTCGCTTGAACTTCTAGACATGCATTTTTCCTATTTTCTAGGCCCAATTGACTGTGGACTCGCTGTTTTGTAGGATTTGGAGTGCGATGCTCCTCCCTCTATGCTTGATTGCTTGTCTCGTGGCCCACTGGTCCTTATTGTCTAGGACGCGTTGGACAAGCAGCTCCCCTTACATTTCTTGGCATATTTCCTTTTGTATCAATACATGGGTTCATGGAGGCTTATCAAAAAGAAAGAGTGGCAAAGTGCCCTTGAGGATAACAGCTTAATTGAGGTATTTCCTCATAAAAAAGGCTTCTGCCATGTCAGAACCTTGGATAGTTATAAGACATGAGCAAAGATTTTGAGTGCAAGAGCATGGATTGTGCCACCCAAAAAAGAGCAAGAACATCATTCATGTCTGGTGCCATGAAAGACCCCCTCTTTGACACAAGCAGTATACATGGATTGTGGCCCCTCGGTGTCTGCGAGTGTATTTAATTTGTTAGTGGTAGAGATGCGGATTAGTTGCGGGATATGATTAAATTCAGCGAGCTGCGACACGGCATGAGTAATTTTCTTTAACGGGGCATGCTTGCTTTATTTTGATAAAGTTGGCAAAGCAGAGAGAGAGAGAGAGAGACAGAGCCATTTTCAATGACTAATTAAATACTACGTGTCAGGCTGTCACTTCCGCCGGGTCCACCGGTGACGTAAAGAAATATGGATGTATTCCATTAACTCATTAAGTTAGGCTGGGAAAGATGAGCCAAAATGGCCCTGCCGACAGCGGTCTCAAAAACGGGCTTCATTCAGAAAGATCTCGTTCTCTCTCTCTCTCTCTCTCTCAATCCTGCAGGCGCATGTTAAAAGTTTGTACTTTCTTAATGTGAATGGATTGAATCTGCTGGGAGATATATGTGAACTTGTTTGGTGAAACTCTTGCAAAGTTAAAATTTACTGTTTAGGGAATTTTGTAGCAATGGATAAGCCAATTCTGCAATGGATAGTCCTTTTTCCTGTGTGTGTGGTTCCAAAGTGGCGACTGATTACTAAACTAACTAAAGCCGTTGAATTGGCAGTTTGGAGGGAGGAATCTGTGAGGTTGACATCCTTCTTTTGATTTTGACCCCCCTTGGCCCTTTATTCTCCACTCAGCTCTCTTTGATGCTGGTCGATCATTTCACAGAAAATTGGTCAAAAGAGAGTTCTATTCACAAGTCTAACAATTCGCAAGTCTAACACCATCAAAAAGGAGCCAAGGGGACTTGTTTTCTTCTTGGGGGGCATCATATACTGGCGACAACCCCAAGCACGTGCTTTTTTTTTTGGCTTGGAGTGCCAATTGAGTCATGAGCTGAAAGGTAAGTGCCATTTTAATAAACCCCTCATTTTTTTTTTTATGTTTTTCCCGTTTCTGTTTTTCTGTCGGAATCCTAGTTTTTGGTAGTCCAAATTAAAGCGACGTGTATTGCTTATCATCCATGGTTTCGGATCAAAATTGATTGGACGAAAACCAGAACGGAAGCTAGATTTTGATCAGCCTTTGGTTGAGTATCTAGAACCGAACCTTCTATTGTACTCTATCATGTAATATACCCCATGGTTCTTATTTCTTGCTACCTTTGTTCTATTTCATTTAAAAGAAATCATTTTTAAAAAAATTCTCACAATAATATTTTTTATTAAAGTAGTTTTAAATATAAAATAAATTAATCTAATCATAATCATGGATTACATCATTAGTGTGACTTTGTCGCTCGTGCCACTTGTGTATATTAGGCCTTTTTGGATGCTATACCAACAAAGAGAATTTCCAGAAACCAATCATAATTGTTGATTTAATAATCACAACATGGATTGTGTTATATCCCCTCCATGACATTAAATTATCCGGATAGGTCCATTAAACTAGCCATGGTTGTTTCTGGATGCATATGCGAGGTCGACCACTTAAATGGTATTTTTAGGGGAATAGCTATGCAACAATGCTTCTTAGTAAATATACCTAAAGTTACTTAGGATGCCAAACTAAAGTTAAGTAACATGCCTTAGGAACAGTAATTTTAAAGTCGAGAGAATATACGTCTAAACAGTGAAGTAAACTTTCACCCCTTTGGAATTTGGATTATGAAGATATCCATATCTTTGCTAACTCAAAAGACTCCAACCCCTAATTGAATCGTAATAAAGATGTGCATGTGTAGGCATATGAGGCCTCATCTCGTCCTCTTTTATTGTGTGGCTCAGAAACTTCATCTCCTACCTTATGTCTTTGTAGAATCATTTTCGGCAAACATATGCATGTGTAAGCCTTTATTCCTAGGAGTATGACGAAGGAGACATTTTTAACAAGCGGACGTCAAATAATTTATTGCAACTAGGTCCTCAAAGTCAATTTGGTATGGAAAAAAAAATAAAGAATAAGTTTTTATAAATAAGTTTTATATATAAATTTACCTATTATTTTTGCTTTTATATCAATCATACTCTTAATGTTCGTGTGAATAATGCTTATTTGTAATTTACACGAGCAACATTAAAAACTAAAATACACTAGAAGCAAATGGACAAGTTTCATCAACCAAGAGGAAATGGTGTAGTGGTCTACCTCCGTTACCACATTAGTTCATGTTATATTGCGTGCGTGAACCTTAATTTATGTAATAAGGAATTCAGTTAAACCAGACTAGACAGATCTTTTTTAATGGGCTGAGTGAGAAAATGCAATTATGAGCTTTACATTACATTGTAATTTAAAATTTTAAGACATTAAATTTATGAGTCTTTTTAATTCAATAAATATATTTTATATTTTAATTTTTTCAAAATATACATTGTTAAAAATTTATTGAAGAAAAATTATAGTTGAGTGAAATATCTAGCATGATATTTAGTGTAAGTGACATATTTAAAACTTATAAGTAGTTAGTCATAATGGTTAATTAACGCACCGCAATATCAAGAGAATGAACAAAATTTAAATTTTAAAATCATCACTTGAAAAGAAGACTTTAACTATTACACTTTTATCTTAAAAGAATGAAATCTTTTTCTCGCTCTTTTAAAATGATTGATAAAAAAATTGTACATATTTAAATTTATATATTTTGTATATACTATTTTATCAACTATTAGATAATATTTAAAATTTATGTTAATTTTTATTATAGTTGACGGTATATATATACTTCACATAATTTGTATTATTATCATATTTTTCTTTTAACTAGGTGTTTGATTTGATGTCCATTTTTTTTTTAATAAAAGTTACCATTTAACAACCGTTGTTTCAAACAAATAACTACAACAAAAATATACTTATCTTATTTTAAAGAGTGATTATTATAATAACACGCTTTATATTTTATTTTTTTAACAATAAATATTTCTCATATTAAGATAATAAAAAAATATAATCACTTTTATTTACAAAATTTATATTTAATATATTAAAAATACAGTAATAATGCCAAAGAAAAATTGTGGCCAAAGTTAATTATAGAAGGATACTTTACTTAGAATTGTATTCTCAAAGGAATATACGCAGTAGGGTATATTGTTCTCCTCCAAAAAAAGAAGTAGGGTATACTGGTGGTCTTGGAGCTATTATGTATCTTTTTTTTTTTTTTTTGGTAATTTATTATGTATCTTCTTTTAACCTTAACCCATATTAGCGGCGAAATTTCCTACTTCATAATCAGAGCCTATGGTCTACATGCTGAAGGGGACCCACTGTTATGATATTTTTCCGGATGTCATTATGATATCCAAGGTTTTTTTTTATAATATTAATACACTTTTTTTTGTTACACAATATTAATAATTAATTATCAAATATTTATTATTTATTAATTATATTTGATGAATATTAAATATAAAAAAATTTTATGTACAGTTAATATAAAATATTTTTTTATATTATATCATTTTATATTTTATTATGTCAACTATTTCTAATATTAATTATTATTATTAATATATTAATAATTAAAGTAATATATATTTAATGATACAAGATAAAATAATTATCTTGTGCTCAATGTTTATAAGAATTTCTCTTCAAACATTTATTATGTAAAATAATAATTAATAAATATTTAACAACTCATTAATAATATTATAATAACTTCCTTAATTAAATACTTATGTATTTTTTAATAAGATGAATTATCAAAAATTTATTATCTAATTATTATATCTGGTAAAAATATTGTTAAATACATCAAGTATAAGATAATTTTTTTATATTTTATCATTTTGCATATGTCATATAGTTATTTTTAATATTAATCATGATTAGTATATAAATAATAAAAAAATTAATAACTTACATAATTAATATAGTACACATTTAATGTTGTATATATATATATATATATATATATATATATATCAATTACAATAAATATTTAAAAATTCAATAAAAATAAAAAGGCTAATTATAGTTTTGATTTTTTCATTTTAACAAAATAAATGATTTAATATCTTTATTTTTAAAATAAATTATTTAGTCTATCTATTTCAAAATAACTCAGCAACTTTTGCTCCTCTATCAGTATATTGTTTAAAATCTAACACAAAATGTTAGTATAACATTAAAAATTAATTTTTATTTTTAACCATTTTAAATGCATATGAGATGTTTCTAAATATCCAAATTAATTAATTTTGTTGTTAATATTAATTTAAATATTTGTAAAGTCATGTAAATATTAAATATATTTAAATTACTTATTTATAATAAAAAATAATTTTTATTGTCATATTAATATTTTTATCAAATTTTTTATGCATATGAAAAAATAAAAACTATTCATTTTATAAAAATTAAAAAATTAAAAAATTTATTTTTAAAAATAAAAAAATTTAACAATTCATTTTACTAAAATGTAAAAAATTAAAATTACAATTAAGACTACCAAAATTTGGTTATCTAGCAAATTTTTTTCCCTATTTCTGTTGTTTTGCCAATTGCCACCAGCAACATTACCGTGTTGCTGATTAAGGTATCTCGAAAACTACAACTACCTCTAAGCATGTGAAATGTCGGAGAGAGGAGAGCAAGCACGGCCACATTGGACTGGTGAGGGACCCACTTCGTTCGTCGGTGGAGCACCGTGATCCACTTGTTAGTCCCATAAAAAATGCCACAAATTATTGTTATTGCTCAATAATATAACCTTGTTCAAATACAAAATCACAAATTGCGGTGGTGGGAAGCTTGAGACTTCGAGAGGGACAGTCATGGGGATGGACTGAGACTGAGAGAGACACTTTCTTTTAGGGTTCCTTCCCTTCCTTCCTTCCTTCCTTCTTAAGTCGAAGATACTCTCACTCTTCGTTCCCTTGTTCTTAACTCAATTTTCGGAACTTCTCTTCTCCTCTGAGGATTTCAACATTTTCTCAAATAAAAAACCCTTTTGTTTATGCCTATTTCTCGGTAAGATTAAGAAACCTACTCTCATTCACATTCTATTCTGTTTCTTTAGCTATTTTCTCTATCTGGGTCTTTTTGTTAGTTTCTCAGTTTGGCCGTAGAAGTCAGATTTTGATCTTTCTCGTGATGGAGCTGTGAGTTTACAGGGAATGTTTCTTCCTCGATTAATTTCTTCTTTTGTTTTTCATAATTTTCTAGGGGTAAGGTAACCATGGAAGGTATCCAGATGAAAGTCTGCATCTTTCTCATTTTTAGCCTAATAATTACAACGGGATATGGTGCTACAAACCCAAATGATCTCAAAATTCTGAATGATTTCAGAAAAAGGGTGGAGAATCCGGAGCTTCTCAAATGGCCGGACAATGGAGATGACCCCTGTGGCCCTCCTTTATGGCCTTATGTGTTCTGCCGTGGAGATAGAGTCACTCAGATTCAGGCTAAGAGTCTGGGTCTTAGAGGATCATTACCTCCAAACTTTAACCAACTCTCAGAACTCTACAATTTGGGACTTCAGCGCAACAACCTTCGTGGGATGTTACCTACTTTCAGTGGATTATCCAAATTGGAATTTGCTTTCTTGGATTACAACGAATTCGATGCAATCCCATCTGATTTCTTTAATGGACTCGGCAGCATTCGGGTCTTGTCTTTGGAAGAAAACCCATTAAATGCGAGTACCGGGTGGTCTTTTCCTGTGGACTTGGAAAAATCACTGCAATTAACGAATCTTTCTCTGGTGAGTTGTAATTTGGTTGGACCATTGCCGGATTTTCTAGGCACATTGCCGTCTCTTGCAAATCTGAGGCTTTCAGACAACAGACTGTCTGGTGGCATTCCGGCTAGTTTTGGTCAATCTTCAATCCAGGTTTTGTGGTTGAATAATCAAGATGGTGGCGGGATGACGGGTCCTATTGATGTTATTGCTTCAATGACTTTCCTGAGACAGCTTTGGCTACATGGAAACAAGTTCACTGGGCCAATTCCACAGAATATTGGAAATCTAACTTCCTTGAAGGAGCTCAACCTCAATGGCAATCAACTTGTTGGCATGATTCCAGAAACCCTGGCAAATATGGACCTTGAGATACTGGTGTTAAATAATAACATGCTGATGGGTCCAATACCAGAGTTTAAGGCTGCCAATGTTTCTTATGATTCCAATTTCTTCTGTCAATCTAAGCCTGGGCTTGAATGTGCCCCTGAAGTTACTGCACTACTGCATTTTCTCGATAATCTGAAATACCCATCATTTCTCAGTTCTAAATGGTCAGGTAATGAACCATGTAGAGGGTCATGGTTTGGCGTGAGCTGCAATCCCAACTCGGACGTAACTATAATCAATTTACCGAGACAACAGCTCAATGGTACTCTGAGTCCCTCATTTGCTAAGTTAGATTCACTTCTTGAAATTAGGCTCGCAGGAAACAATATAACCGGCAAAGTTCCTAGTAAGTTTACTGAATTGAAATATCTGAGGTTGTTGGATTTAGGTGATAACAATGTTGAGCCTCCATTGCCAAACTTTCATGACAGTGTGAAGGTTATTACTGAGGGTAACCCTCTTCTTGCTAATCGAACGAGAGGGAGTCCCCTGCCTATTAGCAGCCCACCACCTTCAAGTTCACAGCCTTCTCCGTCCTTGTCACCACCATCCTCCCATAAGCCACCTTCTCCAAGTCAGGGTTCAACTTCAAATCATTCTAGGTCTGTCCAATTACAATCCCAACCAAATGACTTCAAAAGATTCAAAACAGTAGCAATAGTGGCTGGAGTTGCAGTCTCTGCAGTTGTAGCTCTTTTGGTTATTTTTCTCTTCATATGTTGCTGGAAGAAGAAAAAGGCCTCCTTGGATGCTCCTAGCTCTGTTGTGGTTCACACTCTAGATCCATCTAATCCAGAAAATATAGTTAAAATTTGCAATTTCAAATGACACCACTGGAAGCTTATCAACAAAGACGGGGACAAGTTCTTTGAGTAACATTAGTGGTGAAACTGGAAACTCTCATGTAATTGAGGCTGGCAACCTTGTCATCTCTGTTCAAGTTCTACGCAAGGTCACGAAGGATTTTGCTTCAGAAAATGAGATAGGCCGTGGTGGGTTTGGAACTGTTTACAAGGGTGAACTAGAAGACGGGACAAAAATTGCAGTGAAGAGAATGGAGCGTGGGGTTATTAGCAGTAAGGCACTGGAGGAGTTTCAAGCTGAAATAGCTGTTCTTTCCAAGGTTCGTCATCGACATTTGGTATCCCTGTTAGGGTATTCCATTGAAGGCAATGAAAGACTTTTGGTCTATGAATATATGCCTCTGGGTGCTCTAAGCAAGCATCTTTTTCATTGGAAAAGCTTGAAAGTGGAGCCTTTGTCTTGGTCACAGAGGCTCACGATAGCCCTTGACGTTGCTAGAGGGATGGAATACCTTCATGGTCTTGCCCACCAGACCTTCATCCATCGAGACCTCAAATCTTCTAATATTTTACTGGGTGATGATTTTCGGGCAAAAGTTTCTGATTTTGGTCTGGTGAAACTTGCCCCGGATGGTGAGAAGTCTGTGGTAACTAAGCTTGCTGGGACATTTGGATACCTTGCCCCTGAATATGCAGGTATGTCCTTGCTTTAAATCACCTCTGGACCCTTCTTCCGACCATGAAACAGTTATAGAAATTGAGCATGAAAGCTTGGTTTAGTGCCATTAAGAATGGAATCATCATAATCTCTCTGCATATTAGCACATGGTTTCTGTAGTTATTAGTTTATTTCAGTTAGAATGTTCTTAAAATAAAGACCTTTGAGTATAAAGAATTAAGTGTGTAAAAGGTATCCTTGTTTGTATTTTGTTTGTTTTGGAAAAAGCAAGCGTCATGTAATGCACATTAATTCAATAGTACTCTGGTAACATTTTGTTTGGCTTTTCTACATTGTCAGACATGCTCTGTTCATTCAATAACTAGAAACATAAAACTCATTTTATCGATAACTACCTAAAATATACTGTTTTATATTGTCAACTCTGCTAAGGAGTTTGATCAGAGGGCACAACTTCATTTAAACAGTTAACAAGAAATTATATCTAATTATGTGTTCAGTGAGTTCAATATCACAGAATTTGTAGCAATATGATCCTCGTGAAGGTGGGGACATGTCTCTGATAATATCTATGAACTTGCAGTGTCATTCATAATTTTATCTAATTATGTGTTCTGTGAGTTCAGACCATTGCATCATACTTATAAGATATAGATGTAGACTTCTTTTAAGTCTTCCTGTATAATTTTGATGCATCTAACTTCACATACTAACTAAATTTTCTGTGTTTCAGTGATGGGGAAAATCACCACTAAAGTTGATGTGTTCAGCTATGGTGTGGTGTTGATGGAACTTCTGACTGGATTAATGGCGCTAGATGAGAGCCGACCAGAGGAAAGCCGGTACTTGGCTGAATGGTTTTGGCGAATTAAATTGAGCAAAGAAAAGCTTATGGCTGCAATCGATCCAGCTCTTGAAGCAAGTGACGAGACTTTTGAGAGTATTTCCATTGTAGCTGAACTTGCTGGACATTGCACTGCTAGGGAACCAAACCATCGGCCAGATATGGGTCATGCAGTCAATGTACTGGCAGCATTAGTAGAGAAATGGCGACCAGTTGATGACGAATTTGATAATATCTCCGGCATTGACTACAATCAACCACTTCCCCAGATGTTGAAGATTTGGAAGGAAGGAGAAAGCAAAGAGTTCAGCTATGCTAGTCTTGAGGACAGTAAAGGAAGTATACCAGCGAGGCCTGCTGGGTTTGCAGACTCCTTTACTTCTGCTGATGCTCGATGATTTGGAGTTAAGTCCAGTGCAATTTGCGGGTCTTATTGCTCTGTCGTTGAATAAAATTCTCTTCAATTCAACGTGTCTGTTTTGGCAGCTAAAAGGTGTAATTTATTTGTTTGTGGTCGTTGTTTCTGGACTTCAGAATACTTCAAGGTACGAAGGTGTAAATAAAGAAATAATTTTTCTTTTTTGGCTTTATTTAATGAATCTGGGCTGCAAGGTAAGTCAATATTCATCAATAACCCTATATCGTTCACTTACGTTATCCCTGTTATACGATTATTGTATTGAAATGCTTAGCAATAGCATAGCTTTCAAGTCACAAATATTCGAGGTTTGCTGCCTAAATGAATGAATAGCATCTGATGACACTTCACCTAATAGGTACTATAAAAATATTCTGCTGCAGAGCACGAGCATTTCACATGCAACTACCCTTAACCTTTTTAGTGCAATCATGTGAAGTGTTAAAAGCCTTCAATCGTTTTTTCTCCCCTTCGTTGGACCGCCATCTTTAATTGGTTGAAGACTCAAGTAGGTGGAATCAGCGGCAACACAGCAAGGCCACATATATGGAGAAATCACTTTATGGCATGGTCTTGATAGCATTGAAATTCATATTCACCCACCAAACTTTCGTGATCCTATTCAAGGAACTGTCCCCGGCATCAGAGAGACTGAGGCCTGAAATTTAGCTCGTTGCACCTGTGGGGTGGGGACCTACATGGAACTTGAAGGGTACGAGAGCTACTTCAGAACTAAACACCTCAAGTTTAGCAATACTCTGTTAGTTCAATCAATCTTCAACTAGCTCCTGGAAAAGTCTTCTTTTAGAATGGGGTTCACCGTTTGAACCATGTAAGCACTTTGCTGATTGATTTGTGCACTAAGCATGTTTGGGATGGTAAAAAATTACTTTTTTTTTTAAATTGTCTCAGAAATATTTTGATTATAAACTTAACTACAAAATAAAATAATCTAAACACACATTAAATATTAAATATAATCGTGTGGAAAATGACCGTGTGGAAGGTGAAGAACGTCAATCTACTAATGGATTCATGGCATACTAATCTAAAAATATTACAAACAAATTAAAATTGTTTCAGACGTTAAGTAGCAAAAAACATTCGAAGACATGGTAATTGGGCTTCGGATTAGATCCCCAGAAAAACCACGATCTAAAAGTTTGAAGTATGACTGTGTGAGCATATAAGATATGGAGATTTTAAGGTGTTCCACTTATTTCAAAAGCATGTCATACTTCTAAGTTGTTTGAGAAATCACACGTTGACTCAATCTTGGCTTGTGATGTGGATAATACAGTTGTTCTTCTAGATAACACTTTTGTTGGAGATAATTCTCTTCTAATGCTAGTCGCATTTTCTGAATGTACTTAAAGTGGTAGTTCTAACTATGTTGGAGATTCGCATCACAATGGCGAAGGTACTTGCCTTAAGGGGTCATGAGCCACCAAATTTTTTGAAAAAATTTCATTTTACATGCAAGTTTTTCTTTAGATAAATACATTTCTTTAATATGAGGTAGAGGGCTTATTTGGATGAATTTTTTTTAAAGATAAATACATTTCTTTAATATGAGGTAGAGGGCTTATTTGGATGAATTTTTTTTAAAAAAAAATTTTACATGAACTTTTTTTAAAAAAAATCTTTTATAAAAATAGAAATTATTTTATATTTAATATGTGATACTGGAAAAATATTTTTTTAATGTTGAACAAATTTTTTATGTCATAAATTTTTTTAAAAAAAAACATAAAAGTCTAACTTTTAAAAAAAATATAACTTTTTAAAAAAATTTATCCCAACATACTAAAAGATGAAAAATATACTTTTTTAGATATTATTTTAATAAAAAAATAATCCAGACAAGCATAGATACTTTTTTTTATTTTTCTTTATTTCACATTAAGTGTATATTTGATATAAAAATAAAAATAAAAATAAATTTTTATGAAATAAATTTTTCATACAATTTTATATAAAAAATTATCTTATAAAATTTATCTCTATTTTTATTTCAATACTAAACTAACCCTAAAAAATATACAAAAAGAGAAGCCTTTTTTTTTCAATGAATAAGATAAAAAGAAGAATTACACCATCTTCGAAATCCTTTAAAAATACCCTCCTTTGTTAGTACGGGGACAGACCATATTTTGCCCCTTTGCGAAATTTGGGTCTTTAAATAAGGGAACGACTCGTGTGTCACCCCAGCAAGCATCAGCGTCATTGCTGTCATGTCTTACTAATCATCGTCATCACGAATATAGACTTGAGAATAGAAGCTCCAGGTTAGCCATTGCATAGAAGGAGCTCTGCAAGTACATATTTATGTACTATTCTGGTGAAAGAAGCCAAAACAAATATGCAAAGAAGCAGGTTCTATTTCTGTCCAATCCAAGAATGTTATTTTGGAAATTTGTCTCTGCCTCTGGTTTCAGACCCAATGTCACACCTTCCACAAGCAATAATTAATATTGTCACCCAGATAAAAAAAATGGTATTCCAGGTAGTAAATCTTCTAACTCAGTATGCCCCATAGTTCCCTGGCTTTAGTCAGTTTACTTCATTTAACTTGCTTTTCTTTTTTTGGTAACGCATTTAAATTTATTTTAGCACAATAAAAGCTGCGGTCCTTGCCTCTGTGATACGAATACATGTCATGACACAAAAAACATACTGCATGGTGCATGCTTGATCAACAAAAAGTAGAACGGAATCAAGCTGACATATATTCTACAAGTCAAAACTGAAGTACTGAAAGTTCAGATTGAACTAGCTATAAGTAATGGACACTGTTTACGTTGATAACAAAAACTCGCAGAGGTAAATAAACGAGTTCCATTAGTAAGTTTAAGGGGTTTCAGGCTTTTTGGGGCTGCCACCGTTATGATGCAGCGGGTCTGGTCCCGAAGGAACCTTCCTCAACTCCCAACTCAGTGACTTCTCATCATACTTGATGTTTGATGATCCTTGAAGGCTGGCCTTCAACGTTGTTTTCTTATTCCCCAAAGCAGAAAGCACCTGCACAAGAAGTCAGAACTATATATAGAAAATAGAAATGTACAATACCTTAATTAGCCCAAAAACACAAGGATGGAATCCTCAAAAAATTCTTTCTCAGTTATGGTCTTATAAAAACTAGAGGTTAAAAAATGAAAACCCAGATTTTTAAATTCGAACTATATTATATGCGTATGGTAGAAGCCTAGAATAGAGTGACAGACCTTCCTGTTTCGAATCTCCTTGAGACCAGCTGCATTAGCACCAAAGCATCCATACGCAGTACTGCAGTCTGCCAGTAAACAAATATTTGATGAATTGCTTAAACTACTCTAGCAACTAAAGTGAATAAAGCAAACAATATTTTACTCCATATATATATGCTCTTGAGCTGCGAGAAAAGAAAAAGAACATTGACACACCAGTAGGCTCCCTCATCAGAAGCAAACACAAAAGAACCAGTAAAATGACAAAGGTAAAGATGGATTTTGAGGCCATCAATGCGAGAAGTTTCGGCCTCAGCTACAACAGGAAAACAAGTTTAGCAGGCAAGTCGAGAGAGCAAGTGTTGCGAGGCAAAGAGATGGTCATAGGCCCCACAGATTTATAGAGCTGTGCTATGATTCAAGGATTTGAATGATGGCTCATGCAGCCATTTTCTGAAGAAATGATTAAAGACATCAAAGCAGAAAATTTAATAATGGCAAACATCTATCTATGACCACCACAGCACTGCTCCCCCAGTGACAGCGCCGTCTTGCACGGTTGTCGAGCCACCTGAAAAACACCTGCCACGTGACGCTGCAAATCACCATCTTATAGATGATGTCAAAAACAGAACAAGGTAAAATGACCTAAACAGAATATTCTGTCCTAGCTTGATTCGAACGTTAATACCAGCTATGTTTTCCCTTCTGGATCTCTGCAACTCTTTACGGGAAGTAGCCCTCCCAAATCTGATTCTCTGCTACACAATTATTTTATATATATATATATATATAATTTGATAGAACTGCCCTGCATTTTGACTTTTGAGGTTGGTTTCATATTTTTGGACCATAATTTTTTTTTTTATAGGAAGTGTGGCACTTAATAAATTTATTTAGAATTCTTTTTTTCTTCTATAACGCATATTTTATAAATTTGTATGCGCAGTCCTTTTTTTTTTCCCCTTTTACAAAATTACATAATTTTTTTGTTATCATATCACTTTATACATGAGGGTGGAAATTAAAAACACAGAGGTACGTGTTCTATTATTTTCGGCCTTATCATGTTGGCGCTTATTTTCTGTACATATGAGACTTAAACTTTTAAAAAAGTATTTTTAATTAAGTAAGTCAAATTTTTGCACTTCTATAAAAGTTTTTTAATTAAATAAGTCAGATTTATACTTTTAAAAATTTTTATTTAATTTAATAAGATAATTTATTTATTTATTTTTGATATATAATTAAAAAATGTTTTATACAGTTAGTTATTATATATTTATATAATTTATTAATTTTACACATAATGTAATAATTTTGGTTAATAAGAAATAATAAAAGACTGCTTCAATACAAATCATGGTTTGAGAATAAATCATGATGAACCAAACTATCTCCATCAACATGATTTTGGTTGCTTTAAACGTATCGAACCAAACACACCATAATTATAGGTGGTATGACATTTTGCTAGCCTAATGTCAAAACTAGTACTTTCATATTAGTGTGTTTTTTTAATATTTTTTAAGTGTTTGGAAAATTCAAAAAATGGTTCACAAATATTTAAATCAAAATTAAACAAACTAATTTAGAATGATTTATTTTGTTTAACTTTAAATTTTTTAATTATTTAACAATAAATAGTATTTATTAAGTCTTAATGTATATTTTTAAAATTTCAAATAAAACAAATAGAATAAAAAGTAAGGGAAATTAAAAAAATAATATAAATGTAATCTAGTTAATTTAAAACTAATTTTATATTAAATTTTTATTTAAAAATAAATTTATAATATTTTTAAAATAAATTTACATTGTCATGCAATTCTACATTAAATATTTTAAAAATATATTATAAATTTATTTTTAATATTATAATTTTATTTAAAATTTATTGTAATTTTATTTTTAAACGATGCACCCAGGAGAAAATATTTTAGTATGTGTTTGGATTGAAGTTTGTAAACTTGATTTTAGATGAACTTAATTTTATAAATTTAATTTTATTTATAAGTAGATTTGAATGAAGTAATTTATATTTAATAAAAATTCACGTTCAACTCAAAAATAAAAAATAATTATTTCAAACCAAACTAATTTTTAAAATTAAAATTACACTTAAAAATAAACTAAACAAAAAATAAATAAAAATTCATTTCAATCTTCAAAAACTAATTTGGACCTAACACACTCTTAGACTTTTTGCTTTATCTTGTTCGGGTACAACTAAATGTACTATCAGGTTGAGGTAAAAATATTCATGATGCACTGATCAGAGTATTGAGTCAAAGTAAGAAAAAACGAACGAGTCAAGCTTGTGCCGCCGGGAGTGAGGCGCTAGGTAGAGAAACTGGGTGGCGATGGCAACGGAGATGGAATATTTTTCACTATGGCTTTTGAATTCATCGTCTCTACCCAGCTAATGACAAGATGAAGTCATCAAGATGAAATGACTGATTGATGTGGCTTTGGCTATCTTTCTATATATGCTTAGCGAGATTTTCTTCTGGCTGAAGATGCGTTCGCAGTAATAATATAAGACATTTTTTAGATAGACACCTTGCACTACTTTTGGCTGGTTTCTTCCTGGTTTCCTTGGGCTTGTTAAGTTTTTGAAATGACATAATTATCAATAAAAATTTGTTATAAACCTTAGATATTACAACATATTGGCTCGTCCAGGTTTGGTTGGTCAATGGGGAACTGAAGATGGCTACTCCAATGCCCAAATTTTTGTTGAGAAGATAAAATCCAGATACAAGAGGCATACACAAATGATCTTCAACCAATCAACTTTATAAATACCAGAGAGTAAAAGCTCCACTGATTTTAACAGTATTACAGTAACACTTGTTTCCCGCTTCTGACTCCCATGCCACATACAAATATACAATACATCTCACAGACAACACAAAACAACATCAAAATTATTGAGAAATATTATAGGTGCATTATTGTTCTATGAATACAAACTGATGGTAAACAAAAAATAAACTTGGACATGCCCAATAACTGCGAAAAGAAGAGTTGAATAATTCTGTACACACGACAAAACACCACTCACTGTATCAACTTAAGCTTTTTTGACATTAGCTTCGAGTCCCAGTTCCTTTCTTGTTTTCCCCACAAACAAATCTCCTGACTTGATAATGCCAGGAAATCTTCCGAGGACAGTCATGAATGGGAACTGTGCAACCCCATGTTTCCTTCCAAGTGAAACAATAGATATTGGTGGCTGTGCCTTGTAAGTCCCCAATTTACGTTCTTTTCCTCCTCCCTCTATCAGTAGCCTCAGGTTCTTGGCAACCAATTGAGCATGGCCTTGTGCATACATCCCTTGTTTGATTTCCTGTAGCATATATTTCACATCAAACAATCTTGCATTAATTAGGATTGCTTGCAAAGAGCTGTAAAATGAAAGGAATTTAGTGCATAGCCCCAAATCACTGACACATCAAGATCCTCATACAATAAGCAGACTAAGTAACACAATCACAGAAATCTGCTGGAGATTATGCACACATCTTCAACTTCTCAGAATTGATATCACACAGTAATACTTAAATCTCTAGATTCCCCAACTAAGACTCAGTCACTGAACAGCAAAACACAAATAACAAAAAACAAACAGTGAAAGATATGGGCATGCAGTGAAGCCTCCAGCGAACTTCTCAGGTATAAAAAGGATATTAGAAATTCAATGATATCATGCAATATGAATACCTCAAAATAGAATTGGAGCAAAATAAAGTTTCATTGGTTTGCTTCAATTATGTTAACAACCGAGCATAATTCATCAGCCTATAACCTCAGCTGACAGACCAGACAACAGGGCATCATTCATCAGCCTAGTTCATAACCAATTGACAATAGTTGACTGCAGCATATGTGCTTATGACAGGATGGTAAGGGAAGAGTAAAACGACTGGGTAACTTTGTTGAATTTGTTATATTGGGTTTGAATGGCAGAATATATATATATATAATGAAAAAAAGCCTAATTGACACGGTTTTGGTTAGCACTTACTGGAACATCGGTAATATCTCCAATTGCAAAAATGTTGTTCCGGCCCTTCACTCTCAAGTATTCATCAACCTTGATCCTTCCATCAGAATCCAAGTCATCCTTTACAAGTGTTTCTCTAAGCCATGCTGAACTAAGCGGTTTCCCTATGCATAGAAAATGACTATCTGCTTCGATAGTCTCTCCAAGTGAGGTTCGATATGTCCTAATTCCATCTTCAAAGGTGTTCAAGTCGACTGATTGCTCTAGTTTCACCTCAACTTTCTTTGATTTAAACCACTTCAAAGTCTTCCTAGAAGCTTTTGGCCCAATGTATTCCAGCAACCTTGAACCTTTGTGCACTATGGTAACCTTCTTACCGGGAAAATCAACAGCAATCTCTGCCGCAAGTTCAACACCAGTTGGACCTCCCCCAACAATCAGAATGGAACGTGCAGATTTTATCTTTTGATTTTCTGCCAGTGAAAAGAATCCTCATCACTCAAATGAAATAGATACCTAGGAAATCATTCACACAACATAATCCAAAAAGGGCAATAGCAATTTATTATATGGTTGAACTTTAATTACAAATGCACAATGTCATCCAAATCCTTAAAAACAAGTCGAATGAAATAGATACCCATGTGCTCATAATTCGGTTAGTTACTTTGTGTTTTAATATATATGCCATGTTTGTACAAGGCACGTGGTTCAATTTTTAATAAATTAATTAGCATATCTTGACTGCTGAAAAAACAGAGTTAACATGAATTCAACAGCGCCTAATTTCATGTATGCAATGAATGGCTTAGAGATGAGTTGCAAGAAGGCTACTTGTCACCTATCTCTTAGTTGGCAATAATTTTTTGAAAGTATTCTAGTGGGAAGACAAGATGGAGACAAGAAGAGGGGACAACAAGTTTGAATCGTACTGCTTAAGAACTATAATATCCAAACCTATAAAGCGCAGTCATCACAGTAGATGAAGGATCAAGTTATTGATATTGCATTAGTTTGAATTTAGATGTTTATTTGTTCGTTTTCTTTTTTCCACCTCTGGGCGAAGAGTAGTCTAGAGAGTTACCCCCATGTGTTACCTGCTTTGTATTGGTTGAGTCTTTCAGTCCTGGTTTTGGGGATAGGTTCTGTGTGGCCAGTGGCAATAACAAGATAGTCATAGGCAATCTGACGGCCATCTTCAGTCAAGACTTCGGTTCTAGTTATGTTGACGGCACTGGATATAACAAGGTCGCCCTTTGTGAAGTATTCTCTATGGTTGATCACCGTCCTTTCTGCAAAGGATGGCTCAACCAATGCCCTCAAGCTTGCCCATGGAATCTCAAAATACTCCTTCCTGAGTTCAATAGCTCTCAGTCAGTGCAACCATGTACATATAGCAAGTTCTACATGTAGTGCCTCATACATCATTAACAGAAACATCAAATATCTCGCAAACAAACATTACTTGAAACATCAAGATTGAAACTTCAAAAGGTGGGAAGTTAAAGTGGAACCAACTCGAGCAGACTTCAATAACAATGAAGAAACCATTTAGGAGAAAACAAGAACAGACCAGTGAAACATAGAAAAGAACACAGATTGAACTACAGAGAGACCATGATTTTGCTACATGTACAAAGAGAGAGCTTACGGATCAATAAGGGTGACGTTGGCAAGATGCTGTAGTGTTTTAGCGAGGACAGCACCGGCAACACCACCTCCTACGATGACCACTTTCTTCTGCACCATTTTGATGTGTGCTTGTAATTCGCTCTCCTTTGATCAGAGTTGAAGTAAACTGTGAACTGATTGTTCTGCTCTCCCGGCGAGATACGGCTACATAAATAGATGTCGTTGCGTCACTGCGTGAATCATCAACGGGAGAGACGTCAAAAGTTGAATTTGGACACAAAAACGCCCGAACACATGTGGTAGCTGCGGTCAACTGGGTATCAAAACGCAAATGTTCCACCTTCCGAGTTAACAGCCCGAATGAGCTGGCGTTGCTTCTCCATTTACACTTCCTTAGAGGAAAATATATTAAAAAAAAAAAGACCCCAATATAATATTTAGGAATCATCAATCATGATGATGGCTTTAAAAAAAAAAAGGTCCAGTTGCCAGCCTGCATAAGCTGTAACTTGCTAGTCAAGAATTCTGAAAGAAAATTATTCAAATAAAACGGCCAAAAAGAATCATAATATAAAAAATTATCTTTAGATTTTTGATAAAAAATATTGAAAATGGAAATCCTCCTTAGATTTTTTTTCAGTATTCTATTGTGTTAAATGGCAGTTCAAAGCAAGCAAAGGGGTCAATGGAGTTGGGGGCAATGAGACAGTGGAAACTGCCGGCAGAGTTGGCGGATGGTGATTGCGTGCTGGCGTCAGGTTTCCAGGACCTTCTTATCTTAGTATAATAGAATTTATTTCCCTTCATTGTCCCCATAAGCAAAAGAAAAAGTCCATTTCCTACGTGTAGTCAATCATCCCCTTATAAATTAAGATGCATTATTCGTTTGATTTAGTCCAAATTCATTTAGGATATGGGTTATTATCCATCACCTTGGTCTGTTTTTGACTAAAAAGGGTGGAAAATTGACTTTTTCTCTTCCTTCTAGAGGGGTTGGACATGGGATTCTCAATATCTTATCCATTTGTCTCTTTAATTTTCCCTTTTTACTGAGTACTTTATCTTTCATCCTGTGCTGACAATATAAATACCCAACTGAGAAATAATAACTACTGGACTGGACCCAGGTTAGGTTGGCCCAACAGGAATAGTTCTGTTCAGTTGTTGTATCTCATTCCCATCCCGTGCTATGTTGAAGATCTTATTTTCTTTGCCGAAGCCAAATGCCAAAAGCTGCTGCAGGGTGATCATGAATGTGTTGGGTGATCTCTCAGCTTTGTCTGGTCTGAGTAGTGCTGACATGTTTTAGAGTTTGTTTTCAGAAAGGGTTTTAGATTCTTCTAGAACTAGACAGGCTAGCAGGACCCTTAACAATCACCCTTTGTAATTATTTGGGCAAATTTTTAGGCTTAAAGCTAATGATTTTAATTTCAGTATTTGATAAAATGAAATCTTCATTCGAAGGTTGAAAAGCCAAAGTGGTCTCTAAGGTGTCTTGTACCATTCAAATCCTCTGTTATGGCCTTTCTTCCATCCTACATCTATGCCATGCTCAAGATTACCGGTTACTGTTAGCACATGCAATAGGCTTGACCAATTAGATAGAAGATTTATGGTGGGTTGGGTATTGCGTCCACTCAAACAAGTATTCTGCTATTTGGAGTGAGCTCTGCTTGAAATCTGTTAGGGGGAAAGGTCTGAGAGGGCTGAGTATTGATATAAATAACTCTGTAATCAATGGTTTTGGGCCATGTAGGGATTGTTCCCACACTTGTCCTGCTATATGATATGTAGAAAATCTGCTTAAATCTGGCATTCGTTGGACTGTTGGCAATAAATAGAAATAGAATGTTTTGTAAATGGTTAGATTCCTCTCTACGTAGTCTGATTCAAGTTGCTCTAAGTGCTCAAGATACTCTTATGAAAGTGAGTAACCTTTCCACCTCTGATGGCCAATGCCTTCTTGATCCTTCTTTCTTCTCCAACATAGTTTGAATTTTGAAATGTGAAACCTTTGGTCTTCAAACTAATACTGTTAATGAAACTCAGGATGAAATTTAAAAGGGCTGAAATGGTATGAATCGGTTGCTTGCAAAATGCAGTATCTGCTAATAGCTCTTTTTGGGTACAATATCAGCCTGTGAAGCACCATCGTATGCGTTCCCTTCCTGGTCTGTGACACCCTATTATGGTATGTTGACGTCTCAAATCTCATTCTCTTATATATGCACAGTATTTCTTTATATAATCTGTACCAGCATGTCAAAGAAAAAAGTAGCCCCAAATTGAGGCACAGTTAAAAAAATGAACAGGGCAGCTTTGTAGCATTGGGAGTTTAGGAGACTAGGTGATGACACGAGAATAATCTTTCATGACAAGATAAAATGACTGATAGATTTGGGTTTAGGTGTCTTTGTTCTCGGTAGGATTTACTCAGGCTGGAGATTCGTTTACAGTTTGCAGTAAAAGGACTTTCTTTTTTTCTTTTTTTCTGTTGCCATGAGTAAAAGCACAATTTGAGATTTTCATGTGCTGCATGTGGCTGGCTTGCAGTGCACTTGAGCTTGTTAAGTTTTTGAACAAGTCAAAGCACATAACATAAAAAAAAAAAAGAAAGAAAGAAAATAGCTCAACATTTCCCTTCTACTTGCCTTGGTATATTTTATGTTTCTATAATCACCATCATTATCAATAAAAAAATTTATTCATACTCTTAACGTTACAACCTAATGACTTCTAAAGATGTCTAATTCAATAAAGCAGCACATAGGATTCTTTCTCTAGGCCACGGAAGAGCTCAACATGCTAAAAAAAATGCAGCGTCTGGAATGTGTACACACACACACCATCGATACGAGTTTGGTTAGGTTAGCTTCGGTTGGTAAGATTAGAACTGAAGGGGCTGGATCTCCGTCCAAATTGTGCAGAAAATAAAATTCAGATATATAGGACAGGCATGTAGTATATTAAACATTCTGCAGACAAATTTAATCATCCAATCAATTTTATCAAACCATAGGGGTTAATGCTACAAAAATTCAATAGTAACATCTGTATCCCGCTTCTGATTCAGTCTCACATAATTACATCACAAGAAACATCACTTATCAGCATCAAAATAATTTAGGTATAGTACAAATAATTTT
This sequence comes from Castanospermum australe, assembly GCA_019955255.1. Classification (NCBI taxonomy): domain Eukaryota; kingdom Viridiplantae; phylum Streptophyta; class Magnoliopsida; order Fabales; family Fabaceae; genus Castanospermum; species Castanospermum australe. The sequence goes on from NSJW01000018.1 coordinate 1,891,762, forward strand.
TTTTATGGCAAGAACAAACTGAAAATATACAAATAATGTACAGTAATTATGAAACAGAGGAGTTGATTAATTTTTGTATACACACCATCCATAATATCGAGTCAAGCTTGTATAATATGAGGTTTGAGTCCAATCTGTTTTCTTGTTTTCCCAACAAACAAATCTCCAGACTTGATGAAGCCAGGAATCCTTCCAATGATTGTCATGAATGGGAACTGTGCCACCGCATCTTTCCTCCCAAGCGATACAAAAGCCAGTGCTGAATGTGGCTTGTAAGTTTCCATCTTACATTCTTTTCTTCCCTCCATCAACAGCCTCAAGTTCTTTGCAACCACTTCAGCCTGCTTCTGTGCCAAAAAACCTTGTTTGATTTCCTGTTGTAATGATTTCCATTTAAAAACTATCAGCTTGGCTTGCAAAGAGATTTAAAATGCCACAAATTTAGAGCATAGAACCAATTTATATGGGACAAAATCAAAGAGACTCATGCAACAAACAGCTTAAGTAACACAATCACAGAATCTGTAGGAAATTATGCATATATGTGCACTTTCAAAATTTGATATCACACAGTATCTTGAGTCTCTAAATACAAGGATTTTGGACACTTCTTCCCCTACTAAGTTGCTGAACAGACCTAAAAAACAATTATGAAAGATAAGGACAGGCAGTAAAGCCACCAGTCAACTGCCCAAGTTAAAAAAAGGGGACTACATTATGACCCAATTGCAAGGTATGAGACTTGAGCCCCACATCAGAAGTATGGGATTCTAATGTAGGGGGTTTATATGGCCTTAGGCTCTCCCACCTCAATGGCTAGTTTTTGCGGTGTGGTTCTCTCAAGATTTGTATCAGACTGGAATACAATAATGCAATGCAGCAAATATCTCAAATAGAATTGGGGGAAATTTTAGTATCATGAGCTTGCTATAATTTGTTGATAAAGCCATGTTAATTATTCCTGTTTACTAGAAATTAGTAAAATTAAGATTCTCATTCATTGTACATCAATATTTTCATTACTAGTAAGTAGGACCTCAATTCTGCTCAAAATCCAGGCAGTAAAGCATGACCTATCAGCCTAGTTCAAGTCATAATGATGGAACATGAGCAGCTTGTTGATTTTGTTATAAATGGCTGTGATTACATACAAAATTTATCCTATAATGAAAACCTTAATAAATTACTTATGGTAAACACTTACTGGAATATCTGTAATATCTCCGATTGCAAAAATGTTGTTCCAACCCTTCACTCTCAACTTTTCATCTACCTTAATCCTTCCATGAGCATCCAAGTCATTCTTCAACACAGTTTCCTTAAGCCATGCTGAACTAAGCGGTTTCCCCGTGCATAAAAAATGACAATCTGCCTCAATGGTTTCTCCTAGTGAAGTTTGGTATATCTTTTGTTCATCTGAGATGGAATTCAAGTTGACTGCTTGCTCTAGTTTCACCTCAACGTTCTTTGATTTCAACCAGTTTAGAGTCTTATCAGCAGCTTTTTGCCCAATGAATTCAAGCAGCCTTGTTCCTTTGTGCACTAGAGTAACCTTCTTATCAGGAAAATCAACAGCTATCTCTCCAGCAAGTTCAACACCAGTGGGGACCTCCTCCAACAATCAGAATGGAATGAGCAGATTTTATCTTTTGATTTTCTGCCAGTGGAAAGGAACTTCATAACTCGAGTGCTGACTATGTCAATTCATTACATGGTTGAACCTATTCTATAAGAGCATTCTCAAAACATAATACAAATATGGTTGAATCCTGAAAACAATTAGAGAAAATAATCCTAGATGGCTTCAAACAAGTCAAATGATATAGAATTATAGATAGCCATATACTTAAATTCAATCAGTTATTTAGTGTGTTCTAATATTTCTTACATGGCTGTACAAGAGCTCCACGGACCACGGTCTATTATTTTTTTATGAATACTTAGTTTTATGTCATGCATTGAAGGCCTTGCAGCCGATTAGCTTAGTAATTACAGTATGAAAGTCTCTGAAACACAGTCTTTATTGTAGACGTAGGCTCAGCTTATTGTCTACATGTTCGGCACCAGTTTAAATTGAGAATTTATTAGGTAATCTTCTAGGTAAAGATTCATGTTTGAACTTACCTTCTTTGTACAGATTAAGTCGGTCAGTTCTACTTCTGGGGACAGGATCTGCATGGCCAGTGGCAATAACAAGATAGTCATAGGCAATCTGATTGCCATCTGCAGTCAATACTTCAGTTTCCGTCACGTTGACGGCGCGGGATGTAACAATTTTGCCATTGGTGAGGTAATCTCTATGGTTGATCACCGACCATTCCGCAAAGGATGGCTCAACCATTGCCCTCAAGTTTGCCCACGGAATCTCATAATATTCCTTCCTGGATTCAATTGCACTCAATCAGGACAAAGAGAATGACAACCATGCGCAGGGAAAGTTCAGTCATCCAATGCAGTGGATTGTACGCGACTTTAATCATCAACAAAATATCAAATAACAAACACTTTCAAAAACACACTGCTTGAACTTCAAAATTGAATCTTGAAAACGTGAAAAGTTGATAAAGATTCCCAAACTACATGACGGTAGAAAATGCCCACAATGCATTAAACGTTCTCGTAAAATTAATTTACGAGGATGGAGAGAACCATAACAGAATCCGATGCTCAATCAGAAACCCACTCAACATAAAATTGAACCCAATAATCTGACGGAGTAAACAACAAAAAATGGATGTCGGTATCGGCAGAATCCGAATTGAAAAATTTCTGCGGAAGCACAACTGAACAAAGAACTCAAGATTGCATCGCGGTAAGGAAAACGAAAGAGAACTCACGGATCAACGAGGGTAACATGGGCATGGAATTGGAGAGATTTAGCGAGGAGGGAACCAGCCACACCGCCTCCTACGACCGCCACATTCTTTCCATCCCCACGCAGTTCATTACTTTCCATTTCGATGCTTTGCCGGCGTTGATCAGGGATCAGATTTTCAACTGCAACCGCTACGAATTTGGCAAGCGGAGACGAGGAATCTGCGGGTGAAGAAGGGAAGCAAAGGGGCAGGGCAGGGTAGGGTCACCCGAGCATCAATTCCCAGAAGCACCACCTTCCCAGGTCTGCATCAGGTGCTCCATGCTCCTTGCCTGTTAAGAATTTTGCAAACTTTGCTTCGCTTTTTTCATTTTTTTATTCAAAAGTGTAATATAAATTAATGTTGTTCATTTTTTTTTCTTAATTATCGGTATAAACTAATCGAATTATTATGTTATTCATTTTTTTTCTTAATTATCGGTATGTAATGAGTTGTGCGAATGCATGAGACGACAACTTTAAAGGTGAACAAATGAACACTTCTCAGTTTTTTTTTTTTAGGGTGCATTTAAGCAGTGGTCAACGCAACGAGATCATAGGCCCAATGATAATGGCATGCAGACTCTTACAAGACACTTAAAAATTAAATTGTAATGAAATAAATTATAATTTTTATATGTTCAGACATAAATATTTTTTTAAATTGAGATGTAATTAATTTTTATTACATTAACAGTACTTTTTATGTTTTTTTTATCTACTTGCAAAGATTTTTTTTAACTATATCACAAGAGTAATTTACAGAGATTTTATTTTATGTGTAAATATTTTTTTTATTTGATTTGTTTTATAAATTTAATTTCTTTAAATTAAAAATAATAATAATATGACTTTTTGTATTTATTTAACTAAACTAGTATAGATCACAAAAAAAATAAAAAAAAATAAAAATTAAATATAATAGATTAAATCAAATATATGAATTCAGATTCATTCCATTGTTGTAAAAAAAATTCATTCCATTCAGTTTTTAATTAAGATTGACTAGTTTTCATAAAAATAAAAAATTAAGCAAAATAAAATTTAATGTTATGTTTGATTTTTAATTTTTTAATTTTTTTAAAAGAATATTTGTTCAAAAATTGATTTAACTGAACAAATCAAATTGATTGATCAAAATCGAATGACTTTTGTTCCCGACGTATATAAGAAACTGAATATTCATTCTAGTGACATTTGTTTTCAAAATGGAATCAATCTAAACTATGAATAGTCTTAACATCGTGTATAAACATTTGCAGTAAAATTAGCATTATTATATGTGTAGATATTCTATTGCAATATTTAGTTTTTTATATCACATTAGGAAGAATATAAACTACAAAATGCTATTTTTTGGTGGGAGTAATATGAGTTCTTCAACATCACATTAAAAAAAAAGTTTAAAATAAATCCAACTTTAGAATAAATTGGTATTGTCACTCTACATTGACTTTTTTTGTTTTGACTATAATATATTCATAAATATTATTATAAGATTCATTTCTTAAATATTATCGTGATTAAAAGAAGAATTAAAACTTTAACCCTCTAAAAAAAAATAACTTGCTTACCTCCACGCTTTACTCTACATTGGGTTTGGCTATGCAAATATTTCTCCTTTTCTTCTTGCAAGAGCTTGATGCAAGATTTTTAAACCATCTTTTGACGAGCTTTTTTGGTAAACCAATCTGCAATAATGTTAGTTTCCCAAAACTCGACCCAACTTTTTGGTTGTGGGTCCTGTTAGAGTTGGTGCAAGACTCTTGAAGGCCTGCGGCATTCCAACCCAGCCCAAAGACTACACAGTGGTACCACTTGGTTCTTTCTCGCGTTTTTATTTTATTATTTTTTCATATTATCAAAATTCATAAAGAATTAAAGCAATATATTCGTACATAACTAAAAATTATCAATCTTTATTGGTTGAAACAAAAAAAGTATAAAAGCTTTAGGCTCTCCTCTTTGCATCAACAGATTAGCAAGATTACAACCCCAGATTAGCACAAGATGAAGCTACTACAATGCCATTAGAGAGGCACAAGCTAAATCTCAATTTTCCGAATATATTGTATAGTAATAGTAACATAAAATTATTATACGAAGAAGATAAACACTGAACATTTGCATCATGCTTTATCTTGTCAGAAAAGTGTTATTTTAAATGTCAAGTAAATTTAAAAAATATTATAGGATGGAAAATAAATGTCAACAGGCCATATTGCTCAGGTGTGTTCAGTTTGAGAATTTTGTTTTAAGAAATCATATTATTTTATGAAATATATAAGCAAATTAAAAATGTTTTTAAAACTCTTTAGAATAAAATTTTCAAACTGAATGTGCCCTTATTCTTTCCGAAGAAGTTAATGCATGTTCTCAATGACAACTAAATTTGCAGAAAATATAGTCCAGGAATATAATATATGTGTGCTTGCCATATCGATCTGTCCCCTCTAACACGTACATAGAAGAAAATAAATTTGGTGAAGTGAAAGCATAACATCAAAAAGCAGAAGGTGCATCCTCAAAATGACAGGCAAGACACGTGAAAGAAATAAAAGATACTAAAATTAAGAATGATTAGGCAAACCAATGACAGAGTTTCGAATAGAAGTTGTAGGTTTAGGTGAGTATTTATTTTCTTTCCACTTCTATATATATAGAGTGTTTAGTAAGATCACATACTTTAATTGATAGGGTCGAACTACATATTTATAAAAGTTTAATATCAATATATAATTTAATATACTTACATCATCTAATAATTTATTATAAAAAATAATTTCAACAAATTTTATAGTTGAATATTTATACCTAATTAACATGTTATCTTACACATATCAAATTTCAAAAAAAAATAAAATAAAAAATTACAAATATATAATCAAGCTATAAATATTTTTATTTGTTTGAAAAATACATTATGCTTAATTTTAATATAAACTGGTAGAATAAAAATATGAAATTTTGAATATGATATGCACAATGCATAATTTCGATTTAATGGTGAATTTTTAAAAATATTCATCTTATAAAAATTATTATATATATACATATATAATATAATATAATATAATATAATCACACGCAAGAGGAGTGCCTTTGATTAACCACTTGACCTACTTAGGACAAGAGTGTGTTTTGTGAGTATTACATTATGCCTGTGTTTATAATGCCTGATCTCTAACTCAAATGTTTCCCAACTAAAAATTTATTACTTTTAGAATTTAATTTTTATTCATTATCAAAGTAAAAAAATTTATATGATTTGTTAAATTATTAAAAAAATTTGAGTAAAATAATAATTACTTAAAATATTAAATATTAAATAAGAGGTGATTGGATGATAGTGTAAAAAAATTTACATTAAAAAGTGAATCAAAATTAAATCCTTACTCTTAACTTAAGGAAATACGGATTATGTAACGGAATATTACTGATTGCATAATACACGGTCGAAAATTCATGTGTTTCACAGTTTGTAGTTGTTTTTTTTTTTTTAACAGGGAAAAGAAACAAAAGACTAAAGTCTGCACCCTGCATCTTCGTTGTTTAATGTTTACATATATTATCGTTGAAATGTTAGACTAGTTTCATATTCACACAAGTTGATTTGGTGCATCTTTGATAGATATATTTATAATCAGGAAACTGTACGTGCCATGTGTCGGAGGGACCCAAACATTGTGGTGATGCCATTTTCACCTCTAGTTCGTCTCTCTCTCTCTCTCTCTCTCTCTTGCCTTTACCATGTGTCGTTCTGTTTTTTTTTCGTTTCACTTCAAAATTATAGCCATCAAATTGTTCTGTATTGTCACTATAAGCAGCCATTCGCTCATTTCTTTCGTTGATGAGAAATCACTCTACCCCCAACCAAACCAACCAAAACAAAAACAAAAAAGTATGTTGTTTTAAGTAAGCCAGGTACTGGCAATGACTTCGTCTTGAGGAAATGGACCACCACGTTTCTGATATCCCACCAAATCTAGACACACACACACACACACGTGTGTGTAAAAAAAATTTCATTCCGAACTTTTTTATTTATTCAAACAAGCACAACGTTAAAGTAGGCAATGTATAATAATATAGCTTTTATCAATTGAATATTGACTAATTTTAAAAATTTTTCTTTGAATTATGTTACATATAAAACAAAACAAACAATGATTATATATGACAATTAATGTAATATATTAATTACTTCCTCTTAAGTTTCATTTACATTTAAATGAAAAAGAATATTAAAAATCATGTTCACTCTTCAATTTTCCTCAATTTTCATTCCCTGTTTAAGAAAAAAAGAAATCACCAGACTCATTGACGTGCCACTTATATGTTATATATAATATAAATAATAACTTTCTATACATAGGATTTGGATCCCTATATAAGTCGGTGGAAGTTGAGGGAATTTACTTGCCTCACGCAGGAGTTTGCTGGCTCTTAAATGAAGAGATGGGAATTAAAAAGCCTGAAATAATTTGAAGTTTCAACGATGATTCTTTGTTTTTTTTTTTCCAATAAATGATCCCACTTGCATGTCACACGTTCACACGGATGAATTAGGAGGAAGCTACTTTACTTTACACGTTCAAAAAAAAAAATATTTTTTTCAAAAACAAAAAAGAAAGCATTTCAAGTGAACTAGGGATCAATATTATCCTTAAATTTTATATCAATTTTCAAAAATTACAAAAAAAAATTTGTGTTCATCAATTAAATGAAAATTATTTATCATGTGATTTGTACGTATTAATACATTTGGCATATTTCATTTGTTCACATTATTTCTTTAAAGAAATAAATTTTTTCTCTCTTTAAATTAATTTATAGTTCATTATTTGATATTTTTAATATTTTAAAAATAAAATTATATGAAAAAGATAAAAAAAATTAAATTTTCTAAAATTAAATACTGAGAAATGTCACAAACATTAATTAATACATGTAAGAACAATTTTCTTTTAATTGATAAACGGAATGATTTATTTACGCATGTTAAAAATTTAAAAATCCCTCACTTGAATTCAAAAGTTCATTATAATTACATTAAAATGGAATAAAAGGGAATTGGTATAGGTCAAGATTGGTTGTTTGTCATTTTCTTAAGCGAAAATACCACAACATAAAAGAAAAGCGTAGAGGCAAAGATTTAAGCGGAGAGCGTTAATTGTAGACTTTAATTAACATATAATAAATGTTTCGTAGAGGGAATTGGATTTTAGATATCCTAACGAACATTATCATATCTATACTTATTGTGGGCTAGCTTGTAACTAAACGTCAAATTTTGTGTTGTGCTTAATCACTTAACAGGCAACAGTAACTATTCGTTAGTTGTTATGATGCTGTCAAATCACCAGATCAATGCTCGCTAAACCTAAATTATATAAACGGCACTGAAAATGAAGTCACACCTTTTTTTTTTTCCCCTCATCCTTCCTATAGAACTTGAGACCAAACCTTGAATTTTGGGTATCTTTCTAACAGAGATATAATTTTATAAGAAAATAATATATAGTTATTTTTTTAAAATTTTTGATAAAGAAATTTAATATGTTTATCAATTTTTAAATAAATAAGTAGTTCATATCATTTTATTTTGTTCAATAATTAGTCTCAAATTTAATTAAATTTTGTAAAAAATTCTAATTATTTTTTTATAAATGTGTAACATTGCTCAATTTTATATTTTTAATGTAGTTTGGTTCGATCATTTGTAAAGATATCAATAAGATTTTATATTTTTTATTTATAAAAATTTAAATACTTTCTTTAACCTATAATCATATTTGGTGATTATCAATTTAATATTTGACATATGAAAGTTAATACTTAATTGAGTAACTTTTATTTTTAAAAAAAACTTTAAATTAATTTTTTTGGGTGAACTTTTTATCAATGCCTCTGTAATTATAGACGTGCCAATAATGTTCTGATAGGTAATCTTAAAATAGCATATCATTAATATAATTTCTTTAGCCCAAAAAAATATATTTAACTCTTTGAAAAGTTTATTAATTTTCCACCTATTTAACTCCACACAAGTTTTTTGATGGTGAAAACTCGTTTATCTCAATATTTATATTTTTAATATTAAGTATTTATTTAATTCGATTTTTAAATAAAATAGTTACATTGTGTATTAATTCCACCTTTCAAAATAAATATTAATACATCTTCCTCTCAATAATCACTTATAAATAGTAACATTTTAAGAGTTAAAAAAATGATGAGCAACAGCAAAGACCGGAGGGAACAGCCCACCCCAGCGGCTGGGGCACAGAATTTGATTGGAGCACGTGAGTTAAGCAAGATTCTTAGCCAGTGAAAGGACAATGCGCTCATAACGGAGGTGTCACGCTCATAATTATTTCTAATTAATCATACACTATAAAATTTAATTAAAGTTAAAATTAATAAAAGAAACGACATATCTGAGGCAACACATTAGAATATTAAATTACACTAAATATATCAAAAAATTTCTGAATGACTCAGGGAGGTAATAGAAGGTGGGTCAATGTCAAGGATACCGTGACTAGTTCTTTTTTAGGAGAGATTTTTTGTATAACTTATTCTATACAAATTATCCCATATAAGTCAATAAATAATTATATGGGTGTTAGTATAATATCTTTATTTTTTATATGGTATTAATATATGAGATGATTTGTTAAACATGTATTAGTTGTTGTTATTTATAATAAATTTTTAAACTTCAAAAAAATACTAATAACCAATAAGTGTGTATTTAAATTATATTTTTTATAAATTTAATTTTGAACGAGCGTTATTTTACATACTTGATTTGAGTTAAAAATCAGTTTGTATAAAATAATTTATGTTTAAAAAGAATTTTTTTATTACAAAAGAAAAAAATATTTATTTTAAATTAAATAAAATTTTAAAATTAGAATTATATTTAAAAAAAATATAAACATTAAAATAAATAAATATAAATAAATAAAAATTTGTTTAGACATCCAAAAATCTATTTAAATAGTTCAAATGCCTATTCAAATGCACTATAAATGTTTGACAAACTAATTTGAATATTAATAACAAAAAATAAATAAATAAATAAAAACCGGTGTGATTCTCATAATTAATAAAACATTACGATTTTAAATGTAAAATAATTATATGATACATAAAATAATAATGTATCAATTATTTATTAACTATAGACTAAATTTATTCAAGAATCTACAACCTTGAAAGTTTCCGTGCCCCGTTAACTGCATTAACGCTGTAGCGTAGCGCCGTCTGCGACGGAGTGAGGGGTGAGGAGGAAGCAACAGGAGGTGGCGGCACATGGTGATACCGACAGGGCACTGAAACCATGGGACAGGGAGGCTGCACTGCTCTCTGTATCCAGATCAGCACTGTTTGCTGGCGTATATGATCGTATTCGTATTCGTATCATACACTAATCATTGCTTTAATTCATTGTCAACTAACTCATGGCGTTGCGCGTAAATGGTGGCGGTGGTCCAATATGGGCAACTACCGTTGATTAAGCGTTGAGGATTGCTTTTATTAACAAGAACTGAAAAAAAAAAAAATCACTGCCAGGATTAAAGGGTCGTCTAGAACTTGATGCACTTCTCCTTTCTCCATTTCTAAGATAGTGGATTTTCGCGTCATCAGCTGCTCGTGTTAAACCTGCGAGTAAACTCCTACTTTTGTCATCCACGGGTATGCTGATTTTCATGTCAGTCTTTGATAGAATAGTTTTGTCTAATTGGAACTTAACTCTCTTATTTTAGTACCTGGCAAGTGGAGATCATGCACCAGTTTAGGGAGGGATTTGATTGCAAACTTAAGCTTGGAGCATGAGCTATAAAAGTTGGGAGTGGGACTCTCCTTCCCTTGATATTGAGGGTTGTTGCTTTGTGATACTAGGAAAGTCTATGCTCTCCATGATTTTCAATTAATTGATCATTTGGCATCATTAATTGTTAATGCAGACATCCTCCATTTATGCCTCGTCAATTAATTTTATGCCCAGCCTAAGAAAACTACTTCGATTTGTTTTCTAATAATAATTTTCTTAATATTTAATAAATAAGTATTAAAAATAAAATAAAATATTTAATATCTTGAAAATATAAAAAAATATTTAATATTTATTTTATTTAATAATTAAAAAAATTATTAGAAGAATGATTTATAAAGATACAAAATTATTCAATTGGCAGAGGGACACTTTCAATTTCTCCCCAGGCAGTTATCACAATTGAGATTGCTTAACCCATAAAAAATTTTCGTCTTCTAGCACCGTTGTATAGGGCATTGAAGGAACCTCCTGTCTAGATTTTCGTAGTCTGAACAAGGAGCACAATAGCACATAAGCCACAAAGAGCAGATAAGGTACGGTCCCATGTTTTGTAGAGGGTAGTGACAATGAAGCAGAGCCACCATTAAATCCACTGTCCTACAAGAGACTGTGGTGGAATGTTACAAAATGAGGGAAGAAGGGGCCATAAGGATCCAGGTTGGGCATGAAAGGGTTAGGTAATTGATTTGACAAAATTATTCTATCAAGAACCAAATTGAAAAAGACCTCCTATGTAAATGATCAAAATAAGAGTTTATTATATCAATTACTCATCCAATTCACAGCATACCGACCACAGTCGTGATTTGCAAAACTTCCTATATAACTTTAAAAAAAATATTATTATTCATTGATAGTTAATAGTATAAAGAAAGGAGGAATCATAGGCTTTAATTAAGCTTCGTAGCTCGTATACCAAGGAATGTGGAATTCGCAAACTAAAGCTCAATGTTGGAAATGACAAGATGCCTTTAGACAAGGATTGGAATGCCCAATTTATAGTTGAACTCTTGGATAAGAAACTATTGTGCCAAACGGGTTGCCGGACTGAGGAATGCAAAGAATTCATAAAAGATTTTCTTAATTTGAGCATTATGCATAGGGTCGTGCAAATAGGAATGCTTATGGGAATTTAGGCAAATGTGGTAACATCTTCGGAATGTATTAAACAATTGCCAAATTAATATATATATATATATATATATATATGAATGTATTAAACAATTGCCAAATTAATATATATATATATATATATATATATATATATATATATATATATGAAACCAGTGAATATTAATCATTTAATTATAAATAAATAATTATAATTATAACTTATTTAAAACTTATTTTACTATTTAAAAAATTATCTGATTTTTATTTTAATATTAATTATTTATCTAAAATTAAATAAGTAATATTCAATATTCTCATATCTCACAATAAACATTCATTTTATATATATATATATATATATATATATATATATATATATATATTGGCCAATATCAAATTAATATAATCTTAAAATAAATTCTATCATACTACTAAAAAAATATTATTTATGCTTAGAAACGATTATTTTAGAAAAGAAATATCATAAAAAATTAATAATTGATAACAAGATAATTAAATAAGAGTAGAGTTAATTTTAATAATAATAATTTCATAGATATATTTTTAAAATTCTAATTAAATTAAGAGACTATATAAAAAGATAAGAGAAAAACTATACTTAAACTGTATTTATTTCATTTATCAAATTTCCACTTCAGTATATAAATATTGGGATATAATAATATTGGAAGATTCTCCATCAAGTTATTTATTTTTCTCTCGTTTAGATACTTACACTTTTCATCTAATGAAAAAATTGAAAAATATTATTTGAAAATAGTTATCACTTTACCAGTTATAAATTTAACTTTTTTGTTTACTTTATTATTGACCATCAGATTATATCTTGAAATTTATTTAACAATTATCTAATAATTAATAGTATTGTCAACTGAACGTATCAAAACAAATGACATCAGTACATCGCATCTTGCCGTACACTTTCATTTTCACTCGAGGCCATAATTTTTGTTATAAATCAAGAAAAGTTCATCCTTTTTGTTTCTTTTTTTTTTTGGTCTTTTTGTTTCCTTTCATACGTCCTTTCTCGTGAGGGAATATGAAAAAGTAATGGTAATTCTTACAAAACATAAATCTTCTTTTTCCTGATCAATTGCTTTCAAACTTTAAAATAAAAACCAACTTTTAAATTTTAAGTTATTACAAAGAAAAAATTAAAACAACTCTATTATGCCTATTTGTCCAGGTTTTCTAGGTGAATCCCACCCTCATTTAATTTTCTAAATATAATTTTACTGTAAATAACTTATATTTGATTATACTAGAGTTGACTCATTTTCAATCGAATAATCCTCGTGTGATATATATTATAATATAAAAAATAATATATTGAATAAAATTATATAAATAATAAGTAAAATATATTATGATAATTTATAAAAAAAATAATGGATTAACACATTTTATCATTATTTACATAAAAACAATTTGAATTTCATGTTATATTCTAAATTTTTTTATATATTATATTGATTGATTAATATTAATATTGATTGATTTGCAATAATGACATGCCATTTATGAAAGACAATAATAATAGAGATAATGTATAAAAAAGGGATATGATTTAAAAATTTGTTATCAAATTTATAACATAATAAATGAGATTGCGATTCACAAATGTTGCATTTTTATAATATCACTTATAATAATTTTCCAAACCCGTTTCTCACAGTTTCCTAAATCAAAACTCTTATATATTATAAATCAATGATGTTATTTATCACGAAATTAAATTTATAAAATTATCTAGTAATAGGCAGAGTGCTGTGGTTATTCATTTAAAAAAATTGTTGTTTATTTAAATTTAAAAAAAAAAAAGAAAAACAAGTTAAGCAGAGACACTGTACCGTTTCCTTCATTAGTAGAGATTTTACAAATTTCAATTAGTAGAATTTAGTATTTTCCATTATGAAATCAAGAAACTAACAATAGTATTAATTATTAACCTAGACTCAATTTTTTTTTTCTGGGTTTTTTTTTTAATGTAACAAATGCTAACGTTCACAACATTGATTAAAGAAACGGTTCCAAACTTTTCTGGTTAACTTATATAAATTTCTTATACATATGAAGGCAGAGACATAAAAAATTCAAACCGCTACTGATAATTGATACGTCTTTTGTTTTGGTAATAGATAACTGATATTTCTCCCATGAGGGTGACACCCTCCGTGATCGCCATTAATGGATATTTAATTTTTCAGGGAAGAAAAAAATTAAGTAAAAAAGAAAATGAAATAAAACGACCAGAAAATTGGAAGCTCGGAAACTTGTAGACCAGCTGTGACTGTCGGCGTATAGCCAAGCACACCCATAAGCACCTTCTCCTTCTCTCTCTCTCTCTCTCTAAACTCTTGAGACTCAGCTGCTACACAGGGATACCACCATAGCCCATTTCTTTGTGGCTGGTTCTTCAGCTAGACATCACTTTCTAGAAAATTTTAGACCAAGAAAAGAAACTTTTTCATCTTCTTCATTGTAATTTCTGCTAAATTCATCGTCATGATTACGCTATTATTGCCATTATTATCGTAGCGTGCGTGGCAGTTGAGTGAAGCCAAAGCACCGGAGCTGCTCAGCTGCACAGTGCAGCCAGGAATGATGATGTTCGGGTCGCGGATGATTTGACAGCGGAGGCAATGTAGAACCGGCGAATTGCAACACTGGGTTGAGAAGAACTACAGCTAGGATTATGAGTTCGTGAGGCCGAATCGTTTTGATTCGGGAATGGCTTCGGAGTTCTTTGCCGGAGATCGGAGAAGCATTTTTCTGCTAAAAGGGTTTTTTTGAGAGAGAAAAGGTGGAAATGGTGTGAAATCGGTCGCTCGCAATATCTGCAACCGGTTTTTGTTGGTTTCGTTTTTTTTTTTTCCTTTTTGGGGGCTTTTTTTTTCCGGTTTGAGGAATTGGGTATTTGGAGGAAATGGACATTGGTGGATCGAGAGCAATGGAGTCTCGGATGGATCAGTATGAGATCATGGAGCAGATCGGTCGCGGTGCTTTTGGAGCTGCTATTCTTGTTCATCACAAGGCCGAGAAGAAGAAGTATGCGCCATTGCGTTTCGTTTGCCATTTCTAAATGGGGTTACGTTATTCTATTCAAGCGAACTCCGTTAATGGGTAGGTTCAAAAATTTTTACCACTGAAGCTTCGTTTCATGGGTTGCAGATACGTTTTGAAAAAAATAAGGCTTGCGCGGCAGACTGAGCGCTGCAGAAGATCTGCTCATCAGGAGGTAAGTTCGGTTTCTCACCCCTGCTTGTTGATTTGCCTTATACCTCGAATCCGCTCTTGTTTGTGGAGATGTGACCGTTGTCTCCTGTTCTGAATTCTAGATGGCTCTTATTGCTCGAATCAAGCACCCTTACATTGTGGAATTCAAGGAAGCATGGGTTGAGAAGGTGAGACCCTTTAAGTTTCTGTATGATATAAATACGTGTGTTTGAATTAATTTATTTTGTGGTCAAAATAATTTATAATTAAAATTTTACTGAGAATGTTTTTAATAAAAAGTAATTTTTTTTTTAAAATAATCTATTTCCAAACATGCATGGCTATATTGTACTCTCTGTTCTAAACTAAAAATGTTTGCATTAAAACTGTTTTCTTTTCAGCTAAGCTCATTTTACTTGTATTGCAGGGTTGTTATGTCTGCATTGTCACTGGATACTGTGAAGGTGGAGACATGTGAGTCTCAGATAATATCTATGAACTTGCAGTGTTATTCATAAATTTAAAATACCCAATTACTTAATATTTTATTTTACTTGTTTTCTCTTCAAATCTTTAACAGGGCTGAATTGATGAAAAAATTAAATGGGGCTTACTTTCCTGAGGAGGTATTCTTGTCCCATGGATGTGTGTGTGTGTGTGTGTGTGTGTGTGTGTATATATAGTTTTCCCAAATCTTGGATTAATGTTTAAACTTTTTTATGGCTCACATTGGAAGTTGTTGACATTATTCAGAAACTCTGCAAATGGTTCACTCAATTACTATTGGCAGTAGAATACCTGCATTCAAATTTTGTTTTACATCGTGACCTAAAGGTATACTTATATGAACTAAACTACATGACCTGCGATTCTTGTCTTCTATTTGAAAGATATTAAGTCTGATTTTGTTGACTCTGCTGACAGTGTTCCAACATCTTTCTTACCAAGGATCAGGATGTTCGCCTGGGTGAGTTCATCTACCGTCTTTAATTACATTGAATAGATTTTAACTCTTAATCGTGAATGTGTCTGTATTTTCCTGACATCAATACAGGAGATTTTGGGCTTGCTAAGACACTAAAAGCAGATGATTTGGCTTCTTCGGTATGTGTGAAACAGAGAACTTGTTGCTTTCTTCTTTGTCTTCTTTAAATCCAAAGTTTTTGCTTAAAAGATGTAAGGATTCATGCTAAACTTTGTTCTGTCGAGTTTCTGCAGCATTGATGAATCCTGCATGCTAACACCATATGCTCATAAGCAGAGTCACAGGTTTAGGGTTTTTTCATCTTTAAATCATGCCCTTTTTTTTTCTCTCTCATGTAGACATGTACAGCTGTACTCACACCTAGAAGACACCTATTTTAATTCACATATAATCATTCATAGCTTTTTGGGACATCTCTCTACTAATTTTCATTCCATAATACTTTATCTGTTCATGAGAACTGGAAGGCGGAAGCTTCAGTGTTATTACTATGATTGTCCTTAACTCTATTGGCCAAGCCATGGACTAATATTAAATAATGCCATCTCAATTATGTTTAGTTAAAATTATCCCATTGTTAGGTTGATATGTTCCTTCACACCTTACCACTCATTTATTTGTTATAACTCAGATAAGAGTTTCACCAAAACACTTCTCATTTTAAAGCAAAACTGAAATAATGCCTTGGCTGCTGAAAAGAATTTTGCTTGATGGAATCTTTTTCCACAAAAAAGTAATAATACTTGTTTCATGTAAAACATAAATCTGCTTCAATCAAAATTGGCATCAAACCTGGACGAATTGAGTTAACTATTTTAATAATTGTTGTAAATATTTTTATGCAGGTGGTAGGAACTCCCAATTACATGTGTCCTGAACTGCTTGCAGATATTCCTTATGGATTCAAATCTGATATTTGGTCACTAGGTATATGCTTTGTGAGACAAATATCTGATACTTGCAGATTTGGTTTTGCTGGAGCTAAAAATGCATTTTTGTTGTTCAGGGTGCTGTATATATGAGATGGCTGCTCATCGCCCTGCTTTTAAAGCTTTTGTAAGATTTCCTCTGATTTTTGACGTTATAGTACTTATAGATATGCTGTAATCTTCAGTGAATTCATTTAATGTACTATCGTTTTCAAGTTAGATATGAATGTGATATCTCATTTCTGCATCAAAGTTAGCGAAGTTACCTTTTTGCACAACAGGAAAAATAAGGTATCAGAGTTTGCAAAGCTACCACCTACCAGATCACCATTATGGCCTACATTTTGGTTTTGTTATCTGTCATGACCCAATTGCAAGGTATGGGACTTGAGTCCCACATTAAAAGTATGGGATTCTGATGTGGGGTTTATATGGCCTTGGGCTCTCCCACCTCAATAGTTAGCTTTTGGGGTGTGGTTCTCCCTAGGTTCGTATCATTATCCTAATATCTGTGCTGGTGATATAAATTTAAGCATGTTTTGCAAACAGTCTTAACTGCTGTTTGTTTAGTGGAGTGGCACTATGATAGACCCCTATTATTGAAGGGTATGCCAAGGAAGGAGATGGGAAGTAGAAGGGGCAACAATGTGGGTAAAGAGGGATAGAATGGGAAACAAAGGGGAATATTCATGCTGAGCTGGCAAGGAGAGAGAGGAAGAGAACACTGATTCTGTTAGAAGGAGTGGAATAAAGGGAGTGGGGGGAGGCATGGAACGAGGAGGGAATTATTCAGTGAGGAAATTGGGACCTTTTGACTGGGAGGTGCCAACCCTCAAAGTCTGTGATTTTATCCTTATATTTTCTTCTTCCTTTTGAGTGCATTTGTTAGTTTTTGTGAGTGTGAGAGCCTGAACACTTGCTGTAACCAGGATTATTCCCAATTTTCAGTAATCAAGTATTTGGTTCCTATCACACTACTTAACATTTAGTTTCCTGACATTTTCTTTGAGTTGCTGGGCGATGTACACTTTTCAGTTGGATATGCTTCATGTGATCCTCTACACTATTATATAGATATTTATGTATGTGGCGGTATCTCATTATGGGTTTTTTCTTGGATGTTTAACAATGGCATGGTAAATCATGTTTCAGGATATGGCAGGATTGATAAGCAAGATAAATCGTTCCTCTATTGGCCCTTTGCCTTCATGTTATTCCCCTTCTTTGTAAGTTTTTATCTGCTTTTGTTAAGATTAATATCCTTTTATATTAGTTAACAGAAAGTCAGTGATTTGATTATTCATAATTTCCTGATGAAGTCAGGCTGATGGCAGCAAGATATAGTAGCTAGTATGCACTGAAATTCAAGAAATCTGTCCTTCCACTGAGATGGAGTGTGTTCTTTGTGGGTACACTTAAGGACCTTGTTATACACTGCATTTTGTTGCACAACTTCGACTTTGTTTCTTCTCAAGAATGCCCTTGGTAGAAAATAATCTTCTTCATTGAATATGAATTGTAGATCTATCAGAACCACTTAAAAAAGTGCATGTGAAATTGTGTATTTTACGCCTATTCTGCTAGAAAGGACAAATAGTTCAATGTTAGGGAAATCTGAAGGCTTGCATTGGCATTAGGAGAAGCTTAAAGCTGTCTAGTATCGGAGGCTGAAATAGATTTTTTTTACTCACTAGCTCAATTCATACTTCTCTCTCTTTCTCTTTGTGTATATGTGCTGGAAATTGTAAGTTGTTGACTCCTGCACACACAGGAAAACACTGATAAAGGGCATGCTGAGAAAAAATCCTGAGCATCGGCCAACAGTAAGCCTCTCTTGAGATTAAATTTTTTTCAAATGTGAAAATGGTTTGCTATCATTGCATATCCTCAACAATGTCACTTTATATTTTTCACAGGCATCTGAGATCTTAAAGCACCCTTATTTGCAACCTTATGTTGATCAATATCGTCCATCTTTTAGTCCTCCAGCAGCCTGTTCTCCTGAAAAACCAATTTCTGCTGTCCATTATCCTCGAAAAAATATGGCTGGAAGTCAAAACAGTAGTAGTTCGAGTAGTGACAAAGAAAGTTTGATGTCAAATGAGAGAAACATTTCAACAGCAGTGCCTAAATGTGACAACAAAGCCACTGGGACGGATCTGGCATCAATTGATGATGATGGCTCTGAGCATCCCCTGCCTAGTGATGAAGAAAATGGCTCCAGCAATGCCAATGGCAAAACTGATGAGCAAGAGGGGATGAAACCATCTCATAATGAACGGTGTTCTAATGTTGAATCTAAGCAACCAAAAACAATTAAGAATATAATGATGGCATTAAAAGAGGGAAAAGTTAGAGAAACAAGTTCTCCAGTGAGAGGCAATCGCATAAAGGCTGGGTGGTGTATCAACACAGAAAATAAATACAGAGACACCTTCCAAATTGCCCAAACCTAATTTTGTAGCTCCTGGTTTGAAGCCTAATTTAGAGTCACCAAATGCTGCACCTGCAAACGCAACCCCTGATTCTGCAAAACGAATACAGGGATCACATCCTTCAAAGCATCAGGTACATTACCATTAGAAATTATCTACTGTACTAGCAGCTATTTTTAAAGATTTCCTCATAACATTGAAATTTGTTTCTGGTATATTATTTCATACCTGCTGGCAGTTACCGATGATAGAATCCTCACCAAAAACTAAACCCAGACATGATGTGACTCCACCATCTGGACTTATTAAACAAGTAGAAGGAGATGGAGTTCCTGCCAAGACAAGGCAAAGGACTCCCCCAAGCTTACTTAGACGACCTTCATTTCCAGGACGAATAAGGCAGGCTTGGCTTGATATTCCAAATACAGCAAATGATACAGGGAAGCTAGGTCCAAATAAAATAGCTCAGAAGCCTGAGATGAGCCAATGTCAGTTGACCAATGGTCATGTACCACATGTTTCTAGAGAGATTACTAGAGAGCCTCAGAAGGCTTTTGAAAGTAGCTCGAAAGGAATGCAAACAGACAGCAGCAATTCTGCTTCATCTTCAGTCTCTGTTCAAGGATGTGAACTTTCTGATGATGCAACAACTTTTATTGACTTGAGAGAAGAGATACTTCCTGATCATGAGAGTGCAACCCACATTGTAGTTGTGGAATCATGTCCAGACAGCAGCTCACCTGCTACCTATTCACATTGTGAGATGGCTGATAAAGTGTCCGGGGAAACCTCTGAGGGTACCCTAAATTTTCAGAGTACAAATGCTAGTAATGAGAAAGCTAGTTCTGGTTTAACTCTTGATCACCCAGTTCAAGATTATAAGGTAATGTTTGCTTCTGAAGATGGTCTTCCCATAAATCAGACGACCATATCTGCTGCCTTTGGGTGTGATAATAGATCTGTAGATCCCCCTGCTGAAACCACAAAAGAAATCAAAGATCTTCAAGATATTTCTAAGGAAATGACTTCAGCCAAGTCTCTCAAACATCCACTTCCAATTTCTGGAGAAAAGTATGTTTGTGAAGAAGTTGGTCCAGTAAGCAAGCCCAATAATAAGCCTGATATAATTAGCCAGCCAAAACTTATGAGTATGGCCATTGGTGATGACAAATTCACATTGCAGGAGCGACTGTCATCGGTGTCTGAAACTGCTCCTCTGATTACCTCTACTAAAATATCAAGCCAGAAAGTTTTGCAAGAAGAGAAAGGAACTGTTTTGCAGAATCCAGCACCAGAAAGGCCAGATGCTGGCCATCTTCCTCCGGCCTTTGAAGATGTCATCCACGTTATACGCCACAGCAGTTACCGCGTTGGGAGTGAGCAGCCAGTAAAGGAATCTGTGGAGATGGGGGTTCAAAATGTAGATGTAAATAAGTTTATCAACGTTTTAAGGGATGATTTAGAAATGAGAAACACGAGCTCTCCTTTGACCCTTAAATCTTCAAGTTGCTCCAAAGCTACGAGCTTTAAGTCAAATATTTCTGATCGTTTGGAAATGAGAAACACGAGCACTCCTCCTATCCTTAAATCTTCAAGTTGCTCAGACGCTTCAAGCTTGAAATCAAGTATTTCTGATCATCCTGGTCCTAAGGAACAAGATGCGAGTAACACTGTTTCTCTGGTCACAAAATCTGATTCCACTGAGTTCACTAAACATAACACTCCTATGAATGAAGACAAAACACCGGCAAAGGAAACTTTGGATGTGAAATCTTTCAGGCAGAGAGCAGAGGCACTAGAAGAGCTCTTAGAATTGTCTGCAGAGTTGCTGCAGCAAAATAGATTGGAGGAACTTGCTGTTGTTCTAAAGCCCTTTGGGAAAGATAAGGTCTCCCCCAGGGAGACGGCAATTTGGTTAGCCAAAAGTCTTAAAGGAATGACGTTCGAGGATAGTGGGGGACGCTTTCCATGAGGTATCTTACGTGATAAGTTTTACTTGTATTTGATGTTTAAAATTGCTTTAACAGTTCATAGTCAAGTGCCACTAGAAATTTTAAGAGAACAAACAGCTTTGTTGCTGCGTCTTTCATTTTTGTAATTCTTTCAGTGCTTTTATGCTGTTTGTAAATAGTGACCATACTAATAACAACATCAATTTACGATCAATTGTATGGTCATGCTGTGACCAGGCATAACTGTTAAAGATTAATGTACACCTTCAATGTTCTTCCAAGATGATTTAAATACAAGTATGATTAAATGAAGCAAGACAAAGACATAAAAAAAAGTTTACCCACTAATGGCAAAGAAACAACACTTTGATTAGCAACTAGATATCAATGCTTTGTCCATGCTATAATTTTCAACAAAGCAGATAAAAAGTCTTCAGATGATAGAGACAAAATTGGCACCCGCGCAGTTATTAACAGCATTATTGTCGTTCCTAGGAGATTGGCCGAATCTGCATTTTTGTCCTTAATAAGTCGAGAAGTTGTGCTTTTGGTGTAAGACATTTTTTTTATACATGATACCTCAGATTTGTGAGTTAACATTAACTTTCATGTAATTAATGATATAGAATAAAAAAAATATCTTATACCCAAAATATCTAAGAATTTCTCTATTAAGTCAATCTTTACGTAGGCACTCGTAGTCCGGCTGTGGTATGTCATAACTCACATAACTAGATACTTTTCTCGGTTCCACCAAGTTTCCCAAGGTGCCTATTTCCAGGAAGCTTCGTGGAACCTACCTAAAAGTGCTATTTTCTACATTAGACGTGCTGTATAAATAAATCTACGCTGCTTGTACTAGCTTATTTCTATTGCCATTTCCATTTCCATTTCTTCCTTCCCCATTCTTAACATATTACACCCTTTCCACCACCCTCACCTTCATAACAAGACTTGTCTTTGCTGTCAAAGGACAATAACAGCTATAGGCCAAAGCTGAACTTGGCTACTAGCTAAGCTAGCATCATTGATAGAGAAGACATACCCTGCTTTCAAAATCCAAAGCAAAGAGACATGGAGACGACTCCTGCCAGCAGTACTACCACTAGGACAGGGAGGAGGTCCTCTGCTACCGGCTTTGTCCGCAGACTGACCTTGACGGCGGTTTTCCTCTTTGTTATATTAGCCGTCGTCGTCAGCGTCGCTTGGCTTGTCCTGGACCCGGACGAGCCGGGTTTTCGAGTCAGCTCACTTTCCGTGTCCAATTTCACTGTCTCTGATTCGCAGTTCAGAGGCAAGTACGAGATGGAACTAACCGTTAGAAACCCGAACAAGAAAATCAAAGTGGTGCTTGACGATTTCGTGGTGTTTGTGTATTATGGTCTGGTCGGGCTTTCACGGGCTGCAGTGCAACCCCCCATGTACCTGGACAAGATGAGCGACGAGAATCTGAAGGTTGAATTGCTTGTGAGGGAGTCAGCCAAGTTGGTGCATAAGGTGGGGTCTGAGGATCTGGTCAAGGATTGGAACAGAGGGGTGGTGAACTTTAACGTGAAACTGCTGGTTAGAGCTAGATTCAGCGCTGGAATCTGGCCATCCAGGGAGAAAATTTTGGATGTTTACTGTGGCGACCTGGATGTTGGATTCTTTTCTGCAAAAGACACCGGCAAGCTCCTGGGTATTGGGAAGGACTGCCTGTGCAAATAAGAACTTAGAACAAGAAGAAGAAGAAGAAGAACGGAGGGGGAGGAAGAAAGAAAGGGAACCACGTGTTCCTGTATACTTACTATGTTGGGGAAAGGTTGTCATGGAAATATTCCGCAGTCTGTAGTACAGTAACATTAGAGCAGTTGGGGCCAAAAGAGAAGAAGAAATGATACCACATGATGATCCTCCTTTTGTGTGGGTAGAAACCTTAGAAACCGCAAAGCTAGAAGATACAATAGTATAGTAAAATTAAGAGATAAAAGTGTTTTTCAACATATATTTTTCGAGGTTTTTTTTTTCGTTTTTTGACAAAGTGGTTTGTCTTTGTTTAGGAATAATAGTATTAAATTTGTTTGTTAAGTTTCTAATTCTAATATGTTATTTGCTTTTTAACGGAGGTGGTATGGATTGTGGATCCTCGGAAGTTACCTGGTAACGCCACATGATGCATCCAGATTTTGGTCCTTGTTATCTCAAACTAGTGGCTGTCCCTCCCAGTTGTGTTTCAGTCGCGGGAATTTGAATACCTGACATTATGAATATTATCTGAATCGTAACTTGTTCATAAACAGGGTTGTGTGGAACCAATATTATTTGTAAAAGTCTGTACCAAAAGAAAAAAATTATTTGTAAAAGTCAATGTACCTTGTTGAAAATTAATACCATTCAACCTATGTTGGATTGACGTGCTAATGTTTACGCGGTTGGAGAACAGTTTCTGCCTCTGTTTTTGTTTCTTTGTTTTGCTTTTCCCCTCCTACCCACCCCTCAATGCTTCTGCAGGAATGTTTCCTTTTCTTCCTTTCCCATTTACCATTATTGGTCTGTGTCCCTGTCTCTGTCTTTGGCCTTAAAGAGAGGCAATAACAAAGACAAAGGATTCGCCGTTCCTTTTGATTACGCGTCGGATTCAGATCATCGAGTTATACGGTAACACCTTACTTTTTTTAATTTTTTTATTTTATTTAAATATTATAAAATATATTTTTGTAAAAATATTTTCAAAATATAATTAAAACGATATTTATAAAATATTTTTTTTTATAGAATTTGATCAATATTAAAAATTCTCACACAAAAATTCTAACTTTTTTTTTGGTCTTAATTCTAACTATATAATATAGCATTATCTTTCTTACATCGGGCTGCTCAAGATAATCAAAATCAACAAACTACATTCAGGCAAGGGAAACCACGAGACATGGAAAAAAAAAAAAAAACGTGTTTAAAACTTTATATATGTCAATCTCTTTTATGTTAATTCATTTTAAATTTATTTTCTCCTATTTTTTTTAGAAAGAGGTAGACGTTGAGTGTATTTGAATGCATAAAGTATATGTTTAGGAATAAATTATTTTTTTTAAATTATTTTTTTTAGAAATTCTCTTCATACAATTTTAATTATAAATTATTTTAATCACAAAATAAATTAATTCAAACACATTTTAAATCAATAACTTTTTTTTCGGTTTAAAGTCAATAACTTTAATACAGAGCAGGCAAAATCAGGACAATGCACATGATAGATAGATAGAGTGATTTTTAATTAGTTAATTATAACATATTATAGTTGGTTTAAGTCCGTTTTTCATTTTGAGCACGTGTAGCTGTGTATAAATAGACCATTTGGTCACAGATCAATGCAACTTCTATTTTCTTCCTCAAACTTCATTAAACTTTGTATGTGGTCACACGAACTCTTATAAATAACGACTTTATGACAAGGATTGGATTAAGGATTAGATTCTGACATTTAGCAAGAATCCAGCCCTGATAATATTTGATTGCTGAGCTGCGTTGCTTGAGTTCCGAGTCTCTCGTTAAATTTGGGCCTAATGGGTCCCAAAGAGTTGTATATAATTTTTCTGGTTATAGATTAAGAATTTCCAAAAAAAGATTTTCTCATTATTAAATATGACAATAAATTTTAGTCTAGTGTCATTTTTTAAATTACTTTTTAATAAATACTATTTATAATAAAATCATCACAATAACAAAGTACGATCATTCTACTATAAAGTATAATTATCTTTATAAAAAAAAAAGAACATACCACCATACTTGTTAACTAGGAACCAAAACATTTTATAATTAGAATTTTCTTATCAAAATTTTTGACAGAATAATTTGACATATTGTTAATTCTTAAATAAGTGAGTAATCCTTACTATTTAATTCTATCTAACAACTTTTTTTAATTTTAACTGACTTCTATAAAAAATTTTAACTATTTTTTTTTAGTTATGTAATATTATTCTATCCTTTATACTAAGAGTTCCCTTCTGAAAAAGAAAATTTAAATTTCACCAAAAAACAAGAAATTTTAAAGAGATAAATGACATGTTGAAATATGAGTAGAGTTATTACTAATATTTAGTGTACATACATGTAGTTGATACGGAGTTAGTTAGTTCTGTTTTTTAGTTTTAACAGATTAGTTAAAGAAAGCTTTGTATATATACTCATCTAAGTTAATGTGAAGATTACAATGTTCATTCTCTTCATTCATCAAATTTCAGTTCTAATACTAATGAGAAAAAGGAGGAGAAAAAAATAAAATAAGAATGTTATTTATTTAATATAATTTAATTAATTACTATTTTAATTCTACTTATTCCATTAATATTTTTAACGAAGTTCAAGTAAAAATTGATTATTTTTTGAAGTTTAAAGGTACATGACAATAGTCTAAAATTATAAATTTTTTATATAAAAAATAGGTTTTATTATATCTTGATTTAAATTAATTTTAATAAATTTGTGATATTATTGATTATTTTTCATAAAAGATATTAATTCTAATTAATCATAGATCTGATAAGATATTAAAGATTTATAACAGATAGCGTGCTGATTTAGTTTTCAATACATATACAATGAGAAAACATAAGTAATTATAAAAGAAGAGTTACAGCACAATTGAAAGGGGGCAAACCAAAAAGGATGAGGCAAAGATGGTGTAAGAGGGTATCACATCATACAATAGGGAAAAAATGAAGGATATGTTATTTTTAAAACCTTGTATGCTTATTTAGATTTGTTTGTTAAGAAAATGATAAAATCATATCTTAATATTTATTATTTTATTTGCCTATTAATTAGTTTGAATAAAGTTTTTACTTTCCTCATACTTTAAGTTTATTTTTACTTTTTTGATGTTAACTATTTAATTTTAAATTTTAAGATCACACTTAGAAATTAATTATTTTAAACACACTAAATGAACACTAGAGGTACACTTAAAATCGTTCGTATAGATACTTAATCATTTAATTTAAAAATTAACCTTAAAATATTCTTACCCTTAAAAAAAACGTAGATAAGGAATTGTAGCGGTAAATTGTGCCACTTACTTGTGGGATACATGTCACTTGTGAAAAAAAAAAATCCTTTTTAATCTTTCCCTTTTTAAATATGTGTAATGGAATGTTTTCTTGTGTTGTGTGCACTGTGCATTTTCAGCAAAATAAATATTTGCAATTTAATTATTCTCCAACCGCGTTGCTTTATTGATCCTGGAAAAAGGATTGAGATTGGGGGTTTGAAGTTGAAGGAGTCCTCAACTTAAAATATCATTCGATAATTAATCAATGCTTTGTTTGTGATTTTATGTATAGTAAGTATATTTCTTGGACACAACTGATTCATCCCACACTGCAACATTGTTTGGTCAATTTGATCGTTAAAAGGCCCTCATTTTTATACCTAAAAGAAAACATATATAATTTTCCCACAGTCATTAATATTGCAGTAATACAGTGAGAGATTAAAATAAATAAATAAATGAATATCATGATATGAATTATATCAGCCAGCATACTTTATATTAGTTAATACACTTAACTAGTTGATAGTTAGAAATTAAATAACTTTATAAATATGATTTAGAAGACTTGAATGTATCATTAGATTAATGTTAAAAGGAATAAGATCTAGTCATTTTATTATATTAAAGAACCTTCAGATCGATTAAGTCATTCAATCTTTTTGTATTTGTATCACAGTCTCACAATTTGAAATAAAATAATGAAACTCACTTCAATGCATTCATACAATGATCGCAAAAGATCAAAATTCAAAGGGATAAAAAATTAAAAAGAATTGTCTTTTCTTAAAAAATAGTTATCCTATAGTTAAGCACTCATTGCTTGTCTTTTTTTTTTTGGTACATGCATGCTAGAATTTGATATGAATATGAGGAAATGTACAGTTGACTGAGATTTCTTTAGTACTCTTCTTTTTTTATAGGGATACCAATACCTTTCTTATGTGTCATGAAATAATAAATTTGTTTATAATTTTATTTATAATTATTTGTGTATCCAGTAAATTACATATTTATTTGTATTTTTTACTAATAATATTACATCATATCAACAAAGAAAAAAGAGAGTATCGAAAGAATCTCTATAATTTACTAAAGTGATTATTAAAGTTCAATTTACACGAAGTTGTTTCTTTCCATGTCATTTTTGCCAAAGTTTTCTATTCATTCAATTCTCTCGAAGTATTATATACGACCACTTGATAATACTTTTTTTTTCTTTTATTATTAACATCTTTTATAAGATTTATTTTGATCGTTGTAAAGTGTAGGACTAATTTTCTTTTTTTTTCTGGCTAATTTAATTTGTTGTATTCTTGTTTCGTGATTTGTTAATTTGTGTTGGAAAAAGATAATTATTATACATTCTTAATATTTACTATTCATGAAGCAATGCCAACGTTCTGTCACGACATGCAATATATGGTGTTTTCGGCAAAACCAATATGACCCCTAGGGGCGTTTTACGAAGCATGCATTGCAGGTTATGATCATATAAGAAGTTAAAAAAACAAAAAAGTATTTTGTAATACGGTCAATTGACTCAATTGGTCCGGAGTTTACCACAATGGCTCGCGGTCACCCTTGGAATCTTCACGGAAAGATATCCTTCATTTTCTTGCTGCGATCTCGTGGCTCTTTACGACAAACCAAACATGTTTTGTCCCGTTTGATAAATAAACATAACATAAATGCACCATCATTTTGACCATCTCTCCCCCATCCACATAATAATCCAATTTCTGTTCTTCTGTAACCATATGGATAACGCCATTGGTAAAGACCTTCCATCTTCCATCTTCGCCACCAAAACCGACCCACCTCCTTCTAACAGTTCCCCTACTGCTGCCATCAGTCAAGCGATCATCATAGTTGCTTCGTCGTTGGCTGTTTTAGGTGCCTTCACGGGCATAGCTTGGCTTATCTTACAACCCGATGAACCAACTATTGCTGTAAGCGCACTCTCTTTATCAAACTTCAATGCCTCCTATACGCAGCTTCAGAGCAACGGATCCGATACCCTACAAATTGGCATAGCAAACTCAAACACAGTCTCAGATTTGGTTATTGATCCTTTCGACGTGTCCGTGTATTATCACGACACTCAGCTCTCGGTGGCCACTGTGCCTGGTCCCATCTACGTGCAAAGCAAGAACCAGACAAAAATGAAGGTAAGATTAGGAGTGCAAGATCATCAGTTTGGGCATAGCAAGGTGGCTGCGAATCCGAAGCCTTGGGAACAGTTTCCCGGGTTGCCGGATCCGACGAAGTTTACGGGCACGGGGAATGGCGACTTCAACGTTAAAACGTCAATTAGAATGACATTTAAAGCTCTGTATCACATGCTAACTTGGCGAATGCATTTGGATGTTCGATGTCGTATCTCAGACATGCGTTTCTTTCATCTTGACAACACCTGGGATGTCTATGGCGTTGGATACTGTGATGTTTCTAAGCATGTCTAGTAATATTAATTTATTTTTATTTGAGTACCTACCTACTTAAATTTGGTTGTCGTGACTCACGAGGGCCCAATAAATAGGTTTTGTTATACCATTTACTTGTTAATCAAATTAATAGAAAAATCAACAACCTATGTACATGTTGAATTACAGAGATATAAAATTAATGGTAAGGCAAAACATAGCGTTTTGGCGATTGCTTGCATATTTTGATTCCTTTTTCATTATTCCTGTTCCTACTTAGCTTGCAGGACGGAGTACTTAGATGCAAAAAAGTTTCATTACTTGGAGGATCATGTTTAGAAATTTTTTAAAAAAAAATTATAAAAAAAATTACATGTAAAATGTCAAATTTTTAAAAAAATTCGGAGGCCAAGGTTCTCCTCAGCTAACAAGAGGCGCCGTAAGGGAAAGAGGTAGGCGTTGAGCGTACTTCGATGTTAAAGTCAAATGCTTTGTATTTGGTCAGAGATTCTTATAAATATGTAAGGATTGGATCTTAATAAGAATTAGATCTTGATAAGTACTTACTTTTAGTAAGAATTGACAGGAATTGATTGTTGAGTTGCGTTGTTTGAGTTGTGAGTCTCTTGTCAAATTTGGGCCTAATGGGTCCCAAAGAGTTGTATATAATTTTTTTTCTTTTTATTATAGATTAATAATTTTTTTAAAAAAATTATTGTTCATTATTAAATATGACATGATATTTTAGTTTAGTGTCATTTTCTAAATTAATTTTTAATAAATATTATTTATAATAAAATGAACACAATAAAAAAGCATAATCATTCTACTATATATAAATTAACTATTTTATAAAAAAAAAAATGAACAGACCACTATACTTGTTAACTGATAACCTGATGAATATACTAAAATCTTTGATACTGGTCAGAGTCCCCTTTTGAAAAAGAAATTTTAAAGGCATAATGCAATGTTGAAATATGAGTAGAGTTAATGAATTATTACTATTGAGAAAAAGGAGGAGAAAAAAATAAAATAACAATGTTATTTATTTAAAATAATTTAATTAATTAATATTTTAGTTCTATTTCTTTCGTTAATGTTTTAACTAAGTTCAAGTGAAAATTGATTATTTTTCAAAGTTTAAAAGTACAAATTCTAAAACCTTCAAGAAGTGATACGACTCTACAAATAACCAAATATAATAGGTTGGCTAGTGATTAAAGAAATGTACTTTAGATTCAAATCTTAAGTCAGTACTTAAAAAAATTAATTTTGCTAAACAAACAAGCCAATGTGAGAATTACACACTTCAAATCGTTCGGACAAAGACTTACAAATTAACTTGAAAATATTCTTACCCTAAAAAAAACTTAGATAAAATGTACCACTTTGTGACATACATGTCACTTATGAACAAAGAAAAAACCTATCCTTTTTAATCTCCCCCTCTTTAAATATGTGTTTATTCTTGTGTGCACTGTACGTTTCTTAAGAAAATAAATATTTACCAATTTTATTATTCTCCAACCGCGTCGCTTTGTTGATCCTGGAAAAAGACTGAGATTAGTGGTTTGAAGGAGTCCTCAACTTAAAATATCATTCGATAATTAATCAATGCTTTGTTTGTGATTTTATATATAGCAAGTATATTTCTTGGACACAATTGAATTCATCCCAACACCTCAAAATAGTTTGGTCAATTTGATTGCTAAAACGTCCTCATTTTTATACCTAAAAGAAAATAAATATAATTTTTCCGTAGTCATTGCAGTAATACATTGAGAGATTAAAATAAATAAATAAATGAGTATCATGATATGAATTATATCAGCCAGTATAGTTTATATTAGTCAATACTTAGAAATTAATTAATTGTATAAATATGATTAAGAAGACTTGAATGTATCATTAGATTATTGTTAAAGGAGAAAGATCAAGTGATTTTATTAGATTAAAGAACCTTCAGATCGATTAGGTCATTCAATCTTTTTATATTTATATTTTATCAGAGTCTCACAATTTAAATTAAAATAATGAAACTCACTTCAATGCATTCATACAATGATTGCAAAAGATCAAAATTTAAAGGGACAAAAAGATTAACGAAGCATACGCTGTTGGTAGTTCTCCATTTGCAAAGGATACGACTGAATATCAAAAAATTAGTCATTCATCTTCTTGGTTAGAATACTCTGGATACACAAAAAAAGAATAAAAAATTAAAAAGAATGATCTTTCTTAAAAAAACAGTTGTCCTATAGTTAAACACTCATTCTAATAATTTTTTTGGGTACGTATATGCTAGAATTTAATATAAATTTGAGGAAATGACTATAATTTACTTAAGTTCAATTTACACGAAGTTGTTTCTTTCCACGTTATTTTTGCCATTTGTTTCCATGCATGTTCAATTCTCTCGTAGTAGTATATATTACCACTTAATAATAATTTTTTTCTTTTAATATTAAAATGTTTTATAAGATTTATTTCGATCATTGTTAAGGGTAGGATTAATTTTCTTTTTCTTTTTGGTAATTTAATTTTGTGTGTTCTTTTTTCGGGATTTGTTAATTGTGTCCACTAATAAAAGTTTTTCCTATCTGTGTTGGAAAAAGATAATTATACATTAATATTTACTATTCATGAAGCAATAATGCCGACGTTCTGTCACAGTATGCAATATATGGTGTTTTTGGCAAAACCAATATGACCCTAGGGGCGTTTTACGAAGCATTGCAGGTTGTGATCATATAATAATAAGAAGGCAAAAAAGTTATTTTGTTATACAGTCAATTAACTCAATTGGTCCGGAGTTTATCACACTGGCTTGCGCTCGCCCGCCCTTGGAATCTTCATGGAAGAATATCCTTTCATTTTCTCGCTAGCTGTGATCTCATGGCTTTTTACCACAAACCAAACATGTTTTGTCCCTTTTGGTATATAATTAAACATAATATAAATGCACCATCATTTTGACCATCTCCACCATCCACATAATAATCCAATTTCTGTTCTGCCATAACCATATGGATCATGCCATCAGTGAAGACCTTCCATCTTCCATCATCGCCAATGATACCAATACCGACCCACCTCCTTCTAATAATAAGTCCCCTACTGGTGCCATGCGTCGACTTCGAGTGATCATCATAGTTGCTTCATCCTTGGTTGTTTTAGGTGCCATCATCGGCATGCTTTGGGGTGCTTTACAACCCAGTAAACCAATTATTGCTGTGAGCCTCTCTTTATCAAACTTCAATGTCTCCGATACGCAGCTTAAAAGCAACTCCGATATTCTACTTATTGACATAATAAACTTGGACAGGATCACAAATTTGGTTATTGATCCTTTCGACGTGTCCGTGTATTATCACGATACTCAGCTCTCGGTGGGCACTGTGCCTGGTCCCATCTACCTGCAAAGCACGAGCCAGATAAGAGTGAAGGTCGAGTTAGGAGTGCAAGATCAGTCTGGGCATAGCACGGTTGCTGCGAATCCAAAGCCTTGGGATGTGACCAGGTTATTGCGCGTGGGGAATGGCGACTTCAACGTTACAACGTCAATTAGTACGAGATTTAAAGCTCTACAACACATGCTAACCTGGCGAATGCATTTCGATGTTCGCTGTCGCATCTCAGACATGCGTGTCTTTAATCTTGACAACACCTGGGAAGTCTCTGGCTTTGGATACTGTGATCTAAAATAGTATTCATTTGAGCTCACCAGTGCATAAGTTAGCTTCTTTACCCTGGTTGTTGTGACTCCTGAGGGCCCAATAAATAGGTTTTGTTCCAATTTACTTGTTCATCATATTAGTACAAGAGTAAATATATATTTTGATCCACAATTGTTTTGTATAAATTAGAAAATTGAATCTCGAAAATGTTTAATAACTTAGTCTTTCCATCCAGATGGTTAAACCAGCTTTAATGAAAGAAGTGATATGTCACAATAAGTGCTCTGTTAGTACGTTATTTACCATGTTGGAAAGTTAGCTATTTGATTTGTCATGAGACGCAGCTGAAACTGAAACTCTTCATTTCCAAATTCATCTTTAAATTCATTGCTCTTAATCATAGAAAGATGAAGATACCTAATTCTTCAATGAGTAGGTGTAATTCTAGTGAGGATTTCATAGCAATAAACTTCTATAACAGTGAGATGATATTATTGTTATTGACTTCCATATGGGAAAAGAATAGAGGCACGAAGTTTTTGAGGTGTCTATATTTAAAGTAAAGTCCTTCCTCTATCTTTCTTTGGTCTTCGAATTAATGAAGTAAGATTTTTAATGTAGTTTTTGATGATATGTGTATAATGGCAGAGGGAGGAGTTGGATTATGACTATTTTAAATAGGTTGAAGAAACATCCTCATCTACATTTACTATGAAAGACATACAAAGCACTCCAAGTATCTTTCATTGACAGTCGAAATATAAAATGGCCCATGAGTGTTTTAACTAATTAAATGTAATAAACAAAATGGTCCTTAAAACATTTAACATGACAATTAATTAATCAACAAATTGGTCCTGACCAAGTTACTTTTTATTGGTTTGTAATGAAATTCTAACTATTCTACCTTTAATCTCCTACATCTTTCAATAGTTATTTCAAAAATCATTTTCATGTCTCTTTTTGGTCTCTGAATTAGTAATTGTGTAGGCAATAATGAAGAAATAGTGCATCCCATCTTGAGATACAGTTGCTGACTAGCCTTTATAGTAACCTTTAAGGAAACATTCAATAAGAGGCCTGTAACCAATAAGAAATCCCTTCTTACAAGCATCAAGACATATATATAACTTATCAAAACAATCTTCTATAGAGCATGTGAATGGAGATGAATTCTGGTGAAAAGGGTGAGAAAGAGTAACAGAAGAGAGTGGAACGGTTTCTTGTTGACAAGAAATTTGTAATATGTTAAGGTTCAATAAAACGACGTCATTTTTGTGCAAAATGAGAGCCTTCTTGAAAAGATTATACGACATCGTTTTGCTTCAAAGTTAAACCCCCTTATACACATTCCACGTGACTCCAGCGCAAGGCAGATAACGTGATAATAGAGCATTTAACATGACAAATTACCTCTTCCATTGAGTTGGTCTAACCAATTGAACGGAAGAATTAAATTGTTAAACGTTTTAAATATTCAGGGACTAATTTGTATAAGGTAATACTTTTATAGATTAAAGTCACAGAACTTATATTTTTCAAGAACCAAAAAGTATATTTACTCTTAATACAAAGATCAACCTATGTACATGTTGAATTATAGAGATATAAAATTAATGGGAAGGCACCCTGTTTATTAATCAAAAAAATTTGGGAAGGCAATATGTGGCGTTTTGGTAATTGGTTGCATATTTTGATTACTTCTTCATTATTCCTGTTCTTTACTTAGCTTGGCAATATATTATAATAGCATAAGAAGGGACGGGCTCTGTGTAATTAATAACTTAAATTTGATCTGAATTTTATTTTATTTTTCCTTTGGTGGCGATTCTTTTTGCTGTTCGATATGTCTTGCACCAAAATCAAAGTCAATTTAATAAACTGCCTTGAAGGAAATAGGGGAACAAGTTCTAAATGCGATAATGATCTTGCTTTGTGGATACATGGATTCCACGACTCGCTGATTCTGTTGACATATTTTAAAAATACTATGTTAACTTCGTTATGAATAATGAATTACTTCTCGTGCATCCAAATCTCAGGTGAAGAATTTTAACAACGTGATATTATATTATTTAATTTTTTTTTGGTCAATAATATTGTTTACTATTTTGGCTAGCCCAAGTTCAGCTCAAACCTAAATTCATATATAGACATGCTTCTATAAGGTAAACCCCCCCCAAAAAAAAAGACATGCTTATGTAAGTATGATAAAAAAGAATTACTTGTCTGAGTGAATTTAACACAAATTACTGAAAGAGCACTTTTGTCTAAAAATTTGGCGGAGGAGAAAATTGAAAGAAAGATAAGGAAAAGAGAAAACAAGAAAAAAGAGAGACAAATACTGAATCTACCGCAAAATTTTGTGTGCTAGAATCATAAAATATACAATTGCTTTGGACGTCGTACAGTATAAGTTGTATTTGTTTACTTAATCAAAAAGCATATATTCTGTTAAATGATCAGCATCTTTGCTTATGACTTGTGAGGATGCCATTTACATCAAGCACAGTCTCTGACTCTAGCCATTGTCATTTCTCTTATCTGTCATTTTCTTTTTTCTGAATTTTCTATGATTGTTTATATAATTTTTTGTATATAATTTTTTTAAGTTAAAATAAATAAATAATTTTTATAATTTTACTTAATTTTAATTTTGATTAGTGTAATTTTTTTTAAATATCAGTTCATACAATTTTACTTATTTAGATTTTCATATATAAGAGACCACTACTTTAATAATTAGAAATTATAAGAATTAATATCTTAATGAATAAAAACTATAAGGATTAAAATCTAAATAAGTGAAAAATATCAATGTTCTGAAAATCAGATCGGACCGGGAACTGGTTCCCTCACCGGTTCGGGTTATCTCCCAGAACCGGTGGGGTCGAAAACCAGTGAAACCGACGCCGGTCCGTACGGTTGCCCGGTTCTGATCTTTTTTTTTTTGGAATTTTTGTAAGCAAAACGACGTTGTTTTGTTCCGGATTTTACAAAAAGAAAAAAGGCAAAACGGCGTCGGTGCCACGAGCATCGGTCACGGGTTTCTACCGGCGAATCAGCCCCCTCCCCGACGGAGTGGGAGAATCACACAAATTAGCCATCAAAGAACGGCGATTGGGGTGTGGGTTGGATCAGAATCAGGGTTGGAGGAGAGAGAAAGGGGAAGAGAGAGATAGAGGAGCGGCGACACGAAAGAGGAAAGGTACCAGGCTGGGTTTGGGATAACACGGTCGAGCCGTTTAGGTTGCGTCTCGTCGCCGGGGAAGCGCGCTTCTTCGGGGTGGCTGGCTGGCGTCATCAGAATGTTGGATCGGATCGAATCGGCTCTGGCAATGGTTCTGTACTCCGTAGACTGTAGAACTCCGTAGAAGCCGAAGACTCGAAGTGCAGAAGAAGAAGACTTTAAAAAAGAAGAGATTTTGGGCTAATTAATTAATAAAATAATTAAATAAAATAAAAGTGGGTTTTGAAATTGTTGTTAGAGGAAAAGGAAGAAAAGAAGCATGTTGGGAGAGTTGGCGCATCGTGATTGCTAAGTCAGAGTGAGACAGTAAAATTTTTGTTTGGATTGTAAGGAAAGGAATGAATGAGGAATGAAGATCTTATTATCTCAATAATCTTATCCACATCTACATTTCGTATCCTAACATTCTCTTTTCTTCCCTGCCTTATCCAATACTACTCATTGATAAGGTTAAGACAGTTTAAACTTTCTCACTTTTGTTTTGGTAATTGGTACAGTACTTTGTGTAATATATTTTTATATTTTAAATAATTTTATTATTAATTTATATTATATTTTTATAATTTTTATTTATTCTATTAATATATAAATAATTATATATATGAATATATATTTAATTATATTCCGATTCGACTACGGTTCGACCATTAAACCTTGAATCAGTACTTCAACCGATTCAATGACCAGTTCGGTTTTCATAACCTTAAAAAATATAAGAAATAATAATTTATGATAGATATTAAAATTTAAATGAGTAAAATTATATGATCGATATCAAAAAGAAATTATATGAACCAAAATTTAAATCAAGTAAATTTATAAGAATTAATTATTTTTTTTAAAATTTAATCTTTTGTTTTCTTGTTACGTGATTTGTTAGTCTTTACTATTAATATTTGTGTTGGAACAAGATAATTATACATTAATATTTACTATTCATGAACCAAAAATGCCGACGTTCTGTCACAATGTGCAATTGGTGTTTTTGGCAAAACTAATAGAATTGGTATCATCTCTAGCGATATAATTATCCTGTTAAAAAAAATATAAATATAAATTATAATATATTAAACCTATGAAATTACAGGTTGTGATCATATAATGAGTAAAGAAAAAGTATTTTGTAATACAGTCAGTTAACTCAATTGGTCCGGAGTTTATCACACTGGCTTGCGCTCGCCCTTGGATTCTTCGCGGAAAAATGTCCTTTCATTTTCTTGCTATCTGTGATCTCATGGTTTTCTACCACAAACCAAACATGTTTTGTCCCTTTTGGTATATAATTAAACATAATATAAATGCAACATCATTTGACCTTCTCCCCCGTCCATATAATAAACCAATTTCTGTTCTGCCATAACATAACCATATGGATCACGCCATTGGTAAAGACCTTCCGTCTTCCATCATCGCCACCAATACCGACCCACCTCCTTCTAACAAGTCCCCTACTGCTGCCATCCTTCGAGCCATCATCGTAGTTGCTTCATCTTTGGCTGTTTTAGGTGCTATCATCGGCATAGTTTGGCTTACCTTAAAACCCGATAAACCAAATATTGCTGTAAACCTCTCTTTATCAAACTTCAATGTCTCCGATACGCAGCTTAAAAGCAACTCCAATATCCTACTTATTGACATAGTAAACTCGGACAAGGTCTCTGATTTGGTTATTGATCCTTTCTACGTGTCCGTGTATTATCACGATTCTCAGCTCTCGGTGGCCACCGTGCCTGGTCCCATCTACCTGCAACACTTGAGCCAGGCAAGAGTGAAGGTCGAGTTAGGAGTGCAAGATCAGTTTGGGCATAGCAAGGCGGCTGCGAATCCAAATCCTTGGGATGCGATTGCGACCAAGTCATTGAGCTTGGGGAATGGCGACTTCAACGTTAAAACGTCCATTAGTACGAGATTTCGAGCTTTCCACATGCTAACCTGGCAAATGTATTTCGATGTTGACTGTCGCATCTCAGACCTGCATGTCTTTAATCCTGACAGCACCTGGGAAGTCTTTGGCGCTGGAGGCTGTACACATGTATTATCCATTTGAGTGCCTCCCTCAAGAATTTCTCACCATGGCATCAGTTAATTCCTATACCTTGGTTGTTGTGACTACTCAGGGCCAATAAATAGGTTTTGTTACAATATACTTGTTCATCAAATTGACAGAAAGATCAACCTATGTATATAAAATTAAGGGGAAGGCAATGTATAGCGTTTTGGTTATTGCTTGAATATTTTGATATCTTCTTCATTATTCCTGTTCTTTACTTTGCTTGGCAATATGTTATAATAGCAGAAGAAAGGAGGGGGCTCAGTGTAATTAAAAACTTAAATTTTATCTGAATTTTATTTTATTTTTTCTTTGGTGGCGATTCTTTTTGCTGTTCGATAAGTCTTGCACCAAAACCAAAGTCAATTTAATAAACTGCCTAGAAGGAATTAGCGCAACAAGTTTTCATTGCGAATATGCGATAATGATCTTGCTTTGTATGGATACATGGATTCTACGACTCGCCGATGCCCAAATCAAAGGTTTTCTTTTGACATATTTTAAAAATACTTGCTAACTTCTATATGAATATTGAAATTCTCGTGCATCCAAATCTCAGGTGAAGAATTCTGATATTTACTTTTTCTTTTGTCATGTATAATATTTACTATTTATAATTGTCGTCAAGCTAACTAAGATCGAGGTAAAGGCCCAATGCGCTTTGGGGTATTGGACCTTAAGTTCAATTAATTTTAACCAATCGTTGAAGGATATGATTACACTCGTGTAAATTTTGGGCAAGCCCAAGTTCATCTCAAATTCATATATATATATATATATATATATATATAGAACACACACACACACACACACACGTAGCAAATATGTGAATGCCTTCAGAAGCCAGACCTGTGTTCGATCCTTCTTCCCGCTCCCAAACCCCTAATCCCGCCAACGAAAAAAAAAAGTATGATAAAAAAAAAAACTTATTTGAGTGAATTTAATACAAATCACTAAAAGAGCATTTTTGTCTAAAAGATTGGCGGAGGAGAAAATTAAAAAGAAAAATAAGGAAAAGAGAAAACAAGAAAAAATTAGAGACAAATAGTGAATCTACCGCAAAATTTTATGTGCTAGAATCATTTGACAAAAATAGTTTGTATTCTGTTATCCTCTCTTCTCATTCTTCCACCAAATCTTTCAACCATGGATCATCACAAGAAGGAGGATCCTCCCTATGGCTACCCCTGGGATTACTCTGGTTTTGGATACTGAAATATCTTTATAGTTTATACATGCCTAAAATTCATATTACATAACTTCTGCGTGCTTAAGAATTCCCTCTTACCATTGCATTAGTTAATTTCTTTACCTTCTTTGGTTGTTGTGACTCTGACGCACGGATCATATACTAGTTTTATAAACAAGAGATTCAGCCATGGACAAGATTTGATTGCCGAGTTGCGTTGTTTGAGTTGCGAAGTCTCTTGTTGAATTTGGGCCTAATGGGTCCAAAAGAGTTTTATATAATTTTATTTATTATTGATTAAGAATTTCCCAAAAAAAAAGATCTTGCTCATTATTAAATATGACATTATATTTTGTTGACCAAAAAAATGACATTATATTTTAGTTTAGTGTAATTTTTTAAATTACTTTTCAATAAATATTATTTATGATAAAATCATCACAATAAAAAAAGTACAATCATCGATGTACTGAAAAAAGAAACAATATTCTACTATAAAGTATAATTACTTTTATAAAAAGAAAAATTGAATAGACCACTATACTTGTTAACTAATATCCTGATGAATATACTAATCATATCCTTTATACTGAGAGTACCCTTTTGAAAAGGAAATTTTAAAGAGATAATGACATGTATTACTAATGAGAAAAAGGAGGAGAAAAGAATAAAATACGAATGATATTTATTTAAAATTTTGATTAATTACTGTTTTAATTCTATTTATTTCATTAAATTTTTAACTAAGTTCAAGTAAAAATTAATTATTTTTCAAAGTTTAAAGGTACAAATTCTAAACTTTCAAACGTTGATACGTTGATTCCACGAATGTAATGAGTTGGGCAATTAATTAAGAAGATGTGTTTATTATCTTGACTACTAGGTCAAATTTTAAATTAGAACTTAAAAAAATTAATTAATTATTTTAAACACACTAAACTAAGTAATACAAGAGGTGCACTCTTAAAATTGTTTGAACAGATACTATAATCTTTTAATATAAAAATTAACTTTAAAATACCCTTACCCTAAAAAAAAAAAGTAAGTAAGGAATTGTAGTGGTGGAAACTGTGCCACTTGGTTGTGGCGTACATGTCAGTTCTGAAAAAAAAAATCCTTTTTTAATCTCTCCCAATTTATGTATGTGTAATGGAATGTTTTCTTGTGCTGGATGCTATGTACATTTCCTAAGAAAATAACCATTTATCTATTTTATTATTCTCCAACCACGTCGCTTTGTTATTGTTGCTCCTGGAAAAGGATTGAGATTGATGGTTTGAAGGACTCCTCAACTTAAAATATTATTCGATAATTAATCAATGCCTTGTTTGTGATTTTATCTATAGTAAGTACATTTCTTGGACACAATTGAATTCATCCCAACACTTCAACATTGTTTGGTCAATTTGATTGCTAAAAGGTCCACAATAATTTATACCTAAAATAAAATAAATATAATTTTCCTATAGTCATTGCAGTAATACAGTAGAGATTAAAATAAATAAATAAATGAGTATCATGATATGAATTATATCAGCCAGTATACTTTATATTAGTTAATACTTAGAAATTAATCAGTTGTATAAATAAGATTTAGAAGACTTGAATGTATCATTAGATTACTGTTAAAGGAATAAGATTAAGTCATTTTCTTAGAAAAAAAAAAAAACACCTTCAGATTGATTAAGTCATTCAATCTTTTTGTATTTTGTATCACAGTCTCACAATTTAAATTAAAATAATGAAACTCGCTTCAATGCATTCATGCAATGGTTGCAAAAGATCAAAATTTAAAGGGACAAAAAATTAAAAAGAATTATCTTTCTCGAATAGTTATCCTATAGTTAAACACTCATTGCTAATAATTTTTTTGGGTACGTTCATGCTAGAATTTGATATAAATTTGAGGAAATGTATAATTTACTAAAAGTGAATATTAAAGTTCAATTTACACGAAGTTATTTCTTTCCACGTTATTTTTGCTAATGTTTTCTTTCCAAGTTCAATTCTCTCGTACTATTACATATGACCACTTAATAATACTTTTTTTTTTCTTTTAATATTAACATGTTTTATAAGATTCATTTTCATCATTGTTAAGGTAGGATTAAGGGGATCTTTGGGAATGATTTTTTGAGGGAAAAAACAGCTTTTTTTTTTTTATGAAAAAAGCTTTTTTTCTCTTTTTCTAACATGTTTGGTATTAATTTTTTGAAATAGATTATAATTTGTGATTATTTTGATTATGTTAAAAAAATTATTATAATTTTAAGATAAAATTTGAGCATTATGTATATGTTTGGATTAGCTTATTTTGTTGTCAAAACAATTTATAATTAAAAATTCTGAGAGAGCTTTTGAAAAAAAAATAATTTTTTCCCTAAAAAAAGCTTACCCAAACATGCTATATGATTATAATCCAACTTTGATTATTTTGGTGTTGGATACAAATTTGCCAAGTTGTCCAGTACGACATTTAATCTAAACAAATTATTTCATAACCTTTCTAATAATTTTACTATATACAAGTGGTTTTTTTTTATATAATTGAAACAAAACATATTATCTTAAAATTACTTCTTTGTTAATACATCCAAATATGAAACTGATTTTATCATAAATGATTTTAAAAAAGATTAATTATATATAAATCGATTATTGAAATAATTTTTTTTTCACAACAAATTCAAACACACACTAATTTTTTTTTTTGGTAATTTAATTCTATTCTTGTTTCGTGATTTGTTAATTGTGTCTACTAATAAAAGTTTTCGTATCTGTATTGGAAAAAGATAAGAGAATTATACATTAATATTTATTATTCATGAAGCAATATGCCAACGTTCTGTCACAATATGCAATATATGGTGTTTTTGGCAAAACCAACATGACCCTAGGGGCGTTTTACGAAGCATCGCAGGTTGTGATCACATAATAATAAGACGAAAAAAAACGTATTTTCTAATACAGTCAATTTAAGGATCTGTTTAGATTAAATTTTTTTTACTGTAAATACGTTTTCCAAGAGTATTTACTTTAACGAAATGAATACTTCTTTCCTCCCAACACCCATTTGCGTTGAGAGGAATCTAAAACAAATAGCGCATAAGTTAATTGGTCCGGAGTTTACACCCTGGCTTGCGCTAGCTCGCCCTTGGAATCTCCATGGAAGAATGCCCTTTCATTTTCTTGCTAGCTGTGATCTCATGGCTTTTTACCACAAACCAAACATGTTTTGTCCCTTTCGGTATATTCATAAACATAATATAAATGCACCATCATTTTGACCACCTCCACCATCCACATAATAATCCAATTTTTGTTCTGCCATAGCCAGATGGAGCACGCCATTGGTAAAGAACTTCCATCTTCCATCTTCGCCACCGATACCAATTTCGACCCACCTCCTTCTAACAATAAGTCCCCTACTGGAGCCACCCGTCGACGTTGGGCGATCATCATACTTGCTTCATCCTTGACTGTTTTAGTTTTAGGTGCCATCATCGGGCATAACTTGGCTTACCTTAAAACCCCATGAACTAAGTATTGCCGTAAGCTTACTCTCTTTATCAAACTTCAATCCCTCCGATACGCAGCTTAAAAGCAACTCCGATGCCCTGCTGATTGGCATAGCAAACCCGAGCAAGGTCTCAAATTTGGTTATTGATCCTTTCAACGTGTCCGTGTATTATCACGGTACTCAGCTCTCGGTGGCCTCTGTGCCTGCTCCCATCCACCTGCAACGCTTGAGCCAGGCAAGACTGAAGGTCGAGTTAGGAGTGCAAGATCAGTTTGGGCATAGCAAGGTGGCTGCGAGTCCAGAGCCTTGGGAACAGTTTCCCGGGTTGCCGGATCCGACCAAGTTATTCGGCGCGGGGAATGGCGACTTCTACGTTAAAACGTCAATTAGAACGAAATTTAAAGCTCTTCACATGCTAACCTGGCGAATGCATTTCGACGTCAGCTGTCGCATCTCAGACCTTCGTATCTTCAATCCTGACAACACCTGGGACGTCTTTGGCG
Organism: Castanospermum australe; assembly: GCA_019955255.1. Taxonomy (NCBI): domain Eukaryota; kingdom Viridiplantae; phylum Streptophyta; class Magnoliopsida; order Fabales; family Fabaceae; genus Castanospermum; species Castanospermum australe. The sequence goes on from NSJW01000018.1 coordinate 1,934,763, forward strand.
CCGGCGGCTGTACACATGTTTAATATTCATTTGATCGTGCCTCCCTCCTTTAAGAATTTCTCACTGGTGCATTAGTTAATTTCTTTGCCTTGGTTAATGTGACTCCTGAGGGCCCAATAAATAGGTTTTGTTACAGTCTACTTGTTCATCAAATTAATGGAAACATCAACCTATGTACATGTTGAATTACAGAGATATAAAATTAAGGGGAAGGCACTGTATAGCGTTTTGATAATTGCCTGCATATTCTGATATCTTCTTCATTTTTCTTGTTCTTTACTTAGCGTGGCAATATAGTGTAATCGATAACTTAAATTTGACCTGAATTTTATTTTAATAAACTGCCAAGAAAGAAATAGGGGAACCAAGTTCTAAATGTGATAATGATCTTGATTTGTATGCTGTATGGATACATGGATTCTACGACTCGCTGATGCCCAAGTCAACGGTTTTCTTTTGACATATTTTAAAAATACTATGCTAACTTCTTTTCTTTAAAGAACTATGCAGGTGAAGAATTTGGACGACGTGATATTACATTATTTACTTTTTTTTTGTCATACATATTATTTACTATTTATAATTGTTGTCAAGTAAAGATTGAGGTAAAGGCCCAATGCACTTTGGGGGTATTTGGACCTTAAGTTCAATCAATTTTGACCCATCGTTGAAGGAGATGATTACACTCGTGTATAAAATTTGGGCTAGCCCAAGTTCAGCCCAAACCTAGATTCATATATAGACATGCTTATAGATGAACAAAAAAAAAATTACACGCAGTATGATAAAATCAATACTTATTTGTGTGAATTTAACACAAATTCCTGAAAGCATTTTGTCCAAAAGAATGACAGGGGAGAAAATTAAAAAGAAAGATAAGGAAAAGAGAAAACAAGAAAAAATGTGACAAGTACTGAATCTAATGCAAAATTTTGTGTACTAGAATCATAAAAATATACAATTGCTTTGGACGTCGTATAGCATCAGTTGTATTTGTTTAGGGAATCAAAAAGTCATATATTCTATTACCCAAACAAAAAAAAAAGCCATATATTCTGTTAAATGATCAAGATCTTGGCTTATGACTTATGAGGATGCCAAGTACACCAAGCACACTTCTTGACTCCAGCCACTGTCATTTCTCTCCTCTCTCGCTTTCCTTCCTCTGTATGTGACAAGCAAAATTCTGGCCATTTTTTTGTGTGCCTATAAATTCCAAGGCACTAGCTTTATCCTTGGCTTAATTAGCAGTTGGAGCCTTGACAGAAATAGTTTGTATTCTGTTATCCTCTCCTCATTCTTCCACCAAATCTTTCAACCATGGATCATCACAAGAAGGAGGACCCTCTCTATGGCTATCCCCTTGATGATTCCACAACCAACGGTGCCTATGCTGCTGCCACTGCCTTCTTTGCATTTCTTGGTGAATGGGCGATCTTGGGTGCCACGTGTTTCATAGCCTTCTTGTTCTTGCCCCTGAGCCCTGGCTTCACCCTCCATTCAGCCTCTGCTTCGGTTCTCAATGTCACCGGCGGCAACCACTTCACGGCCAACTTGGGCGTGGGATTTCTCGTCGACGATTCCAATTCAGTGGGAAGCAGCATCCACTACGATTCTCTGGAGGTTTCACTCTTCCACCGCAAAGAAAGGCTCTCGAGCTTCTCCCTCCCGGGTTCTCTCCGGCGACAAGAACGACCCACCAAGACCGCAATACAAGCGGCGTTTCCCAATGTGTCGGTGAAGGTCGATGAATGGGGCGGAGATCCTGGAGGCGCGGTGCAGGTTCATGAATGCGGGCTCGTGTACTTGGACTTGTGGTTCAGCGCGACTGCCAGATACACGCAGCCAGTGTGGCCGGCGATGAGGGACAGGCTGCAAGGCCGCTGCGGAGAGATGAGGGTGGAGCTGTGTTCTTCCGGCACAACCACGATCGTGCACTCCTTGCTCGCGTCATGCGACGTTTACAGCGCGGTGGTCCACAAGGTTAGGCTTGTCCTGTTGGTGCTATTGAGCCTTCTGGTAACTGCGGTGGCAGTTCCCCTCCTCGTTGAGCGATTCTTTTGCTCTTCCCCATCTTCTTGAATATGGAAAAACTTTGAATTTTAAGCCTTGTAAATTTGGTTCAATTCCATGTCACTATGTCAGAGCTGGCTGAGCCTTCTTCTGGTATTGAAGACAAATTGGCGCATTTAATACATCAGTGTCAGTTACATTAGTTGTGTTGTTGAGCTTCAATTCTTTATACTAGTGGAATTAATATACTCCATTCTTGGGGCATTTGTTTCCTCATATATATTTAATTATTTATTTTTTGGTGCAAACCCGGGGAAGGGTTTTACTATATTAAAACATAGATTTATCCCACCTATAAAACTGAGTTTTTTTCAGTATCCATCCCTTGATTCGTCAGCATTCCACCATTTAAATTTATTTGATGAAACTCCTTCCTCCCACCGAGCGTGAGGGGTATATGAGTTAGACTTTTTGAGTTGAGACTTGAGAGCAAATGGCATGTCTACATTATTAATTAATATAATCGATACCATTAAAGCCCACTGCAAGAAGTTGAACTCAAGGCTACAGCAGGGAAAAGAACTGAAAGAACCATGTTGTACAGAGAATGGCTCTTCATCCTCTGTTGAGGGTATGGCTAGCTGTCTTGAGGTTTCAATTCCTGATGATTTGATACAAGGTTTAGCTTCTGAATTGGAGAAATTTAAATATGAGTGTTTTGAAGAATTAAAGAAAAGATGAACCATGCTGGAAAGGAGAATTAAAGAATTAGAAACCTCAAATTATGACCTGCAAAATAAAAATCCAACAACTGATGCCAGAACTCACAGTCATTACAAAATAAACAAGAATAGGACAATAAAATTGGCTCATTAGAGGTGAATTTGAAGCAACTAGAGGATCGAAATTACTATTACAAGACAGGATTAATAACCGTGTGAATGCAGTGAGGCTTTAGGAAATCAAGGTCATGGTAAGAGTAAGACAAGTGCCGTGAAAGTTGAAAGTTGAAACACTACTTTGTCGGTCATTATCTCCCCAAGCTGGCGGAGGTGCAAGTGGTTTACTTTTTGTGATAAGGTGCCAACTCCCAAATTTAAAATATCATTAGCGAGTTAGGCCTATGTCAGAGGAAAAAGTTTGAGATAAGGTTTAATTTTAAATGATTTTTAATGTAAATTTTACTATTATTTATACTATTATAAATAAAATTCTATTTTTTTAATATTAAATTTTTAATTTTTTAAAAAATCTTAAAAATTAAATTGAACACAAATAAAAAAAAACTAAAATTGTAAATACAATCAATTTTTTTATAATTATATTTTACAGTTATAATTGGTTTAAAATATAAAGAGTTATTTTTTTATTTTTTTAAAATTACTTTTTATTTAAATAATTAATTTATAATTATAATAAAGTTATAATTAATTAACTTATAAAATAATTATATAATAGAAATTTTTTTATTTAGCCTCTAATTTTATATTTTTCTTAAATTGCATTATTATTTAATTAATATTTTAAAAATTAAAATAAAAATAAAAATGTCAACTAAAATTATAAAAAAATTATAAAAAGTTATTTTTAAAATTTGAACACATTTTAAAATTATAGAAATTTATTTAAAACTATTTTTATTTTTATTAAAATAATTAATTTATAAATGTAATTAATTAATTTAAGAATTAATTATATTAATTATTAAAAAATAATTATATAAATTAAAATAAAAAGTATAAATTGAGAGACATTTTTAGTGCCTTTTAATTTGCTTTTTTTTTTAAAGATAGAAAAGTTAATAACTTGTAGTTGTTTTATTTCTAGTTTAGTGATTATTATTTCTATATTATTATTTGGTAACGTGTAATTATATTATTAAAAAAATTAACTTTAATTCTTTTTCTAATAACATATGAGTGGATAATCATTAATCAACATGATGCGATTACTAAACTAGAAAAAAAAAAATCCTGTCATTCTCATATATATTCATAGATTTTTTTGGTAATATATATATTAATGGATAACTATCTAAAAATGTTTGTATTTCAAATTACACTCTTCACGCGGCGAATCGGGCTTCTATAAAAATTACCCAATCACTAGTAAATTTCGCAGTAAAATTCATCATTCTCTGTTTCCTGTGAAATCCCAATTTTACTGTCCCTCCGCCGCTTTCTGCCCTGTTGCTCTCTGCAGTGAGCGCCATGCAAGGCCCATCCAGAACCGCCACCGGCTACCCAGCACCACCGCCGGGCTCCGCCTATACGTACGCCGCTCCACCACCGTACTCACAGCCCCAATACAACGATCCCAACCCTCCACCCTTCTACGCTACTCGTTCTTTCATCCGCACCTTCTTGACCACCATCATAATCCTTTCCGTCATCTTTGGCGCCATTATCCTCATCACGTGGCTCGTCCTCCGCCCTCGCTTGCCCCATTTCGAAGTCGACTCGCTCTCGCTCGTTGACTTCTATGCAAACCCCCAATCCGTGAGCGGCACGTGGCACATTGGCTTCGTGGTTCGAAACGGCAACAAGAAGTTGAGCGTTACCTACAACACCGTTCGATCCTCGGTGTTCTATGAGTCTACGTACCTTTCAGGGGCCCTGCTTCCGCCGTTCCAGCAGGGTGCCAAGTCTGAGACGATTCTGAACGCCACGTTCTCCGCGGTGGACGCTTACGTTGATCGATGGGTCGTCGATCATATCAATAGAGAATGGGCACGTGGAATTGTTGTCTTCGATGTGCAGCTTGTTGCTTATGCTTCCTTTCGCTCCGGTTCGTGGAGGTTCAGAACGCGAGAGGTTAACGTTTTGTGCCCCAAAGTTCCCGTTGGCATTCCATGGGACAGTACGTCAGGGAAATTGGCAGGTGGAGCCAGGGGGTGCAAGGTGTGGGCTTGACCAATTTGCGGGTTGCTTTATTTTTTATCGGGTTTATTAGTGAGGATGTCGTTTTATTTTGATCTGGTTTATCAGTGAGGATGTCGTTTTACGAATTCATTATCACTGCTTTATCACGGATTTCCCTTTATATTTTCACTTTTTATTTGTTCAGAACAGAAACTGAAATGAGCGTGTCACTTCATTCCTAGAAGTTTCGTAAAAACCAATTCGGGATACACAGCGATAATCTTTATTTGGATGATATTGCTGATCATTGAGCGAATCACGGGTTTATTTGCTGAATATAACAAAACTGATATTGTTGTTTATGGCTGGTTTGTCTGTTGATGAAGTTTACTCAGAATATGACAGATCATAGGCACCGTGCTTAATCCCAATCCGATGACTACGAAGATAGTGATTGCAAGTGAATTAATATATGTCTCGCTTGTTGTTTGTCACCATGAATTGTCTTACATGAATCCTTAATTGAGTTACCCTGTCCAATTTTAATTAAATGGGCTCTTCTATTTAAACAGGTCATTTTGGGCCCTATTCTTTTTAGTTGAGTACTAACTTGGGGCCTGCCGTTGATTTGGATCTTAGAGTTGTCATGATTGCGGTCAAATCTGAAATGCTGCCATGGAATTTGACCATGGTAACAATAGCACAGTTTTTTATAATGAGTCTTGTAGCAGTTGGGTATTTGTGTATGTATCAGCTAGTGTGCGCATGGTCATTGGCTTTGCAAATCACAATATATTAGTACATTACTTAGCGACTTAGCAGAAGCGCTTGTGTGCTTTTAACATTCTTTTAGTTCAAAGAATTAGGCTTTGCTGACTCTTTTAACATTTGATCAGTATCACTGAGGCAGGCATTGTGTTGAATACGGAAAATTTTCCTGGAATTATTCCATTGTTTCTATTCACCCATAAATATTGATTATCATTTGATAAATGCATAGTTTATGTAGCACAAAAGTCCTAGGACTTAATCTGTAGCTCCCAAGAGATATTGGGAGAGAAGAGATGGGAAACAGATATGATTCTCACAGGCGAAAGTGGGTCAGTCTTCTGGTTAATGACCAGGGAAAATAGAAGAAGGCTTCTGTTATTAGGAAAACCCTGATCACTCCCCTGTTGCAGTCAGTCCCTAATTAAAAGAAAATCATAGCCCCTTATAGTAAGTCTAACACCCGTTGTCTTAAGTTAATTGTACCAAAAGAAACTAAAAGGCATAAATAAAATATAAAAGAGCATTCTTGCAATAATCCCATTACAGTCACATAAACAGTACTTACACTACAGCAGCATAAACAGTATTTAAGATAATGTAGCATCAACTGTGCCCAGCCTGAATAGCAGCCCAACATATCCTTTTTAACAATAGTCCCCCCTCGTGTTGTGGCATTGGCAGTAGCTAATTTGATAATATATTTACACGTCTTATTTTGAAAGAGGAGATAGAGATGCTATTGATTATCCTATTTGGATATTGTGATCATGTGATGAAGAATTGCAATATCATTCACCAATCTTCGTTCATTTAGATCCACCGAAGGAATAGTCTTTTGTTAAAATAATATGGAAAGCATTATTGCTAAGGAGAACTAGGAACTCAGGGATGCTGCAAATAATGAAGGAAAATGCTGGGCCAGTGGTTTTACACTGCTCACATATGCATACAATTATTGAATGCCTATAAGATTTGCATAACTAGGTACTGGTTGGTGCCCCCGCCCATTTTTTTTGGGTGGGGGCCAGGGGATTATATATCTTTGTCAACATAATGCAGTTGTGCACATACATTACCAGGAAGCTGGAAAAATTAAATATTTATTTTCTTTTGTAAGCCCCGTATATGTGAATGATAAGGGATTGGGGCATGATGGCATTGGAGTTGAGTGTGTTATGTGCCTGCCTAGGATTCCAATCTTATGCCACATCCAAATTCCAATACAAAATTTCTTTTTTCTTGGCTTCTGTTCCTGCAAATCCTTTTTGAAGCTTGTTTGGAACTCTTCAGTTCTAGATGTCTCATGATTCTGTGATTTGATGATTGGAGACTTGAGTTACATGTCTTCAAATCTTTGCTGTGAATAATTTTTTTTCCTTCATTTGTTGAAGTTATCTTTGAAAACTGAAAGGCTGAGGTAGTTGTGCTTTTAGTAGGACAACCTCCTTGAGAGTTTTGAAGCGGTCCTTTTGTGCTTTAGTATGATTTTACTAAAGAATCAGTCCGTTATTAATACACGGCATATCTTTTAGTATCTATTTGAAAAGCACGAAATAGTTAGATAATGACAATTTAGGGTATGAATTTATTATTTAACTGGGCAGTTTGCATGCAAACAACAATGTTGGTCCTAGTTATAGCATCATTCAATATGTCGTGCACTTACATGGGTTGTGTCCATCTGTGCTACCGTCTGCAGCTATAATCCAGTCTTACTCTTATCTCTACCTTTTCCCTGTACTTGATTATTCTCATCGCTATTTTGTAAAATTATTTGGCATTGATAAGCTGTAGCTTTGGAATTTTATTTTTTGTTGGTATCATCAGTTTTGATATCTGCTCCATGATTTAACTCATGGAAAAAACTTTCTAAAGAAATAAACTTTCGTCAGTACATAGGTGTGAGCATAAAGAAAAGGTATGTGAAAGCAAGGCCTCCCTGTTCCCTTTTCGTCTCTAGGCAATTGGTCAAGGAAGAAAGAAGGGTCAAATTTTTTTACCTTTAGTCTTAGTTTCAAAGCTTTCATCTTGTTGCACCAGAAACTAACATTTTCGGGGCAGGTAAGAAGTAAGAAGTAAGAAGTAAGAAGGATGAAAATCGACCAATCATGGAGAAAAAGCAGATTGTGAGAGCATGTGCCCAAAAGGAAATATGATTTAGCACAGAACGAAAGAAGGATAAGGATTGGAATGGTGTTCTTTTAAACGTGGGAGGTGGAAATTTTGGAACGAACTTTCTTTTATCTTTAATTTTGAAGGGATAAACTGACTATAAAAATTTGAAAAGACCGAGAATGAATGGGTGCAGACGTGCAGCAGAAGCGAGTCACCCAGTTTGAATTTGGTTGGGCTGCATTTGACTAGTAATCAATCCGGACAATAATACTTGCATATACTGTTTTTTTTTCTATTCACGTACTCTAAAGTTCAATTGCTCTTTCATTCTTTTGAACTATTGAATTTAAAGTATGAGAAAGATGTGAAGCGTTTGTCCCATCTATACAAATTTTTAAAAATTCAAACAGATTTTTATTTACTTTTTATTTTATTTATTTTAATATTTATATTATTTTTTAAATATAATTCTGTTATTTAAAACTTGTATGAATTTTAATATTTATATTATTTTTTAAACATAATTTTATTTTTTAAAATTTATATGATCTAAAATAATTATTTCTCATTTTTAAGTTGAACGAATTTTTTTAAATTATAAATTATTTTATTTAAATTTATTTTTAATTAAAATTAAATTTATAAAATTAAGTTCATTTAATATTAATCTTTTAAACTTCAATTCAAACACGGACTACGCCATGGATATTGTTTGTGGTTTCTACTTTACATTTATAGGCTGGGCCAACTCCTTGAAAAAGAATTTCAATTTTTTTAAAATTCAGAGATCTTGTGAGATATTAATTTTATACATAGTAGTGCATAGATAAATGACTAGATAGAGCACGAGGAAAAATGATTCACCTACAAACAAGATGTGTGTATTTGTATATACATTTTCTAAATAAAAACCATAAAATAAGACATGAACTGCAAATTCAATTGGCTATATTGAGCAGTTCATACCCCAAAGCTTAGAAGGAAATGCAATTAGCTTACATATCCCATCATGGAACAGCTAGTTTTGGTATGTTAAAGGTGCTGGTTATGGATTGAAATTGATTCCTTACCTTCCTTTTGTCATATGCTTTCCCTCTCCTTTAATTTGTGATATTCGGCCATTGGAATCTCACATCTTTGAAGTGTGGTATCATGTGACTGTCCTTGCTTTATTCCTATATCGCTTTTGTGCTTTATCAGTTTCCCTATAGTTTTGAATCATTTTCTGAAGAGATGAGTATCTGGTGCACCTTGATTTATAGGATATACGAAGTGGAGGTTCAAAGAAAATTCTACTGGCACTTTTCTATATTCGTGAGATTCAATATAAGCGAAAAAGAAACTAAAGGAGGACCTAGGAGACCTTTATGATGCAAATCTCTGAAGAATGTAAGACCCCGCTTGCTCTAGGCATATCCCTTCCTAGCTTGTGTGTGCCAAAAAGGCCTCATTGTTTAATTTTCAAAATACTGCTTTGAAAAAATAGAGTTAAAACTCGAGAGTCTATACTAGACTGGAGGAGGCTGTTAAGCTTCTCACTTGTATTATGCTTGACATTGCTTTTTTTTTTTTCAAAAAAAAAAATACTTCCTAAAATATCATCCCATTTAGATCTTGGTTCTTATAATTTTTTTTATATTAATTTTTATAATTTTACTCATTTAGATTTTAAATAATTCTTATCATTAAGGGATTAGTTGTTATATTTTTCACTTATTTAAATTTTAGTCTCTATAATTTTTATTTATTAAAGTATTAATCTCTATTTTTCATAAAGGATTATAATTTTTAATGAAGAATCAAAATTTAAATGAGTAAAACTATAAGGACTAATATTTAAAGAAAAAAATTATAAAAATAAAAGTTTAAATTAAATTAAATTACCAAGACTAATTGTTTATTTTAACTTTTTTTTATTTGGTCTTTTTTTATAATATATAAAGTCTAGTCTAACCTAAAAATTTATTTAAATACCTACTCATTGCAAGTAATCAAATAGATTAACAATCTCAGGTCTTTAAGGTCTTATTAAATAAATTTTAATATTTAACAAAAATTATTATATTATGTATATTAAATTTATAAATTAAGTAAATAGTATAAATTTTTAAAGATATACGTATACACACCTATATATATATATATAGATATATATATATAGATCCGTTGTTAGGCCGAACAAACTTTTTGAAAAACTAAAGTGCTAGTTAGTCAATAATATATTTTAAACAATCTTAATTTGATTTGCATAATAAACACTGCTTTGTCTATTCCCACTCCATGCGACGACTATAATATCAATAAAACAAAGTGATTGAGAAAATGAATAACGAGTGAAAGGGGGCATTCAGAAAGTAGCCAAATTTAAAAAGGATACATATCTAACTTGAAAGACAAGGCAATTTTGGGACCAAGAGGTTGTTTTCGCACACTTATCCATCACCCACTCCAACCACCATTAACTAGTATTCTAAGAAGACTAAGATGACCAATATATATGTCAAGGCCCCACAAGTTCGTTTCTCAGTCTACCTCCCCCTCTGTCTAACAAATTTTGTTGGGCCACCAAATTTGAGATATGAATTAGAGGTTCCACTACAATCGATCTTTAACCAAGCAATGTGTTGGAAAAAGTCCCCATGTTAAGGCTTGGATTTCTAGCTTCCATGGAAAGCAAGCACTTGTGACTTGTCCCTTTGTATGTGCATTTATCTTCCAATGGGTGTCTTTTCAAACAACGATAATTTACAGGATAATTACAGATTACTTATTAATTAGTGATTCTAATATTTTTTATGTTAAGAATTGAAGATGAGAGAAAAAAGGAACTTTTTTTTATCTTTAAAAAAAGTTGAATTAAATTATGTAATTATTATGAGTAGAATTGGCAGCTAAGATTTCTAGCATCCATGGAAAGAATGCACTTGTGACTTGTCCCTGTGTATATATCTGGCAATGGGTGCCTTTCAAAACAGCAGTAACATCGGCCTGGACTTGACTTTGACTGCAAATTTGGCAAACATCCGTTGATTTTGACTCTGCCTTAGCCCTTCCAATAGGTTCCCTTCGTTATCTTCCATGACATGTGCATGGATATTGAATGGCGAAAGAAAAAAAATATGTTATCTGCATATTAATTTTTTTTTTTACACCATCTCTACATCAATCTTGTTTGAGTATTTAAGATAAAGAGAGAGTTTGTTTTATTTACACACCATTTTTATTAAATTATTCTTAAATTATTTTCTTATAATAAAATAAGAGATACATACATTTTAATACTTTCTTATAATATTATTAAATTATCAAATAAGAAGGTATAAAGAAATGGTGTGAAAAAAAATGTGCAAGAAACATTTCTCATGCTAGAATATGTATTTTTCTTATTTTATTATTCAAAAAGAAGTAGTATAAAAATAATGTAAAGAGAGTGGTGTACAAATAACATTGTTAGAAAAGAAAAATGGTAGAGGGGCAAGTTCAATAACAATCAATGTGTATTTGGTATCAGATGACCCATAAATCTCATTTCTTTTGTGGAGGCACTTAACCTTTGGTTTTATTTGCTGATTACCCCTTTTAGGCAAAGTAACGCATCCGAAAGCTCTTCTTTACCAAAGTGGTTTCATATTCTATTCATGGAATTAGAAAAAGAAAGAAATGTTTAAGTGATTGTATATATAAGCACCAAACGTAACTGGTCAAACTACCTTTCTGTAGTTTCTGGCTTCTTTGGCAGTATCACTGTGGGAGTGGATACGTTGATCATTAGAGGACCACCTTGGAAAAATGTAGGTCGTACTTGTAAACGAATAATTGAAATTTTCAGTAGCACTTTCTGAGATGATCTCCTCCATATGTGGAATTTTTCTGATTACAATGCCCCTGCCATCTCTGTCCTGGATCCAATGCTTGCCATTTTACAAATTCTTCATGGGGAGTATGTTGTTTGTCTCCCACTAGCAAAAAAGTTTCTTTAACTTCTCACCGTTTCGCGTGGTGTTTAATCAAGTCAAGCCTTTGCAAGGGCAACGTACCATACACACTCTTTATGCTAATTAAGGGATTTTGTCTAAATCAGTAAATCTGGCTAGATATTCTTACCCCACAACAGGCACATCATATTCTGCGCAAATTATTTACTAGTAATTCTCACGTTTGCACCATATTCAGTTTTTTTTTTAAATTACTATTTTTATGAATTTTTATGAATATTTATTATTTATTAATTTTACTTCATGAAAAAATGCAAATATATAAAATACATATCGTCATCTTTTTAAGGCATTTGCTAGCTTCTGCATCGTAACACATCGTTCAAATATCGAATGGGTTTTGCTTCTTTTGTCTTACCTATGTTTCTTTTTCTGAACTCGTAAAAATTCATAAAAATTATTCTTGTTGAATAATAATATGCCAGATTTAGGCAGTGATATTTACAATATGAAAGAAGTTGTGAGTTTTAATGTTTGCAAGAAACTGAGTTGGTGCATGCATGGCCGGAGTCAGAAATAATTGATAAGGGAAAAATGAATCTTGCAGGTTTGAGTGAGAAAAATAAAAGAAGCATGTTGGTATTTTTAAATTTGCACATTAAATAAATTATTAAGATCAGTTTGCCTTCTAAACGATCTTTAATGAAATGTGCATCTAAGAATGGGTTTCACGCTCTAATTAATGCTCCTTAGCATTGTAATGCTATATAATGGCATAATCAAAATATCAAGATCTTGCTACAAACGGAAAATGATACTTGTACGGAAATAATAATGAGAAATTTAACTAATTTATAAGAGGTTACAAGTTTCAACAAAAAATCTCCTGTCCTCTCACATATGTTGAGTTACACCGATAATATTTAAAAAATAGAGAGAGAAAAAACAATGAAAATAATTAATTATATATAAAAAATGTGAAAATTTGATATGTATATATAATATTACTCCCTTATAATGCATGCTAGGAAGACTAGTGCTGTTGTTGCTTTGATCTCTTTGCAATAATGATGGTTTTTTATTTAATTTGATTTGACATCGAACTCTTACTAATGAAAAGAAAGCTTTCCGTAAGTTGTTTAATTGAGGTAGCTTGAGTTTGCTTGAACTCACTTTCCTGATTGAAATTATAATATCTTTACAAATTGGCATAAATTTGTAGCATTGATTAGGAATAATAATTAGTTTTCACACACACACACACACAAAAAGAAAAAAAATGTATGATGATTAGTTTGCTGTATTCTTTTGCACAATAATGCCGTTCACCATTAGTGGAGTGTCTTTCACGTGAACAAAACTCTAGCAATATATACGGTGATCAAATGAGTTTCGGTGTTGTTTCGATTTAAATTGTGTTATATATATAGCTAAATGTTTAAAAGATATTAAAAAAACAGAAAAATAACGTATAATAATATATTTTTTATATCAAGCGGGTCCTAATTTCCTTATAATGCATGTACAAAAAATTTGGCTTCTCGTACAAACATCTGCATCTTAATAGCCTAAGATTAAACTAAAAAACCTGCTTTTGGTTTCTTGTCTATTATTAATAGCTTTTCACTTTCTTCTGTTCATTTTATTCTTGGCTACATTTTTTTTTTGACAATTCATGAATTTTAAAATGTTGGAATTAGCAGCCCAATTTTCTTCCCTTTTCGCTTTTAGTTGTAACAGCTGATCGAGTCTTATAGTTACACCAATTCTGTATTATAGATCGATGCATCTAAATCCAGTTTTTTCCAAAGTCATTAAGTCAATCATATATATATATATATATATACACACACCTTTTCATACTGTTCACGAAATATCTAATTGTATACTTGTCTTTGATTAACATATAAGCATATAATAAGTTATGAATCAAAACCATCTAGATGCTTAAATCATCTGCCAAAAAAAATATGCCATAGACAAGGACTCACAATTAATTACTCATAAATAATGTTCAGACTGTAAATGACTGGCCAAATCTTCTTAATTCCACATGACATACATATCAATTCAATTGCAGTTTCCAAACCTGTGGCAAGCCAACAGGCTTACTGCATTGGCAATACATACATAAATAATTGTTTTTGTGATTTTGCCTGACAAACCTGGATCCAACTATAGTCAATTCACAATAATAATATGTAAAGTGGACTTGTTTATAAAAAAAATACCAAATGAAGACGATCAAGTATAAATAAATAGGCAACTAAATAATATTTATTAAACCAAACATTAAATCAAATCTGATACTGTTCTTAAAATTAACTGCAAATAAAATGCACTGTTTAGCAAGTGCAAAGCACTTGAAGAGAGTCCCATGTGCTTGGTGGCGAGAGCAAGATATCGTATATATCATAGTTGGCATTTCCTACACTATACCTTCAAGTTATTATTAGAGGGACCCTCCACTGTCATCACCTCTACACAACCATTGGCTTAACTTTAAGTGTTCGCATTTACCTCGAAGATAAGGTTAGAGTGCCAACCCCCACCCTACCCCTACCCAAAGTTAATTATTTTACATTGTTACCCCAACTTGATTCTAATCTCATCCTTGTATTGAATTTGATATTTGATTTCGACTAATGCAAATCTAAATATAAGTCTAGTTGTACCAATTAGAGACAAAAGTTTTAATTAAAAATTAAATTCAACTGCTTAACATTTGCAACGGGCACTATAGAATTTACCTACACGTATGAACATCAAGACCAAACTGACCGCTAGTTTTTTCTTGGAAATAAATGGTCACTTTTTTTTTTCCCGTTTGTCTATATATAAGGCATACTTTCTGCAAGAAACATTCTAATGAATTGGTGAGTACATTACAAGCAACACACATTTTTGCATTTGCCTTTTGGATATATATATCAAAGCACTACCTTGCAGTAGCAGCAGCTAGCTAGCCAAGCCACCCCATACACGAGAATATTAATCATGTCCTCCAAGTGCGGCCACCACCACGATGATCGCCGCCGGCTCTTGCGCTGCATATTTGCCGGCATCATCGCCTTCATCATCCTAGTACTCTTCATCGTCTTCTTGATCTGGGTCATCCTCAGACCCACGAAGCCCCGCTTCATCCTCCAAGACGCCACCGTCTACGCCTTCAACCTCTCCTCCACCGGCAACCAGCCCTCTCCCGACACTCCCATCCCCAACTCCCTCACCATCACCATGCAGGCCACGCTCTCGGCTCACAACCCAAACGACCGAATCGGCATTTACTACCAGAGGCTCGACGTCTACGCCTCCTACCGGGGCCAGCAGATCTCGCTCGGGACGGCGCTGCCCGACACCTACCAGGGCCACAATGACGTCACCGTGTGGTCCCCCTTCCTGTACGGCACCGCCGTGCCGGTGTCGCCCTTCGTGTTTAGCGCTCTGCAGCAGGACCAAAATGCGGGTGGCGTGTTGGTCAAAGTCAAGGTCAACGGGAGGGTCAAGTGGAAGGTGGGGACTTGGGTGTCCGGGAGGTACCACATCGACGTCAACTGTCCGGCGTATATCAGGTTCGCCGGCGGCCAGGACAACGGGATCGGAGTTTCGGGTCCGGCGGTGAAGTTTCAGCTCCTACAAAGTTGCGATGTTGATGTCTAAGAAGCAGCAGAGTAAATTTGATTCCATTGCTAGTTCTTAGTTCTTGCTTTCCACCACCACCTCCGCTGATTGTTTTCTTTTTTTTTTTTTCCGTTTTATCCTACCCTCGTTTCTTTTAGAATTTTGTTTTGTTTTTGGTCGTTTTCCTTCTCTTTATTGTTAGTATTATTTTTAATTTTTCTTACGAATAATTGGATAAAGTCTCGTTAAGTTTTATATGAAATCATTTGCACGAATTTTCACAGTATTTTTTTTAATTTATCGTGGACCGACTTAGATTTATAATTTTGTTGCATCTAAAATAGGTTTCTTACATGGATGAGCATTCTCATGGAAGATGTAAGCATAAATCTGAAAATGACAGAAAAAGCTGTGTAGATTAATTAATTAATACTGATAGCTTTGGTTGTTGGTCTACTAATGCAAGTGGTTCGACCAATCGACCCAATTTATTTGTGGGGCTTGATTTTGATTTATTTTTTTTTACTTTTAAGAAACCTATTATTTTTTTTTCTCTCCTTTTTTTTTTCCATGACAAAAGATGTCCTAAAAATTTACCCACAAATTGAGGTTGTGTATTTGTGCTGTGAACTTGCATGTCCTCCAAATATTCATAAAAGAATCATAGTAATGTCGATTGACATGAATTCCATGGAAATTTGGTATATATAGGTCCTCTACGTAGTTGACCAAGGTTCCCTTGTTATGGGAAAGCACGCACTGGATCCTTTACAGTTAGGATTTCATGGAAAATAAAAACAAACACTAATTTATGACATATTTAAATGTAGTTTTATTAATCAGTTTCGTCAAGGCTCGCATAGCTTTTGGATCGTGTCCTCTGTTCACACAACACATATTAACAATGATCACATTCCATAACTTTATATTTAATTTTAGTAAGACATGTGTCTTACATTATATGTCCTTCAAAATTACTGGCTTGTACGTCGTGTCTATCTCGAATCAAAGTATATACATATGCAACATCTATGCTTAGCTAGATGTGATCGAGATGGGGCTCTCTGTGGACCACATGACATGGGGAAATCATGGCAGAGGTCATCGTTGAAAGACTTTTTAAGTCATCCGCTGAGAGAAACATAATTAATTGCACACCAAGTTTGAGTCGCTAGGCAGAAATATATTCATGGCGGTTTCTTTTACCTGCAACTTTATAAAAAGTGAGTTTCCTGCAGAGTCTAAAAGGACAGATGGATTAAATTGTTCCACCAACTTCCACTTACCTTACGGCATGGTAGGTTTTCGGTGCGCTGTTGGAAGTTGGAACTTGGAACCATTCTTCATTCTCTTTCAATGGGTGGTCCAATTTTCTCGTTGCCTGCCCCCCCTGGTTGCACCCTTCATGCTTCCATCAACGATATAGTGATATGCCCAATCCAAGTATTGTCACTAGAAAACACATGCACACCATAAATATTTATCCATGTGTACTTTAAGGTGTGACAGTTAGAAGTAAACTAGGATTAACTTTAAAAAAAAAAAAGAGAGAGGAAAAAAAAAATGTGCATGCATGCATGTTTAAACACTGTTAAATTTTGCTATTACTATATAATCTCTTTAAATAAAATTAAATTAATATTCCTTTTTATTAATATAGTTCTACATACAGAATGTCTCTTTTATTTTTTTTTTGAAGTAAAATTTTCTTCGTAATGCTGCATTGAAGAAGTATAGGCAGCGATAGAGTTAGGGGGAGTACAAGAATTAAATTGGGCGATGCTAATGGTAGCAAACAAGTGGCAACTTGTGGAGCATAGAGCGCAGGATCAGTTGGCATGTAGTTGCCGCATTTACGAGTGCTACTGTGAGTGTGAAAGCCATAGAGCATATGTGCTACGTACACTGCTTCTATCTTCAATCCACTGCTTCCGTGATGTACGCTGTGGTATGGGGGGCTGAGGCAGATCGGTGGCTGACCCATAATTAACTAGGGTATTAATGTTTCCCATTACTTTAGTTTTTAAGACTTGAATTAAACTATTCATCCCGGTTTAGTTTGATTTTAAAACTATGATTCATCCATCCATATAATATTGTCAAATTTAGTAAATATAATTAACCAAATAATTTATACAAATCAATCATATTCACTCGATTCCAAACCATAATAACAATGAGTTCAATAATTAATAACAATTTCTGATTTTATAAAATCATGACTTGTTTTTATATATATATATA
This sequence comes from Castanospermum australe, assembly GCA_019955255.1. Lineage (NCBI taxonomy): Eukaryota > Viridiplantae > Streptophyta > Magnoliopsida > Fabales > Fabaceae > Castanospermum > Castanospermum australe. The sequence continues at coordinate 1,952,323 of NSJW01000018.1, forward strand.
TATATATATATATATATATATATATATATTAAACTAACTTATATAATAAAAATGAAAAAAATATAAAGATATAATTTTCGTACATTTCATCAGTTTGATTCGATTTTTTTAAGGTGTGTATGAATTAATTTTTATAAATTTGATTTTGAATAAATTGAAGGAAGAAAGCGCTGTGCGACACAATTACATATGCAGAGTAAAGTAAATTATTTATTTGTCAGGTCATGGGCTGCAGCATTTTTGTTTTGTTGCGATCAGAAGAAGACTAGGTCGCCAAAACACAAGTCAATGCAGGGTAACTAGTTGACGAGACAAGCTCAAACAAAACGAAAGTTCGAGGACACCACCGGCAACGGTTCAGGTCATGCCTTGCCGTGCTAATTCGAGCGGCGACATGAATTGCGTTGTACCCGCCCATAGAGGATTCTTGGAAAATACCTCCATATCATGTACAAAAAGAAATATTAATTAAATAATAACACTTTGGTTTGACTTTGATAGAGATACTTATAATTTTGTTAATATTCACGAAATATAAACATATTATTCTCTTAAAATATAATTGTAATTCAAAATAAATAATTAAATTTAAAATAAATATATTAATTGAATTAAAAATTACTCTATATAATTATTTATGTTAAACAATAATTATTCTGGCTCTTAAATAAACCTAAGAAGTATGAAACGTAATTTTCTTTGATTTGTTTTGAGATTCAATTTTAATTTATTGCTATTATTAAATTTTTATATGTTATCATATAAAATCATATTATTATAAAAGTTTGCTTATAATAATAAATTGTTCAAATATTAAAATTTTCTTAATATTTTAACGTTAAATGACAGTATAAGTTTTTTATATCAATAATTAGTTAAAATTAAATTCTTTATTTTAATTATCTACCTATATTCAACTTCATCACCTGTATTTGTTTTTTTTTTCCCTCAGGTTTGCTTTTTTTTTTTTTGGTCAACCCTCAGGTCTCCTTTTGAATAGTAATGTAGTAGGGCTTTGTTGGGCCTCTTGGTTTCTGTTGTTCTGGATCTGCCAGTTTAATATCCTAAGCCTGAGCCCAGCAAGTTGTGGACTTGATGTCTTGGTCGTTCGTAGTAAGCAATTAGCACTCAAACTCTTCCCTCCTTCGTGGTTTCGGCGTTGGTCGAATGACATGTTTGTCTTGATACTAATTGCATCAGAGATCAATTTTAGATGGAAACGAATTCCATTCACAATAAAAAAAAAAAACTCTTCCCTCCCCCTCTCTATTATTAATAGAAGAAAGAGCCAGAAGAGCAATTATATGTTATCATATTATTAAAATTTTTTAATTTCTTAATTAACTATTATCATATTTCAATTTTTTTAATAATATAATTATATATGATTAAATGATAATGTAAAATTAATATTAAATTAAAAATTAAAATTTAAAAGTTAGAATAAACTTAAATTGTTAAAATGAATCCAAGTGATCTGTGAGTGTACTTAATTTGATTATAGCCACTTTTACCCCGATTAAACGAAAAAAAAAAAAAAAGCAACAACAAGCACCTAGCAAAAATAGTTGATTATATGTGTGCTTCCATGTGCGAAACAATAGTATAGCTAACATTTTTCAATTTCTTTTTTTAAATACTGATGGTGAGGATTAATGTGTTGTTTAATTTGTCTTAAATTTTCAATATTTTGAAAGTCATTTTAATCAATTTAAAATTATATGATTCGATTTATTGGAAGTAACTCATGAATAGTTTTTATAGTGAATAAAAATGATTTTGAATGGGAATTAGTAAATTTTGAAAAAGAGCCTTATAAAGAATATTACAAATTTAAATTATATAAAGTGAGACTCAATAATATTTTTAACATATTTACAAAAGTAATTTCAAAATCATATTTGTGTTTTTCTAATTTTCAGTTAATTATTGACATGAATAACCACAAATTTAATAATCACACGGTTTGCTATAGAGTGATGAAGCCAGATGGATGCTCAACGGCAACTATAGTAATCAACTAATCACCAGTCATTTATATGGATTTGGATAATTTTTTTTTATTAAGAACACGATAACGTCATGTTATAATCTTTTTTTTGTTAAGAACACGATAACGTCATGTTACAGTAATAAAAAAAATATAATTTACATGTGTGCATAATAGGTGACCCTTGCACATGTAATAACATATTTATGTAAAAAAAAAACTATATTTATTTATATCTCCATCTACACATGTATAAATGAAATGGTCACCGGCAATACATAAAAAATATAACGAATTTGATTTCAATAGCAAGCAAATAATAAATGAATACAATGAGTTTTTCCAGCTAAAATAATTTATTTGATATATGGGCCTCACATATTAATCAGATGTAGATAGCATACATGAAAAAGTTATACAAATGTCTGCGCACATATCATTGTATTTGCAAGAGTAATGTTATATTTTTTAATTATTTAAAAAATTAAATAAAAATTATAAATATTTAATGTATTATAAATATAAAAAAATTAATATTTTTTAAAAATAATTTAAAAAATTATGAAATTAATTAATTAAGAGCATTTAAAATTGCCTCATTTTTACAAAAGAAGATTATTTCAAAACTAAAACGCACTGGTGTTGCACGCTGAAACAATTCCCAGCGATCAGAATGATGACTTTGGAAGGCCCGAGACATATTTAGCAATTAGCAGGGAAATCCTGGAAATACTAACCGCCAAAACCAACACTGTCGAAATACAGTACTGCACGGGGAGAAACGAGACGAAAGAAACCAAAGAAAAACTAAAAACTCGGTGCCATAAATAAGTACTGCACGTAGAAAATTCAAATTGACGTGTTGCTAGTTGGCACGACTTTAAAGACACCACATTCAAATGTCAATGAATATTCAATGTTTTGTTTCTTACTCTAACGAAGGAGTAAAGCTATTGTACACGACTTGGAAAGTCAAGGTGTTGGACGAGAATGGACTTCAATCCCCTAGCTTGATGTCTCATCCTCAGCCAGAGCAAGGTATCCTTTTTTTTTTTTTGGTCAGCAAAGCAATGTATCTTTGAGAATATATACTTTGCCCTGTCCAATTGAGTGGTTTTTGGGAGGTACGCGTATGAATCTCGTCGGAAATTTGAGGAAATACTGGCGATAGAGAGCCTGGTTGAATGTGATGTTGTCACAGCAGTTGCAGATTCTGGTGTGGTGGTGGCTACTCTTAGTTATTCTGCCAAAGCTGAGGTTCCTTTTCAGCAGGGGCTGATCAGGTAACACTATATGGGGTATGGGGAGGACTTTCATTGAACCATCCCAGAAGATTAGGGACTTTAGCGTGAAGTTGAAGCTCCCAGCGTTCCACCAGTTCGTGCTGAAAGAGAGCAAACAACGGCCTCCATCCCAAGCTGGAGCTTCATAAACAAGCAGGGCCTGAAAGGGAAAGGTGCGTCCTCTAGCGAGATGTGGAATGGAGGAGGTGAAGGAGAGATTGGGTTGGCGTGGGTCATTGTAAATCAGTCATGGACTCATAGAGGCAGGTTAATTTGAAAAAGTTATATTTTGTTTCTCATATCAAATTTACACGTCAGCTTCTAATTCACTAAAGTTAAATTAGCTGTCACATTTATGTTGGGTATGAGTTTCAAAAGCCACAAGCTTTCTTACGCAACCATTGAATATACCCTTTATTAATCACTACTTTCCCTTTTATGGTCTTCGCGAACTGTGTCACAAAGATGATGGCGCTTGTGTATCTTTTTGGCTAGTTGGCTTCTTCTCCATCTCAAGCACATAAATCCTTTTGTCTCTAGTTAAGATCTAACCCAGAAAGAATTTGAATCATCAAAGCCCGAGAAACAGATAGGTGTATGGGTGTGCCTTCGTTTTATAGATGGTTGCTGAACAAATATCCGAAGGTGGTAGCGAGAGCCATCGAAGATGTTGACACCACCATGCCGAACCTAAATGGCGTGGAGTTTGATAACTTTTACCTGGACATGAACGGAATTATCCACCCGTGCTTTCACCCCGACGATCATCACAACGTACGTTGATCTCTCTTGCCTACAGTTTCCATGCTTCTTTTTATTCTTTAGTTGTATTTTTAGTTATATACCCAGCTGCTTCAATTCTCGAGTGTATACTACGAATTTTCATGCAATTGAATGCCATTCAGGTTCCACCCCCAACAACGTTCGAAGATGTGTTCAACAATGTCTTCGACTTCATTGATCGCCTGGTTAGCATTGTTAGGCCACGCAAGCTCCTGTACATGGCCATTGGTGAGGCAGAGGCTTCCTCTCTTTATTTGATATTATAGGTTTTAAGGTTATATTTGGAGAAATTTATTATAAGTTTTTTCTTTATTTAAAAAATTTATAAAAAATTATGATTTTTAAGTAATTTTTTTAAAATTCTCTTATTAATTTTAATTTCCTTTTAGAAGATTTAGGGCGTGTAAACAGAGAAAAAAAAACTTGTTAATTAATCTCTGTTTTGCCTCTTTTTTCTTTTCTTTCATTTACTTTAAAAGGTTTAATTTTTTTCAAACTTCTAAACATTGCCTAAAATCTGCATTTCGTCATCGATTGTTTTGGGGTAATGTCATAGCGCTTCACTAAAACTTGTTACATAAAGTGATGTAAATTAAGCAAATGTTTGGATTGGCATTGGGAAGGAGAGAAGCCTGTCCAAGCCTCCTAGACCTATGTTTGCACTCATTTTTTTATGTTTGGCATAATTCACTTTTAATTCATCTCCATCATGATTTCTTTTCAAATCTTGGCTTGAGTAGAAGCAAAACAATTTGTTATTTTTGCTTTGTAACAAAAGTGAGTTAGTAAAATTTTGATATTTTTAACCTTAATATTTTTTTTTATTTTTTTTTATTATTGCTTTATATTTTTTTTAATAATTATATATTCAAAAATAATTTTGATAATATTATTTAAAAAATATTTATTTTATTTAAATTAATTTTTAAATAAATTTTTTAAAATATATATCATTTCACTCTAAATTTACTTTTAATTAAAAATAAATTTATAAAATTAAATTCATTCAAAATTAAATTTATGAAATATAATTCAGACACACGCTAACTTGCTCTAGAACTTGCACCACCAAAAGAAGTGCTTTAGTATCTTAAATATCATTTGTCTGTTCATGAGTAGTTCAACTGAGAAGGTTCTGTGTTTCTCATACATAGACGGAGTAGCCCCTCGGGCCAAAATGAACCAACAGAGATCGAGACGTTTCCGAACAGCAAAGGACAATGGAATACGCGTGGGTTTTTATTCACTTTCTCTAATCTTTCTTCATTCATTTATTAATCATAACAAATGGTTGAATAAATAGTTTTGTTCTCCCGTTAATGTATAAGGCTTTAGTTTCTAATTTTGAGCTTAATGCTCAGTATTTTTTTGAAGTAATTTCACTTTTGTATTGATAGGAAGCCGAGGAGGACCGGCTCCGGAAGCAATTTGAAATGGAAGGCAAACAAGTTCTTCCAAAACAAGAATCTGAAGTATCAGACTCGAATATCATAACTCCAGGCACTGAGTTCATGCACAAACTCTCAGAGGCGCTTCAAAGCTATATCACTTCAAGGATGACCAGTAATTCGTTATGGAGGAACATTATGGTGTGATATGCATAATCCACATCAACATCTCTTCTTTATTAAACTGTTTGTTCATCTTGTTCCTGGGAAGTAATTATACTGCTATGTTTCCTCGCAGTAAAAGTAAAACTGCTTCAATTTGATTAGTCTCTATTCTTAATATTATTGATCGATCGTTATTAATAGGTTTATTTGGAGAAGCTTTAAGTAAAAAAGTCTTTTTTTATCTGTGTTTTTTTAATTTTTGTTATAAGAAGTAATTAAAAGTTTTTATGAATAAATTGACATTTTTATCTTTAAAACTGTACTTAACTTGCAATTTAGTCTCTTATTTAAATAATTGAGTTATTCAACTTTTAAATTATTTAAACTTGTTTTGTTTTAGTCATCTCTAGTTAACTACTTTGAAAAGATTATCTTGAAATGAGTTTAAATAATTAAATTACTGAATTTTATACTTATTTCAAATTAGATACATTTTTAGAGATCATAAAATACTATTTTATTCATTTTTTTTATGCTTAGAAACAATATTTAATAAGGATCTTTTTATGTCTAAGTAATTTTTTTAGTTTCTAAAAAAGGTTATTTTCAGAAATAAATTAATGTATTTTTTTAAGTGGTTCTACTGTTTTTAAAAAATACATTAAATTTTTTTTTAAAAAGAAGTCTTTTCTTGATGACACATCTAAAGGAGGACAATATGTCTTCTTGTACCAAGCTAAATATTTCCTTCTTTACTTTATTAATTTGTAATTTAGGTGATCCTCTCTGATGCTAATGTTCCTGGAGAAGGAGAACACAAGATTATGTCGTACATACGCAAACAGCGCAGTCTTCCCGAATATGATCCAAACACCCGCCACTGCTTGTATGGCTTGGTACGAAAATTACAGTTAAATAAGTTGTTTTAACACCTTCGTTCTGCTGCCTGAAATAGCTAGTGCTTATTCATTCTGATCTTCGTTATGTTGAAGCTTTAGCTTTTGATATTGGAATGCAGGATGCTGACCTTATAATGCTCGCAATGGCAACTCACGAGCCACATTTTTCAATATTAAGAGAGGTGATTTTGATAAAATGTACTTAATCTTGTGTAGCTTATCGTGGAAATTCTAATACACTGAACCGTGTAGTAAGGTTATTTTGCAACTGTAAACAGGAATAAACATGGTAAAAATAAGATAAATAAAGAGAAAACCTTCCTATTAATTTCTCATGCTCTGGGTTATGTACAGGATGTCCTTCTTCAGGAGCAGCAGCCACTATTTGATGCTAAGCCTTTCGAGGTATCTGTTTTTACCTTCTATAATTCTGGTGTTGATGACATGAGTCTTATGAATCTAACTCTGTCTGCAGTTTTTGCACATTTGGTTATTGAGGGAATATCTGGAACTTGACATGAAGATACCGGATACTCCCAAAAATGTCAGCTTTGATTTTGAGCGGATAATTGATGATTTCATCCTCATGTGCTTTTTTGCTGGAAATGATTTTCTGCCCCACATGCCATCTCTGGAGATTCACGAGGTTTTAGCAAGATTTGTTGTCAGATACTGTGACTATGAAATATATATTAATACTGGGTCAAGCTAAATTTTTTTGGTTTGGCTTAATATTATCAGGGGGCTATTGATTTACTAATGAGTGTTTACAAGAAAGAATTTAATAAACTTGGTGGATATCTCGTTGACGTGAACTGGGTAACACTGACCATCTCTGATTCTATTTTTGTTTGTTTATATCATTTTTATTTCCATTAATTTGATTTCTATTATATGACTACTCCTTGTGAGTCTATGAAATCAGGTTGGGGAGAAAAAGTCTGCCTTTGTGAAGTTATCTAGAGTTGAAAAATTTATACTTATGGTTGGTTCATATGAAGAGAAAATTTTCAAGAAAAGATCAGAGATAAGAGAGCGGAAATTGAGAAGGCTTATTAGTGATTATGGGGATGCTGTAAGTTGAAATAGTTTTGAAAAATGGACATATGCATTCAGATTGTACAACAATCTTGGACTCATGGAATTCACTTTTTCCTGTTCAGAAGCAGCAGGAAGAAGAGAATGCAGCTTGTTGCCCTGATCTTGACATGGAGAGTAGTTCCGCTTCTGCTATTCTCAAAAAGAAGGCCCCTGCTTCCAATAATTTGTCTGTTTTCTTGGCCAATGATGATGTTCCAGCTCCATTTGAAGTAAGTTAATGATTCATTTGATTGGTAATTGTTACACCAACATTAATTTATTATATGGAGTTTGATGTTGTAAATAATCTTTTTGCTCCCCATTGTCAGATTGTGCAGCAGAACACAAAGGATTTGAAAGAGCAATTAAGCAAATGCATTAGACAGAAATCTGACCTCTTTAAGAGCGGAGAGTTCCTAACTGACAAAGTATATACTCTTGCCCCAAAGGCTCTTTTAATTTTTTTCTTTGACTTGGTTCTCTAATCAATGGATATGCAGCTTGCTTATTTTTAAAATCAATAGATGATTAGTTAGTGCTGTTCCCACTTCCCACTCATTGCAGATAAAATTAGGAACTGCTGGTTGGAAGGAAAGATATTATAAAGAGAAGTTTTCCGTGGAAAGCCCCACTGAGATTGAGTCCATAAGGAAAGAAATAGTATGTGTTTCTTCATACCTTTGCCAACTCCCATCTTATTGGGTTGGGTTCTTTTCCTATTTCTATTACGTAGGAGAGCCTTAGCAAAACAACATTCAGTGGTCATGACTGATTGCCATTTATCTGAAGGTCCAGAAGTACACCGAGGGATTGCTGTGGGTTCTCCAATACTATTTTTCAGGAGTCCCTTCTTGGACATGGTAAGCCAATATAGTTGAAGATCTAAATTGATTTCTTGTGTGTGTCATGTATTATACTTATGAGGAATAAGCATTCCAAAATACAGGTTTTATCCATTCCACTATGGTCCCTTTGCTTCAGACCTAAGGGGCATGGGCCAAGTGAGAGTAAATTTTCAGAAAGGTGTCCCATTCTTACCTTTTGATCAACTCTTAGGTGTCCTGCCCCCAAGGAGGTAACTTACTTTTGTTTTTTCTATCTTCCATTTCATTTGATATCATTCACTCTGAATTTTAATGTAGACTTCCTTTGCCATGATGAAAATTGCTGATTTTAATTCCGGTCAGTGCTCATGCACTTCCAAAAGCCTACGCACAATTAATGGTAGATGAAAAGTCCAGCATAATTGACTTTTATCCACTCGGTAAGCTGGTTTATATTGCTGGGAATTTTTTTTTTTCAACTGTGTAATTATCTGAACTCTGAACTGATTGTTCATGTTCTTTTTCCTTTATTGATTTTGTAGATTTTGAAGTTGACACAGATGGAAAGCGATTTATGTGGCAGGTTTTCTCACTTAAGCCCCTTCTAGCGTTCCTACTTTATAATTAGCAAGATTTTTGTTGTCCATGCCCTGCAAAATTGACAAAAACAAATGCTGTGTATCTCATTAAGGGCATCTGCAAACTTCCATTCATAGAGGAAAGACGACTTTTGGCTGAAACCAGAGAACTCGAGAAGGGATTATCTGTATGAATTACTTAGTACCACTGCACACGGATATTTTGAATGAGTTGTCGATGTTATGTAAATTTCCAATAAATCTCCCATCGTGCTTTGCAGGAAAATGAAAAGATTAGAAATTCAGTCAAAGTGGATAGCTTGTTTGTTAGAAGCACTAGCAATTTGGCATCGAGAATTTGCTCCCTTTCTCTAGAGCCAAATGCATCTTTCAAGTTAGATATGAGCATAAGGTTGGTTAATGTGATGGCAGAGGCTAGTTCCCTCTTCGTTCTTTTCCTGCTTCTACTTTAACAGCATCAAGGATCCTACAGCCATTGAGTATATTTTTTAATGTTAGAAAATGACGCATACTTCAGTGTTCCATTTGTTAAGCATTTCTCATACTCCTAGCAGTGACGGCATAGGGGGTAACATAAGTCTTCGCCATGAGGGTGTCGAGAAGCTTTCCCCGGGGATCGAGATCTGTGACGACATCGGAGAAGATTATGTCATGTATGCTATATAAAATATGCCTTTCTTTTTCATAATTGACATTCGGCTTTCATGCTTACCCATCATTTTGATATCGGTTTATGCTGCAGACGTGTCTCTTACGAGCTGCCTGTTGGTGGTAGTTTTATTCCTCGTTTACTATCTGGTGTGAACCCTCCAATAAAGGTAAATCCAGTTGCTTCTATAACAAATTTCTTATCTCTCTTATCATTGATAACTCTTTATAGTGTCCCTCTTTCACTCATGGATTTGATATAGTTACATGAGTAGAACTTGCCCACTTAATTGGCTTGAAAAACATTCCAAATGTTCCGCAGACAATCTTTGAAGATGACATTATGGACACAGAACTCTGGCACGAAGGTCAGAGACAAGGTCGTTTTGAGAGGTATGTTTTATTTACCCTTCCTTCCTTCCCTTTGCTTATGGGAGGGGGTGGGGGTGGGGGTGGAAGCTCCTGCTGCATATAAATCCTTAGTTGACTAACTTTGAAAATACAGGGCAGGGATTCAAGACAAGTGTGGGAATGCAAACGGTTGGAGCAGTGCTTCGAAGTTTTTCCCTAAGGCAACTACTCGAGGTAGAAGAAGCTTTTCATCAAATTCATCTCCAGAAGTCATTTTCAAAGGTACTGGTGTTGGATGGGGTTCAGGAGGAGGGAAACAAGTGAACAGTCCGAAGATGAAAGAAGATATCTATGTTCCTAAGAAAAGAATAGATATGTGGGCAAATGAGAGAATGTCGTCGTTGACACCTTCACACACACAACTTAAAAATGCAGGATCTTTTCATGTCACTGATATCAGAGATACCAGATCGCAGCAGTTTGCGGATCCCTTTATGGAATTCAGAGTATCAGAGTCCAATCAAGTGCCAAGGCCTGGCAGGGGAGCTCAGTGCTGGTCTTCTAAAAATGGTTTCACGCATCAGTCCAACAAGTCCTCCCATCAAGGTTTGCAATCTGAGACTATGCGTTATGGTTGGGGACGAGACAGACTTCGGCATGGCTCTAATAATGCAAATTCGTGGAGGAATGTTTCTACCAACAGCTCATTGCAGCCTCAAGGGAATGGGGCAAAGGCTTACCAAATGAAAGATGAAAATGGATGGTAGAAAATCTCCCATAGTTCTTAAGGTAGGGAAATGCAGCTTGATGACTGTTGCTTTTGTATTTGCTCTAGTTATACAAATCACTATTTTGAGATGCACTTGTGGAAAATACATAAGTTTACTTGAACTTGTGCTATATTTTATTTAATTGTGAAAAATTATTACGAACAACAATTGAATTCTTGATCACTTTTATATTGTCATTATAATATTATATCATGAATAAATTATTTTAAAAGTTTAAATTATTAAATAAAAAACACATTTTATATATCTCTAGTGGGCCTAAGCTTAACTTGTGTTGTGCTGCTTTCGTCTTTTATCTTTGGTCTTCCACCGAATGAAATCTGCTTACTTCGTCCTGGTTCATACTTGTCTCACACTAGCACTCATAAAAGGTCATAAATTACGTGGATGGACCCAACTAATTCTTTCTCAAAGAAGAGAAAGGTCGGGTGCTGCAACTTTTTTTAGTGGGATAAGTACACGTACTAACACAAACGTTACAATTTTCTTTTTTTTTTTTATAAATGAAAATGGTAAAGAGAATAAATGGATTACTCCATGTTAAACCTAAATAAAATAAAATCCTAAGTGTTTCTTTGGTATGAGATAAAAATTAAAGGTAAACTTTTATAAATTTATGAGAGGTTAATTTTCATAAATTCATTCATAAAAACTTATCTCTTATTTTTATCCTCATACTATACTGATTCTAAGGGCTAATAGGAAACTGATTAAGAGTGTCTTTCTCCTACGACAATTATTAGAAATTCTTATGTAATTGAAAGGTAGTATATTGATGAGAATTGTATAATGTAATAGATAGTTAATCATTCCTTGTTCGAGTCAACATTCAAGAGAAATTCCAATGATTACAATGATCAATTTTATACTAATAATTAATTAAGTAATCACTAACGAATAGTTAATTATGTAACTAAGACAGTATACAATTCTGATCATATATCAATTTAATGAAAATATAATTATAATATCATAGAATAAAATTCAGAGCCTGGGGAGGATTACTCTTACATTACACAAGTATTTCTCACTTATCCCACTCCTCTTTATTCTCTATTTTTTCTTGCGCACAAGTATCAGAATAATTATCATTCTGATCTCGGTTTTTATTTTTAATTCTTATCAATATGTGTTGATGATATTATTTTTCTTTCAATGAGATTTTTTTAAATCAATTCGTATTAAATTACGATTTGATTCAGTTTATCAAATTTAACTAGTTTAATTGGAAATTTTGATTAACGCAAACCAGTTTTTTTCTTTTTTTTTTCTAAATATTTGATGCTTGACATGAATCCAATGAAGTGTAAGTGGAGAATCCCAGCCCAAAATAAGAGGTTTGCGTAGAGAGGTGCTTGCTTGCTAGTATGGTTCGCAATAATTCAATAAATAATAGTGGTCGTGTCTTGCGTGGCTGGGCTTTCTTCATTTTACTTAGGAGTGTTTAAAACTGATCCAATCTAAATAAAATAAAAAAATTGATCTAAATAAATTAAAAAATAATTAAAATCGATTGAAATTAGTTTTTTTAATTTAAAAAACCAATCAATTTGATTTAGTTTTCGATTTTAATTTTAAAAACTGAACTGAATCAAACGAACTAAATATAATACTATGTATATTTAAAATTATTTTTTATATGTGATATTATACTTATATCCTTCAAAACTTAAATTATTTTTTATATATTATATTGATATTATTATACATAATATAGCATAAACTTATTTTGTTTAAATGTTATTATCACATTTTAATATTTAAAATATAAGTTTGAGAATATTATCAAGTTAAACATAAAACTTATAAGATTTTTTGATGAAAACCGTTATGGTAACACAAACTTGAACTAATGTTTGACAATTGACATCATATTGATTATAAATATTGATTGTTATTTGAGTTATGAACTATTCTGAACAGTGAAATTGATCCTAATTCATACTCTATTTAAGTCAAATTTAACAAAAAAAAAAAAAGACAAAAACTATTCAACCAAATTGGTTTGGTTCGATTCAGTTCTTTAGCATAAATCAAACTGATTGGTTGATCTAAAGAGTGAACTGATTGGTTTGATTCGATTGAAAATTTTTCTCAAAACTATATAGAACCAAACCGTGAACACCTCTAATTCTACTTGCCAATTGCGAGCAACTACTTTGTATATGTTCTTTCACAAGCATAAACAAAAATTATAAAACACATTTCGAATGTGTTTGAACAAATAAGTTTCATAAATTAATTTATTGTGTAAATAAAATTTTATATTTAAAAAAATATAAAATTAACATTAATTTAATTTAAAAATTTATTATATTTAAGTTATACGTATTTAAAACTTTACTCAAAATGAGTTAGATTTGAGTAAATTTAATTTTATTTTAATTTAATTAATAAATTTATTTTTATTAATTTATTCACTTATTTAATTTATATAAGGGTAATATAATAAATTATTAAAATAAAATAAATTTCAATAATCCTTGAATTGTTCCAGACATAACATTAGATTTGTAAATCAAATCAACTCAAATCATATTTTTTTTTTGTAAAGAGTTTTAAATATAAAAATTAATTTTTAAATCAAATCAAATTAAATTAAATTAATTCATGTCAAATCAAATCAGTTTCATTTTTACTAATTTCAAACGCAACGTTCATGTTTTGCCAATAATGTCATATGCTAAATTGTTGTGAATTAATTTCCTTTTAAAAATTCCACTCATCATTATGTAAATGTTCATATTAAAATATCATCTATTTCATTTCATCACATTTTCATGAAAAATATTATATAATTAAAATTTTTTTATCAGAATTTTTAATAAAATGATTTGACATGTTTGTTAACTCTTAAATAGATAAATAGTCATTATCAATTAATTCTATATAACAACCTTCCTTGATTGATGTTAAATTTTGTTAAAAATTTTAATTATTTTATTTAATTGTGTAACATTACTCTATTTTCGTATATCTTATCTTAATTCGTACTTCTAATGATTTTTAATTAAGTTTTCAAGTACTCCTTATTATTGAGAAATATAAAGATTCAATTTTTTTTAATGAACTTATATATAACAAAAGTATATAATTTTGATCCAATATCATTAAATCATGTATTAATACATCATTTAATGAGTTTGACTAATCATTTAATGAGTTTGACTATATTTAGTCAAACTCATTAAATAATTTATCTATATATGATTTAATGATATTGTAAAAAAAATTTATAATAAAATTTATTTTTAATTCTTACAAGATATATCATTTATCAATTTTATTTTTTAGAGATAATTCTATTGACTTAATTCATCAAATTTCAAATTATTTACAAAATTTATCATTTTATTTCTTTTAATTTTATTAATTTAATTTTTAAAATAATAAAATTAATGTGAATTTAAAATTTAAAAAATTAAATTGATAAAATTAATTTTTAAAAGACGAAATTAATAAATAATATATTTTTAAAAGACTAAAAATATGTTTTAGTCCAAATTTTTTATTAACAATAAATAAAGTTAAATTATAATCAAACTCATTAAATAATGTGTCAACTTATGATTTAGACAATAAATAAAATAAAATAATGATTATTTTTTGTTTATAAATTATAATTAAATTTATTGCAAGCTATATATTTAAGTTATCAATGAACGTCTATTTTGTGCCCATGGGAAATTGCAGGTAAAGTATCAAGTACTCTGATACATGTGATTCGCGCCTAACCCTAACCGTATAGAAGCGGTTAGAGGAACATTTCTTAAATTTTCTTTTTAATTAAAATATCTTTTTAATTAAATTTTTTGTTATTGATTTGTGAATTATTTTATAAGTGCTTCCCTCCACATCTGTATCCGAACCAAATTCCCTCCTTCCTTCCGTCCCTTCTTTCCCTCGTTTTCTGCTCTCTTTCTCTCTCCCGCTTTTTTATTTTCTCACTTGCAAACACCCAGATCTCACCCCCCTCCGCCCCCTCTCCCATTTTCCTTCCCAATTCCCCGATTCCCCAATTCCTCTCTTTCAATCCTTTCCTCCCACCCCTACCCCTTCAATTTCGATTTTCAAACCCAGAAACCCTCTCGATCCCCGACACACCCACAGCCCAGCTCGATCTTTGCTGACCATTTCCCTCTGGCCGGTGGATGTCGGGCACGCGAGCTCCCACCGCATCCTCTCAGCCGCCGGAGCAGATCATGCAGTCCATGAAACGCCAACTCCCCTTTTCTTCCATGAAGCCGCCCTTTGCAGCTCCCGGCGATTATCATCGCTTCGCGCCCGACCACCGCCGAGCTGTTGACCAACATGCCGAGGCCATCGTTGTTAAGTCTCCTGTGAGTCTTCGATTATTTTAGTTTATTTTCTACGGCGATCTTCTGTTTGGGTATTTTTATTTATTTATTTTTGGTGGTTGGTGATTTTTGTTGAGTTTTTAGAGTGGGTTTTGAGTTTAGTGTTCGAAGACTATGTAAGGATCTGCTCAGTTGAGACTTTATTCAGTTACTGAGTTATTAATTTGTTGAAATTAGTCACTGAATTAGTTCTGGATGCAACACGGGCTGAATTATAAATTGGTTTTACTGGAGAAGGCTTTTTTTTTTGTTGCTGTATTAGATATTTATGTGTGATTTAGAGGTTATGTTTAGAGACACTGGAAAATTGGTGTCATGAACAATTATATACTTACATATTCAAGGGTGTATGCAGTGAGAGAATACGCTTGTCTTACAAGCTCCCATTATGATAAGTCTATTATTTTTGGTTCTATCATGAGATAAAAGAATGTGATTTTCCAATGATGATAATATTGCAACATGAGTTGTAATTTTCAGCACTGAAATCTGTCGTCGGTGAACTCTATAACTTCAATGATGATTGTCGCTTATACAGCAGTTGGGATCATGATGTGGTTGTAACATAGGTCACTACCACAAGGAAGGTAGCAAGTACCAAGGAAGCAATTCGTTTGTATTAAATGTTTTGAAGTGTTTCTGAAAAGTCTCATTGAGTTTATCTGCAGATTTTTTTTTTTCTGTCTGGTTATTTTTGAGTAGAATCATTTTACCCAACCCAATATCTGCCTTGGAACTTGTCAAATGCATGCATTCCTAGCCATTAGACCACAAATGAGGCACTATGTCTACATTTCTTCAGTTTGGAATCCTAAGTGTGAAGCCATGTAGCATTTCCTTGGGGTGCATTTCATACTCTCTGATAAAAGCAGTTGTCTATATATATCTTTGTGTGTGTCATGCCCAGCCCATCTGTCTTTGGGCACTGAGAAAAATGTCTTCTACCAAGGATTTAAATTGAGTGATGACTATATATTAGAAAATGATCACGTATGCAAAAAATGATTTGCACATAATTTATGAAGGATTGACCTGCAAATCTTATAAATGCAGCGGAATGCAGCCTTTTTTCTTCCTCTTTTCAAATCTTGTGAGTTATGTATGTATTTTCATTTGTGGATATTATATGAAAAAATCTCTTTGCAATTACCATCTTGTAATGACGTGAAGCTACATATATGTTGTCTGTTATGGTCCCATGATTCTGGTATATTAATTGTTTATGAAAATGCAGTTCTTTACAATTCTAACCCTCTTGTATATCCTCTTTTCTATTGAAATTCACGTTAATTCTATTCCTAAAATAAATTATATCTATATATTTCAGCAATTGAAGCGGAAGAGTGACACAGCTGATTTTGAAGCTGACTCTGGTGATAAGATGACTCCTGGATCCACTGAAGCAGCTAATAGTCCTTTTCAGACGCCTATATCAGGAAAGATGGGGAAAGCAAGCAAAGCCTCTAGGCTTACAAAATGCAACAAATCTGGACCTCAAACCCCCGGCTCAAATATTGGTGAGTATTATCTTCCCAAACTTTGTACTGTAGGCTTACCTGTTTATGGTTTTGATACATATATTTTGATAAACCAATGTTTTGGCTGCCAACTAGATTACTGTCAACTAACATACACCATCCATCCCTTACATGTCGTTTTGGCTTGCAAATCATTTAGATGTATCTGATGTTTTTTCTATAAATTTGGCAGGTTCTCCTTCAGGCAATAATCTCACCCCTGCTGGTCCATGTCGTTATGACAGCTCTTTAGGTAGCACAACAGTTCTCATGTCTTCTTTAGTTCGTTGTTCATTATCAGGGTTTTATTGTAATTCATTTGCTTCTATGCTTTACTGGCAGAAATGGAGCCTCTATGTATCTCTTCTTTTAATTATCCTATATATCTTTTTCTTTTTGTAATTTTAGGTCTGTTGACAAAGAAGTTCATCAATTTGATCAAGCAAGCAGAGGATGGTATTCTTGATCTGAATAAAGCTGCTGACACATTAGAGGTTAATATTTATCTAGCTGTCTAAAGATTCCATGCTGTAAAGAATGATTACTTGAAGGTGCTTTTGTATCGACAGGTGCAAAAGAGAAGAATATATGATATAACAAATGTTCTTGAAGGGATTGGCCTTATAGAAAAGAAGCTCAAGAACAGAATTCAATGGAAGTAGGAATGCTTTCTCTACTTCGATCATTTTTGTCATATATTGTTATCCTGAGTGTTGAAACCGTTACACCAACTCCTTTGATGATTGGTCAGGGGATTGGATGTTTCAAGACCAGGGGACGCTGATGATAGTTTTGCTAGTTTACAGGTAAAGAATGATTCAATTAGCTGCTTGGAATTCACTTTGAGATGATTGTCTTTGGAATTCTGGATAGTTTTTCCCTTTTCTTCCTGCCTTATTTTTTCTTAGTTTTATGATTTGTTGTCAACAGCTTTCCTTTCTTCATGCCAAATCTAATTTTCTTCAAATCATTTTTGTAGTACTTTCAGTTTGTCATAAATGTGATGTGAGACAGGCTCGTGAAACAGATTTTTTATCTTAATTTGCTTTGCAATGGGATACCGGGATTGCATGCATGTTTATGTAATTTATGCATATAAAAGAATTCAAAGGTAATATTAATTCCTAAAAATTTCTGGCATCATTTGATTCATTTTTGTTTCTCAACTGCAGGCAGAAGTTGAAAATCTTACAATGGAGGAGCGCCAGTTAGATGAACAAATAAGGTTTGGGTGCCATGCCTTTGCTGATTCTGCTTTGTTGAATACTTGCATTGCTTGTCTGCTATCTATTAGCTGAGCTTAAGTTTTCTAATTATTGCAGGGAGATGCAAGAAAGACTAAGAGATCTCAGTGAAGATGAAAACAATCAGAAGTAATATTTATTTTTACCTTTGTCCAGATTTGGGTCATTCTGCCCCATTTTATGTTCTTGACTTTATTTGACATGTTTCTCTTTAACCTATTTCCACCATCATAGGTGGCTTTTTGTCACTGAGGAAGATATAAAGAACTTGCCCTGCTTCCAGGTTAGTTTCTTTATTTTTGCATGTTAATAAAAAATTTTATATGGTGATTCTATGTTATAAATTTGTCTTGGATGTTAACTGAAGGCCTTTTTTATTTTCTGCCAGAATGAAACCTTGATAGCAATTAAAGCTCCACATGGCACCACATTGGAGGTCCCTGATCCTGATGAGGTAATTTCAAAGAAGATTCTTAGGTACACCTGCTTTTACACCACACACTACTCATTGTGTGTCATGCTAGTTACGTGGGCTGCCATTGTCTCCGACCATCCATACCCTAACAATGATTAGCATTAAGAAAATTAAATTTAGTAGTTATAATGGGAGATAATGGTGGTTCACATGGTGACGTGGCACATTCAATGGTATAGTGTAATAGAGTTAACTTACAATGGGTGTATCTCAGAATCTCATTTCAAAGGGCACGAAGAGTTGTGTTGAAGTTATTTATATCACATGCGTCTTTCTCAATTCAAATTCCCCATGCTCTATTAGGCTGTTGATTATCCCCAGAGGAGATACAGGATAGTCCTGAGAAGCACAATGGGCCCAATAGATGTTTACCTTGTTAGGTATGCTTGCTTTTTTGGTGGTTCTAAAATCATTATCTCAAGAATTACTTTGTTATGGCAATGTCATGGTCGGATGACAAAGCCAGATGAAGCAATGATTCTTGACGATTGCAAAATGCAATAAAATTGACATTCCTGATCTCCCCTTTTCTCCCTGCTATTCTAGTCAATTTGAAGAAAAGTTTGAGGAGATTAATGGTGTTGATGTGGCACCCAATTTTCCATCCAGTCCAGAGTTTAACAAGCATCAATCAACAGTGGTCTCGGAGGATAGAGGGAAGGACATAGAAATGCAGGGACAGGAAGGTCATGGTCCTGGTACAGATTTTACTACCTCGCAGGACTTTGCGAGTGGGATCATGAAGATTGTTCCTTCAGATGTTGATGTAAGTATGACCCAGTCTGTGGTATTTGTTTTATGGATTTGCAAAGAACAATTCTGAGATGAGAATAAATATATTGCAAATTGTGAGGAAGAGCGCATCTTATGGCAACAGAGTTCCAAAAGCTGTGGGGGTGTTACCTTTCAAAATTGTCCACAAATCAATTCTTGCATGTTTCTTTGTTCTAAGTGTGTGTGTTTGGATTAATTTGTCTTGTAGTCAAAACAACTTATAATCAAAATTTTACTGAAAGAGTTTTTGAAAAATAAGCGATTTTTTCCTGAAAAGTAAGCTGTGTCAAACATGCACTGAGCGTATAGTTGTTAGCACTGTTTCTAATTTAAGAAACAAAAGCAAAATTATTGAAGCTTATTAAAAACATTAATTTTCTCTTTGCAGTGCGATGCTGATTACTGGCTTTTATCAGATGCTGATGTTAGCATAACAGACATGTGGAGAACAGAACGTATCCTCTCTCTGGACACCTTATGTTATGTTTGGATGGGAGATTAAGAAGAAAAAATGAGAGAAGAAAGAGGTTTATCCTAAGCCTCTCGCTTGTTTGAAAGTTTTATAAAGGAAGGGGATGGAAATAAGAATTTTTAAGTTATCCTTTAAAACCCGCTCTTAATAATTTTTGTGAACATTTTAAAGTTCTCGCAAGTTGGATAATTTTGGAAGATTTAAAACATCTAAACGGAAGAAAGATAATTTATTAATTTGCTTTCCATTTTCCTTCATTTCTTTTTCCTTTATTTTTTTTTAAATTTCTTTCTTTTCTATTTCCTTCAAACACCCAAACATAGCCTTAGACTCCATTACATTTTATACATGACACACACACACACACACACACAGAGTAGGAGGGGAGGGGTATAGGAGTTCCGTTCTGAAATTTCCTTGATACGTTTACAGCTGGAGTTGAATGGAATGAATTGGATACACTTCAAGAAGATTATTGCATGACTGGTGAGCGCACCGTTACCCCAAACTCCGTTGAACGCAAGTGAAGTGCCGTCTGCGTCTAACCCTACTGCAGGTTGACACTTCGAAAGGATATATAATGAATCTAATCAAGTGCAAGTGGTGTTTTTTCCCACTGAGAACCTATGACATCCAGCCATCTCCCTCTTGCATCCTCTTCAACATATCTTTAGAGGTTGGATTGAAGGTTCCATGAAGATGCTTTCTCACCGTTTCTCCAAGAAGCTCGTCCGAGGAACTGAGAGAGGCCAGTCAACTGGCTCATTTTACAGTTAATATTGCATAATCCAAGTGATCTTCTTGTTTAAGGAAAAAAATCTTGCGGCTTTGCTGTATCCATCCTTGTATATTATTGTAATTGGTTTTTTTTCGAAGTACTTAGCTCGATTTCTTTGTTTGGCAAGCAATAAAAACACTTCGAAACACAAATTGAAATAGAATTATCCTCTCAGGCAGTACTATCACGTATTACAATCTGTCCTGTTCTAGTTGCTGCACTGCGTGAGATTCAACACATTGCTGGTGAAATGATAAGTTTCATCTGGGATTCTAGGGTCATCTTGTTTCTTTTCAACCTGGTAATTAATTTATTTTCTATCGTTTCCTCTTTCTTCATATTGCAATATTAGTGACTATAACCAGTAATTCACTGGTGAACTAAAGCAATTTTAATAAGGGGAGGAAACGGTAGATGCGAGTGAATCACGAATATTATACATATAGAAAATTATGCTTTGCTCCGCAACAAACTAATGCTGAATGTCAAAACGTACAGTTGGCGGATTTAGATTATTTATTACTAAATATCCATTTCATTATCGTTGACAATAACAGGGATGCACATGCCCATAAATGACAATGTTCATCTGGCAATGAAATGAAAATACTAATAAAATAAGAAGCGGCATATTACAATAACACATTGGTTGGTGCTTGAAGGTACCCCTACAAGCTACTTATCTTTCTCAGCTTTCTTTCCAATCCAACTGGCCACAACTGGGGTAAGAGCCACCGTCGGAGGAAACCTAATTGGAGATGCTGCTTTATGCGCAGCATATGCCAAAGCAAAAGTACCAACTTTCTCGCCGGTCTCATTAGTTGAGATTCCCACCTGAAAAAATTAGCACACAATGTATAAATCCACAGCAATTACGTTATTGCTTGAAAATAGATTGCACTCTACATTAAGTTTTGTCAAGTTTTGCACCTTCTGCAGCAAAGCTTGGACATCAATTCCAGCGCTGATTAGTGCATAACATAGAGTGAAAGAGATCAAAGACAGAGTAATGGAAGTGGCCAGGTATGCTCCTCCATATTTTGCTAGCAACTCCTTGGCTTGATCGCCCCTTGACTTTTGTCTTTCAGAATTATCCTTTCCTTCCTCCTTTGTGCTGAAAATCTGCAAAATACCATAATTTTCATTTTAGATAGAAAGGTACTAACCATCCCTTGAAGCTATAAATTCACCCTCACCCACAATACTTCATTTCCCCAAAGCTAAGAAAAAAGGAGGCTAAAGGAAGAAATGGAAAGAAAAACCACAATTCAAGGATAAACACATAAGCAGAAGCTTAATTGGCTAAGACTTCAAAGAATAAAATTTTATCAAGTGGCACGTATTTTGTAGTAGACGCAACATGTCAATTATCTCAATAGGATTTCTGAAGTTATTCGTTCTACATATAAGTTGAGACGAAGCTGCATCAAGGAAGCAATCCGAATTCTATTTGACAAGCTAAACTAGTCATTTTCCCTCACTGGTTCAAGTCTATATTTATCCAAGCTTTTCATTTCCTTTCCCTAAATTTTTCAGCAACCAAACCATATCTTGGTATATCCTTCGAATATACTTTAGACTTGCTCTAAGCTCAAGCCAAATTGTGCTTCAGATTTAAAGAGTTGGAAACTATACACACCTTGCATTTAAGCAAAGAAAAGGGGGTAATTTACTAGCAATTGTATAGAAACAGGAAATCACCCAAAATAAGAATCCTTTGATCAATGAAACTGGAAATTTCCAGCAACCACACACTCCTAGTAAAACCAAAATAGACGAGAAAGGAATTAATGGGCACCTTCCATAGACCAGCTTCAAGACCATACTTCTTTGTAATTTCCTCAGCTGAAGATGGCTGTGATGGGCTTTTGATTTCCTCTGTTTTCTCTCTGAGAGCTCTCACTCTGAAGCGCCTTATATGGGATTCATGTGAATGAAATGAAGCACGATTGCAAAATCTAATCGTTCCCTTGCTCAGTAAAGAGGCACAAGAAGGGGAAGGGACTAGCAGAGACGTCGTCATAGTTGGACCCTCAGAGAATCTCGAACCTATTCAGACAAAGCATATGTTGTCTGATGATCAAAAACTGAAAGCAGAAAAATATTGAAAATCTCAAAGACACAATATTTCCCGTGAGCTCACTTGAGCCAACAGAAAAAGATGGTAAACGATTTTGATAGACAAAATATCAGATTTTTGTTACTTGTCCCTTCCACACTCCCGTTGCTTGCTCCCAAGTCACAAAGGGAAATTCCTCTTAGATTTTGGAATGGGCTCCCAAAGTAAGTAAGCCCAAGAAGCAGATGCAGCCAATGGATGTGGCTTAAAAGTTATGGTCAAAGAGAAGGGACGTGTAGCTATACCAGCGCTACAATTACTTCACCCAGTCTTTTTTTTTTATTTTCTAATTTGTGCACTTCATTTTCTTATATAGTTATTTTGTATCAACAATTTTTCTTGATTTGATATCAAAATTGATTTAAGATAAATTTTAATCAAATTGAAAATAAATTAAAATAATTATAAAATAACTCGAATTTATATGATTAATTTATTTTAAACCATTTTAAATCAGTTTTGAGCATTGTCAAACTACTCATTTGATTTTGGATTTCCATTCTCATAATAAAAGATTTTATTTTTATGTAACGATGGCACAAAT
The DNA here is from genome assembly GCA_019955255.1 of Castanospermum australe. NCBI lineage: Eukaryota > Viridiplantae > Streptophyta > Magnoliopsida > Fabales > Fabaceae > Castanospermum > Castanospermum australe. The sequence goes on from NSJW01000018.1 coordinate 1,975,405, forward strand.
TTTGATCTTAGTTTAAACACCGCACTATTGATACACTTGTAATGACTTCACAATAAAATCATTTATTATCCAAACACACCAAAACTTATGTGAAGACCAACTTTCAATAAGGAACCCCGTTTGTTAATTACAAGACTCCCCTTTCCTTCAATTTTCTAAAGTTAAATTATATCGCTTAACAAGTTAATTAAGTTTCTCTCAATTTTTTTTTTCATTTTTGCCCCGTTACACAACGATTTAATTTTAATATAAACGTAACCCTGCGTAGAAGTACTATGGTATAGAGTGAATTGGATTGTAGCATTCTTAGTTATATCGAGTGTGCACAGTGTACTGAATCTACTGATACTTATTTAATGTGATAGAAATAAAAAATTATAAATAAAACTGTATTTAATAGCTTAAGTCTTTAAAGTGATTAGTTCTTAACAAGGTACATTTTTACGAAGAATTAAAGTTTGATTGATTCTTATTACGCACTATTTAACTTATTTTAAAATTTCAAACGAAAGGTTTGCATGGGTGGAGTGCACAGATGTGATCTATCATCTATGCATCAGATAAGTTGACCGTTTAACTTGTCAAAAAATGACAAGTTAGATTATATAATATAATCCATTTTCTTGATTTGAGTTTTTTTTAACTCACCCCATATAAGTTACAGGTTATGGCGGGCAAGACGGGTTGACTTGTCGGGTTAATTTTTTTTTTTTATATAAATTTGTTATTAGTGATAGGTTAATAGGTTAATTTATACAAGTTAACCCGTAATACATTTTTTTGTTTGTTTTTTTTAATTTTTAGACAAATTGAGCCGTCTAATTCATTATTTTATTTTTTTTCAATTTTAAGTAGATTAAATCTTAACTCATCATTTTTTATTTTAGATAGGTTTAACTCACTAATCTATCATAAAATAAAGTAAATTAATTTTTCTAGCCCATCAAATAACAATTAATCAACCAACATTATCCCATTCTCACCTCACTTGTAATGGGTGAGGCCGGTTAACCCGCTTTGTCATCTCTAAGCCTCCACAAGACTCTAATTTTTTTTAGTGGGGTTGGGGTAAGAGCCGAGGTAGAGAACAGAGAAACTTGCCCAGGATGAAATCTGGGTGGCTTAGATAAGAGTCATAAGACTACCATTGAGTGCCATTTTAGCCACAGCCCAACAGAACATAGACGCAGGTGAACACATTACATGCCACATATATCTACACCATTGGACCATCACGTCTTTCTCCCAAGAGCTTAATCCAGATATGCATGCAACGTGCAAAATGCAGAGACTCAATAATGTGTCACTATTATGTTTTTCATTCTTAATTATATATGTGTACTCTAGTGAACGTATATAATAAACACAACAGATCGAGAGCTTGGTCCATTAATTAATTAGATCAAATACCAGAATAATAATTGAAACCAGAAGCCACAGGACTCTTAACCTGATCAGCCAAGAAAGTTTTTCTTTCACCGTAGAGTTTCCAATCCTCAGCTACTAGCTAGTACTGAAATACGCAATTAATAAAGTGCCCTTTGTTTATTGCTTTTAAAATCGTCGAAGAACTTGATCTCCTATTCGTCCGGCGAGCACTTTCTTTTCCGTATCAGGAAATGAGATAATTAATTGATGAATGATGAGAGTCTCCGTTAAATGATTGCTTTAGATTCATCAATGGGCATGTTCTGAAATCTGATGAATGGCCAATGATGCCATTACGTACGAGTGCGTTTGGTGGGTTTGCTACAACTGCAATAAATCCAAGGCTTGACATGCAAGAGAATGTTGGTGGCTTAGTTGCGTTGGAGCTTCGGTTTTTTAAGTTCCTTCTACCATATGCTTAGCCTACAATTGATCTTCCAACTAGCACAGTGTGGTCCTTGTTTCAATTTGGCTAGTTTATTGAACTGTAATTCAATTTAGAAAATTCTCAACATAATTTAAGCCTGATGGCATAATCTAATACAAGATGCTCACGCACCTAAAAAACAATTAATATAGTCAGGCCTTAATGTGTATGTGTCAAAACTCAAGCTAATTATAAAGCAAGACGGCAAGACCAAGACCTACTATTTCTCTGCTAAAAAAAAGGATCTGGTACATGTCTGAAAAGAAGGCAAACGGTGGAAGGAAGACCATATGTAAACTTATGGAAAATTTTAGTCCTACTGTACTATTAAAAAAAATGGGTACTATATATTTTTTTAACAAGTATATAATTGTCTCCTAAATTTTAATACCTAACTCAATCATATTTTAAAAATATATAGCTTATATGACAAAAAATAAAATAAAATACAATAGTTCCAAATATTATCAAGACTAAAAAATTATCCTCAACAGACAGAAGGGAGCAATATAATTGCTTATTTGTGTATGTTGTAGAATATCTTATAACCGGCGGGAAATAATATATATAATTTTCAAGTAGGATACTAACAATTATAACAATGAGTAGTAAGTAGATGAATAATTTATTTTTTTGGCCATTAGTTAATGTATAAATTAATGACAACTAGCTTTTTATTACGTTCAGCAAGGACAGTTTAACAGTGCAGCAAAATAATGCGCTCTTTTCATTAGTGGATATGTTAATTAATGCCAAGCCATGTATATTTAAATGGAACTTCTGGTGGTTTTAGTTCCGGAAGTCAGCTATGACACTCTCTGGTTATTTTGAAATGAAGCGGCTGATTCTTGTCTAAAATATTCTCAATACGTAAGATAAAAAAACCATCTTTTACATTGAAGCTATATATTTGAACTATTAATTATAATATCTTCGTGCGTAGTAGTTTGTTGCCTTGGAAGCCAATTAAATTAACGAAAGAATTTAAGTTTTTTTTTTTTGAAAAATGTGAGGTAATATTATTTTTAACAAAAAGAATTTAATTAGTTGTAAATTAAATAACGTAAGGATGACATATTATTAATTATTAGAACTGAAAGAGAGTTCTCTGTTACTTATTGTTGAGTTATCGTCATACATGGGATGGAACTAGCAAAAGACAATGGTTGGCCCAACAGAAAGATTTAATCACATATATATATACGTAGAAAACTAATTTTATAGTTAATGAAAATAGATCCAAAAGAAGAATCTAATCATGAGAAATCTCTTTCCGAAGATTGATCACATGATTAATCCCTTATACTGCTACGTTAAGTCAAATACCTTGGATGGATCCCTTCATAACCCCCCCCCTTCCCCTCCTCCATACTCCAAACCCTTTCTTTCATCACCAAGCATATTTCCGAAAGAGACTCCTATCCCCAATCCCCACCTTCTTCTCCAACTCACTTCCCCTTTATGCCCTTTCTGTCTCTCTTAATTCTCTCCCTCAGCACAAAGTGAATTTGAAAAGGACTCCTACCAAGAACACCATCTACCTTATCATATCCATGCTCTAGCTTAGTTGTACATTTCATTCTCATAACACAAAAAAGCAAAAGCAGAGTCCTCTCTCTCTCTCTTTCTTTCTCTCTGTGTGTGATTACTGATTAGTAAGTAAACGTTAATGTCTTCCAACAGGAGAAGCCTTCTGAGAACCGTGCTCACAGCAAATGGAAGCTGTGGCTGTGGCAAACAGAAGCCCTCTGACGTATACGAGCCCACCCCTCAACCCAAAACCTCCGTTTACCAAAACACAAACGCCGGCAGCCTGGCTTCCTCCACCACCTCCGGCCAACGGAACGGCGGCCTCTCCGTCGAGGACGAAGACTTCACCTCCACGACGGTCTCCGAAGCCGATACTCACGACCACCACAGCAAGAGCCCCAAGCATAACTCCATGATGCCCAAACGGAGCCCGAAACTCGTGGACAGCGTCGCCGTCGTGAAGGACTCGGCGGACCCTTATCAGGATTTCCGGCATTCCATGCTCCAGATGATCTTCGAGAAGGAGATCGACTCAGAGGACGATCTCCAGGAGCTTCTGCAATGCTTTCTTCAGCTGAACGCTCCGTCTCACCACCAAGTCATCGCTAAAGTCTTCAACGAGATCTGCGAAGACGCATTCCCTAAGGTTCTCGCTCCTTACGCTGCCGCTGAACCATCTCCATCTCCATCTTCTCGCAGGAACCACATCGTTGGAAAGAGTCAGTGAATGGCAATGGCAGCCTAGCCCAGACACGTGTGTGGGCCATGTTGAGGCATTGAACTCACACGTGGGAAGAAGCTGCATGGAAACGTCAAGGTTTTAAATTGGGTTCATCGTTCATATACATCAGTGTATTATGTACGTGGGGCTGGAAGGAGTTGGGGACTTTGCGGGTTTGGTCGTAACATATTGAAGCTGGGAGCTTTGGAATATTGAAATTGGGTGTATACTGTATAAGTTTGAAGGAAGAGAGAAAGGTTTGGTTGATATTTTCTTTTCACTTTTAATGATTAATTAATACAAGCTCAAGCTCTTTCAGATCCATTTATTCAAAGTAATTGTGCATGCAATATGCATATTAATGAATTCCACTTTATGTTAATGAATGGATTTTCCAGTTTTGGCGAAATGCCGTTGTAGCAGGTTTGTCTTACATTTATGTCAACGCAAACGAAAAACCACACTTCTCAATACACGTTTTATAGAATGAAGAAATTGCTTCTTTTTTTTTGAGCATGCGTTTGCGTTTGTGGAGAATTTAAAACAACAGACGGTAAATCATTTCAATTTAGTGTTGGTGTCAAATATTTCTCACCTTTGGTTTATGTTTGAAGGATATATTATACCTTCATTGGCTTCTTTCTTCTAATTGCTGCTAGCTAGGCTTAGTAGATAGGGGATTTGGATAGCTAGATGCCTTGCCTTTAAATTTTAACAACAATTTCCTAATTTATTATATATAGAGATGAATTTTTATCCACTTTTTTAAGTGTAATTAATTTACAGTAAAATTTATTAAAGGCTTGTAAATGTAGACACGATACATGTTAGATGAAAACAAGTTAAAATTTTGAACCTGAAATTAGAATCGTAGCATTCATTTGTGAAATTTAATTAATAGTGTTTGTTTTTTTCGCCGATCAATTTAATTCATAGTTAGTTAAAGTATCTATAGCGTAAGGGGACGGATGTGGGCCTCAGATGTTGAACTCCTCCAAATGGAAATTAATATAATTTCTTACCTACAACAACCGAAACTTTAAATACTCTGTTTTTTTTTTTTTTTTTTTTGGGTTCAGTGAAGAGTCATTCTTTACCAACAAAAAAGACGAAGAAGAAGAAAGCCATTAGCGGATGGGTTAATATTGATTACGATCACATTCACATCAAACAAGGACACTCATCAGTTTAAAAAGGCACCAAATGAAAAAAAACTACAAACAACCAAACGGGGCCGTTGAATTCCATTAGGGAGCAAAGTCTCTTCTCTCAATGGACTTTAGCGGAGCTTCTCATCCTCAATATCAAGTATCAGAGACCTACATGTGTTTGACATATGTAGTATTTGTATTCCATTCCATAATCATTTGATAAAATGAAATATTCTTATATTTGTTAACAAAAAGAAGCATCTCATTTTAAATCACATTTTACAGAATCAATAATGAATTATGAAATCTCATTTCCTTCTAAAAAAATAAAATGTTATATGAAATGAGATTTAGTTGTTTTCTTAAACATATCTTTATTATCTTTTTACAAAATCATAATTTACTAAATTTGTATGCACTTCAATTTTTTTTCACAAATAAAACATTGTTTTTCTTTTATATTTTTAGCAATTTTTTTTTGTTATCAATTTATTAACAAAAATAAACTTTAAACATTATCAATGAACATTCCATGTAGATCAGTTTTCTTATCTATTAGCCATAACCTAAAATGCAAAAGAAAAGCCAAATCACTACACATTATCAGTCCACCATAACTATTTGCGAATTCGCATGCGAGGGGTGATTTTTCTTTTTCTTATTTTTTGCTTTAAGAATTTGAAATTTTCATGGGCCGGCCCAAGCTTTAATTCCTCCCCAATTGAAGATTGGTTGAAATCTCAAAGAAAGAGATTGAAGTTGTCCTTCAATGGATATTTTGGTGAGACCAATTGGTTTTCTTCTCTCGCTCCTTTGCTTGTAAAATTGCTCTCAGGTGCGTACACCAATCAAAACGAAGAGCTGCAGCCATTGCGTAGGACATGTAGCAAGTTCAATTAACCAAGTTACATCTAAAACATTTCTTGCTCTTTGAGCAATAATATGACTTTGATTTTGTTTTGCGTCATTCATTTATGTATGTTTAGTCTCCGATTTTGTTGATGGAAGAAAGAGTCGACGCTGAGCCATTCACTAATATTGCATCCATGGCTACATATTTATCAGCTAAAATTTTGGGTATTCTCTCTGATTCGGTGGTTCTTGTTCATCTTCAGTATATATCCATATGGTTTGTCGGAAGTGAGAGCAAAGGAGAGACAGAAATAATTAAGTGGAGCTGTGAAGCGAGAGGACTTCCTCCTTCCGCATTTTCTTCTAAGAAGAACAAAGAATTGATTACAATTTTTTTACGTTGAAGTGCATTTCGTCCAAATTAAGTGAGGTTCTCACGGTTTCATTTTGCTTTCAATGTTAAGAGTGAAGTATAGGATTGGAAGTTTGTGTATTTTACCGTTAACGTTAAAAGAAATTGCGTAATATAAATTTTCGTTTCCTACTTTTATTTCAGTAAATATATTGTATTGTTGTTTAAGATACCTAGTTCAAATAACAATAGATTCTTTTGGGGACCATTAGATCTTGGAATCGAATCTCACTTTAATTCGCTTGGCCTCTAAACTTAGTGTGAATTAAGAAAGCAAACCCCAATGTCCCACACAACTGGATCTTAACAGAAAATTTACGTGAATTGTGATTCTTATAGTCAAAATAAAAATAAAATGAATAATTGTTTTCATCAAATAAATGAAATACAATATTTATTCCTATATATTATATATCAAGCATATTCGAAGAACATAAAGATATTATTCAATTAAAATTTTAATGAGATAAGTACATTTTGACTCTATTTGAACCAAATAATTTTAAATTAGTTCAACACAATATTAATATTTACGTAAAAAAAAATACATTTTATAATAACATGACCACCAACTAAAATAGAATAAATCTTTAGCAAACTAAATTAAATTGTACCAATCCGAAACTCATTTAAAAACAAGTTACAACGTGAGTTGGGTTTTTTTTTGTTTTTTGTCAACATTGCTTCATTTCAAAGACACAGCGGAAGGCCAAGTACAACATCCCAACGACATGCATTACACTGAAGAATGAACAACAAGTGAGTTGGGCTCAACTGGATCCAACCTTGGACATGTAGATTTCGAATTGGGTCAAGATCCTCCTTCTTCTGAGCCCAAAGCTGCATTTTCACGACACCAGTTTTCTGATTACCCCCAAAAGTGCAGTTTTTTGCAACTGTTCAACACGCTAAGCTGATTAAAAAAAAAGAAGAAATCCATTTAATGTATATGTCATCGGATACTATCAATAAATTTATTATGATCATTTTGATATTTCTTATGATTAAATTTTAATACACTCGAAATTTTTTTATACTAGTATCTAATTAAATATTGATAAAGGCGGAACTAGAAATTTACCAAGAGTTAATTTTATATTTTTTTAAAGGAGTCAAATACAAAATTACATGAAATTTTTTTTTAAAGTTTAAAGTTTTAAGGAGAAACTTTGAGATTTTTGGCGCAGTGGCTCGTACCACCCCTTCCCTCCACCTATGTGTATTGGGGCGTCATGTAAAGAGTTTTTACTATCTAACTAATGTTGCTGGCAATGTGAATCCCAAAAACAAGTCAGTTTTTGAGAAATGGTGTTGGTTGGAACTACTATCTAATTCGTTCATGTTGGACAAGATTTGAAGGACTACCGAACCAAAATGACTATTAATATTGGGTGGAAACCATTCTATTATCGATGGTTCAAACTTTAACATCGAAAAATAAGCACTACCTAATGTTTCAAGCTTGCCCAAGAAAGTGCATTAATTCGGGTCAACAAATTGTGCCAAAGTTTCTTAACGAAGGCTTAGTTTCTGGCCTTGGATCTGGAGTCAATAACCTTATTATTGATCTAGATTCAATTTTTGTTATCTAAGTGCTTTTCTTGAACAGGAGAATGAACATCATACAAACGCTTGTTACTTTAATTGGGGTCACTTGTTGAATGTTTCAGGATATTGCTGCGATATGTTGAGCTCCATCATCAAGTTTATGGGGAGGCAAACAGTTACTCAGATACTTCTGCGAAAAACAATTAACTAACTGGCTTTATTTTAGACGCCATGTCCTGACTTGTTTCTGATGAATTCCATTTAACAGAAAAGAAGAACTATACATTGATTCCAATCCCACCTGATAATTAGAAATTAAGTGGTGGGAAAAGTTGGACACATTTTGAGCAGTTGGTTGACGTTTCCGATACCGTAAGAGGTTAGCGGCGTGGTGACTGATTCTACCGGTTTAGTTGGTCATAGTCATAGTCATAGTTAGATAATAATAATAATAATAATAATAATAATAATAATAATAATAATAATAATAATAATAATAATATATGCTCAAGTATCCCAACCGCAATCATCACCTGATTTGAAAGTTCAAACTTCAACTCGCTATAAAACGCACGTGAAAATTGCACATTTCATATAACAGTGATGCAATTTTCTACAAAATGATTCGTTACGAAAATTGTTACGAAGGACTTCATAAAAATCAAGTTGATTGATTATATGAAACTTAATAATTAAAATATTAAAAATAAAGAATAACCCATCTTTCGTGATTTAGTCTTTCGTAAAACTTTTACGAAAAATTTTTCGTATCAATCATTATTTCCCTTCAAATAATATATTAATCATTATTTGTCCCACAAACACTCGTCAACTATGTTTTTTCGGTGCAAGTCACATCCCTTCCGCCTCCTTTAATTATATCCTTTTCTGACAATGTTACAAGCTACTCTGAATCTGCTCCGATATATGAGCCGACAAGAATTTATAACAAAACTTATTTTAGTTAGATTCATGATTATGCCATAATATAAGTCTAAAATAATCTCGAAAGAAGAACTGAAATGCAAGTTATAGTATTGTACTAGTTCAGTGCAGAAACTATGGTGGACGCTCCTCGTGACTTGGAACTCTGTTGATTAGTCAAATCTTGCACCGACGAGGCAGGCAGAAAGAATAACATGGATGAAAGCATCAACAACGTGTGCTTGATAATAATTTCCCTTCTCACTCGTTCCCAAGTTGCAAGCCAATATATAACTCCCATTGGGACTTTTTTTTTTATTCTTTTTTATGTCGTTTCTCTCGGGAGTTAGATATAAAAATGAGTTTTATTATATTTTTTTAAATAAATTTTTTAATATTTAATAAAATAAATATTAAATAAAAAGATAGAACATTTCAAGATTTTTAAAAAAATACAATAATATTTAATACTAATTTTATTTAATAATTAAAAAAATTATTAAAAAAATGTGTTAAGAAGATATAAAAATTTTATAAAAATTTATAAGTTTTCTTCTTTTATTTTTTATTTAATTTTGCAAGAATAATTAAGGATATCCATTCTGAAAAGTGGGAGTAATTTGCAGGCACATTACCAAAAAATCAAATAAATAAAATAATCAATGGAATTGTTATTAAGATTATATTTTTTTTAATTAACAGAACAGGACACCTCTAACCCATACAACACACCGGCATATTTCTGGGGCCCATCCTTTACAAAATAAGTGTCTCTCATCTTCTGAAAGGCGTGCCAGGTCAGCAAGCTGTCTGACCCGGCTTGGTGGCATTTTCCAACGGCCCGGTCCACGTTGAGGGTCCGGGCCACCCGGTCCAGCCCGCCGTAGAGGGTCTTACAGAACCGCATCATGTGCTTGACGTCATAAACGTTGTTTCCGAAAAGCACCCTCAACACCCTTAGGAATTCCTCCAACCCGTTCGGCAGACTCCGCCGGGTAAGGATCTTCACCAGGTACCCGAAATCGTAGGCACTGTGGAACGTCACCCAACTCACCGCGTCGTTGCAGACGAGTCCCGACGAGATCATCAACTCGGCAAACCGCACCGAGTCGACCCCGTCCTCGGCGTTCCGCGCGAAGTCAATCCCCTGCCGCCGGAGCAAGGCGACGGAATCGGGAGCGTAGGCGTCACGCTCCACGTCGAAATCCCTGAAATTGAACTCCCAGATGAATCGGTTCCCAGATCCGAGGTCCGGGAGGTTGCCGTTGGCGTCGGAGAGGGTGAGGCCAACCTGGATGAGGTTGAGGGCGTCGACGTTGGACTTCAAGAAGCGGTAGTGATCGGAGGGGCCGAGCTGGCGGTGGAGGTAAGGCCTGGCGGGGTCGGCGCTGGGGCGGAAGATGACTCCGGGGAATTCGGTGTCCATGGAGATGAAAGGGTAGTGGTCGATCACCTCCCGGATGAGCTCGAATTCGGATTCCAGATTGGAGGCCCATACTTCCCGGATCACGACGGGTTTTGAAATCGGGTCTTCACTCAGCATGCCCATCAATTCACTGTCGAAATTGGGTTCCCCTTTTACTCCTAGTCGCGAAGGAACTGAACAGGGCTCAGGAAAACAGAAGGAGAAGAAGACTATTTTTATTTGTATTGGTTCTGGAATTGTGCGTGTTTTGGCGTGGTGGAGTTGTGAGTTTTTATATGAAGGGAAAGTAGGGGTGGGGGGGATGTTGCTAGGAAAGCGGCGGCGACGACTAAAGAAAAGGAAAGCGGTAGAAATGGAATAGAGACACGAGAGAGGCGTGCATGTGTAGAGGAGGTGAGTGGGGTATAAGTGTCCAAGTTCAACGCGTCCAGAGACCTTGACTGAACTGAAGCAAGTAAAGTAACAGATGCCACTGCTGAGTCAATGCCAGACTTGGTCCATATCGGCCTCCTCCACTTATTATTTATTTTTATTATGTTTCTCACAAAAAGTCTTTTATGCTAAGCACTTTCTATATTGTACAATAAATTGGGATTCATCCGTACTCATCTTTTTTCTATTAGGAAAATAATGAACGTTACAAAACTTATTTCGTAAAATTTTTACGAATGAGTAGTGCAGCAGTACTTGTTTTATCTTTTTTGTTTTTGTTTTCAATTGAAAAAAACAAAGACTGATTATGAAAAATAATATTCAATAAATATCTGATAAATATTCAGTCATTGTATAATTCATTCCTCTTATCCATTTTAGCCAATAAAATCTAAAACGTAAGCATGTTTCTCCAAAAAGGATAAACGGCCCCTCAAAGGAGGCACTTAATAGGATTAACTATTTTCAATTAGAAGATGTTACAAGCATATTAAGAAAAACAAAAATTTATATATAAATTTTTTGAAAAATATTTTTCAATAATATAAAATAAATTTAATTGTATAATAAACGAGCATAAATCTCTTTGTAATATAAGTTTTTTTTATATTAAATATGAGCATTAGTTTTTGTGTAAGTAAAAAATTGTTTATATAATATTATTTTTTTATGCCAAATCAGGATCACGTGAATTTACATAAAAGTGGTTGGTTGCTGTGAAAATAGACTGTAACCTTACGCGAACCTCATCTCCAATATCAAGAATTCAAATTCTGAAACTATTATTTTAAAGAGAGTTATACTTAATTACCACTATATTTGTAGGAATACCCTAATTACGATATATATGAATCTCATAATAGTGTCAACTAAAATAATGTGTAAAATATAAATAATGAACCTAAGTTACTAAATTTGAGGCGTATCAAAATGAATACGACCCATTCTTTACCAACATGTAAATAACAAAAACTCATTTATTAAAATCTCAAAGTTAAAAGTAATCATTTACACCTTTCATCTATTTTTATCTATCATTTAAAATTTTTACATAATGATTAAGAAAGTTATTAAATAATTTTAATTGTAAAAAAATATAATTTAAAATGATTAAATTATTTTTTTCTCTCATTTCATTAATATTTTTTTTCTAAATTTTACTTACTCTACTCATTCTTCCTATATTAAAAGAAAAGAGTCAAATTAAAAAATTTAATTAATATTTTTTTAATATTTTTAAATTACAGATATTATTGAATTAAAAATTTTTCTTATATAATAAAAAAAAGAAGACGGGTAGAGAGTATTTGTTAACTTGTGAGTTTTTGAAAACAACATCTTAGTTAGACGGGCGTGTGGCACACGCATAAATTAGTTCATCAAAATGACAAAAGGTTTCATCATTTTATGGATATTTTATCTGATTTCTTAAAATGAAATGTTCCTTAATATCCATAATTGGATGGAAGGAGGGGGGATCCTTTGTGTAATCTTTACCGTACGAAAAAAGAATCCAGAAAATAACGATCCTTTCATGGACACAGTTGTGATGATTGGGGGAGAAAAAAACAAATGGGACGATAAGTTGCGCGTGCAAGTATGTCACTATTTTTATTAATTGAATTTATATTCTTTAAAGTGAGAATTTATTTTAAAAAATAAAATATAAAAATATTAATTATTAATAAAAAATTAATAATTAAAATTATAATATATATATATATATAATAAATTATAAAATTATTAAAATTTATTTTATTATTTTTTTATTAATAATTAATATTATTTATTTTACTTTTTAATATGAATTACTTTTTTGAAAGAGTCAAATCCCAATTTAAGTAGCCTATTACACAAACACAAGGGGTAGTGATTGATCATTCATTTTCCACGTGACTTGCCTAATTTGTAGACTATATTAGATTATATTAGATTATATCATCATATTATTATATTAGAGGCATGTTTGGTCAAGAGAAGGAGATAGGAAAGGGGCTCATGCCTCAAGTTCTGCAACTTGCCACGTCTGGCACTTGGACAAATTGACCTCACTTGAGTCCCTTCTTTTATTTTTTATGTATTTTTTGTCATTTTATGGTTTTTTTTTACGCTTTTAAATACTAATGTGAGCATGTTTTATTTATGTATTTTATTTTCTATTTTAAAAACAAAAAATATGTTTACAACTTTACAAACGTGGTTAGTTGGATTTTAATGAACATGTTTTTTAGATAATATTTTTTAACATGAATTCAAATACGAAAATAATAAATTATTCAAAAATTGAAAATTAAAAATATGGATGTAATTTTGTAATTATATTCAACTTATATCAGCTACACATGTTTTTTTAAATTTAAAAATCTGAACATAAAAATCATTTTTTTAAAAAATAATAAACCAAAACAGAAAATGTTAAGTTTCAGCTGTACAAGATGATTTTTAAATTTGTTTTTTTATTAATAGAATAAGTTCACTTGACAATTTGTCAATTATCTATAACATAAAATTAAAAAGAATTTTTTTAAATTTAAGGAAAAGAAATTATCACAGTTAAGAATTTTAACAGTTTGTTTTAAATATGTAACACTATATAATTTATTGATGATATAAAATTATTTTAATGATTTTTTGAATATTTGACATCATATAATTTATGTGACACCAAATTTTATTTTATTTTTATGTACATGTAAGGAGAATTTCAACTTAAGAAGATTGGTCTAATGGTTAGAATATGTGCTCCTTGCCTTGATTAGGAGGCTAATTTGACGATCAGTCAAACAATTCAGCAAAGCAAAATTATATAAACAATTTTTTTGAAAGATAAGATAAAAAATCACTGTTAGCAAATAAATTTTCTAGTTTGATAGAAAATCACTGTTAGTTAGGGGAGTTATTACTCCAAGAGCCCCGTTCTAGTAAAAGAAAAATTTAACAATCACTGAAGTGATAATCTGATTTTTTATTAAAGACGAGAAAACAAATTTAAATATTTCCTCTTCTAGTTAGCAAATATATCCAAATGACTCCTTTTATAGAATTCAAATGGTATGGCCTTGCTTCAGATTTCATAGGAAATCAAACTCTAGTGAAATTTCAAAAATCTCGCCAAAGACGGGAAGAGAACAAAAGCTAGAAGACATGTACTAGGTTGCATGACCCAAATAATTTTTTCGAAAGCCATGCGTTTTTACAGCGTCAGAGGGTAATGTTATTCTAGTGGGCATGGCCACTCCAAATTTTTTCTAATTTTTATTTTTTTATATTTTTTAAAATTATAATTTAGTTATTTAATCTCTCAAATAAAATAATTTTTCACTCTACTCCCTTATCTGAAGTTTTTTTAGCTCCGCCCCGCCTGTTTATCAATCAGGCTATGTGGCTTTTCTTTAGATGCTTTTATATCTCGCCTTTCACTTTTTTTTTTTTAACTTTTCTCTTTCTACTAAATGTATATTGAAAGTAGTTTAATTTTAAGAAAATATTATTTTTTCAATAATTTTTTTTAAAATTTCAATTATAAATTATTTTAACCATAAAATAAATTAATTTAAATATATACTTTTAATCAATACACACAAGCCAAGGTTTGCATTTAGTTTGTTTTTTTCTTTAATTAATTGCTGTATCTTTGTAAGTTTTATTGTGAAATTAATCTTTAAAATACAGTTGTTACTCGTCTTTGGTTAAAAATTTCTCTTAACAAATATTTACTTAAAAACTTAAATTTTAATTCTCTTATTAAAAGTGTGTGCTCAATCCTTATTAGTTTGTTAGCACTTCGTTATAGCATATTTACCATGACCAAATTGAAAATCGACCACAAGCACAAGGCGAAGGCGAGTCAAAGTGGTTGTGTGTATTAAAATCGACTCCGTTTTCTTTGCTGGGTTGCGACAGCCACCGCCGTGGCCAGGATCACTGGCCTGGGCTGCCGTGAATTTGGCTTCGCTATCCATATTGTAAAATCCCACATTGCTCCATGTTTGTGGCTTGTCCTGCCCCAGACAGCCTCTTGCTCCTTAAATTGAAAAGTCACAAATTCTGGGAGTGAGAGACCCTTATGAAGCATTTGAACTGTGAATTCCCAAAATCTCCTACCTTTAGCCTCAAGATCTGAAAAGCAACTTCCTGGAATTGGACGGGTCAAAATCTCAAAGTCACGAGAGAGGTTACTCTCACGGCGTTAAACTTTTGTTAGATGAAAAAAATGCTGATATGTAATTTTCTATATTAGGTGGCAAATTTTGGTTGGGGAGACAGGAAATGAGAAAGGCAATGGTGACAGGTGATTTTCATCCCAGTTTGCCACTGTGTAGTCTTCTGTTTATTGACTCCAAAAATTGAAGTAAACACCTTTTGTTTTTTTTTTGTTTTTTGGGTATCAAAACACCTTTTGTTTTTCCAGCGCTATATGTGCATATGTGTATGTCAAATATTGACAATATGCGTACTAATACTAGGACGACATGATATAGTCAATATAGTCAACATATAGTCAATATATGAGTAAGTAAAAAATAAAATGTATTCATTTTCACTTTGAACCATAACTTTAATTGAAAATTATTTTCACTTTACTCTGTATTTTTAACCCTTCTAATTTTTACATACTTAGCTAATTAACGGTGCTTAATATGATTGATATTTGGATCTTTATATGAAATTATATACGAATTTAACTTAACATTGTAGGTGGAATTTGGACAATAAAATGAGAAGTGATCAACAGAAAGTATAGATGGTTTTGATTTTTGGCAATGGGTTTGAGGATTTTACGATGGGTTTGAGGATTTTACGGTCCCATGTGTTTGCCCAACTAGTTTATGGTGAAACAAAATCTTAAATATCCTCGAATGTGGTGCAGATACAGAATCAGGTTTAGGCCTTAATGTATTCTGCAACCATTCATGAAGAATTCTCTTGCTAAAACGATCCTAGCTCATATGAGCAAGCTGAGAGTTCAAATGTTTGGCTTGAGTGATTATACATTTATACTCCGGAGAACAGTTGATCAATCTATATATATATATATATATATATATATTGACATGGTTGATCAATCTATATATGTATGAGACAATAGTGATATATATAACAGGGCCTAGCTTTGAAGGTTATTTCTAACAAAATGTGGAAGAGCTTCCCAATACCTTTATGACATGTTATATGCTGCAGCTTTGACTCCCTCGCGATGGTTGTTACAAAATGAGTCCACATTATCATCTGTATTAAAGGATGCTAACTATAAAATCTAACTACAATATGCTTAAATAATGTCATAATATAATGTTGTGATCTAGGATGAGGAAGCTACATTGTTTTTCGCAATTCAATTGGTCTTCAATCCCTTTCTTACCATTTTAGTGTAAAATTGAATAGCAATGCTAACCCATTTAACAAACTAGTCATGAACGCGAAAATTTGATTTAATCAGCAGGTTCATTCCCTTAACAGTTTAGGTCACGTTCAGCCTGAAAAACTCTATGAAAAGATATATAAAGAAAAATGTTTCATTTTTATTTTAAAATAATTTTCATAAATTTTATAAACGTAACATACGCGACCAATTAAAATTGCACAAAAAAGATACATAGGGTGAGGAAGATAACGAGAACAAATTAAATAAGAAGGAAAAAAAACTCTAAGGTCATGTTTGGTAGACCCTTAAAATTTAAGGGTGAAAAATTTAAGGGAGAAAGTTTTCATGAAGCAAATTTTAATGGATTAAAATTTTCTTTTCAGCATGTTTGGTATGCTTATAAAAGTGGAGTAACTTTTAACCTCTTAATAATTGTGTTTGGTTCAAAAATAAAATTTTGTGTTATAAAAATATTTAATTTAAACATTCATAATTATTTAAATTGCTATATATTTATATTAATAAAAATGTGTTATTGATACAAAAAATATATTTATGCTTAAATATATTAATTTCAAATTCATAATTATTTTATGTTTAAATATATTTAAAATTTAAAATTTAATTATTTAAATTTAAATTTATATATTTTAGTAACGTATAAGATTATATTTAACAAATCAATATTCAAAGTAACAAAACATAAAAGAACATACTTAAATAGAACATATTTAAACATAATTAAATATACATGTGATTGTCCAATTCTGCCAAAAGATACTTTGATAGCGTTTGTGTTCGTGAGAGAAAATGCAAGAGAGAGAGAGTGGTCGAGAATCCGAAATGAGAGACGAAGACGTCCAGAGAGCGAAGCGAAAACATTACCCATGTTACGACTGGGGTAAGATTTACCCTATAAAGTAGGGGCAAATTTTGCTTTCATAAAATTTCTCCTTTCTCTTACTCTTCAACCAAACATAATTTTTTTCTTAAAAATTTACTCTCTTAAAATTTACTCCCCTGTTACCCTCAAATCAAACGTACCTTAAAGTTAAACAAAGTGCTACAAATCTAGCAAAAGAAAATAAAACTAATTTTGCCAAGAAAGCTTCTTTTATTTTTCTTGGTATACTAGAGGCCACCTTCTCTCATAAAGACTACATAATTCTAACGCAGACTTTTGTTCTTAATTATCCTCTTACCT